>CM075469.1:27822598-28452598 GCA_037950665.1 Hypophthalmichthys nobilis
ACAATTGTAATGTTTCCAAACTTTTGATAGGTACTGTATTTTCTGCCTTATTCTATTATCTTTTTTTTTTACATTGTATAAAATCCATGAGGACAATGCACAAGTGTTTGTACATAAACCATCATAAAATTGTCATAAAATATAGGGAAAAAATATTAGATATTGGTTATTGTTCAGCAGTGTATTTGATTTCTTATTAAAAACAAATTGATTTCAAATTAAAAGCAAGAGATGAGGGGAAAAAAAAAAATCTATCAATTCTGTCCCCCTCACTTTTGAAATGATGGCTACGTCCCTGCGCGTATTACGTGTTTAGTCTATCCACCTTATTTTTCAATGCGGAAGTGAATGTGCTAGACTTCACTTCACTTCGCTATAGGGGAATAACAAAGTGTAGTAAGTTGTAAAAATAAGGTGGATAGGCATGTGCGTTTGGCCCGAGTGATCTGTATAAGAATGCGTATGCGCTTGTCTGGCATGCGTAATACAGTGTTTTTAGTCATTTTCGTGGATCAGTGTGAACGGGGATAGTTTTGAAAACGTTGTCATCTGTACAAAGAATTTTTAAATACATCGTTGTCATGTAAACTTACCCTCAGACCCTGTCCCGACGAATACGGGTATTTTCAAAACCACAGCTTTTTCTATGCTGTTTGGCCGTTCGTCCACGCGCAAACGCAGTGTCAGTTCACTGAAACTGAACCTTTTTGAAAACTCCTGCCAGGGTGAAGATTTTAAGAAACTCCGGTTGCACTGTTGTCCTGTAGCTGATAAAACCGGAGATTTTGGCTTGTGATGGAGTGTGCGCTGTTATCTCCTTTGTTTGACGTCAGATTGTGTGCCGTTATCTCCTTTGTTTACATTAGGCGAGTCTATGCAATGGCGGACATAGCCAAAATATTGCTGCTAACAAGGCTTTGATTGGCCAACATGGCTTCACGGTTATATATACGTTTATATATACGGTTATGTCGCCTTATATACGGTTATATCGCCACCTGTTGGTTTGGCATGCTCTTGACAGTGCTTCATAGTATGTTTTTGCATTTTCATGTGGACAAAGATTTTTTTTTTTAAACCGTGCTTGTATGGATGTTGTATGGATGGAAACTCTGTTTATAAAGAATACCCGTGTATGTGTGAACTAGGCCTAATAAGAGATAAACCAAACTGAACATTGACAACTTGACACACAACTGCAGGGAAATTAACATTTTTTTTTAATAAAATTTTTTTTTTCTTGCTACTGTTGCACAGGGTCTAAAATGAATGGGGAATTGGAAATGCCACCAATATATATATATATATATATATATATATATATATATATATATATATTATTATTATTTTTTTCTTCATATGTCCTCATAATCTTTAATCAAAAACCTTAACTGCCCCTCCCCATCCAAACGACATCTGTTGTTTGACGTGTCTCGGCGGAGGGTGGGACTAAATATCCTCCACAACTGACCTTCAGATCTGTCTCCATCTACAATCCAGTCACTTCTGATGAGGAAATCAAATCCCACCTTACATTTTTTCTCATTCCAGAAGATGTTTCTCTCGGATTTTTGTCACAATAGGGAAGAAAAGACTATCTCAACTTTCATTTAATGCCGACTTCAAATGGATGACTCCATGAATCAATGACATTAGCACATTGATTTGATGTTTAAAAATCTTTGATATTTAAAAATCTCATAGCAAAATTTATGCAATTGAAATTGTAGTGTAAATGCATTTATGCCACCCCCGAGCTGCATAAAGACATTAAAGATAATTTTGTAAAATCCAAATACAGATCTTTATGAGAAAGGGTTTAAACAAGGTTTTTCATGCTTGTTCAGTGAACCATAAACAGTCATTGTACATGCACCTGTCTGCTCACCAAGGCTGCATTTATTTAATTAAAAATACAGTAAAAACAGTGATATTGTGGAATATTATTACAATTTAAAATAACTGTTTTCTGTTTGAATATATTTTATAAAGTAATTTATTCTTGTGTTGGCAAAGCTGAATTTTCAGCATCATTCCTCCAGTCTTCAGTGTCACATGATCCTTCAGAAATCATTCTAATATGATGATTTGCTGCTCAATAAACATTTATTGTGTACAATTGTACAAAATATTTGTGTACAATATTTCTTTTTTAGGATTCTTTGATGAATAGAAAGTTCAAAAGAACAGCGTTTATTTGAAATATAATCTTTTGTAACATTATAAATGTCTTTACTGTCACTTTTTATCGATTTAATGCATCCTTGCTGAAAAAAATAATTAATTTCTTTAATTTCTTTTCAAAAAAATAAAAAAAATTCTTACTGACCCCAAACTTTTGAACGGTAGTGTATAATGTTACAAAAGCTTTGTATTTCAGATAAATGCTGTTCTTTTGAACTTTCTATTCATCAAAGAATCCTGAAAAGAAATATTGTACACAAATATTTTTTACAATTGTAGACAATAAATGTTTCTTGAGCATCAAATCAGCATATTAGAATGATTTCTGAAGGATCATGTGACACTGAAGACTGGAGTAATGATGCTGAAAATTCAGCTTTGATCACAGGAATAAATTACATTTTAAAATATATTCAAACAGAAAACAGTTATTTGAAATTGTAATAATATTTCACAATATTACGTTTTTTACTGTATTTTGAATTAAATAAATGCTGCCTTGGTGAGCAGACGAAACTTATTTTTAAAACATTAAAAATCTTACCGTGTCCAAACTTTTGACTGGTAGTGTATATATATACACATATACACACACATACACACACACATATATATACACACTAATATATATATATATATATATATATATATATATATATATATATTGAGCAACAGCTGATTCATTTTGAATCAAGACTCTGCTTTAAACTGTGCAAACTAGCCGAAAACCGTGCGATCATTCATACACAAAACATAAAACTGACATGATTGCGATTGACAATAGTGTACGTCAGTCGGTTCAGCTGACTATGGGGAAAACATGCGATTTTAAACTACTTCATGATAAACATTAATATTTGTCAATGTATTTTAGCAAGAAGTTCTGTAAGAAGGAAAATCAAGGTCTCTAAATTGATTCTTGAACAACGCACACGCTTGTCAATATGAGAAATAGGTCTAATCCATAACCTTTTGCAATACAGAGTATAAAGTTGTATACAGTTTAGTAAAAAGTTGATACATTTTGCAGTCTTACCATACTATCCCAGATTTCAATATTTGGTAGATTAAATGCTTGCTTGAGGTCTCTGTGAAAGTTTTAAAGCAGTTTTAAAGCAGTCTTCTGTGCCGCTTTCAGACCAGTCACGTCCGTAACGTTGTTTTTTCCTCATAAATGCAAACACGAAAAATAAAATAAAATTCTTATTTTATGCTCTGTGGAGAGCCAACCCTTCTTCATTCGGTGGGCAGTATTACTTTTGGTTCGCGCAATGTAATTCACAGAATTCCTAAAAAATATGTTGTCACCCAAAACTTAGTGACTTTTTTTTGTCACGTCCATAACGCATATTTCCCTCATCTAAAATATAAAACGATTATATAGACTGACATTTTTCTAATGTCGGGACTCCTTTAGTAATGGACTATGAATATATAAATAGATGGTTCAATATGTTGTTATTAAATGCATTCTTTGAGAGTTTATATTTCATGTTCAATGTCACGTCCATAATGGTGGAATTGCCCAGTTTACAGACAGTAGGTCACACTTACAATAACTTGGCCCTCTATGGGACTGATTATGAAACCATGTCTTAGTGTTTCAAGAAATATGAAAACAATCTTTAACATTGTTTCTTTCTTGGAAGTCCAATTCAGTGATTGTGGCAGAAGTGAAAATCAGTGTAGCCCACACTTTCCATACATAGCTCGACTTTTGACCTATTTAGTCATAATGTCTGGTGCATTTGCTTGTCAGTGAAGTCCTGTGTAAGGTCCTTTCCTGACATCTGGTTGTAGTATGGATCTTCCAAACTGACATAGGATAATGTACCAAAATGCCTGACTTAATGTACCAATATGACTTACATTCTTAATCTCTGCCATCACCCTCATTGCTTCTATCCTCCTTAATCTTCAACTTCTTCCTTTCTTACTACAACCTTATTTTCTGATGCATTGCCATCACTATCATCAATACTTTCTGGAAAAGGTACAGCTTTTCCCCTCTGTCTTCTATAAAACTTACTAACATCACCCTAAAACACAGGCAAAAATGCTATTATACTGCCTGCCAGTAATGAACAATAGTGCAGCTATACAGAAAAAAAAATCTATCGCCTAAAAGGACATTGTCATTTATGCATAACACACAGATTTTTTTTTGTATTTGAGTTATTAAATTTACAAAATGTGTGTTAAAATGATCAAAAACTTTAGAAAACACATTAGGATGTACAATTATTATTATTATTTTTAAGAAAATTGAATTTACATGTATTTCCTAATCTAAAATTAACTCACAATGGAGCCTCGACAGCATGTGACTGAACGTGCTCATGTCTCCTTCACGTCCTTGTTGCCAAAAATGTCAAACACATGGCACAAACAGATTTTCTATATAGATTTCAATTTTTTTTGGGCTGAAGGGGGGATGCCTTCTGATGATACTAAAATGTAATTTTTTTTGGTTGAATATTGTTATTGTATTTTAAATGCGATTTTTTTTTTTTTCTGCGTCATTTATAAATGACCATACACCATGTATTTCCTAATCTAAAATGAACTCACAGTGGATGGGTCTCGACAGCATGTCTCCTTCACTTCCTTGTTGCCAAAAATGTCAAGCACATGGCACATACATTTTTATTTTATTGGCTGAAAGAGATGTCATATGATAATGCTAAAATGTATATATTTTATTTTGGTTATTATTGTATTTTAAATGTGATTTTCTCTGTGTCATTTATAAATGACCATACACCATAGAGGGTTTGGATGCTAAAGAGACCTTTACCTACTGACACTGAAAAACACCAGAAGAAAGATGCCCAGGGACCTACTCAAAGAGTGGGGTAAAATCTCACGGCAAGATCTGGCAAATCTGGTGCTGTCCATGAGGATGAGATGCATTGTAGTACTTAAAGCAGCTGGTTGCCACACCAGATTTGTTTAGCGACTCATTATTCCAGTTCTGTTCATCACATATCTGTGAACTTGTCCCAACCCATTCCAAATGGCATAATGATGAATTAAAAGAAATTTAAAAATGGCTTTTAAAGTTGTCAACGGGTTAGTTCACCCAAAAATGAAAATTCTGTCATTAATTACTCACCCTCATGTCGTTCCACACCCGTAAGACCTTTGTTCATCTTCAGAACACAAATTAAGATATTTTTGATGAAATCCAAAGTTTTTTTATCTCCCATAGAAAGCAACGAAATTACCACAGGTCCAGAGAAGTAGTAAAGACATTGTTAAAATAGCCAACGTGGTTCAACCTTGTTATAAAGTGACGAGAATACTTTTTGTGCGCATAAACACTTTTACGTTTGAATGCCAGCTCACCGAATTGGCCGAGGCTGTTTATGTGAGCAACACGACGCATGCGTGTGATGCTGACGCAAGAGCCGGCCAATACAGAGTCGCCGTTTGAACATAAACACGGAAGCTCTGCACTGCGTTCATTGCGCCAACTGAGTAGGAGACTGACAGGGAAGAGGAAAAATTGTTAAATAAAGTCGTTATTTTTGTTTTGTTTTTGCACACAAAAAGTATTCTCGTCGCTTCATAACATTAAGGTTGAACCACTGTAGTCACGTTGACTATTTCAACCACGTCTTTAGTACTTCTCTGGACCCTGAATGACTGTAATTACGTTGCTTTCTATGGGAGATAAAAAACCTTGGATTTCATCAAAAATATTTTTGTTTCGAAGATGAAGGTCTTACGGGTTTGGAAAGTCATGAGGGTGAGTACTTAATGACAGAAATTTCATTTTGGGGTGAACTAACCCTTTAAACTCTGTTGTACTTTTATTTATTTATATACTGCATCATTCCGTGCTGTATATTTAATAATTTCATTAGATATTTATGTCATTTTTTTCTGTTATCCCTCCATACACGGGAGCATTTCTTCTAACTTTCAACTGCAAAACTGTAGACTGCAAAGCAAACTGGGAAGAAAATGAATAGTTCATATATAGATTTCAGAATGACTTTAGGGAACTTGTCAAGACTGCAAATCAGGTCAAAATCTGGACAAAAGTTGATTAGTGTATTCCAACCCTAAAGTGTAGCCTTGAAATTTACTGAGCAGATAACAAGAACATTCTGACAATGACTTTTTTTTTTTTTTTTTTTGATTCACACAAGCGGTTGATAATGTGTTTTGTTAAATGAACATTCGTAGATACATGAAAGAAGAAAAAAGTATGAATATTATGACTTTAATGAACAAAATTATTCATATAATAAAGAGTATTTCCATTCAAACATGTCAATTATGTGAATTGTGTACAAAATCCAAAAATGTGGTCTTTGGAGTTCGTTTGGGGAGCTTGCCAAAGCAAACTTAAGTTTTGTAGTTAACTGCAATTCGTTCATGGCATTTATGTTATAGGTAGGTATGACTCTGACGCTCCTCCTTCTTTGATTTTGAAATCTTCTCTGGTTTATTTCTTCTGTTTAGTCCAAGTGTGCTGCACACATCCTTAAAAGTGAAGCCAAAGCATTTCGATTGCCCTCTGGTGGCTGGCTGCAGTATAGGTCATAAACCCTGTCCTCTCCATGTAATTAGCCAAACTAAAAAAATCCAATTAGTCTACACTTCAGATAATGTTTTCCCAAAAATGGTTTCTTTTATTTTAGATAGTTCATATCACGCTGACGTATGTTCAAGAGTTCATTTTTCTAATGAGTTTGATTTAATTAGGCTATTTGATGCTAGAATAATGAACATCTTGACTGCTTAGATTTAGTGGAAGGAAGTGGAGACACATTGTCCATCTTTTTTTACAGTATACCGTCGAAGTCTGCGAGTAAAAACATGAAATCACAGGAGATGCGCTTTATAGTAGAAGTTGTAAATATGATAGTGACAAAGTTTTTTCATGTTTAATATTATTAAGTCGCTATTTTAAAGCAATAATATCAACATGACGTGACTGGAGCGCCGTATAGAGGGTATGCATCGACATCATTTTCCCGCCGGAACTCACTCCCTCAGCTGCTGGACTGAGTGGCAAAAGAACCTGCTGCATGACTGGATTTAATAGGGAAACTGCGAAAACGCGAGTAAAATGATTACACAAAAGGTTGGGCTCGAAAGTGATCCTTATGACATGTCAAAGAAACCTAATCCATGGACAGTAACATGCAGCCAGGAATTGTGTTTCCTGACATTTATATGTGCCTGATTTCAACGCTGGGGAAACACATAAAGCAAATCTGCCTGTGAACACTTTATATAACTACAATATAGGTAGGTCTAAATCTGTGTGATCACTTATATCAATGTTATATATATCGTCATATCGTCCAGTCCTAAAACTTGTATAGTTATTGTCAGTGTTTATTTAAAAACACAGAATTATGCAGAATATAAGATGGTAAATATTTAATTGATGAGTTGTCAACACAATATATAACAATACAATGTATAGGGTATGATTTTACCCCAAAATCCAACATTTTGACACAAAATGATAACGGCAAAACATGTTTCTCTGCCTGGAGTCCAGCTGTTTCTGTGAATTGCAGTGACGTATTTGCTTCTTTTTTCGTGCATACCTTCTATTGCAGAGCTAGTGCAAAAATAGTCTCACATAGCCACAACTTCAGACTGATGGCAGAAGGTATGCACTCCATCGCAGCTTTCATTGGCCAAGGACCGCCCAAGAGGATGTTTGACTGACATGTAACGCAACCAATCACAGTTTATTTTGTTCCGCGTCATGTTTAGGGACGTGAAAATGTAAAGGCGATGTCTCTACAATAACAGATCAGCGTGCATCTAATAAATTATCAAGAACGCTATGCAAGTTTACTGCAACAATGGAGATGTGAACTTCACATACTTTTCAAAATCCAGCATTTAGTTGATCCTGGTAAGCGCTCATTGTCACAGTTGTAAACAACAGCTTTCTTCTTCCAGCACATATTTACATATTCATCTAAACACCGCTCTAAGCAGTGCTCTAAACAGTCGCTGTTCACATATTTCAAACTACCCCCATGAATAAAAAGGGGTGAATTTAACGCACGTTATAAATGCTTAAAGGTTTAGCTCACCCAGAAATGAAATTTCTATCATTAATTACCATCCCTCATGTCGTCCCGAACCCGAAAGACCTTTGTTCATCTTCAGAACACAAATTAGGATATTTAAGATGAAATCCGAGAGTTTTTTTTTTTTTATCCCCTATAGAAAGCAACATAATTACCACATTCAAGGTCCAGAAAAGTAGTAAAGACTTTGTTAAAATAGTCAACATGACTACAGTGGTTCAACCTTAATGTTATGAAGCGACAAGAATATTTTTTGAGCACAAAAAAAACAAACAACAACAAAAAACGACGCAAATATGAATTTACATACATGACTATGGGCAATGCAATCATGAACAACCAAAATGTTGTAACTGGGGGGACTCATGGTGTGGCCTATGGGGGTGTGAAGTGATGAAATGGAAATGGAAATACAACAGATACAAACTCAGAATAAGAACACATAGGCAGAAGCTATGAATAGAGTCAATCAGAGAGAAAAAAGAAATGAAAAATCAAACAACAAACCACAAAAGAAACAGAACAGGCAAATAAGGAAAATGTATTGGTTGACCTAAAGAAATTAGTTATCTTCATAACAGGGGTAGGTAATGCCACAATGGAGATTAAATCCAAAACTAGAAAGCTAGAAATAATTGTAAAAGCACCAGTGCATCATCTACAAATCAGTGGGCTGACATGCATTCAGGCAAGCTAGGAACAAGCATGGGTTGGATAATACTAATAATGTTCCTCTTGTTACAATGGAATGCTAGAAGTTTGTTGGCCAATGGACAAGAATTTAAAAAAAAAAAAACATATAAGTGTTATCTAATAAACCTGATGTTATTTGTGTTCGGGAGACATGATTGAGACCGAATTTAGATTGTAGACTAGTTGGATGTGATTGTGTTAGGTGTGATAGGAGGAAAGGAGTAGGGGTGGATGTGTAACATTTTTTAGAGAAGATATTGCATTTAGAGAGATAAAAATAGAAAATGAGCAATATATAACAATAGAGATTTGGACGAAGGAAAGCGAGATCATGATTATTAATTACTACAATCCTTGTAAGAAATTAGATCTGAGTAGATTAATGCAAATCGAGGGAATAGATGGAAATAGGAGATTGATATGTGGGGATTTTTATGCACAGAGTACACTATTGGGAGGAACAAAAACAGATGTAAATGGTGAGGTGATTGAAGAACTGTTAGAGGAAAAGGACATGGTTTGTTTTATAAGTATTGAATTTAACTTTGGTGTTAAATAATTTCATTCAATTCATTTCAAAAGCTTTATTGTCTATCCCCACAGGCTTAACAAACAATACAAGAAACAACCACACAACAACAATTTAAAATAAACAAACAAAAAATATCTCATTAATCCCCGCACATGTCACATGTATGTTCTGTTAGTGTCATTATTCTGGGACTTTTTAGTTTGTATTCATTAGCTCATGTTCTCCTTTGTTCAGTTTTTCCACTTCTCCTTGGTTACCATGGTTACAAATATGATTAGTTCTTTCCTTCAGCTATATCATTAATTACCTCATTTGCCTTACTATTTAAGTTGTGTTTTCAGTGATCAGTTTAAGTTACACACTGTGTAGGTTGTGTTTTCTTCCGAGTAGTTGCGAGTACCCCCCACAGATGGAAAGTGACCACTCACCGCAATGAGTGAGCCAGATACTGAGGAAAGGAGGACAGCTCAAATCATCGCCCCGGAACAGGAGCCTCAGAGTGAGTCTGACCAGGGGTGTGATCCCGCTACACCAGCGGCTGAGGGAATGCTGGTAGAAGCGGACACTGAGGACTGGCTGATTGAACTCAATATGGAGGTATTGACTTCCACCATATCCTACCTGGTTTTTCCACCGGCTACAGCAGGTTCCTCCTTCCCTTCGGGTATGCCTCAGTCCTCAGTCACACCGGCTCTGGCCACTCTGGCTCTGCCTCAGATGCTCGTCGTCGTGGCTTCACTAAGGTTTCCAGTGCCAGCAATGTCGCTCAGTTCATGTCTGCGCCCTTGGATCCATCGGCTATGTCTCCGTTGTTCGTCCCCAAGATGTCGTCAACCACATCTACACCTTAGATCCTCCCTCCCTTGACTCCGCTGTGGGCTGTTGTCATCGAGCTCTGGGTCCACTGCACCAACCATTCACCATCATCGGCAGCGTGGTCTTGTTGGTTAGCCTTTTACAGTAGAGACAGTAAAAATACTGTCTCAATGCTTATGTAAACTGGGAGTCAATTTCTGTACCCAAGTATAAAATCCCACCTGCTGAACTTCCTCTCCATTAAGTAACAAAGGCTTAAAAAAGTGTGTGTGCATTATTAGTCCCACAACACATTTTTTTTTTTCTAATATTAAGCTGCAAAGAACTCTCCTCCACCCAGGCTATGAGAAAATTAACAATGCCAAAAATAAATAAATGCCAAGTGATTGAATATTCTTTTCACATCCCACAAGTGCCATGTCATCTGCGTATTTTAAGCATCAAATTATCATTATTATAAGTCCTCTCATTTGTTTAAACAGAGTAAAGAATTGGAGATAAAACAAAACCACATTCTATGTTTAAAACCACATTCTATGACTTTTTTGCCATTTACCAGCACATGTTGTGGATAGTCCCATAAAGACTGTTAATCCATAAAATCAAGGTTTGGTGCTGTAACTCCTCCAGATGCCTCAGAAGTGTATTTATATTTACTGTGTTAAAAGCAGAAGAAAAGTCCATAAATAAATTCCTTTGCAGGATTTTAGAGTCCAAATGCTTTGCAGCCTTGTCCAGCAGCATGAGGATGGCATCTTCAATTCCGCGCCCAACTCTATAAGCAAATTGCAAAGGATCAAGTTTACCAGGCATTTCCTGGGAGAGTTGCTGACAAACCACTCGCTCCATGCGCTTGCAGAGCACAAATGTTAAAGCCACTGGTCTATAATCCTCAAGCTCCTTAGCATGTGCCTTTTTTTTTTTTTTTTGGCAGTGGGATGATGGTACTTTCCTTCCAGGCCTGGGGTACAACATTCAATCAAGAGACAGCTGAAAAAGTTGTCAACACTCCCTTCAGCCGAGTTGCACATTTCCTCAGTACCTTGCCCTTTATTCCATCAGGCCCAATGTCTTTTAGGGTTTGATTTGAATTAAAACCTTTATCACAGTCTGTTCCTTAATTATTATGGGGGAAAGTCATGATACTCTGTAGGATTCCAGTGCTCATCTGAACAACTATTATTAAAACGAGCATAAAATTGATTCAATTCGGTAGCAAAACAGGCAGAATCAGGGCACTGGATATTGTGTTGCTTCCGATTTCTTCCCATCATAGTATTTAGGCCTTGCCAGGCCATCCGTGCATTACCAATTGGTAATTCTCCTACGCTGTTTACGTTCAGCGCTTCCAGGCTGCCGTTCTGACATAGAACCTGGAAGCGCTGAACATAAACAGCGTAGGAGAAGGACACAGAAGAGAAGACACTGTTGAATAAAATCATTATTTTTGTTTTGTTTTTGCGCACAAAAAGTATTTTCGTCGCTTCAAAACATTAAGGTTGAACCACTGTAGTCACGTTGACTATTTTAACGATGTCTTTACTACTTTTATGGACCCTGAATGATGGTAATTATGTTGCTTTCTATGGGGGATAAAAAATCTCTTAGATTTCATCAAAAAATATCTTAATTTGTGTTCCGAAGATGAACGAAGGTCTTACAGGTTTGGAACGACACAAGGGTGAGTACTTAATGACAGAAATTTAATTTTTGGGAGAACTAACCCTTTAAGAGAGCTCAAGTCAATAAAGAGTCAGTAATGGCAGTTCCTTTTCGAAAGGGAACTTGCATATGACCATTTCCCCACCATTTTACAACCTTAATTGCCTCTTGTATTTTTCCTGTAATATGATTTATCATGCTCCATCATCGGCAAACAATGATCACCCAAATGTCTCCTTGGACTTGATAAAATGTGTCATTTATCAATGTTGAAAAGATTATTTGACTTATGAAGCTGTCCTGAGGGGTACCATTTTCCACCATATAACATCTAGATATGGCTTTCCAAATTCTGACTTGAGTAAATCTATCAAACAATATTTAATCCAATTATAAATTCTACCTGCTATTCCTGTCACATCAAGTTTGATCATTACTCATTTCCAAACCATATCATATGGTTTTTCAACGTCAAGGAAAACATCTCAGGTTACGCATGTAACCATGGATCCCTGAGAAGGGGAATAAGACGCTTTGTCCCCTAGAGGGCAATATGGGGAATGCCTCAGACATGACCGGTTTCTGAGCCTACAACTCACAATTGCTATCCTAGTGGAGCTTTGGGGAGCGTAGGCCTCAGCAAGATAAGTCACTCTAGCAAGAGGAGGCCTATCAATGTTCACAGCAGCCAAGGAGGTTCACAAAGAGCCTAACCACTTAGACTATGGCTGAGCTCATGGGATGGAGGCCTCAGCACTACGTCCTATGCCAGTCAAGGAGGCTACATCATAGAGCCAGCAGGTTGACACAATATCGGGCGGAGCTCAGAGGAATGGAGGCCTCTAACTGAACGAGTGAGAGTAGGCCTGGCAATTTCAACCCATTTCAAAGTTTTTAACATCACAGGACGATGTTGTGAAGCAGCAATTTTCCATTGTTTTTGCTGTGGTATAATAACACTTGTTGGATTTGTACTGGTCAGACAAAGTCAGAGCATTGAGACATCCAGATAAAATCTAAGTGTTGTGATGTCATCCAAAACGAACGTCTTTTGGTTTCATTTTAAAGTAGCTTTATTAAACTAAGCACTGCATGTCAATCACTTCTGATCTCGTTCTCTTTTCTACTTCCCGCACTCCCATCCATCTCTTGTACATTTTTGTGAGAATTCATTCAACTATACTACACTGAGCCTTGAAACATACGCAACTGAGTTTTTCATACTGGCATCTCACCACTGATCATAACCATCTGAGTCACATATATGGTAATAGTTCTAATGAGATAAGAGTGAGTTTTGCTGAACCAAGTGACTCATGGGCAGGTGCTGTATCAGGCCCAACCTAGAAACTTTTCACACCCTAGATAAAATTTTTTCCCTGAATTGTATGTTTTAGATATTGGAGACTTGTGACCGAATTGCATTATAATGTTGCAACATAATTTTGTGTCAATGTTAATTAAGGACAATCTGCAAATGTTAAATACTCAATGTTTCAAAGAACTCACTGTTTCAAAAATTTACTTTTATTGCGCAGCCCTCTGCAATACTTGATTCTGACTAAATTCTTAAATAGTTGTCCCTTCTACCATCTTTTTCTTCTCACATAATAATTTCTATTTAGAATAATTTCAAAGAAAATTAAAAATACAACTCCATTTCCAGAAAAGTTGGGACATTTTGTAAAATGTGATAAAGACTGCAAGATTGCAAAGAATTTAGGTCTTTCACCATCTACCATACATAATATTGTGAAAAGATTCAGGGAATCCAGAGAAATCTCAGTCTGTGTAATGCCAAGTTCACACTACAGGATTTTAAGCCCGATTTGCAAGTTAAGGAGCTTGTTGTATTTTCTGTTGGATTTATGTAGGCCTGCAGAATGTTAAATGGATCCAATCCATGTTCATTAGAAATTATTTGATGATGCAGCAATAAACTAGCTAGTATAACGTAATGCATGTGTTTTTGAACTTTGCTGATTTGAAAAAAATGATCAAAATACTATCGATTTTAATGACAAAATTTCAAATAAGAGAGCAAGTGACAAATATCAGTATCGGAATCGGCCAATAATTGTTTGTTATAATTGGTCTCGGCCCCAAAAAATCATATCGGTGCATCCTTAATTGGGATTGTACAGAGACATAGACTGCTATCAAGATGACATCTTTCTTGTGAAGCCTATGGTTACTGGGGCTAGAAAATCTCAGGCTTCATTCTGCACATGCTACAACAGAGTGGTTTAGACACTCTACACCTGTAGCCCAGATCTGTCTCCTATTGAAACTGTATAGCCCATCATGAAAAGGAAAATCCGATGATGACGACCACAGACTGTTGAGCAGCTGTTTTGTATCAGGTGAGATTGGTCAAAAATTCCACTTGCAAAACTGCAGTTATTAGTATCCTCAATTCCCAAACGATTCGAAAGTCTATAAAAAAAATTAAAAAAAAATGCAAAGAGTGTTAATAGGGTAAAAAAATCTTTGTATCCTGGTGCTCTTTGGTTAAGGAATAGGTAAACTCGTTAAGAAACATATAAGGTCAATGCGCTCGAGGATTAAGAAAATGTAAAAAGCCTTTTTTACTCATGGCTTTATAATTAAAAATAAAAAACAAACAAACAAAAATTTACATAAAAATGCACACTGACGTGTTGTGGATAAGAAGCTTTCATCAGGGTGTGTACCACAGTTTGGAAATGGAAATGGGGTTGTATTATGCAAACAAAATAGGTGTATTATATTCACTGAACAAAATTATAAACGCAACACTTCGAGCTGAACTCAAAGATCTAAGACTTTTTCTATGTACACAAAAGGCCTATTTCTCTCAAATATTGTTCACAAATCTGTCTAAATCTGTGTTAGTGAGCACTTCTCCTTTGCCGAGATAATCCATCCACCTCACAGGTGTGGCATATCAAGATGCTGATTAGACAGCATGATTATTGCACAGGTGTGCCTTAGGCTGGCCACAATAAAAGGCCACTCTAAAATGTGCAGTTTTATCACACAGCACAATGCCACAGATGTCACAAGTTTTGAAGGAGCGTGCAATTGGCATGTTGACTGCAGGAATGTCCACCAGAGCTGTTGCCCGTGAACTGAATGTTAATTTCTCTACCATAAGCCGTCTCCAAAGGCCTTTCAGAGAATTTGGCCGTACATCCATCCGGCCTCACAACCGCAGACCACGTGTAACCACACCAGCCCAGGACATCGGACACTCCCATCCATCTCTTGTACATTGTTGTGAGAATTCATTCAACTATACTACACTGAGCCTTGAAACATACGCAACTGAGTTTTTCATACTGGCATCTCACCACTGATCATAACCATCTGAGTCACATATATGGTAGGAGTTAAAAGCCTTTCACATTCTAATGAGATAAGAGTGAGTTTTGCTGAACCAAGTGACTCATGGGCAGGTGCTGTATCAGGCCCAACCTAGAAACTTTTCACACCCTAGATAAAATTTTTACCCTGA
Source organism: Hypophthalmichthys nobilis (assembly GCA_037950665.1). Taxonomy (NCBI): domain Eukaryota; kingdom Metazoa; phylum Chordata; class Actinopteri; order Cypriniformes; family Xenocyprididae; genus Hypophthalmichthys; species Hypophthalmichthys nobilis. The sequence continues at coordinate 27,838,053 of CM075469.1, forward strand.
ATTGTATGTTTTAGATATTGGAGACTTGTGACCGAATTGCATCATAATGTTGCAACATAATTTTGTGTCAATGTTAATTAAGGACAATCTGCAAATGTTAAATACTCAATGTTTCAAAGAACTCACTGTTTCAAAAATTACTTTTATTGCGCAGCCCTCTGCAATACTTGATTCTGACCAAATTCTTAAATAGTTGTCCCTTATACCATCTTTTTCTTCTCACATAATTTCTATTTAGAATAATTTCAAAGAAAATTAAAAATACAACTCCATTTCCAGAAAAGTTGGGACATTTTGTAAAATGTGATAAAGACTGCAAGATTGCAAAGAATTTAGGTCTTTCACCATCTACCATACATAATATTGTGAAAAGATTCAGGGAATCCAGAGAAATCTCAGTCTGTGTAATGCCAAGTTCACACTACAGGATTTTAAGCCCGATTTGCAAGTTAAGGAGCTTGTTGTATTTTTTTTATGTAGGCCTGCAGAATGTTAAATGGATCCAATCCATGTTCATTAGAAATTATTTGATGATGCAGCAATAAACTAGCTAGTATAACGTAATGCATGTGTTTTTGAACTTTGCTGATTTGAAAAAATGATCAAAATACTATCGATTTTAATGATAAAATTTCAAATAAGAGAGCAAGTGACAAATATCAGTATCAGATTCGGCCAATAATTGTTTGTTATAATTGGTCTCGGCCTCAAAAAATCCTATCGGTGCATCCTTAATTGGGATTGTACAGAGACATAGACTGCTATCAAGATGACATCTTTCTTGTGAAGCCCATGTTTACTGGGGCTAGAAAATCTCAGGCTTCATTCTGCACGTGCTACAACAGAGTGGTTTAGACACTCTACACCTGTAGCCCAGATCTGTCTCCTATTGAAACTGTATAGCCCATCATGAAAAGGAAAATCAGATGATGACGACCACAGACTGTTGAGCAGCTGTTTTGTATCAGGTGAGATTGGTCAAAAATTCCACTTGCAAAACTGCAGTTATTAGTATCCTCAATTCCCAATTCCTCAATTGTATTAGCGTATTACCTGTAGATTTCAATTTCTGTAGCCACTAAACAGTCCGAAGTTTTTTGCTTTTGACTACGGGTGAATCTCCAGTTGTCACTGATGATTGTCATTTGAACCTTTCTGGATTACAATCTGCCATCAAAATGATACATTTAATTATTTCAGCTGCTGTGAGAAAAGGCTATAAATGATCTGCTACAAGCAGCATCCTTACATGATATAGCTACTAGCTGGAACTCCTTCCTTTCTGTTTACAGACGTGACGTAATGACGCAAAGACAAACTGCTGCATGCTCGAATTTCCCACGGAAATCCACCAGGTCGCTCTTATTATAAAACATTATCACAAGCTTACCGTTGTAATAATGTAGGAGTTTTGAACACTGGCTGGTTATGTACTTGCTCAAATTGATTTTGGATAATTGTTTAACCAAAAAAAAGTTCCGAACTGCAGCTTTAAGAACATCTAAGTGTACTTAGTTGTGCTATTTTAAGACACCATGAAATATTAACTAAAATGTGCTTTTAACATACTATCTATGTATTTAAAAAAAATTATTTAGTTACCACTTGTAGTACACTTGAACCAATAATGTACTTCAAGTGTTAACAAAATACATTTTGGTGCTTTACACCACTGCATCCAACGCTTTGTATTGCACTTGGTGATGTAAGGCTTGGATGCAGCTGCTCGGCCATGGAGACCCATTCCATGAAGCTCTCTACGCACTGTTCTTGAGCTAATCTGAAGGCCACACGAAGTTTGGAGGTCTGTAGCTATTGACTTTTCAGAAAGTTGGCGACTTCTGCGCACTGTGTGCCTCAGCATGCGCTGACCCCGCTCTGTGATTTTACGTGGCCTACCACTTCGTGGCTGAGTTGCTGTTGTTCCCAATTGCTTCCACTTTGTTATGATACCACTAACAGTTGACCGTGGAATATTTAGTAGTGAGGAAATTTCACAAATGGATTTATTGCACAGGTGGCAACCTATCAGGTCACCACATGTCTGCATGCCTAGGTGCTCAATTTTATACAACTGTGGCCATGGAAGTGATGGAAGTCAGAACTGCGAGATATAGGCCACGTTCACACAGCAGCAGAATACGGTTTTCGGTCCTGTATTTAAGTCCTTAATATGGCTATGTTCACACACAGTACGGTTATTTATGGGAGTGACAACCGCATTCTATAACCGAACTCACACCCGTAAAGTTTCAGGACTCACAACTGCATTCTCGGAAAACCCGCACTGTGTGAATAGAACCGCACTGGACAACTAGTTGTCTGTCACATCATACAGTGCGAAAAAGCCGCTCTGCTAAGTTTTTTTTGTGTTTGGTTTTGCTTTCGGTAACTTACAGAGACAGAGATATGAGCTGTGTCTACTTAAGGTTTTCTAGTCTAGGATGAGTTTGTTAAAGTACAACGTATGGAAATGGCAAAAATTGCACAAATTTTCCAAAGTTAAGTCAAAATATCTGACTTCCTGTCAGTTTTCAGATTTTGCTCCAAGAGACTTTTTTGTAAGTATTGGGCTGTTAGATGTGTGTACTGAATTTCATACTTGTACGTGAAACGTAGCGTCAGGGGCACTTCGTTGAATTTTTGTAGGTGGCGCTATCGAGCCATTTTGCCACACCTAATTCTGAAACCCATATCAGACATAAATTTTCACAACTTCTGACAGGTGTGCAAAAGTTTCATGAGTTTTCAAGCATGTTTAGGCCCTCAAAAATGTGATTTGCAATCTTGAATTTCATTTTGAAATTCATGTTAAACTTTCATTTAAATTTTTTACAGACTAGCCTATATATATATGCATATCAGCATATCAGTGAGACATAAGACAGGGCTGTTGGTTGTTTAAATACATTTTAAAACAAATTTCGTCCCATAAGCTACCACAAGGTGGCGATCTTTACAAAGTTGTTGGAAGGTAAGGGGGGTGACCACATGGAAACTTTTTTTTTTTTTTTTTTTTTGCAAGAACTTTATTGAACAAAAGAATTTAACAACCACAAATGGCCTGGTACAAAATAGAAAATTTCTTAAACAGACAACAGACAAGCATCCTACAAAGGACAAATGATTGGGAAAAAACAAAACAAAAAAACAAAAAACAAAAAAACAAATAATTAATTTCAGAGATAAGAAAAAAATTACACAATTCCTTGTGAAATATGAAAAAGTTTGGTAATGTTTTCAAGAATCTGTTTTGCAAGAAAAATGCAAGAAAAATTTCCCCAGAATAATAAATGTGTTAATTGCTAAGTCATATGTTTCTTCTTCCATAAACATACCAAATATAACATTTTCTTTTGATAATACAGGTAAATTTTCAATTTTAGGAAATAACCAGTAATGCATATCCTCCCAAAAGGCACAGGCATAGTTACAGTCATAAAAAAGATGTTCTGTTGTTTCGATCTGATCAACACAAAAAGAGCAGTTGTTAACATCAAGACCAAATCGACATCTTAACAACTCTCTGGAAGGATAAATTCCATTAATAATTTTAAAGTGAACTTCCTTTGCTTTTGGTGTACCTGGGTATTCAAGGTATTTTGTTCTTAAAACCTTAACTTCAGCTTTAGAAAAGTATTGAGAAATTGTAAGTTTATTTGAAGAAAAGGGGTATAATTCCTTAATGAATGCTTTTCGAGTTGTGATATTAGGTAAATTTAGATTAGTGAGAGAAACTCCATTCACCAAAAGCTTAGGAAGAGAAGGGGTTACATTACTTTGAGATAAATTGAGAGACATCTGAATTATAGATTGTGGAATTGCTTTGATAATAATATCATATTGTTTCTTGTCAGTTAAATTAAATCTTGAACACAATATCTCAAAAGAAATAATTCAAGTATTATCTAATATATGTATCACAGACCATATTCCTTTCTCCCACCAATTTTTGTAAAATAAAGACTTATTCCTAAAAACCACATATCTACAATTCCACAAAGGGATATTATGGGGACTAAAGATATGCTTATAGATCAATTTCCAATAAAGTAAAACCTGTTAATGAAACAATGACAATTTAACAGTCTTTTAAGGTCATAATCACATCTAAGGAGAAAATTGATTCCTCCTAATTTCATAAAAATTTGGCTGGGGATATGAAACCAAAAACTATTTTTATTTTTCAAAAAAGATCTTAACCAATTCGTTTTAATAGTACCATTAACACATTCAATGTCGATGGCTTTTAGGCCTCCTTCTTCATAATCTTTGACCAAAGTTCCTTTTCTAATGTAGTGTGTTTTTCCTTTACAAATAAAATTAAAATTAGCTTGGTTTATAGCTTTTATTACATTTTTAAAAAAATGTAATTGAGTAAGCAGGGTAGATAAGTCTAGAAATGCATTCCATTTTTGTGAGAAAAATTCGGCCAATAATAGAAATATCTCTTTGAGACCACAAATTCAAATAAGATTTGCACTTCTCTAAATTATTCCAAATGTTAAGATTATTAAGTGAGGTGATATCCTTCGTAATGTGTATCCCTAGGTATTTAACAGTATCTTTTATAGGAATATTGTAAAAAGTTGATAGAGGGGAATTATGAATTGGTAATAATTCACATTTTTTAAGATTTAGTTTCAAGCCAGATGCCCTAGAGAAAAGCTCTACAGTTCGAAGAATTTTTGGAACTTGGTTGTTTTTCATAAAAATGGTTGCGTCATCAGCCAGCTGACTGATGACTAATTGTTTGCCAAATACTGTTAATTTTTCAAATCAGAGTTTTTAATAAGAATGGAAAGCATTTCTGCTGCAGCAATAAAGAGCAGGGGAGAGATAGGACAACCTTGTTTAATTCCTTTATCAACTGAAAATCTTGATGTTGTACCCTGTGGTAAAATAATAGTGCTATTAGTGTCTTTATAAATTAACTTAACCATATTAATGAAATGTTCTCCTAATCCAAATAATTGTAATGTACGAAACATAAATTTGTGTTCGACTGTGTCAAAAGCTTTAAAAAAAATCTAAAAATAAAATAAAACCTTCTTCTTCAATTAAATAATTATAATCCAGTAAGTCAAGCACAAGACGTATATTATTGTGAATTGAGCGCCCCTTTAAAAAAACCTGATTGTGTCTCTGAAATGATCTGTGAAATACCAGTTTTGAATCTGTTGGCGTAAATATGAGTCATTATTAAGCAGGGTTATAGGTCTAAGATTGTCTATTAATTTAGGATTTTTCCCAGGTTTGGGGATGAGAGTGATAATTCCTTGCTTCATAGAAGGTGGAAGAATATGAGAAACAGATATTTCTTTTAACATATGAAAAATAAGGTCTTTAATATACTCCCAAAAATGTCTATAAAAGTTACTTGTTAATCCATCTGAACCGGGCGATTTGTCTAATGATAAACATTTCATGGCTTTTTCCACTTCATCTATTGTGATGTCACATTTTTAAAACTCTCATCAACTTTGGGGATCCAGTCTTTAATGTAATCAAAGAAAGCATCAGCATCTGTGTGTGAATAAGAGGAGGAGTAAAGTTTACTATAGAAACAGTAAATCTCCCTAGAAATCTTATTAGGATCAGTACATTCTTGATTATTGATTAAAAGAGCCTTAACACCATTACGCTCTTGTCTTTTTTTCTAATCTACAAAAATAAGCTGAGCTCCTTTCGCTCTCCTCTATCCACTTCGCCCTCGATCTTATATATGCTCCTTTGGCTTTATCAACATAAATGTTGTCCAGTGATGATTGTAGGAGAAGTAGTTTTTGTTTGTCATCAGTCGTTAAAAGGGTTTTAATACAAATACTATTTATTTCTTGAATTATTTCCAATTCTTTTTTTCCCTATTCCTGCTTAATAAGTTACCGTAAAATATGGAGATCTGACGTACCTTATATTTTATATATTCCCATTTTTCTCTATACGTTTTAAAAGTTGAATCACAAATTATGTTGTTAATTGTAGCTATAATTTTTTTTACAAAATGGTTCACTATTTAAAAGATTTGAATTAAATTTCCAGTATCCTTTTCTCCTCTGATATGATTCATCGGGTTTAAGAGCAAGTTTAATCAGGCAATGGTCAGTTAGAGGTGCGGCAGAAACTGTAGAGCTTGACTCCAGACAGGATTTAAACTCTGAGACTAACCAGAAATCTAGTCTAGATTTGCTTGAACCATCTGGCCTAAACCAAGTAAAACCTTGAGTATTAGGGTTTTTAGTGCGCCATACATCTATCAGTTTAAACACATTACAAAACTCAAGCAATATGGGATTATAATGATGTTTCAGATATTTTGAAGGACATCTATCAAGCCATTCGTCTATCACCATGTTAAAATCACCTCCAAAAATAAAGTCTGCAGTAGGATACCTCTGAGATAAATCCTTTACTACCCTTGTAACCTGATCAATTAGGGTTTTGTTTTGGTTATGACTATTATATCCATATATATTTCCTAAAATCAAAAAGTTTTCATCCATTTCAAAAACACAAATTATCCAATGACCACAGGTATCCCTAACAGTTGTTAGAATCTTCCCAGGAAAGTTATGTAAAAGTATAGCAACACCTGCTGACCTATTTGACCCATGAGAAAAAAGTATTTTATCTCCCCATTGGTTTGAACAGAATTTTTCATCTAAATCAACAGAATGGGTTTCTTGAAGAAGAAAACACTTAGCTCTTTCATTTTTACAAAAAAGGAAAATTGATTTTCTTTTAACAAAATCTCTTAGACCCCTAGTGTTAAGTGAAACAAAAAAGAACATCTGATTATGAGAAAACATAGAAAGAATTAAGAAATAACAACAAAACAAAATTAGTTAAGAGTTAAACACAATTGCACAAACCCCTTTCAAACATTAAGTGCAGGCAGATTGAGTATTACAGTTTTTCCCCCCTTTCTTTTCCTTTTCCTTCCTCTGTTTTCCTTTTTACACTCAAGGAACTAACTTACTCATACTTTAAAGATTTGGTTAAAAGCTTATCCATCTGTTTGAACATTTTCCCCCTATAGCCCTTATAACGTTAACATATCGAAATGAAAATAAGGAAGAACTTAAAAGTGCTACTGTAAAATTAATAAGTAGATAATGAGGGAACTATTTCCACCCTTTTTATCCCCCATTGTAATTAAAACAAAAACTCAATATAACATCCCTTTTTAACTAGGCTACTACAATTTAAACAACTTTATGGTTGGAGGAGAATCTGTTAACGTAAAAACTTTGAAGTCTCTAACCTGTTAGAGAAGTACATGACCTGCTTAGGCCTGAAACAGTCTAATCCAGAGTAACCCTTTTACCGTTGATGTAGCCCACATGTCCTCTGTGTTAATCTAGACTAAAAACGCATCTCTTTAACCTGGCATACACATAACACATTATCAATTTATATTTTCAAATCCGTTAAAGGATTATTAGGCTGCATAAACTAGGTCAGCCGGAACCGGGAACACTTCCTATAACACCAGATGTACTCGTTACATCAGAAGAAGAATGGCATCTACGCTAATATTAGTCTTTCTGTTTATCCCGAGGTTTACCGTAGTCAACCAGATCCGGGCCATATCCAGGTGAGACCGAGGACCGGCGCCTTGACACGACCACAACGCAGCCCTGAAGTATCAGGAGAGATTGAGTCAACTAGATCATCCAGTGTGAAGGCCTCATCGACATGACAGCCAGTGGCACAGCTCCTCAAAAAAACCTTCTATATAATAAATAAGAATAAAGCCTGACTAAGCCTGGTTTCTCCCAAGGTTTTTTTCTCCATTTTTAACACAGCAGTCTATTTGCCACCTGTTTGCCATCTGATGTCACCTGTTGGAGTTTGGGTTCCTTGCCGCTGTCGCCTTTGGCTTGCTTAGCTGGGGACACTTGACATTTGATATTGAACAGTGCTTTGATCTGCCTGCATTGACACTATTCTTTAAGAGCTGCTGTGCAGCCAAAATTATATACCAGTTATCAATGTAAAGCTGCTTTGACACAATCTGCATTGTAAAAAGCGCTATATAAATAAAGGTGACTTGACTTGACTTGTTAAACGTTCTGTCCTGCCACCCTGGCTTGCTCCATCTTCGGCCATGCAGCTGCACGAGCCTCTCTGTCAGCTTTGCAAAAGTCTTGTTTGAAGTGAATCCCCAATTCTTTGCAGAGCCTAGAATTTTTGGACAGCTTCCAGAAAGAATCCTGGTGGAATCGCATGGTAAACTGGATGATAGTTTGACGATCTCTCCCTTCTTCTTTTCTCCCGATGCGGTGAACAGTATCAACAATCGATTCCATCGACGTCTCCCATTGCGGTGCTAACTTGGACAGGATGCTCATGACAACGTCTCGGGTATTTTCGTGAACTTTTTCTTTCAGACCGTGTATTTTAAGATTCCAGCGCCTCTTGTAACGCTCCAACTCCGTGACTCTTTCTTTCAATTCCTCGTTTTCCTTTACGAGATGAGGCATTTATTTTTCCATGTCTCGTATTTTGACTTTACACTCTTTGATTTCAGTAGCATTCAGCTCTACTAGTCTGGTGATATTAGTTACCATGTTCGGTTAAGACTTCGAATATAGTTGAAAACTGTGTCTTTAAAACTGTGTCAATTGCTTATTGAAATGCGTGTAAACTTGTTTACTCAATCACCTTGAGTTTTCAAGTAAATTTCAGGGCAAATGAACGAGCAGCTTAAAAAGCGCTGCTTGCCTGGTCCGCCATCTTGCCGCCAGCACCACATGAAAACTTATAGATGTCTTAATAGATTACAAGTTTTGCTAGCATTTTTATCATATTGATAAAGCTGCACACAGCGATTTCATGTTAGAAAACCAGATTATTTATCATGAAGAACTTTTTGTACTGGTATTTGTTATTTTCCCCACTGGACTGTTACCCTATTGGTTGAAAAGGTGTGTCATCACACAAATAGCTTATACTTACATCTAGGTCAACTTCAAAACCAATTCATGCAACCATTTAGAAAATAAAAGCTGTTTCATTACTACACTCAAGTTTTAGGGGCAGATAGGCTAAGAGATTGTACGAGTAGAAAACAGCATTAAACCTCAAATTTATAGACCGTGGGTGCAGTTGCATAAACAGACACTATGTTAAGACCTCTTGGCTGACTAGCAGTTAGTCAAGGGGTAATTAGTCAAACTTTTTGGCTTCAAATTAGACCAATCCACCTATTACTTAAAAAAAAAAAAAAAAAAAAAGTGAAGTCATAAACATAAATAGATGACTAACTTGAAAGACTATAGTCTAAACCAGAGCTTCCCAAACTTCAGAGTGGTAAGGCCCCCCAAAAACATAGCAAAAGCTCCCCCTGTTATAAAAAACATATAGATCAATAGTATATAGATATATTTAGATAAATTTGTATATTAGGTATATTTAATAAAGCAGATTGTCTCTTTGCACAAAATTATCAACATTTTTTTTTAACAAGTTTGTAAGAATTTATGTGAATTATGAGAACTACCATAAAATGTAATATTTTTATATTCTGGTGAAAGATGACGTAAACATTCTTTATTTGAAGAGTTCATTTACAAAAACAGATAACTCCATTTTTATGAATTCTCACAAATCATGTTTTTGTTTTTGTGCATTCCAAGTAATATCAATCAATTTGCTGTTGGGTAGTAATAATAACTCCAAAAATACAGGTAACTTACAAAAGTAAAGTTCATTGAAAAAAAAAATTATATATATATTAAAAGTTTGTATTTTAGCAAAAGCAGATAACTCCACATTTCATGTTTCAGAGTTAAATAAAACCAAGTAATTGCTTTGTAATTGCATTTAAAACACACTCAAACACACGAGCACACAAACGCACATACATGCACACACGCACATATACACGCGCATGCGCACACACACACAAACAAACGCAAAAGGACAAACAAGGGTTCAGCATGTAAGACGTGTATGGTGTACAATGACTTGCAGGAGTCGAAATTATAAATCTTCTATCACTTTTAGTCAACTTTGACGAAACTTCTCTCAGCTAGCGCGTCTTTTTGAAGTGACAAGCAGCCTTGTCACCTGACCTGAATACTGCATGCTGATTCGCTAAAACGCACTTATCGGTTTCTGTACACAAACAACAGGGCGCTTGTCTGCTTCTGCTGTAAAACGTGAACACACGATGTCAGCAACTGATGTCAGTTTGAAAATAAGCAATGTATCTCACCTCGCTATAATGAAAACAAATATGTTTTATGTTTATGTAATAAGGAGGGGGGGAAATCACATTTCAGAACAATTAGAATATTTAAATTTTTAAAATTATTTTAATATCTTGATTTAAGCCATGATTTTAGCTTAGCCACGGCCCCCCTGCAATACCGCTACGGCCCACCGGGGGTCCGCGGCCCACAGTTTGGGAAGCACTGGTCTAAACAGTTTATGCAACTGGCCACTGGTCTGCCTTGAAAGTGATACAAAGCTGTGTGCCACAAAATAAAAGCAAGAAACTTCTTGCAATTGAGTTGTCCTTGCGGCCTTCACCAAAAACAACTGTGCGATGAGACTAGTGGGGTCTGATTCATGATCAAATTAGTCTTTTGAGCAGGTTAGTGCAATTTTAGTGAATCAAAAACATATAATGTGACCCGCGTATTCCGATTCACAAAAAAAAAAAAAAAAAATTTATTGGCCAGTACTTTTTAGTGAATCAAAAACATGGATGCGCCAAGTGTAGTCTACTTCACGAACAGATGACTCGTATGAGCCGGTTGATTTTAGTGAATCAAAATCATGCAGCGAGTCTGATGAATCCTTCGCTGAACTGAATCCACCAGAATGGTTAATGAATCAACATCTGACTCAGATGTTTTATTAACAAAGTTCAGGATAAGTATGTTCAGATAATCAATCCAATTAGCTCGGGGGTAATATACAGCCAACTTACCTCTTTCCATAGTTGCCAAGTCCGCTTATAGTACACGACTTTGGGCTTCTTTTTTTGGCAAGTCGCGTTAAAAAAGTCACGGGTTGCGGTTTTTTGGGCTTATTTTAAAAAAATGTGGTTGCTTGTTAGAAAAATATGATAAGCAACTTTGTTTCTTTACGTTTATGGTCGCCATTTTCTCCAGTACCTTGATTGACACTGTCTACTCACAGCTAATAGCCAATCAGTGCAATAATACAAGCACTATAATTCGTCCTCCAACATCCCGCCTCCTTCTCCCCCTCATTGGAGAAAAATATCGTTCAACATGCAGGCATGTGACGTTGTAAATGCGAGTAATGATAGTAGACGTAAATAGATGCATGTAACATTACATTTTCACAAACAATGTCAGCACCAACAGAGATGGAGAGGAAACATGAACAGTGCAGGGAGGAAAGGCACAAAAAAATATTTGTATAATGTATTTATCATTACAGGTTATATATATATATATATATATATATATATATATATATATATATATACACACACACACACACACACACACTACCAGTCAAACGCTTGGACACTGCAATTAAAAATACAGTAAAAACAGTAATATTGTGAAATATTATTACAATTTAAAATAACTGTTTTCTGTTTGAATATAAAATAAGTAATTTATTCCTGTGATGGCAAAGCTGAATTTTCAGCATCATTACTCCAGTCTTCAGTGTCACATGATCCTTCAGAAATCATTCTAATAGAATGATTAAAAGAACAGCATTTATCTGAAATACAAAGCTTTTGTAACATTATACACTACCGTTCAAAAGTTTGGGGTCAGTAAGAATTTTTTTTTTTTTTTTTTTTTTTGAAAAGAAATTAAAGAAATGAATACTTTTATTCAGCAAGGATGCATTAAATCAATCAAAAGTGACAGTAAAGACATTATAATGTTACAAAAGATTATATTTCAAATAAATGCTGTTCTTTTGAACTTTCCATCAAAGAATCCTGAAAAAAAATATTTTACACAAATATTTTGTACAGTTGTACACAGTAAATGTTTTTTGAGCAGCAGATCAGCATATTAGAATGATTTCTGAAGGATCATGTGACACTGAAGACTGGAGTAATGATGCTGAAAATTCAGCTTTGATCACAGGAATAAATTACTTTATATAATATATTCAAACAGAAAACAGTTATTTTTAATTTTTAATTGTAATAATATTTCACAATATTACTGTTTTTACTGTATCTTTAATTAAATAAATGCAGCCTTGGTGAGCAGACGAAACTTCTTTTAAAAACATAAAAAATCTTACCGTGTCCAAACTTTTGACTGGTAGTGTATGTGTATATATATAAAAAATAATACTAACAGTAGGCATGGTTCAAATTTATTTTATTATAAATATGCTCCTCACTGCTCCTAATGTGTGTGCACTGACTTGGATGGGTTAAATGCAGATGACTAATTCCGACTATGGGTTATCATAATTGGCCTTCATGTCACTTTTTCTTTTCCATCTCCAAACCTATTCTGTTCACAGCTGATCATAGGATAGTGCGTACTCTCCTGCTTTTTTGTAATTTGATGATTTTTGTAAAATAATGTGTTTTTGCTTTTCAAACTCCGAGTGTTTTCAGTTTAATATGTTGCGGGCTCATTTATTTATAATAAATAATTGATAATAAATAAATTGATGATAATAATTAATATAATAATATTGGGCTTGTTTTGGGCTTGTTTTTGAAGCTGCGGTTGCTTATTTGTCTCGCGAGAGTCTGCAACTGTGCCTCTGTCCCACAACAGTTTTCCAGCATCCCTCCACCCTACTCTCTCTCGATTACTACTATCCCAGCCAAGGTGGGACGCTTGAAGCTTGGAGCCCTCCCCTTGGACCGCACGCCAAATATGCATAACCGGTTACTCCATCTGATTATAGTGAAACATAGCGTCAGGGGCACTTCGTTGAAATTTTGTAGGTGGCGCTATCGAGCCATTTTGCCACACCTAATTCTGAAACCCATATCAGATGTAAATTCACCACTTCTGACGCATGTGCAAAGTTTCATGAGTTTTTGAGCATGTTTAGGCCCTCAAAAATGTGATTTCCCTTTCATGGTGAAACATCAGACTTTGTCAGTCACCACAGACATGCCCTTCAACGAAAACTCAAGATCTTTGCAATTTAACATAACAAAGGCCTTAAGATTAGACTGACTATGATGTGGTTCTGGTTAAATATCTATGAGGAGTTAATCACAGTGTAAAACATGTAATTTCTTGTTACCCACTGATGGCGCTTTGACTGTAACTGAATATGGGCATGTAGATGTCTTCAGGTCAGGACTGTAATAAAACACGTGAAGATTGGGGCAGATCGGACACTGTATGCCCGAGTTACAACAACTTCCTGTTTCACGGCGAAACAAACTTTGCCAGGCTGCCACGGACACGCCCTTCAGCTTAAACTCTAGATCTTTGCAGTTTAACGTCACAAAGGCCTTTAGATTAGACTGACCAAATATGATGTTGATCTGATTAAAGCTATAGGAAGAGTTTGTTAAAGTACAACGTCTGGACATGGCAAAAACTGCCATTTCAAAATATCTCAATTCCTGTTGGGTTTACAGATTTTTTTTTTGTAGGTATTGGGCTGTTACATCTGTCTACCGAATTTCATACTTGTACGTGAAACGTAGCACGAAGGGCGCTTGATTGAAATTTTGTAGGTGGCGCTATTGAGCCATTTTGCCACACCTAATTCTGAAACCCATATCAGATGTAAATTTTCACCACTTCTGACACGTGTGCAAAGTTTCATGAGTTTTTCAGCATGTTTAGGCCCTCAAAAATGTGATTCATTTCAGAGAAGAAGAATTGGCCGAGCAATTACAACAGGGTCCTCACACCATCGTTGCTCAGGTCCTAATAAGCAGTAAAAAGATACTGATGATATTCTAACATTTCATCATGTTGAGCTAACATTGATTCGTCTTATGTACATTTGCTTACCTGTCTAATAACGTGCAAGAGCGGCGTCTCTGTCTAGTCGAAGTTTGTCGCAAAGCTCTCGCCATCTCAAAAACGCCACGCCGATAATGATCCTCGTTTTATTTCTCCTTGTGTCCCAAAGTTTGCTTGCCATGGTCTGTAATGTTTGAACGAAACAACAACAGAGTGCCGCTAGACATTACGCAGCTGTCCACGTCTGTTGCTGTGGTTACCGTGCAGTAGGGATAGCGCAGATATTACGTCAGTGAAAGGCAACAAGTGACAAGGGACGGGCACGATTTAAAATTGTGAATTTCTCTGAATTTACAAATTCTTGAAAACATTTAGGATAATGTAAGTACACAATTGAAAGAAATATATAACACTGTGCAAGTGGTTTTTGGAAATTTTAATATAAAAATCTTACATATTGCACCTTTAATAGTGAATATGTTCCCTATATTAAAGTGTTACCATTGTATTATAGTAGATGTAAGTATGACATATTAAACATGAATTCTGGGTCAATAAATTATGCATTTATTAGGCTATTGTACATTTCTGATATGCAATCTTGAATTTCATTCATGTTAAACTTTCATTTAAATTATTTACAGACTATATATATGCATATCAGTTGCATTCACATATGTTGCAGCTCCAAAATTGCGCCAGAGGGAGACATAAGACAGGGCTGTTGGTTGTTTAAATACGTTTTAAAACAAATTTAGTCCCATAAGCTAACCACAAGGTGGCGATCTTTACAAAGTTGTTGGAAGGTAAGGGGGGTGACCACATGAAAACTTATAGATGTCTTAATAGATTACAAGTTTTGCTAACATTTTTATCATATTGACAAAGCTGCACACAGTGATTTCATGTTAGAAAACCAGATTATTTATCATGAAGAACTTTTTGTACTGGTATTTGTTATTTTCCCCACTGGACTGTTACCCTATTGGTTGAAGGCCTGAAAGGTGTGTCATCACACAAATAGCTTATACTTACATCTAGGTCAACTTCAAAACCAATTCATGCAACCATTTAGAAAATAAAAGCTGTTTCATTACTACACTCAAGTTTTAGGGGCAGATAGGCTAAGAGATTGTACGAGTAGAAAACAGCATTAAACCTCAAATTTATAGACCGTGGGTGCAGTTGCATAAACAGACACTATGTTAAGACCCCTTGGCTGACTAGCAGTAATTAGTCATACTTTTTGGCTTCAAATTAGACCAATCCACCTATTACTTAAAAAAAAAAAAAAAATTGTGAACAGTCATAAACTAAAAATAGATGACTAACTTGAAAGACTATAGACTAAACAGTTTATGCAACTGGCCACTGGTCTGTCTTGAAAGTGATACAAAGCTGTGTGCCACAAAATAAAAGCAAGAAACTTCTTACAATTGAGTTGTCCTTGCGGCCTTCACCAAAAACAACTGTGCGATGAGACTAGGGTCTGATTCATGATCAGATTACTCTTTTGAGCAGGTTAGTGCAATTTTAGTGAATCAAAAACAATGTGACCCTTGTATTCCGATTCACAAAAAAAAAAAAAAATAAAAATAAAAAAAAATTATTGGCCAGTACTTTTTAGTGAATCAAAAACATGGATGCGCCAAGTGTAGTCTATTTCACGAACAGATGACTCGTATGAGCCGGTTGATTTTAGTGAATCAAAATCATGCAGCGTGGCCAGTTGTAGTCTGATTCCAGATCCAATGACTCTTCTTTTAATGGATATTTTAATAAGACATTTTGCCGCTTTGAATGAGTCTGATGAATCCTTCGCTGAACTGAATCCACCAGAATGGTTAATGAATCAACATCTGACTCAGATGTTTTATTAACAAAGTTCAGGAGGAGTATGTTCAGATAATCAACCCAATTAGCTCGGGGGTAATATACAGCCAACTTACCTCTGTCCCACAACAGTTTTCCTGCATCCCTCCACCCTACTCTCTCTCTCTCTCTCTCTCTCTCTCTCAATTACTACTATCCCAGCCAAGGTGGGACGCTTGAAGCTTGGAGCCCTCCCCTTGGACCGCACGCCAAATATGCATAACCGGTTACTCCATCTGATTATATGTAAGTGCGAACTTTTGAAACTTTAAGTTATTATTATTTTCAGTGATAGCCTTTTCAAAATAAAGCACGTTTTGTGTCAGTATCATTACTGATTTTCCATAGGACATGTCCAACTGCAGTTGCTAAAAATATACATTTGTAACAGCTGTGTTAGTTATAAATAATATTCCTAAATAAGCCTCCAGGTTTCAGAACCACAACTATCAAATTTTGATAGAACGTTAGTCTATTCAAATTCTCACATTGTTTTTTAATGTGTGAATGTGTGAACACTCATATGCCCTGACAGTGCAATCTCAACATCTATATGGTATTAATCATTATCTTTAATAAATTGGATTGTTTGTTCACCTCTTAATGTAGAAGTGGAGATATCATCATAAAAGTCTGAATGCTATAATTTGAATTTTCAGATGATATAAGCCCAAATCAGAAAACAAACTAAATTTAGTTGCTTGCTTACACATATCTAATGTACTTGCTACTATAAGCGGGGCAGTTGTGGCCTAATGGTTAGAGAGTCAAACTTGTAACTGGCAGGAAATGAGGGGGGGGGAGTGAATGAACAGCGCTCACTTCCACTCTCATTACCCACAACTGAGGTGCCCTTGAGCAAGGCACCTAATCCCCAATCACTCCCCGGCACAGCTGCAAAAATGGCTGCCCACTGCTCCGGGTGTGTGTTCATGTGTACGTGTTCAATTCTCACTGCTGTGTGTGTGTGTGTGTGCATTTGGATTGGTGAAATGCAGAGCACAAATTCCAAGTATGGGATACCATACTTGGCTACACGTCATGTCACTTTCACTTAAAAGCATTAAACGTAAATTGGACCCTTGCTAAAGCAAGATTGAATCTCATTACAGAGGAGAATTCTGTGTTGAATTTAGTGGCAGACCCTATGCTACATATCAGTATCACAGCAAATACACCTCTGGGTGTATAATCATAATTTAAATCATGCATGCGTGTGAGAGAGGCAGAGTGAGCACGGGTTTATACAGATGCTATAGGTCCTCAACATATGATATATCTTTGACCAATCAGCTTTCTTAAGTTCAAAATCACCCTCATTGGTTGGTGCTTGCTGCTTATTGTTTTGAGCAGAGTGAATAGCAGAGAGTATATACCTGTCATAATAACTATTTATTAGAATAACTATAACTAAGGTAATATCAATAAAATGTCAAAAAGACATAGTTTTATTTTTCATATCCACGAGTAAATCTGATGGTGTTTTTGATCAAAAGAGGTCCTAAGAAAATGGAACTGACCCCTGGACAATTCTGCTAATACTAATCAAGATAGCGGGAGACACGATCAACGGGAGTTAGATCAGTCAGAATCAGAAATCAGTTCAAATCAGAGACTCATCAGACCAGGCAAAGGTTTTCCAATCTAGTATTGTCCAATTTTCCTGTTCTAAAGCACTGGGTATACTTAGTTTTTTTTTTTTTTTTTACGCGTACGCTAGCATACACTCACAGTTGAATGCACAGCCTTGCAAAGTATACTTCACTTGAATCGTACGTGTACACAGGCGTTCAACGCATGCACAGTTTTGAGTTCTCGCCACGAGTTACAACCCATGTAAATATATTCTTTCTTGCTATAGTTGTACAAATCAGGGTATTTTCTAACCTCTTCGCACAATCTCTCGTCTACATAGGCCTCTATTGTCACTGTAACTCACATGTGTTCTGGACTGTTCTGTTTATGCAGGTTTTCTTCGACTACCTTGTGAATCGACGACCCCAGGGAACGGTTGCCATCTTGTGGATAAAATAATTACTGCAAAAAAAATTAAATGCGCATGTACGATCTGCCTGTACAAAGTACGCCCAGTTACAAAAATCCGTCAGTGTGTACAGTACGCACTAGGGATGCACCGATACCATTTTTTTTAAGGACCGAGTACGAGTACCGATACTTTTTTTTCTGGTACTCGCCGATACCAATGCCTATACATTTATTAATTTCTCTCTCTCCCTCTCTCTCTCTCTTTTTGTGATGTTGCAGTTTTCCAAGCACAACACAGTGAGACTAATGAATGTAGGACAGCTTCTTTATTATTACTCTAATGAAAAAAGTAGTAATTTTTATGTGCTTGTCACAAACTTAAAGAACAAAAATTTCACAGTGTCCAATAACCTTCAAAGGGCATAATTACCAATATATATATAGGCTAATTGTTGTTATATAAAAAGAAATTTACAAACAAATTACAAACTATACAACAAATACTATAGAGATACAAATTAAATAAACTTGTTTTTCAGATACAGTAGGTTTATTTACCATGTATACATTAATTTAACATCTTTTGTTGTTTTATTAACATCAATGACAAATACAGGCTTCGGCAAAGCCACTGGAAGGCAAGCCTGCAACCTTTAGCCAAAAAAGCATAACGGCTAATGCTAACACTCTGCCTCTGGCGGTACGCAGGGAAGGAGACCAGAGGCTGTTTTTTGAATGGATGTCAATGGATGAGAGGCTTCACTATGCTGATTAAACAGCTTTTGTGGGGAAATAACTAATCATTTAATTAATCGACAGCCTGTTTGCTAATCTTCAGCATGTTTTACACTAAACAATACTTTCGTTGGGAACTGTATGTAGATTTTAGCTTGATAAAAATGTATTTTTTAAGAGAAGGCAGATTAGGGAATGTTGCGACTGATGTCACTGCCATTACACAATAGGCTGAGAGGTGCCGCACGTGATTAAGTTAGCCGTTACGCTTTCTCCAATGGTAAGAGATACAGACCCTCTCATCTCCCTATTATATACAATCTCTGGCTACGGTCCCTTTAAGACAGAATCTATGGATACTGACACATATCTTGTTTTCACCCAAATGTTTACGTCGACTTAAGCCATAACCGACTGAGATACTCCACACGATGGACATTTTGACAACTACGTGTGCATTTCCATTCAGGCGCGACTCGCGCGAGGAGAACTGATCGAACGCTGTCGAGAACTGTGATCGCGCGCATGAAAGAGAGAGAGCGCGCAAGAAAGAGAGAGCGCTTCTGGTCTGTGTCATTCAGCGCGATTCCGCCTATCCCGCCTTCACTAATCGATAACGAATTGTGAATGAAAGCATGCAGTTCGCAATGTGTCATCATTAATTTTGAAGTATTTCCACACCTCTGAGGCTGACATTGTTTCTGCTGCTGCCGCCAGTGTCTCTGTGCACGGGTAATTCTGTCAGTTACGTCACGCGAGATATCGGTCTTTGGTATCGGGGGTATTTTTACGAGTACGAGTAAAAGTACATCCCTAGTACGCACTTACTCTTCTGATGACAAAAGCGCACTTGACCCTTGCATACGTGTAAAAAGTCAAGTATACTTTGGGCTTTAGCTGACAGGAGTGGCACCCGGTGTGTCTTCTGCTGCTGTAGCCCATGTTCTTCAAGGTTCGATGTTGTGCATTCAGAGACACTCTTCTGCAGACCTCGGTTGTAAAGAGTGATTATTTGAGTTGCCTTTCTATCAGCTCAAACCATCAGTCTCGCCATTCTCCTCCTGCATTAACAAGGAATTTTCGCCCACAGAACTGCTTCTCTCTGGACTCTTTTTCAGACCATTCTCTGTAAGCCTTAGAGATGCTTGAGCATAAAGTAAATCTGCATTTTCTGAAATACTCGGACCAGCCCATCTGGCGCCAAAAACCATGCCACGTTCAAACTCACTTAAATCACTTTTCTTCCCTATTCTGAATCTCAGTTTGAACTTCAGCAGATCATCTTGACCATGTCTACATGGCAAAAAGTTGCTGCCATGTGATTGGCTGTTTAGATATTTGTGTTTAAAGAGCAATTGAACAGGTGTACCTAATAAAGCAGCCGGTGGGTGCTTTCATGCTGATTGATCTGTAAAAGTTCAATAAACAAGAAATCAATAGTGAGTAATTAATATTTAGACACTTGCTAGTTACTTTATCAGTTTTTGTTACTCCACTGAAAATAGATCAAATTGAAGTCAAAGCATAATGCACATATCCAGAATCTAAACAACAGGTGTTTGGTTTTTGTCTGAATCTGTGTTTCTGAACAAATCAGTTGAGTGAACTATTCAATAACTCTCTCATAAAGACAGCCACTTGTTAATTGTGTAACGATGTAACTTACAGAAAGGCTCACTGAAAAATTCTCAAAACTAATGCACAGACAGCCTGTAACACTTAAACACAGACAATCAGAGTGATATAAATAGTGAAACATTCCTGTGTGAGTAGACTGTATCGCTGTATTTGAAATATCATGTACTATACTCTGGTTGTAAATATATGGCAGAAATATTACGGTAGTTTGCTATGCAAATTCAACTTATATGAGCAATCTTGGAATGTTGCCAGTCAAATTGGAGGATTGAAAGTAACTGTTGCCACTCCATTACAATCGATGACAGTTTGACAGACTGCTTCTAGTGAGAAATTTCTATTCAAAGTTTCCTTAGTGTGGTCTCTAGTGGTTCGTAATGACCTTTACTGCATCAGTTGGTTCGTAATATTTCTCATATCAGCTCAGTCAGACAGATTTCCTGTTTCAGGTAATGGTCTCAGAACAAACACTGGCATGTTTTCTCAAACATCTCTGACATCTATAAACCACACTTTAGTAAAATGATGTGGTTGATGCTGAACTTTGCTTACAGCTGAACTTTGCTTACACTAGAACTTTGCTTTATTTCTGTGTGAATTATTGTTTGAATTATCAAGCATTAATATTTATTTTCAAGTGGTTTCAAGGTTTCCATGCATTTGTGTAAATGACTGTTATCTGTATATAGTCTCTTTAAGTCGGTTTCATCTCATCGCCTCTTTTTTTAACACCTTTTTCATGCGTCTCACCCATCGGCTTGTTTTTTTTTCTCTTTTCGTTTGTGGCTTACTTGCTAAAACACATTAGATTTACTCTGCATGCATGCTTTGCAGTTTCATTTTTTGAGATAAAAATCAAGCTTCCACCGTTTTCCACATCATGCAACGACTGCTGCCCCCCAAAGTGATAAGTCAACTTTTTTATCAGGGGTCCGATCTAAAGAAAACACCTCCTTTCTCATTTATACACTTTCGAAACTCTGTTGATGAAGTTATTGTTAACTGATTATTCATTTATTTCCATTATTTGCATCCTCATTGCATTGCAGTTGTCACTTGCAAGCAGTGAAATGACTTTTTCTATTAAGGGGTGATTCATTTCAAACGGTCACATTTTTTCTAACCTTATTAAATGTATGCATCATCTTTTATGTCACATTCTTAAATTTAATAAGTTAATTCAAATATATGATATTCAATTAATATTTAATTAATGAATAATAAAATACTATAAAGCTGTTACCAATGAACAAATCTATCTTCGCACTGCAGAAGTGGCACAGAAGCTGCATCTGAAGTGGCATTTAGGTGTACAGTATTTACACATTTACACTGTTTAATGCAGCGCAGAAATGGCATGAATGTATTTAAACTTCAATTAATTTCATAGTGTTATGAGATTGTTTTGAATATAACATTTTGAATTCAGAAGTATGAAATGATAGAAAAAAAATTAAATTATACTTTTAGAAATTAAAAATCAATGTACGGAAAATCAATGTGTTAGTGAGTGAGTCATTGAATCATTCACTCAACCAATTGCTGATTCAGTCAGGAATTAAGCAAGTAATGTGTTTATGAATGGGTCACACATGATTCATTCAAAAATGTGGATTCATTCATTAACAAAATACGTTGTGTTGCTCAGAGACATGCAGTCGTTCTGCTGTAGCTTCTCTGGGAAGCTATTTTCATTGACGAAATTGTGCAAACAAACAATATTATTGTGTCTAAATTGTAAGTCACTTAATATTAACTTGTTCACTGAACACATTTGCAATCATGCTGATATTTAGGGGAAAAAAAAAAAAACATTCTTGTTTGTTTATGTGATATTGCTTAACTATATCATATAAAAACAAAAACTGATAGAGGGCCATTTTTGCACCATGGTCATTTGCCCAGTATGAGATATATATATATATATATATCTTAGTTGTAGGCCTTCAGTTGGATCATATAGAACAAACCTTAAAACCTTCAATTTGTATTTTTGGGGTTTTTTGAGGGTTATTGAGGTTGTAACATTCTTCTGTTTGAAAGAATGCTCAGATCTTTCCATTTAGCTCAGGGGTGGGGAACGTTGATCCTGGAGGGCCATTGTCCTGCAGAGTTTAGCTCCAACCCTGAAAAAAAAAACTCACCTGCCTGTAACTTTAGTAATCCTGAAGACCTTGATTAGCTTCAGGTGTGTTTAATTAGGGTTGGAGCTAAACTCTGCAGGACATTGACCTTCCAGGATCAACATTCCCCACCCCTGATTTAGCTTATAGTTGAGAAGAGAGTTTAGATATATTGGTGATCTGCAAACATAAAATAATGTAAATAATTAAAGTAAAAAAAAAAAAAAAAAAAAAGCTGAATTACTAAAAAAAAATAAAAATAAAAAATAAACCCGTTTCCACAATGGTTGCAGTTAAACGGTCCTCCAATGCAAGCTGAGTCAGTTCAACAAACCTCCAACATTATTTTAATCCTCTGTAATGTTTTATTATCCTACTTCTAAACAGATATTGTTAATAAACACCAGTTATCATCCTAAAATAACTATTAGAGAAGACCAGGATTGCAGGAATTAATATTACTGTTACGCTTGGTTGCACAAATCACATGAGGCAAGAGAATTACTAGAATAAAGGTGCGTTCACGGCATATCGTAATTCCTGTAACTACGAGATTCTGGCTCGTAAAAAGTGTTCAGATCCTCGTAGAGCTCGTAATTACAGTTTGTAAGCTGCGCTCTCAAAAAAGATGTGTTAATTAATAACACATTTTTTTGTGTTATTTTTTGTGACACATTTTGTGTACATAATTGACACAAATTGTGTAAATATAACACATTAGTGTGTAGAAAATGAGCAGGAATAACACATGTTTGAGTTAAAAGTAACACAAAATGTGTTGTCCTTAACTAGACACACGGGTGTGTTAAGATCTAACACAGGTTGTGTTGTTTTAACACATCTGTTTTAAGAGTGTGGGAGTTTTCTGAAAGCTCCCACATGTATCACGTGGCTGCTGTACCACCTAACCGCTGTTGATTCATTTAGGCGTTGATAGTGGTGCCATAGAAACGCATAGTTCCCAGCCCAAGGATGTGAACATCTCCGAATATAACGTCACGTGTTATCATCTCAAGATTCCGGTAAATATGAGGTGTCGTAAACGCAGCATAAGTCTTTAATATTCAAAGAACACAGGAGAATACAGGGGAGCTATAAACAACAACCAAGTAAAACTAAGACAACATGAAACAATGAACTGAGGAAACTAAGGTCTTAAATGCACAAGGAGCGGTAATGAACAGAACAGAACCAGGTGTGTAATTAATTAGGAACTATGAAAACTAATAGGGAACACAGGCAGGCAAACAGGAAAACCAAAACATCATGATAATAACTAAACAGAACTAAACAAAGCATATCCATTACAATTACTGTCATGGAACAGAAGAATGCAGAGTTTATTGAGACACATATGGGATGTAAACAGGTAAGTAACTGGAAAGTAGATAGTTAACTGGCAGGGTAATGGCTGTTCTTATCCGTTTGCAGATGGAGATAACAGGTGACTGGAAGGCTGGCTGGCTTAAAGATGAGATGATCACTGAAGACTGAGGAAAACAGAGAACTGCAGCGTTCAAGATGGAAGCACACAGGCCAGTATCCACAAGTCGTTATAATAGGTAGGTATGTCAGGCAAGCGTTGGGTAGTAACGATGAGACCAGACAACTGAGGTGTGGATAGTGACTGCTTGTAAAGGGAGCACTGATGAGTTAGTGCAGGTGCAGAGAATCAGTAATCTGGTGATTGAGGAGTGTGAGCAGGTGTGAGCCAGAGAGGATGATGTAGTGCTGAGGAGACAGACATAGTGAATGAAACTGGTGAGCTGGTGACAGTTACATTGGTGTAAGGGTTATTTCTTTAGTTTCTTATGTGTTTTAGTTTGGTTTTCCCTGTTCATGTTTGTCTGTGTTCTCATTCATTGTTAGTATCCTTGGTTACTGATCATGCCCTAGTTTGTTTCCATGGTTTCTAATTAAGTACACACCTGTTCTGTTTAAGTTAATTAGCTTCCTCTGTGTATTTAAACCCTGACAAAGAATATACACTAACAAGAAACGACACTCAATAGAACGTTCCATTGCAACACCTGCGCCCAGCAGCAGCCCTGCGTTTCCGCCATTTTGGGGTGAAAGCGACTCGGCAGTCCACTAGTTTCTATGGCAATATCAACTGCTTTGTTCAAAAAAAAAAAAAACGTACATTAAAGCTGAAATCCAACCTGAATGATGACAACACAGAATAAAATACTATCACTAGTGATCATCAAATCCTTTTAACTTTGTGTAAGCCTTCCACTTTTTTCACAAAACCTTTTTGCTCTCTAGAAACCCAGTCAGTTTGGGTTAAAATTCTTTAAAAGATCTAGTATTAGCATTAGGCTTATAAACACTGAATTAATACCAACATATGAAATTAAATTAAGGACATGCATCAGAAAAATTGGGAATGTTGGACAATAAATATATGAATATAACCGCTTGATTTTGCAGTGTTGTCTAATGTCCGTTAAAGCAAAAGTGTCCAAAAGTGGGAATTCTGCGATAATGGACACAGCAATGCATCATGTATTATAAATCGTTATGTTTGTAGCGTGATCCATTAAAAAGCACAATATATGTATTTCAATTCAGACCTAGTGGAGTGATACTATTATTACTATTACTCCACTAGGTCTGAAATACACTGTTCGCTGCAAACATCATGATCTTAAATTTATTAATTATTAATTTACTATTAATAAATAAAGTTGCATAAATACTTAATAAAGTAGGCTAACTGCGTTACCTCAGATGGATGAATGGTTGGAATCCACAACTGGTAAAATAAAACATATATAAGACAATACAACATTTAGGTGCCATAAAATTTACTGATGATTTCATTTGAAAAATGTTCTTTTGCGCTTCTGATTTGGCAGTGAAATTCGCCGATTTTGAGTGCGTAAGATGTGAAGGATTCTATGGTCCTAGTATTTTCACCGGCCGCGCTACCGGAGCGCCATCTAGTGGCTGTTGCCCAAAAAGTATCAGTGTATATATATATATATATATATATATGAACAAGAAAAAGTGAATTCTTCTGCCATAGTGGTCTTAACCTCAAGCTGTACCACCTTTTTAAAAATAAATGGGGTCATCATTTGCAACGTCTGTGCAAAGGTTTCCAATGCCGTTGTTGTGGTTATCTTAAGATGTCTTGAGAGAGACAGCTAGGTGTTTGCAAAGACAACCGAAACCAGTTCCCACTCATATTAATTGCTAAAATTGCTAAAAGTGTGATGAGCATCACATTTTTGGGAAATTGTGTCGGAAAAACAGCACAGTCATAATGCAATTTTAATTGTGCATTTTTAACAGTTAATGATTTTGAGAATTACTTGTTGATGTAATTTCCACATCTATGTAAAAAAGAATCGGGGTGAGGTATGTTAGGATAGAGGTTGGAATTATCTCCAATAATCTTTTTTTTTTTTTTTTTTGTTAAACTTAAACTTACAAGGCCATTCCTCCGAACATGGGTGGTGATAAGCTGATAAGCTGGAATTCTGATGAGAACATTTCCACATTTTTTAGAAACGGTTAGTCAAGCGGATGCGGTTTTTGGTTTGAATTATGGACGTCACTTACATCAGCGAGGGTCACATTATTATTCTGCATTATGTTGCAGCCTTTTATTACAGTTTTTTTTTTTTTTTTTTTTCTAACTGCTTACTCACAAAATCCTTACTTGTCACACAATTTCTGAAACCTGACACTCAAACACCAGAACCACACACCAAATCTGCAAAACCATACACTAATTCTCGGCCTTCGAATCAGTTTTTAATTTCATAAAACACTTTTGGCAAAACACAACACACAATTCTCTATGTAACACACATAAATCTAACAGGAAGTATCTTAATTTCCTTTTTTAAACCATTGTTTCTGTCCAACTACACATGGTTGATGTATTTCTTTTCTTTCGTACTGTGTAATACTGTATTCACAACTACAAATGCTTACAGTAAAAAAATAAATAGTTTGATTTCAGTCTTGCTTTTGTGTTTACCAATGTGTTTATCAACATCTCTCTGCCAATTACTTTCAACCTTGTACAGAAATATACATAGGAGCTCATGAAAGAAGAGCTTTAGGTTATGAATAACTGTGTATATGATATATCAAAAAATAGAATATTATGGCAAAGGTGTTTGCAATGTAAGACAAACGTTTGCTTTTGAGATGTGATATTTTGAATGCAGTGCTTCATTTTGCAAGAGATGTGAGGCATTTTGCATTTTGTATTTGCAATTCTTGGATTTGTGTGTAAAATTTTGAAAAAAAGAGGCAAAGTTTTGAAAATGTGTGTAAACAGTTATATTGCCAGTTATATTGTAACTCTTTTTATTAAAAGGATTGTTCACCCAAAACATAATTCTGTCAACATTTACTGTACCCTCATGTTGTTCATACAAACCTGTATGACTTTCTTTTATTCTGTGGAAAATATATATATATATATATATATATATATATATATATTAGTTTGTGTGTGTGTATATATATCGAATCGGTAATATATGGAATCGGTAAGATTTTTAAAGTTTTAAAGCAGATGAAGTTTCAAGGCTGCATTTATTTAATTAAAAATACAGTAAAAACAGTAATATTGTGAAATTATTACAATTTAAAACAGTTTTCTGTTTGAATATATTTTATAAAGTAATTTATTCCTGTGATCAAAGCTGAATTTTCAGCATCATTACTCCAGTCTTCAGTGTCACATGATCCTTCAGAAATCATTCTAATATGATGATCTGCTGCTCAAGAAACTTTTATTGTGTACAACTGAACAAAATATTTGTGTACAATATATATATATTTTTTTTGATGAATAGAAAGTTCAAAAGAACAGCATTTATTTGAAATATAATCTTTTGTAACATTATAAACGTCTTTACTGTTGTTACAGTTATGTTATGTTCATCTTAGTTTCATGGACTTTTAGTTTGTTTTCATATGTCACATGTCTTCCTTTGTTCTGTTTTCCCTCCACCTTTTAGTTGTCATGGTAATTCATTTAATCATCATTAGTCCCCTCATTTGCTGTGTATTTAAGTTCCTGCCTTTTCACTCTTTAGTTGTCTGGTATTGCTTGTGTGAACTCATGTTGTAGTACACTTACGTTTTTGGATTACCTTTAAGTCTTGTAAATAAACCTTGTTGGATTTCTACATTCGTCTTCATCTTCCTGGGAGCGATTGTAACAGAATACCAGACCAAGAATGAAAAGAGCAAAAGACTTTGCTTTTATTAATGTTGCCCCGATGAAGGGCAACAAATTTATTTTGGAAGGAGGAACTGTTTTTGTGTTCCAGAGTGGCAGAGATTTGGAGCTTTACGTGGAGGAGTTCATCAACATCTGCCATCACGCCACCTGCGATGACGTCTGTTTAATGGAGGGATTTCGGTGTGGTCTGGACGAAGATCTCCGCTTCGTCATGCCCCGCGGTGATCCCTGCTGGACCCTAGTGAGCTACATCAACTTCACGCTGTGGATGAGCGGATCTGAGTTCACAGTTGGCGAAGCGGAGGATTCCAGCAGCCTCGTCCAGCCACACCCCACAGACGTCTCGCAAGCCGACCCAGAGCACAGCCCACCAGCACCCATCACCATGGAGACGACGCCTGAGCCCCCCGCAGACGGAGAGCTTCCGCCCGCCGCTAGGATGGAGCCTGCAACCACAGCGCCCACTAGAGCCCTGGAGCTGAAGTTCCCATGTGAGTCTGACCAGGGGTGTGAGCCGGCAACAGCCGTTCCGGTGGAGATATTGGTGGAGTTCGACACTGGGGAAGACTGGCTTATTGACTGGAATACAGAGGTACTGTTTCCCACCCTGCCCCACCCTAATCTCCCTCTCTCACCTCTACCATCGAGCACTGCCATTTCTCCAGCCCTGCCTCAGCTGTCCTCCTGCAGCCCCTTGTCTTCACCTTACTGTCAGTAAACACCGGGGAAGTCTCCGTGTCTGCACTCAACAGCATTGGCAGATCTAGTGGATCCTGTGGCTCAGCCTCCGGCCTCTGATTCCCTTGTAACACCTCGGACTGTCGACCGGTTGGCTTCACCTTGTCTCCTACCACCCTCGACTCCACCAGAGACCCTCCACCATGAAGCTACACCAGGCTCGCCCTTGGTCAGTCGTCACCCTTGCGCCACGGACTTACGAGCCTCCTGCTGCGCTTCGGCTCTCCACCCCTACGGCTGCAGTGGGATCCTCCTTCCCCCCGGACTTGCCTAGGTCCACGGTCGCACTGGCTCCGCTTCAGGTTTCGGGAGCTCTGATGTCGCCTCGGGCGTTCGTCACCGTGCCTCCGCCAAGGTCTCCAGTTCCAGCGGCGTCCCTCGGTCCCATCAGCTCTCCGTCATCGCCTGGGAATCCCCTAACGTCGGCTCAGTCTCCATCAGTCGTCCCACGGAGATTGTCGACTACGCACACTCCTTGGCTCCTCCCTCCATCGCCGTGGGCTGTCTTCATTACCGTGCTCTGGGTTGGTTCCTCCCGTTACCGCCCCCATGGATGCTCCCTCCATCTATTCCTCCATGGAATCTCTGCCTCTTAGCCTGCCTGTCTCTGCCAGCCCTCTGCCTGCTCCTTCTCACCATCCCTTCTCCAGCTCCTCGCCCTCCTCCAAAGCCTCCACCCTCCCTCTTTAGTTTTTGTTACGGCGCGAGGACGCGCCTACTTAGAGGGGGGCATTGTTACAGTTATGTTATGTTCATCTTAGTTTCATGGACTTTTAGTTTGTTTTCATATGTCACATGTCTTCCTTTGTTCTGTTTTCCCTCCACCTTTTAGTTGTCATGGTAATTCATTTAATCATCACAGGTGTTAATCATTAGCCCCCTCATTTGCTGTGTATTTAAGTTCCTGCCTTTTCACTCTTTAGTTGTCTGGTATTGCTTGTGTTAACTCGTGTTGTAGTGCACTTACACTTTTGGATTACCTTTAAGTCTTGTAAATAAACCTTGTGGGATTTCTACATTCGTCTTCCTGGGAGCGATTGTAACAACTGTCACTTTTGATCAATTTAATGCATCCTTGCTGAAAGTATTAATTTCTTTAATTTTTTTTCTCAAAAAAAAAAACTAAATTCTTACTGACCCCAAACTTTTGAACGGTAGTGTATAATGTTACAAAAGATTTGTATTTCAGATAAATGCTGTTCTTTTGAACTTTCTATTCATCAAAGAATCCTGGGGGAAAAAAAAAAAGTACACAACTGTTTTCAACATTGATAATAATCATAAATGTTTCTTGAGCAGCAGATCATCATATTAGAATGATTTCTGAAGGATCATGTGACACTGAAGACTGGAGTAATGATGCTGAAAATTCAGCTTTGATCACAGGAATAAATTACTTTATAAAATGTATTCAAACAAACTTTTATTTTAAATTGTAATAATATTTCACAATATTACTGTTTTTACTGTATTTAATTAAATAAATGCAGCCTTGGTGAGCAGACGAAACTTCTTTTAAAAACATTAAAAATCTTACTGTGTCCAAACTTTTGACTGGGTGTGTGTGTGTGTGTGTGTGTGTGTATATATATATATTCTTATGGACAAAACACTTCTTAGGGAAAAAAAAAATTATATAATTTTTTTTTTTTTTTTTTTCTTTTTTCTAAGAAGTGTTTTGTCATTACAATGGAAGTATAGGGTAACCAAAACTGTTTGGTAATCAGCATTGTTCAAAATATATTAAATATTTAAAGTCATTCAGGTTTGGAATGACATGAGGGTGAGAAAATCATGACAGAATTTTCATATTTTCATATTTATAGCAATAACACTAACACTTTAAAGTTCTTTAAAAACTAATTCTGAAGCAATCAGCCCATAACAACCTCAAATTCAATCTCAGCATAGGTACCTAATTTGCATATATCGGCGTATAAGCATTTTAGGTGGTCTTTATAATCTTTAATCATACTTCAGTCTTTATTGTTTGAATTAATTCCTGTTAATCCACTCACAGGGATTTTACTAGTTAAATGAAAGTATAATGTTTCCTCTGTGTGGTGATGATGTGGTGAATAACAGGTGTTCCTTCCCATGAGGTGTGAGGTTTGAACATACATGTAAGCCATTACATCGTTCACCACTTTCAGAGACAGACACAGGATGTGTAAGTATCATTAGTAGTGTAAGACATGGGGTTTGTGTGACTGAGGCCTTCAGAAAAGCTCTCTCTTCCTTTTTTGGAAATCCAACATTTAAGCATACATCAGATCATAATCAGGGCTGAAAAATGGAAAAATCATTTTTCATCCAGATCTAGGAATTTATTCAAAAATCCATTAAAAATCAGTGACTTGAATATATATAAAAAATTATTTCTCAATTAGAATCAATTTTGATAAATACATTTTTCAAGTCAAAATGAAAAGAATAAAATTCTTGAGAAGAATACCTTAAAGTAGTTTGTCATAATAGTTTATTATTATTTCCTTGAAAAAAATATTAAAAATAATAATTTATAATTATTTAAAATCAAAGTCATCACAAAGACGTGGTGCAACCGACAGGCATAAAACAGGAAATGATGTCATAGAGAGGGTCCCTGCAGACCTGCATGACTGTGTGTCAAGGTCAAGTTAGTTAAAGTTGTATGTTATATGGGTTGACTCCTAAAAAACCTAATGATGTTTATGCATGAATAATTTATGATCTAGTCCTGGTCAGTGTTATTGGCACCCATGGTAAACATGAGCAAAGAAGGCTGTGAAAATAAATCATTTTGATCTTTCATTAAAACAATTCATAAAAATGTAACCTTTCTTTGAAGTAAAACAATTGAAAGTTGGGGGGAAAATCCCATTATGAAATAAATGTTTTTCTTTAATACACATATTAGCTCCCCTAGAAATTCTTATGTATAGGTACAATTATATAGTATACTGCTCAAAAAAATTAAAGGAACACTTTGAAAACACATCAGATCTCAATGGGGGAAAATGTCATGCTGGATATCTATACTGATATGGACTAGGTAATGTGTTAGGAATGAAAGGATGCCACATCGTTTGATGGAAATGAAAATTATCAACCTACAGAGGACTGAATTCAGAGTGAAAAAGTGATGCAGCAGGCTAGTCCATTTTGCTGAAATTTTATTGCAGCAACTCAAAATGTTACTCAGTAGTTTGTATGGCCCCCGCGTGCTTGTATGCATGCCTGACAATGTCGGGACATGCTTCTAATGAGACGACGGATGGTGTCCTGGGGTATTTCCTTCCTAGATCTGGACCAGGGCATCACTGAGCTCCTGGACAGTCTGAGGTGCAACCTGGTGGCGTCAGATGGACCGAAACATAATGTCCCAGAGGTGTTCTATTGGATTTAGGTTAGGTGAGCGTGGGGGCCATTTAATGGTATCAATTCATTCATCCTCCAAGAACTGCCTGCATACTCTCGCCACATGAGGCCGGGCATTGTCGTGCACCAGGAGGAACCCAGGACTGGGATTGTTTCTGATTGTTTGGTCAGAGACATTCACACCAGTGGCCTGCTGGAGGTCATTTTGTAGGGCTCTGGCAGTGCTCATCCTGTTCCTCCTTGCACAAAGGAGCAGATACCTGTCCTGCTGATAAGGCCCTGTCCAGCTCTCCTAGAGTAACTGCCTGTCTCCTGGAATCTCCTCCATGCTCTTGAGACTGTGCTGGGAGACACAGCAAACCTTCGGACAATGGCACGTGTTGATGTGCCATCCTGGAGGAGTTGGACTGCCTGTGCAACCTCTGTAGGGTCCAGGTATCGCCTCATGCTACCAGTAGTGACACTGACCCTAGCCAAATGCAAAACAGTCAGAAAAGATTATTAGGGAAAAAATGTCAGTGGCCTCCACCTGTAAAACCATTCCTGTTTTGGGGGTCATCTAATTGTTGCCCATTTAGTGCACCTGTTGTTAATTTCATTAACACCAAAGCAGCTGAAACTGATTAACAACCCCCTCTGATACTTAACTGACCAGATCAATATCCCAGGAGTTTAACTGACTTGATGCTATTCTCTGATTAAAAAGTGTTCCTTTAACATTGAGCAGTGTATTAGTGAAAAATCTTTTATTTCATAAAGAGATTTTCTAACCAATTTCAATTGTTTTACTTCAATGAAAGTTTAAAATGTATGATTTTTTTTTTTTCCTTATTATTATTTTTTTTTACTTCATTGCTATTTACCAAGGGTACCAATTATTCAGACCAGGATTGCATTACCTTAAAAATATATCATTTAAAAACTAAAATTTAAAAAATAATGATTAAGATGTAAACACTCAATTTGTATTTTTTTACTAGATGGTTGCTTGACATGACATTTAATGAGTTGTTCAAGTTAAACTTTTTGAAAATGGTAACATGTTTTCAAAACCAAATTTAATAAAAAACACATGTATTTCTAAGAACTTGACAAGTGTTTAAAGTAGATTTTTAAGTAGATTTTCAGACTAGTTTCACAGTAGCCTATGTGCCACCTCGGCTAGCATTGTGTGCTGCATGGTGCAAGCTCACATTGTTTTATTTTATTTATACTGGCTTTGGATCTCCTTAATGTACACATTAACAAGAAGTTGTAAATATTTAAATAACCTTCAATAAGTTAAGTTAACCTTTTTTGCTTTTTTTAACCATACAGCCTCTTTGGATTGTGCAGTCCAAGAGAATTTAGCATGCATTTGTGTCTGTGCAAAGTGACTCCCTTTTCTGCAAAGCCTTTGATAAAATGGCATGAGCTGAAGCATATAAAAGCCCTCACATCTGTAAGTATTACTGGGCCAAATCAGCTCTTTTTTGGGGCCAGAACTGATACCATCTGTCCTAGAAAAAGTGCATGTTTTTAAATCTGATGTGGTAAATAAATGTCTTCTGTAGGCTGTAATCTATTTTGCATCTTTGGTTGGTCACTGTGGAAAGTGTCTGAGGGTTTTTACCTTAATTAAACTAAGAAACTGAACTCCTTCAAAGAGGGCCCTTCCACAAGCCCATTACTGAAGTCTACAGACTTTGCTCACTTGAGTATTTTTGGCGTTTATGATCACATGATGCTGGGTGGTGAGTCCTAGTGATTCATCTTGAAACTTGAGCTAATTTATGTACCACCTACAGTTGTTCTTGTAAACACAAGGACTTTATTCATGTAAAATATTACTTAGGTATTTACAGGTTTGTTTGTTCATACCAAGGTCACACAGAAAGACTGTACAGAAGTATATTTGTTTTTATTTTATATTAGGCAATATTTGAAGTTTTATTTACATCATATATACACACATTATATATTGTCTAGCAGCTGAAAACATCCTCTGTAGGTTGGAACTGACCGTTCGTGAGAAGCAGCAAAATAAAGCAGCCTTTGTACATGATTTAATTATTATTTAATATTTTTGTCAAGGTACAGCATATTGGCTGTCAATGTACTGAAATCAAAATCAGTACCTTAGGGATGGTTCTTATTGGTTGTCATTTTAAATGCTAAAATATTCATTTATGTGCTAATATTGGCCCTTAGACTTAGTTTGAAACAGAGTTTGAGAGAGTGGATGGATTGTGGGTGATGATTCTCCAGTGGTCACTTCCTGTGTGTGTGTGTGTGTGTGTCTGTGTGTGTGTTTCCCTGTCCAAAAGAGCTGAAGGAGGTGACAGAGTAGGCCTTGTTTCCACACACCCTCATAGTAAGTGGAATATTGAGGTGTAATAGATTCACAAAACAAAAACACACACAGTACTGCATAACACACAGTTTCACTGGAAGGTCAGACTGAAAAAGATACTTAGAAGCACAAACCATTATGAGACAAGACCTTTCTACTCTGTTTCAATCGCTAGAAATAATATATCGCAACCCTGAGAAATTTACGCTTTGTCTCGTGAGTAATTGAATGAATGAGTGATAAAAGCAGGTTTTCATTTTCATTTCTCATCAAAGCTTTATGACCCCTGTAAACACCATACCTAAACACCGGAAGGAAGCATGAGAAAAGAAAAAGTACAGAGTGTACCGCCACAGTTCGGTTGCACAAAACCCCTTAAATCTTTATGTGTGGCTCAGCAAAACTGCAATGAAGTCAACCTGAGGGTCTTTGCAGAAATGACGAGGAATGAACCTGCAACCCTGCAAAAGTTGCCTTGTGGTCCATAGAGGATATTCAAAAACAGCTGACTAGAAACTCATTTGAGTCAAGTTCATCTATAAGTATTCTCTGTTCTTAACAAATTAGCACTATTAAGTTGTCCATATGTTAAATGAAATACGTAACACAGAAAATGAAGGAACATTATTTAGATTTTCAAAGTAAATAGCTCTGGAAACTTTTAACCAAAAATCCACATAATTTCACAATGACATCCCACTATAACATGCAAATATTAGTGGGCATGGAAACAGCTCACCACAAAATATTATTTTTCTCAAAGAGTGAGACATTTTCCCTCGATTCACATTCAGTGTGAAATCAACAGTTTTTTTCTTTTTCTTTTTTTTTTTTTTTTTTTACAATTAAACATTTTGACCACATTTATGAGGCATTATTGATATATTATTCAGTCAATATGACCATTGATCACATTAATATACAATCAGACTTTAAGGACCATAAATATTTTTATTTAATTTACCTTCTCCTGATACAGAAGCATATTAGTGTTCATTCAATCTGAAATTCTTCTGCATGACTTTCTAAAAGAAAAGAACAGGCATCTGATACATTCAAAATCAAATATGATTGATGCATTGCAATGAATGCATGAAGCGGTAAGGATCTCAGGGTTGATTATAGTCCAAAGACTGCTGATCTCCTTATCTGAACTCACATTCATGCCCTTCCTAAGCATCGCCTAGTTGTCCTCTATGATCAGTGGATCTTGAAGAGGCCAAAATAATTGTGGTGAAAATTGTTGCTGAGCAGATGGCGGTGTGAGACATTAACAAACAGCCAGTCGGACTCCTGGAGATGCTGAAGGGAGCCTAGATGGCTTCCCATCATCCACGGCTCGTTTGTCCCCAGCGTACAGAGGCCCTCTTGGTGATCTTCCATGATTACTTGGGCATGGCCACGTCTCTGCCGAATCATTTTGTGAGTGTGATAGTCTGCGGATTTGCACGTGGGTGAAAGAAACTCCACTCGGGAGTAAACGAAGTACAAACCGCTCTCGTTGACCTGGAGACCGCCATTGCTGTACTTGAAGCCATCTATGAAGACCTCGCCATGTTTTGTTTCCCACATCAGAGTTCCAGATGATGGGCTCTGGTTTGCACGGCCTGTTGTAGAAAAAAGTTATAAGTAACATACCGTATTGTATATAAAAAAAAGTGGATAATTTTTACTTCGATCCACTTTAGACATTCAACTAACTATACACTAGCAGTCATTAGATAATATCTGCTAACACTTTATTTTGACGTTCACCCACACTGTAAAAAAATAAAGTTGCTTATCGCATTCAACTTTTTAAGTTAACTCAACTAATTCGCTCCAGTTAAAATCAATTTAAATACTTTTGTTCATCTAATGAGTACCAGGTAATCTTTTGAACTTAAAACTTCTTGTCAAGACAATTAAAAAAAACAAGTTGAGCCAACTTGAAAAAATAAGGCAACCTATCACACTCAACTTTTTAAGTTAACTCAACTAATTCGTACGGAGCCCCACACATGACATGCAAGAAAAAGAAATTAAATCGTGCGCACAATTTACTAATTCGTTCACTCGATTTATTAAATCGTGCGCACGATTAACTATTTTGTAACAACGATTTATAAATCATGTGCATGATTTATAAAGTGAGGGAACAAAATAGTAAATCGTGCGCATGATTTAGCCTACTATTTTTTTTCCTGCATGTCATGTCCGGGGCTCAGTAAACTTGCTCTAGTTAAAGTCAACTTAAAAACTTTTGTTCATCTACTGAGTACAGGAAGTCTTTTTAACTTAAAACTTCTTGTCAAGACAACCAAAGAATGTTTAGCAATGCAAGACATTCTACTGACTATAAGTAACTTTGCAACTACTTGCCAACTTATTCTATTAACACCTACACTGTAAAAAAATATTTTCATGATTTATCACATTTTTTCTTTTGTCAAATCAACTTAGATAATTAATGTGGTTCAGATAACATAATATTTTGAGTTTCTGTTGATTAAACCAAATTGCCTTCATTGTATTAACTCCAATTTTTAATTTCAATGAACTCAAAATTTTAAGGCAGCCAGGTAACTTACTTTTTTCTTTTTTTACAGTGTAAACAGACTACTACTAGTCTACTAATAGTCTAATGAGAGTTAGTTGACATGTAGTTGAAAAGTTACTAACAAAATAAAGTGTAACCAGAGGTTTACTATGAAGACAAATGCATTTCGGAATCCAAATCGTACCTATTAAGTGTGCAGCAGATTTTTGTTTGTTCTTGTTCAGCTCATCTGGATTCAGGCCTGTTGAACAATAAAGTATGGCATCAGGTCATCATGTTCACCGGATAAGATTTAGCAGAGGGTGAAGCTGATAAATGCTAACTTGGTCATGGAACTCACCAACTTGTTTCTGTGGAGCAACGCTCTGCATTTGTGCGGGCCTTTCCTGTGATTAAAAATAAGGGTCACAAACTGCTCAATATTGTCACAGATTATGGATTAGTGTGCATTCAGTGTGTCTTTTTTTGCAAATATAAATATG
Source organism: Hypophthalmichthys nobilis (assembly GCA_037950665.1). Lineage (NCBI taxonomy): Eukaryota > Metazoa > Chordata > Actinopteri > Cypriniformes > Xenocyprididae > Hypophthalmichthys > Hypophthalmichthys nobilis. The sequence continues at coordinate 27,874,977 of CM075469.1, forward strand.
CCTAATGTGAATTGACTCTTAGTTATGAGAAAGAGGAGCTAGTGTTAGACTGTTAGGTTGAAGTAGAGGATATCCTGTAGCCTCTGACCAGTGACCACAAGTTTTTTTTTCTCTCTCTCTCTCTCTCTTTCTCTCTCTCTCTCTTGTAATTCTGTCCTACTCAGTCGCGTGCACAAGTCAGAATGGAAACTGAAAAAATTATACTCCCATGCACTTCAAAGAGATTCAAATGACACAACAAACACATAATCACATAATGGAGCGGTTGGCTGCTTTCCAGGTGTTGAGTGAATAATTATCAAGGTTTCAAATCATTATCTCAAAATTTTGGTGTGTAAAGTGCATATGTGATCTAGTATATGCAGTGAAGAATTTGGACACTTTAAAAATCGAGTTAAATTAAAATTGCAAAATTTTCAGATCTAATTTTCCCTCAGGATCACACAGGTCTTCACATTAACTATGAACATGATCCAATAACATCTGGTAGCCAGAAGGTATCCAAATACTGATGATTTTTTTTTTTTTAACTGTATAACTATTATTTTACAAGTTTACAACTCTTTGTGAAATGTTTAGCTTGTGCTATATAATTATTGGAATTAAATGTCACTTTATGTAATAAATCATTGAATCATAGGTCATTTAATACAATAACATTCATACATTTTTATGCATCAAAATACATTTTTGGCCACTCTAAATATATATAAAAAGTATATATATATATATATATATATATATATATAGATAGATAGATAGATAGATAGATAGATACACTGCCCAGTAGCTCTTACCTGTGTCAGGCGCTCCACTTCAGACTGTAACCTCAGGATCTGATAGGCTCCCAGTGCCAGGGCTGCAAAAACCAGCAGGAGTATCAAAGTCAGTACCCAGGCCATCCCACCATTCAACCTTCCCCAGCTCCTTTTCTTCATCTCTGCTCGGGCAGGGGGGAATGTCCAGCAGGGTACCAGGGGTGGCTCTGTGTGTCTGGGCACATGCTCTGTGTGTCTGGGCACCTGCTGCTGGTAGTACCGATGCTGTTTAGGATGACCTCCACCAGAATCCACCATGAACACTGGTTGGGACGGGTGGCCAAAGTTACTACTCATGCTTGCAGAGCTCAGAAGAGTGTGTGAAGGTGTGAGCAACAAGAGCGTATGTCTTGAAAAAGTTAACATCAGTTTTTAAAAAGGTCCTGCAGTGCGGTTTAAACTTCCCACCCACCCACACACACACACACACACACACACACACAGTCTATTTCACTCACTATCTCACTCTGCTTCTGATCCATTCCTTCATTCTGTCACGCACACTTGTGTATAGGATAGACGTTTTATTAATTTTTTAGTCTGTAATCAGCATTCGCATACATTTGTGGTGAACCAATGCGCATAAAGTCATATCTGAAAGGGTTATGATGGTGACATCATGGACAGGAAACTATTCATCTTGTGTCTGATGCGCACTTGCAGGCAACAAGCTTCTGTCGCAGTTATTTGTAACCTTTGCATACTAAAATAAATTTAAGATTTACAGTTCACCCAGAAATAACAATTCTGTCATGTACATTTACGTCCAGCCTTATGTCCTTCTAAACTGAAATGGTTTTGTTTTGTTTTTTTTTCCCTCTGTCTTTTCCATTAAATGACAGTTCATAACTTTAGCTCATATGGTCAAAAAATAGAAAAAAGCACAATCATATATTTACTTATGTGCTGTATTTCAAATCTTATGAAGCCATATAATAACTTTGTGTGACATACATGATTATTCACTGATAAATCTTTGCTCTCATTAAGCCATAAACTCAACAACCACTGTGACTGGATCTTTGAATCAATGATTTGTGATTATGAACTCCAATTCATAAACAAATTAGTCTGATTTATTGATATCAGGATCAGAAGTGAGTGGGATCTTTACAACGAAGCAGACCGGATGATTTGATCACAAATTGGACTAATTTGTTCATGAATCCAAGTTCAACTCCAGGCTCAATCTGGTCACAGAGGTATTCAAATTAAGTTATAGTGCTTTCTTTTTTTCTTTTCATTTTAGAGCCTATCCAGCCTTAACTGATTAAATGGAAAAGACCTATGTGAAATAAATAGTTTGCTCCATAGAAGAAGTTGAACTATGCCTTCCTTTGGTGAAAAAATTAGGATAATATTCAACTTTTGATGTCTTTTTTTCATGCATTCATTAATGCATATCTTTCCAACCATCAGTGCACTAAAACAAATCAAAACTACTGTCGGTCCCAGGCTCTTCTATAGGTCAGTGTGGCATGCGAACTGCATATGTGGCAAAGGATTTTCTGTGACCTAGAAAGAGTTCTTCAGAAGGGCCGCATATCTTTTTAAAGACCACCAGCATCCTGTCTGCGATCCTTTAGACTGAGAATAGAAACCCATTTAGCAGTAAGCCTTCAAATGCGTTACTTTTGACTGTGACATGTTCTTCGGTGTAAAACCCCACCCCTCAATCTCAGTGTGTTGCTGAGCTACTTCTGTGCTACATGATGTGCTATACTGCAAGCACTTTGCAAATCCTGTTGATATTATGCATAACTAGATGGAATATTTGTTCATTTAAAAATTCATGGATCACACTGCTGGACTACATAAAACATAAAATATGAAATTATATTTCAATGCTTTTTGTGTTCGATCGCAAACGTTTTGCATTCTCCTGAGCAGTGTTGGTGAAAATGCGAGATATGTAATCAGATTACTTTTTTCAAGTAAGTAGTAAAGTAAGACATTACTTTTAAATTTACTACAAAATATCGGAGTTACTTTGTTTTCCCAATTATTGACTGACAGCTCTCCTGTCCCCATGTTGAGAGAAATCGGGAGCAAGTGCAGAGGTGTTGTGTGCGCTGTGTGAACATGATGGTTATTGTAGTATACTGCAGAATATTATGCAAACCTGCAATAATTACATGTTAAATTACAAAAATATACTTTATGTATTTAATCTCACTTTATTAACCAATGTCTTTGCTGCTGACCTTCGATGATCCTATTCAACCATGAGAATAAGCAAAAATGACTTTAGATTAACAGCACATTTGGATTTCATTTTTTGTTGTTAAGTAAGAGTGTTGAACTTCTCCTGCAGTCCAGAATCGCAGCAGATTCTGTTTGTTTAAGCTGCACCCTCTACTGTACAGGTGTGAATTTGCATTTCCTTCAGCTTTAGGCTTATTAAATTGGGGTTAGATTTACTAAACGGGGCAAATTAGTGTGAGAGCGCAATTCCACAAATGCGCTGATGGGAATGGCGCAACACAGAATGCAGACGCAGTCAAATCATTTACATAATGACTGACGCAATCTACCAAGAGCAGCCCAAATTAGCGTTGGGTCGCAAATAAGCAGAGCTGATGCTCATCAGGTGCAGGTCAACACAGGCGCAACTTATTACATGTAATATATGAATAATGTCTTCCTCTGGCATTGCAAGAAATACGAGTGGTAAATATTTTCTCCCTTCTACCATGCGCTCTTTGTTCTCTGTCTCTTCCTAGCAGCAAAAATTGCAGCCATGTCACAAAATAAGCTAAGACATGCTTTTTTGGGGTGTTAAATAATGGCGCAAATACCAGTAAGTTGACTAGCGCAAACATTAGTAAATCACGTTGCGCGATTAATTTCAATACTCTCCTCCCATAAATTTTGCATCTGAAGGAAATCTTCTACAAATGCATATTGCGGCAATAAGGTCAGCCGCAAAAACAACTCGGTCCACGTCTTTTCAGCGCTAATTTTGCACTGCGTGTCTTCAGTAAATCCTGACAGTAGATTTTTAATGCCAAAAGAGGGTTTGCGCTGGCGCAAGCTGTTATTAAATCTGGCCCTTGGTGTGAAAAGGCCTTTACATTTGCCAAAATATACATTTTTAATTATCATTAAAAACAAACCAGCAAGCCCAACGCAAAACACATAAGTAACATAAAGCATTTAGTTACTTTTTTTGTGAGTAACGCAATATTGTAATACATTAATTTTAAAAGTAACTTTCTCCAACACTGCTTCTGAAAAACTTTGCGTTTACTTTCAAAACTCTTATTCAAAAGACGGAAATACTATAAAATGTAAGGAAAAACTATATTTCAGTGTTTTTGAGAGTGAACGCAAAAAGTTTGCAAATGAACACAAACGTTCCTATTTCTCTAGGGAACGCAAAAACATTGAGTTCTCCAAAGGTTTTTCAAGCAAACATAAAATATTCTCAGGAGAACACAAAACTAGAGAGAACGCAATATTTCTTTTGGGAATGTAAACGTTTTGCGAGCATATTTTTTCCATTACCATTTACACTACGATAAGAGGCTATGTAGTAATTAAATTGAACTGAACTGAAAATGTGCCGAACCCTGAACAATTTAGTTTCAATCATATGCAAAACATTTAACTGTATCTAGAACATCTGGAGGTTTGCTCGAGTGTTTGTAAACAGTGATGCAGCAGAAAATGAGTTTCAGTAAACCAAATCTCACATACCACTAAAGAACAGGAGCTGCCACATGAAACGCTGTCAACGCATATGAGTGTGTGTGCTCTTTCGATCTTGCAGCATGCATTCTCAGGGGTCTGCATGAGAGTGGTGAGGGCTGTGACAGTGAGGTGAACAGTGTGGTTGAAACCAAGCGAGGCAGAAAAGGCATCACCTTAACCCCTCATTCTGCTGTGTACCCTGTTGCATGTCATCAGCCGTTAAGCCTTCCTGGAATAATCTGCCTTTTCCGTCAGTAGCTTGGCCTCACCCTCATATACCCACTTCTCATGCTATTCATGATAAAGAATGTTAAAGCATTAGTATTGCAATAAATGCATGTACATTTTTTTTTTGCTCTTTTACCTCCAAATTGTTCCCTCTTCCAACTTTTCTAAGTCCCCGCTTGTTTGCATTTGAGGAGCTGCAGCCACTGCAGTGTAAACTCCCCAACAGCGGAAACTCGCGTTATCGTCATGAGCAAAAGCAAAAGTGGATCAAGTTATGATTTAATCAGACATTTAGGTGAAGATGCCGCAAAAACATGAAATGGAATTTTGTGATCATGTAGCGCAATGATGTGAAAGCCAGTAATTAAAAAACGTACCATAAATGTTGGAAAGGTTTGATGTTTGCTTTAAACAAATGAACTTTGTTATGGAATTTGGTGAAATATTTTCTACCCATTTTTGCCACATGTAGCCTAGATTTGCGACTGCAAAGTGTTCAAAATTAACAATAAAAGAAAATGTTCATAAGTTTAACTAAAACTAAAATTTTAACTAAAATACCAGAAACAATAAAACAATATATATAACAATATAACAATAAAAACTAATTCAAAATATTATGGTAACAATTTATTTTGATGGTCAACTACATGTCAACTTAACCCAAACCCTAACAACTTACTACTAATACTCTAATACTCTAATGAAATTTGTTGTAGGTCCAAAGGGTAACACTTTAGGATAGGGAACACATATAAACTATTAACTACGACTTTTCCCTCAATAAACTCCTAATTTACTGCTTATTAATAGTTAGTAAGGTAGTTGTTAAGTTTAGGTATTGGGTAGGATTAAGAATGGTCATGCAGAATAAGGCATTAATATGTGCTTAATAAGTACTAATAAATAGCCAATATTCTATTAATATGCATGCTAATAAGCAACTAGTTAAAAGACCCTAAAATAAAGTGTTACCCTCCAAGATTACTTATAGTTAGTAGAATGTCTAAAGTGGACTATCGAAATAAAGTGTTACCTTGATTAAAACTATAGTATCAGTGATACTAAAATAACACTGTTTAGTACATTTTCTTATTTTTTTTTTAGTTTATTTTAATGTTCATTCTTCAAAAATGTTGAGGATTTCCAAATGTTATATGGTTTAGATTTATTTACATTAAGTTTAAGTTACAAAATTACATTAAGTATTAAAAGCAACTACATATAATAAATCTATTGAATTAAATGAGCCTGGAATAATAACCATATATCAATTATTCCATTTAAATTGTGTCCAGTCATTGAAACATTGTAGTAAATCTGAAACTTATACTGCAAGCAAAGCCTTTCCCAAGGCATTTCAATGTCACGAATGAGAACATGGCTAAAAATCATTTATCGTAAACTCCACAGAGGAAATATTTGGTTAATTGACAACTGACGTCGACTGTAGTTGCATCAGTTTCCTTACTTCACCTAACAGGTATGGGAAACCCTGTGTACTGTGTAAGCAATTGTAGCCAAAGGTGCTAGAAGTCACACAATGACATTCTGAATGAGTAAGACATCACCGCTGCTGCTTAGTAACAACGGTCTGCTCTTGTTCAGTTTCCCAGAAGTGTTGCCTGCTAAGCAATTCTTGTTGCTGATGTATGAGGGGTTTTGGGGTCGAATCGTGGGCCGCAGTGCAAAGCCCTAGTTCAGTTACCAAACTGTAGGAAAAATGGTGTATTTTTTGGTGAACGCAGACTTCTCTCTCTCTCTCTCTGACTCAGCATCCCTGTACATACTGAGGGTTTAAAAGTCTCACAGTCATTTTTATCAAGCCTGCTGTGGCGCATGCATTATTAAACCTCATATACCAGACTTCAACATATGTCAGTCTGAAACTCTGGGGTTTGTCACTTTGAAGTTCAACAAAGAGCTTTTTTTTTAAATTTCAGATGGTTCTTGAGTTGACTGCTTTAATGATTAAGCATTACATTATCAGTTTTTCAAATCAGTGTTTGTTTTCTTGATCTTTTAAAGCACCAGAACATGATTGATTTCATAAAGAACGAGAATAAAATGTTCGTCGTGCAACTTAAAAGGTGTCTCTCATGGCATCAATCTGTAAAATATCTTGTGGTTGAAATTGAAACCATACAGACACCGAAGGAGATGTACTCCTTAGATAAACTTATGTAAAAGTAAACACTTCCTACTTTCTGTTTATGACAACAACCAATCACTAATTCCCATTCAGAATTATACTCTAACCACACCTCAAACATTTCCTTTCAGTTCTTGAGACTAACAGCTTAACACATTCACAGCTGGTATATTCTAGGTTAAGACAAATAGCATAAACACACAAACACAGGTGATTTACAGCTTTCAGGTTTCACGTGGAATTTTTTTACTTTCAAGTTTCAGTTTCATGCACCAAATGTGAAAATATTTAAGTGACATTATGAATATCAAATGTTAAATGTCTTAGCATCATGTATTTAACCAACAACAAAATAAAATAAAAACAACTAATGTTTCATCATCAAATGAGCATGATGAAATTTCAGTCAGCTATATTTCCTCATCGGAGGACGACGAGTAGCAGCCGAGTCCCGGTAAATGTTTGGTTTTACTCTGGTCTGTTTCAGCATTCGAAGGCCGCCGCGTTCCTTCGTTTGCTGCTGCCCGTGCTAGCGGGAGGCTGTGGAGGTTGGGCAGGCCGGTGAGCAACACTCGTGTCAGCGTACCTGTGTCCTGCTGCTGCCCAGTGAAAGCCACACGTGAACTGGCCACTGCCACCGCAAGCCGGGCCTGATCGAAGCACAGTGGGAGGTCCTGGTCGGGGGGATCAGAGGCTTGGGTGGAAACAGGAGCTGATGGGGAGGGAAGTTCTTGTACATGAGTGAGAGATGTGTGGTTTCCTGCTGCCTCAGGGTTGGTGTCCTCAATAACATCCTCTTCTCTGCTGTTGAGGCACAGTTTTTTGGCTAAAAAACAAAAAGACAGAATAATGACTAGTAGTGTTGTCAAAAGTACCGACTTCAATACCAAGTCAGTACTGAAATTTTAAAAATGTGACGTTTTGAGCGCTGTTGAGCAGATTCGCAAACACCTCAGATTGGCCACTGTGTTCACGCACTTAACAGATACACTATATTGCCAAAAGTATTGGGACACCCCTCCAAATCATTGAATTCAGGTGTTCCAATCACTTTCATGGCCACAGGTGTATAAAATCAAGCACCTAGGCATGCAGACTGCTTCTTCAAACATTTGTGAAAGAATTGGTCGCTCTCAGGAGCTCAGTGAATTCAAGCGTGGTACCGTGATAGGTTGCCACCTGTGCAATAAGTCCATTTGTGAAATTTCCTCACTACTAAATATTCCACGGTCAACTGTTAGTGGTATCATAACAAAGTGGAAGCAATTGGGAACAACAGCAACTCAGCCATGAAGCGGTAGGCTACGTAAAATCACAGAGCGGGGTCAGCGCATGCTGAGGCACACAGTGCGCAGAAGTCAACAATTTTCTGGAGAATCAATAGCTACAGACCTCCAAACTTTGTGTGGCCTTCAGATTAGCTCAAGAACAGTGCGTAGAGAGCTTCATGGATTGGGTTTCCATGGCCGAGCAGCTGCATCCAAGCCTTACATCACCAAGTGCAATGCAAAGCGTCGGATGCAGTGGTGTAAATCACGCCGCCACTGGACTCTAGAGCAGTGGAGACGTGTTCTCTGGAGTGACGAATCATGCTTCTCTGTCTGGCAATCCGATGGACGAGTCTGGGTTTGGCGGTTGCCAGGAGAATGGTACTTGCCTGACAGCATTGTTCCAAGTGTAAAGTTTGGTGGAGGGGGGATTATGGTGTGGGGTTGTTTTTCAGGGGTTGGGCTTGGCCCCTTAGTTCCAGTGAAAGGAACTCTTAATGCTTCAGCATACCAAGACATTTTGGACAATTTCATGCTCCCAACTTTGTGGGAACAGTTTGGGGATGGCCCCTTCCTGTTCCAACATGACTGTGCACCAGTGCACAAAGCAAGGTCCACAAAGACATGGATGAGCGAGTTTGGTGTAGAGGAACTTGACTGGCCTGAGTCCTGACCTCAACCCGATAAAACACCTTTGGGATGAATTAGAGCGGAGACTGCGAGCCAGGCCTTCTCGCCAATATCACTGCCTGACCTCACAAATGCGCTTCTAGAAGAATGGTCAAAAATTCCCATAAACACACTTCTAAACCTTGTGGAAAGCCTTCCCAGAAGAGTTGAAGCTGTTGTAGCTGTAAAGGGTGGGCCAACTCCATATTAAACCCTACGGATTAAGAATGGGATGTCATTAAAGTTCATGTGCACGTAAAGGCAGGCGTCCCAAAACTTTTGACAATATAGTCTGTGATTGTCTACAACAGGGGTGTCCAACCCTGTTCCTGGAGATCTGGAGTTCCTGAATCAGCTAATTCAGAAGCACTTGATAATTACAGACAGGTGTGTTGAGCAGGGCTGGAGCTGAACTCTGCAGAAGGGTAAATCTCCAGGAACAGGGTTGGGCACCCCTGGTCTACAATGACATGTTGTAAATATTCATCTCTGACGCTCTTCACTGAGCGCTTACACAGCACTTGAAAGTAGGCGTCTATCAGCGGAAATGCTTTCAAACACTTACGTGTGCTTTCATTTGCTCCCGTAGGTTGTTTGTTGTAGCCAGGGTTGCCAGGTTTTCACAACAAAACCCACCCAATTGCTACTCAAAACTAGCCCAATCGCATATCAGGGGGTCCCCCCCGGTAAAAATTGCATCCTGTGGAGTAAAATCTGAGTTTTTTCCCGGGGTTCCCCTGGTAAAATTAGCATTCCAGGGATTAAATATCACGTTATTGGGGTCGCTTCAACCCGCAGACAAGAAAAACAACCCGCGGCAACACTTTTGAAGTAGCCTAAATCCATGGGAAAACCACTGACTTGGCAACACTGATTGTAGCCAATCACAGACATATATGTTCAGCGCGTGAACACAATGGCCAATCAGAGGTGTTTACAAATCCGCTCAACACTGCTCAAAGTGTCACATTTTTAAAATTTCAGTACTGACTTGGTACTGAAGTCGGTACTTTTGACAAACACTAATGACTACATGTACATGCACCTCATTTTCCAGTTAAGATCTATATTCTGGTAAAGCTTTTATTCTGACGTTTACATAATCCACAGCAACTGGAATATTCCTGTGTCCATATAATCAGCATATTACAAATAAACTAAGACATGAATTTTCCCTGCTAATGCTTTTGGAAATACTAGAGATACTCTTCATTACGGTCATTTTTAGCCATTTAATTAACTCTTTATCAATTTAGTTCTCGTTAATGTCCTTTCAACAACACACAAGAATTTTACAAATGGCAAAACAAAAGTCATTATATTTCTTTACATATTTACTGCTTATAAAAATCAAGTTTTAAAAAACTCCTCTTTGCTTTAACATGCTTTTTATAGCTAGATTTTGGGTTTGTCCATTTTTCACCCAAATTTGGTTCGAAACAACCCAGCATTTTTTGAGTGCATAATCAGAATATTAACATATTCTAAATCAATATGTTCTTGTTCAGGTACATGCAGCCATTAATATGAATGAGCTCTGTTTACCCTAAATGTAACATTAGTTTCAGTGTTTTCTTGACGCATATTACTTAAACATTCTTTATAATTATTTCTCTTGGTGCATTGCTATTTTTGTGCATGTCTCTGTTTGTGTGTGCTGATCTTATACAAGGAATAAATCAAACAGAAGATAAAATACTCAGAATTAGTAAAATGAATGCTAAAAATTTTGTTTAGTAAATGTTTTTCTATAAAAAAAATATCTAAGTAGTTCTAAATATCTTTAACTAGATAGTGGCTGCAAATAAGACTTACAGTGGGTACGGAAAGTATTCAGACCCCCTTAAATTTTTCACTCTTTGTTATATTGCAGCCATTTGCTAAAATCATTTAAGTTCATTTTTTTTTCCTCATTAATGTACACACAGCACCCCATATTGACAGAAAAACACAGAATTGTTGACATTTTTGCAGATTTATTAAAAAAGAAAAACTGAAATATCACATGGTCCTAAGTATTCAGACCCTTTGCTGTGACACTCATATATTTAACTCAGGTGCTGTCCATTTCTTCTGATCATCCTTGAGATGGTTCTACACCTTCATTTGAGTCCAGCTGTGTTTGATTATACTGATTGGACTTGATTAGGAAAGCCACACACCTGTCTATATAAGACCTTACAGCTCACAGTGCATGTCAGAGCAAATGAGAATCATGAGGTCAAAGGAACTGCCTGAAGAGCTCAGAGACAGAATTGTGGCAAGGCACAGATCTAGCCAAGGTTACAAAAACATTTCTGCTGCACTTAAGGTTCCTAAGAGCACAGTGGCCTCCATAATCCTTAAATGGAAGACGTTTGGGACGACCAGAACCCTTCCTAGAGCTGGCCGTCCGGCCAAACTGAGCTATCGGGGGAGAAGAGCCTTGGTGAGAGAGGTAAAGAAGAACCCAAAGATCACTGTGGCTGAGCTCCAGAGATGCAGTCGGGAGATGGGAGAAAGTTGTAGAAAGTCAACCATCACTGCAGCCCTCCACCAGTTGGGGCTTTATGGCAGAGTGGCCCGACAGAAGCCTCTCCTCAGTGCAAGACACATGAAAGCCCGCATTGAGTTTCCTAAGATGGTGAGAAATAAGATTATCTGGTCTGATGAGACCAAGATAGAACTTTTTGGCCTTAATTCTAAGCGGTATGTGTGGAGAAAACCAGGCACTGCTCATCACCTGTCCAATACAGTCCCAACAGTGAAGCATGGTGGTGGCAGCATCATGCTGTGGGGGTGTTTTTCAGCTGCAGGGACAGGACGACTGGTTGCAATCGAGGGAAAGATGAATGCGGCCAAGTACAGGGATATCCTGGACGAAAACCTTCTCCAGAGTGCTCAGGACCTCAGACTGGGCCGAAGGTTTACCTTCCAACAAGACAATGACCCTAAGCACACAGCTAAAATAACGAAGGAGTGGCTTCACAACAACTCCGTGACTGTTCTTGAATGGCCCAGCCAGAGCCCTGACTTAAACCCAATTGAGCGTCTCTGGAGAGACCTAAAAATGGCTGTCCACCAACGTTTACCATCCAACCTGACAGAACTGGAGAGGATCTGCAAGGAGGAATGGCAGAGGATCCGCAAATCCATGTGTGAAAAACTTGTTGCATCTTTCCCAAAAAGACTCATGGCTGTATTAGATCAAAAGGGTGCTTCTACTAAATACTGAGCAAAGGGTCTGAATACTTAGGACCATGTGACATTTCAGTTTTTTTCTTTTTTAATAAATCTGCAAAAATGTCAACAATTCTGTGTTTTTCTGTCAATATGGGGTGCTGTGTGTACATTAATGAGGGGGAAAAAAAAGAACTTAAATGATTTTAGCAAATGGCTGCAATATAACAAAGAGTGAAAAATTTAAGGGGGTCTGAATACTTTCCGTACCCACTGTATATTAATGGTATATTCTAGTGTCACAATACATTAGACCTAATTGTCAATATTCGTGTTGATTGATATAGGACTAATTTATTACCACAAAAATGAATTTCTACTTGTTCCTTTAGAAATGGTGCCAATCCATATATGATTAAAATTCTCACTTTTTCAACAGTGAGACGAGGAACGAGTTGAAATTATTTTGTGATAATCAACATAATGCCTGAAATTATCTTGATTAGGCTTTTATTTTCCTTTAATGCTTTCATTTTTCATCAGAGGTCCATATATGGGGTGTTTCCACAGCAACATTTCAGAGCTGGTCATTTCAGAGCTGTCACTCCAACCACACAACTTTGTGATGCTGTTTGTGAATGTTCGTTGGAACACAGACTCATTGAACAGTGCTGATAATGATGGAACTTGCAAACACAGTTGGCTAACAATGCTTTCGGGAAACGCACCCCTGATCAAACAGAAGAATATGTGATCTGATTCTATGGGCCTATTTACTCCTGGTCATTTTATGCGCTTTCTCTGATCGGATAGCTCTCCGACTGTGAAAAGATCGGATGTAAACACTTTCGAGACGGATTTAAATGTGATCACTCAAACCACTTCAGGACGTGGTTACAGACACATTCCAGAAAGACTGGATGGTTGTTGAAGCCACATTTAAATTTTACTCCTCATAAAAACGGCAAAAATTAAACGTGTGAGAGCGGCATACCGGCTTCCGGTAGAGAGAAATGACAGCGCTTCTGCAACACGCATCGCCGCAGATCAGTTAACCATCTATCTTCAGCAAGAAGACGCGCAAACTGCCGCAAATGAAATTCAACATTCGGTGTCACATCCTGAAGGCTCAACACAGTGTCATGTTCATTAAAAGTGTGAGAGTTATATTTTCTCACCAATGCAGATGCAGATCTCTCTTTTATTGAGTTCCTTGATCTTGAAATAAGCTGATGATAAATAAAATGCAGCTCATATCTGTTGCTTTAGGTGAGGTGAACCAGTGTTGGGTGTAATGTATTACTGAATAATTAGCCTAATTACTGTAATTTAATTACTTTTCCCTTGAAAAAGTAAAGTAAGGGATTACTCTGAATTTTTCTGTAATATAATTACAGTTACTTCTGATGTAACTGCATTAAATACCGTATGTAGACTATCGAACAATCCTACATAAAAGTAAAGGCAGCTGCACTAAGTGCAAAAAGCAATAGATGCTATTTAAAAAAAGTGAAAATAGCAATATATTCTATTTACACTAAGTGACAATAGCAGCTTTTACTTAGCGATATACAAATATCACCCTAGGTGACAATAAAGATAGATTCTATTTACACCATGTAAAAGTATCAGTTCTTTGCAATTAAAGTAAATAGTAATTAGATGCTATCTATACTTTATATTGGCGGGTCTACAAGCCTTACTCGGTACTGCTGCGCCACTGAAGAAGTTAATTCCGTGCCTCTTTTTTAAAACTTGAGTGGCCTAACCAGACATTGGTGGGCGAAGCTAGTGTAAATAGCGTTTGCCAACAAGGGTTGCTATTTGCACTTTGCACGAAAATATAAAATGTAATGTCTAATATTAAATTGCTTTTATTGCAACTTTCTCCCTTTAAATACTTTGGTCAGTTCAAGAATAATTAATGCAATTTTAAATTATTTATTTAAAAGAATTAAAAGAGCAGTTTCATGTCTATCCTTGTATTGTTCAACTAGTCGAGGTTGACATGGGATTTAGAAAGTAATTTGTAATAAGTAATGCAATACTATACAATCTAGTAATTAATTACATTTTTTTTTTTTTTTTTAAAGAGTAACCCAACACTGGGTGAACTCTGTTGAATTTGCAAACATTGTGCAGGAACTGAAGATTGGATTTATATTCATTTTGTGGAGACACATTTATGAGGCCAGGTGTAAATGAAACAGTTTTAACAAATCGGATAGTTATCTGATCAGTAAAAACGCAAGTTTTTAAATGAATGTTGAAATAACTTTTGCAAGACTAGTAATTTAAAGGCATAAACTGACAGGTGTTTTGGTGGCTTGGCTCCTGCCTCCTCTTGGTGTATGCTCGAGGTTCCCAAGGCTTGTGTTTGCAGGTAGGGTCTAGGGAGCGCAGTTTCTTCAAGTAGCGTTTGTATTCTCTCTCGAGGTCTTCAATATGCAGACGGAACTCGTCTATCTTCCTTTCTGGGTAATGAGATAACTGCGACTGCTGCAAAATACAAATGCAAAGACTGAACCAGATGCACAGATACTAATATGAAGCATAATTTATTTTTTAGTTTAAGTACTATTACTTTTTTTAAACTCTGTGTTTTTGCATTTAGTCTTTTCAGATTGCAACTGTTATTAGTTATTAAAAAATCAATGATCATATTCTTCTAATGTGTGACTCTAATGATCAAACAGATTAATCTTCTTTGGTTTGTGCATGATATGCAAAGGATATGCAAGATCAGTATCAAAAACTGAGGTTGTAAACCCCTTTTCCTCTCATCTTGCACTATGTGAACATTATTTTCCTATTGATCACAATCTGTACTGTATAAAGCACTTTATACTGTAAATAAAGGTGACTTGACTTGGACATTTTCAGACAGGGGATCAGACAGAGTATGTCAACGACATCCCAGCTCAAATGATAATATTTATAATAACTTTGATAAAAAGTTTATAATCAAAACTCATCAAGTACGTCCAGACTGTTTACTGGCAATGCACAAATCAAAATCAATCTATTTAGCTAGATGAATCTGAACTGTCTGTTACAGGTTGTTCTAAACTGCTAGTGACAGGAAAGATAAGGGCTCTTATCTTAATGTGGGAAGCTAATCAAAAGTCAGCAGATCAGGAAAAGACAAGAGTAAGAATATGAAAGTTTACCAATTGAGACATTAGAGCAGAGAGAACTAATTAAGCCCTCAGGGAAAGAGGAGAGACCAGGCCTAAAGCCCAAAGAGGAGCTGCTTACTACAGGTGCGCTTTAAAAAAATGAATGGTCACAAAAATAGACATTCATAACTGATATATTCATATCTGATGAAAATGCATAGTCTTAGCTTATCTAAGCTAGTCTAGCAGGTCTCTCATCCTGACCAGCTAAAAAGGGCCTCAAACCCTTCTAAAACCAGCCAACACACCCACGTGACCAGGATGGGAGACCAGCAAACCAGATTAGGCTAGTTTAAGCAGTTATGATATTTAATTTATCTTTATTTTTATTATCTGTCTTAATTGTTGTCATTCTGACTGTGCACTGGAAGGTTCTGTCACCAAGACAAATTCCATGTGTGTATATGCATACTTGACAATAAATCCAATTCTAATTCTGATAATAATATTTACAATCATATTTTTATTTTATTAATAATTATTAATTATTTCATTGTTGTTATTAATGTAAAGCACATTCTGTACATGTTACAATGTTGCAGTTGAAAGTTGCAATGCTACTCCTGCAATAAAGCTACCTGCCACTTTATTAGGTACACCTGTTCAACTGCTCATTAATACAAATATTTAATTAGCCAATCACATGGCAACAACTCAATGCATTTAGGCATGTAGACATGGTCAAGATGATCTGCTGAAGTTCAAACTGAGCATCAGAATGGGGAAGAACGGTGATTTAAAGGGATAGTTCACCCAAAAATGAAAATTCTGTCATCATTTAGTCACCCTCAAACTTGTTCCAAACCTGTATTCCTTTCTTCTGTTGAACACAAAAGAAGATATTTTGAAGAATCCATCATTTTGAAGGGTCCATCAACCAAATAGTTGATGGACCCCATTGACTTCCATAGTATTTTTTCCCATACTATGGAAGTCAATGGGGTCCATCAACTGTTTGGCTACCCATATTCATCAAAATATCTTCTTTTGTGTTCAACAGAAGAAAGAAATTCATACAGGTTTGAGGGTGAGTTAATGATGACAGAATTTTCATTTTTGGGTGAACTATCCCTCTAAGTAACTTTGAATGTGGTATGGTTGTTGGTGTCAGATGGGCTGGTCTGAGTATTTCAGAAACTGCTGATCTGCTGGGATTTTTACGCACAACCATCTCTAGGGTTTACAGAGAATGATCTGAAAAAGAGAAAATATCCAGTGAGCGGCAGTTCTGTGGGAGAAAATGGATTGTTGATGCCAGAAGAGAATGGCAAGAGTGGTTTGAGCTGATAGAAAGGCAAAAGTAACTCAAATAACCACTTGTTACAGAAGAGCATCTGCATTCTGCAGGTTTGCAGAAGAGCATCTCTGAATGCACAACACATCAAACCTTGAAGAAGATGAGCTACAGCAGCAGAAGACACACCGTGTGCCACTCCTGTCAGCTAAGAACAGGAAACTGAGGACCTATAGAGACAGAGCGACATGCGTCATGATCTGAAAACCACGCCCACCGGGGGAAAAAACAATTCAACAGTCCCCATTGACTTTGTATTGCGTGAGGCTGCCTCCTTGTCATTTCTGACTTATTACAAAAAACAGAACAATGCCTAAAAGCTGCTGTGTGACAAGGTGTACAGCAAACAAACCAAAAAACCCAGAACTAAGTTTTTATAAGCTGTCGACCCCAAAAAACGAATGTTTAAGGACACAAAAGTGGATACAGGCAGTGAGACAGATTGCAACGGGTTATATTACTATAAGAACTACACTGGAGGGGAACGTAATCGGCAACAACATATGCCTGCATTCACTTTTCTCACTGCCTGTATCCACTTTTGTGTCCTTAAACATTCGTTTTTTGGGGTCGACAGCTTATAAAAACTTAGTTCTGGGTTTTTTAGCTTGTTTGCTGTACACCTTGTCACACAGCAGCTTTTAGGCATTGTTCTGTTTTTTGTAATAAGCCAGAAATGACAAGGAGGCAGCCTCACGCAATACAAAGTCAATGGGGACTGTTGAATTGTTTTACCCCCCGGTGGGCGTGGTTTTCATATGCTAAACAAACAAAAACAAACCATTCATTATTTTTATCCATGTCAAAGAATTATTTCATCTGTCGCCGAATACGAGACGGCTGGATTGTTTTCAGATTATAATAAATGCGCTCTGTCTCTACAGGACCTACCCCATCTGAGGGTTGTCCCCGCCTACAATTATCATTAAAATCCATGCTGTGTATTGTAAATAATATAATGATATATATTTAAAATAATTTTGTAGGTAGGACAACAATACAAATGCTTAAAAAAAAAAAAAAAACAATAAAACGTGTTTTAATTTTGGAAACATTTTGAGTCCCCCTTCCTTGCCTCAGTGCTTTGGTCCACTACCTGATTTCCCCTTTTACCTCACCTAAGTATGGTGGTGGGAGAGAACAAAGTTCTTCAGTAGTTGTGGAACTCCAGTATGATCAGTACCTGCAGATAGTACTCTATCTCCTTCTTGATGCTCGGCATCCACTTCTTCACTGCTGCTACTGAATTTAACGTTGCCTGCATGTCAAAAAATCCATCAAACAGGTAAGGGCGTCATTTATGCAAGCGGACTCATTGAAATTATAAGAGATGCATTACAACGAAATAAATTTCTCACAAGCTTTGGCCGTGACACGTTGACATCTTTAATGCGACCCTCTGGAAATAAAAATAGATACATTATGCCGCACGCACACTGACTATGTGCAAACGATTATGAGAACACAGACAATTATAGCGATGACGTTTTCTGTCGTTTCACATCAAGGTGACTTGGTTAAATAAACCATGATTGCGTCTCATACCTTCTCTCTCTTTTTGGAGCCACAGTCGATTCAGTCTTCCAAACTGCTTCTCTTCGTTTCTTGCCATTCCTGCAGCATTTCCGTCAACACGGAGTCACGTGACAAGAGTGGACAGACGGTCACATGACAAGGTATTTCAAGCTACATCAATCCTTTAATCCCATTTACGTAAAGTAGCCTACTATGTTTACAAAAAAGTACTATGTTTATAAAAGTTGTAGCAAGAACCGTTTGAGTAACTAAAAGGTTTCGAGTCAAACGTCCAAATATACAAATGTGTGTTTTCTCTGAAAATGGCGTTGGATGGTTTCAACAAAACCATCTTAAAGTTTTGTGAGTCCTGTCGCCAGAACTGAACGTTTTTTTTTTTTTTTCTAGCCATCAACGGGATTAATGTTCAGTAGCTTTTTGTTGGCAAGATTTTAATCTTTACAGAAATTGACTTCGAACATAAATATAACTAAGTGTGACAACTAGCTTGCTAGCCCATATTTACATCAGCTTTTCTACACTATTGTGCGTTATATAACCTCAAAACCTGTATTCATTTTTTACCAAATACTTTAGTTAGGATTGTTTGCATGTGAAGGTTCCCAAATGCTGCGTTTGAGTGACACCTTTTGACGAAACTGTGGATTGCTTTATTATAGCCTACCTATACAACATTAAAGTCACCATGAAGTCAAAATTGACACTTCTTGTCTTCATGGAATATTGCAGTATTTATTAGAAATGATTTGTCTATGCACATAGTGACACAACCTGTCACTTGAGATCACAGCAATAGCAAACCTCAACCAATCATATCACATGATAGACAAAATCAAATCCTGGCCTATATTTGTTCAAGAAGCCATTTCACTTGGATATACATAAGGAAGACAACAATCACAACTTCTGTTTCATGCCAGCTTTAAGCATTAGATAATATTAGTTTACATTATGCTAATTATGTCAGTCTCTGTTGTACTTTAAATGTAATGTTTGTCAAATTTGTCTGATGATGCAAAGAGTGAAAGCTGCTGGCTAGTTGAGGTGACTTATGAGTCACTGATTCATAAAACAGCTAAGCAGACATTTCTGCCAAACATATTTAAGATGATATAGTTTTCCTGTCTGTATGTTTTTATTACTTCACAAGGAACATCTTCTTCTTTAGCAGGGTAGTTATATTCTGGTGAGTCGGTGTGTCCTCTGACTCTGCCACTTGGAGGGCCGTTTTCTTCACATTATTAGTTGCCTGAAGGTTTGCTCGTTCTCCATTTGTCCAGTTTATCAGTCTCAGTACCGTTTCCACATGCCCATCACGACAAGCACAGTGCAGCGGTGTGTCTTTATTGTTATCCAGGGAGTTGATCTTGGCACCGTTCTCCAGCAGAAGGCCCACCAGCAGCTCACGACCATGTTCTGCTGCTAAATGCAGAGGAGTCCTCCTCCACACGTTCTTATCATCCACATTCTTGATCTTACCAGATGCGAGGAGAACACCAGCTGCTCTTTCCTTCCCGTTTCGAGCTGCGTAATGTAGTGGAGAGCATCCATCCATGTCCTTAGCTCCAACTTTAGCTTTACCGGCCATCAGCGCTGAAACTGCCTTAGTGTGTCCCTCCATGGCAGCCAGGTGCAGTGGGGTCTTCTTCTCTCTTTCAGAGGCGTTGACATCGGCCCCAGCAGCGAGGAGTAGCTGTATGATGCCCACCTCCCCTTGTGCTGCCGCCCAGTGCAGGGCTGTTCTTCCCTGTTTGTCTTTGATATAGACGTCAGCCTTGCCCTCCAGCAGCTGGGCGACTGCTTCAGTGTGACCGCTCTGGCTCGCGAGGTGCAGGGGAGTGAGTCCATCCTGGGTGATAGAGTTAATCTGAGCCCCCACACGCAACAGCAGTGCCGTCAACGCTGGCTGGTTATGTAATGCACTTAGATGGAGAGGGGTCTGATCTTTAGGGCCACTGATGTTGGGGTCTATGCCCTTGTCCAATAACATCTGAATTAGGAAAGAAGATTTCAGATTTATTATTAAAATAAATATCTTAAAATGTACTTGAGCAGCTCTGATCACTGATCACTTATTATTTAATTTAGGATTTTATTTCATTTCATTTCTCTACTTCGGGGTTTTTCCAAATTTTTTTGATGTCAAGGACCACAAATATAATGGTCCCCCTGCAAGGGACCCAAAATATAAAGGCAGATAACATGTTTGTGTGTGTGTGTGTCTTACTATTAAAGTAATGATATGTATAAAACTGTAAAACACATTAAAGGGGTCATAAACTGCATTGTTTTATAATGTTTCCTTGGGTGCACTAATAATGTTAGTATGCATTTTACATCAAAAATTGTCATAATTTAGAAATAAAAGGCATTTTTCCTACCCTGATTTTAGCCCCTTTTATTTGAACGCTGTTTTAAGGGGTGTGTCTGCTGTGAGACTTCAGTGTAAACACCCTCTGCTGTGATTGGCTGACATCTTTGCATATGAAATAGCTAAGTATTACTCTCTCGAAAACTTTTAGCATGTTTTTAATATTACAGCTCTCAAGGTAGACTAATTGTGAAAAGTGTTGATTATAGCATTACATTTAGATATATGGCATTATATTGAGATTGTGGCATGAAAGTTTGCAGTGGTTTGCAGTGATGAACATTGTAGCCGATCACAGAAATGTTGTTGAGGGCATTAAATCAGTGATCTCGTCATTGCAACTCAATTTCTGCACACTAACAAATGCTTTCATCATAACTAACAGTGGAAATGCAATGTAACTAAGAGACTTGTTGAGTAAAACGTAAGTTTTGGCACAAGTCCAGAACTCAGTCAAGCTGTTTGATTGACAGCTCCAGCGATTGTAAAGGGAGCGTTCTTTGATCGCTTTCTATATATAATTTAATCACAGTTTAAATAACAGATTATTTTCAATCATTCCGGGACGAGACGTTCGCTGGGCCTGGTGTCAATAAAAGCTTTTATTTGACTAACAAGGAAGTTTTCAGTTCTGAAACTTACAGGATATTCTTATAGTGCGATGACTTATATATCAAAAGCTCAAGGAAAAGTTGATTTCTCAATTCATGACCCCTTTAAAATATCAATCTAAAATAATAAAAGAGAAAAAAGGAAATTATTTATTGATGTATTTATTTTAATAATGAGGCTAATGATTTAAAATAAATGATTTAGATATTTTATTATTGATTCCTTATTAAAAACTAGGGCTGTCAGTAGAATAAAATGAAAATAATTAGTTAAAAGCAGAATTTAACGGCTAAGCCATTTACCTGTGCTATTTGCATACTTCCACTTTGGACGGCCAGGTGAAGACCAGAGATCTGGTTTGGCAGTCTCTCATCCAGTCTTGCCTTTTTTGAGACCAGCACTTTGAAGGCCTCGGCATTTCCCATCTCTGCGGCTAGAAGCATAGGTGTGTATCCAAGCTCATTAAAACTATTAACATCTGCACCATGATCAATGAGCGCAGCCACGACCCTGTCCGAGTTCCTCTGTACCGCTTTAAAAAGAGCAGAGTTCAACTCATTCTGAGACATGGACTTCTGAACATACTGCAAAAACAGAGACAACAGAGACTTTCTGTTCAGCTCAAAAGCAGCATCTATGATCACTGAGTCCACTTGGGCTCCGGCCTTCAACAGCACAGTGGCGGTTTTCTCATTTCCATGGCGAACGGCGTGATAGAGAGCCGTCTTCCTTTGTCCATCTCGGGTATCTACTAAAGTGCCGTTTCTCAGAAGAACCTCAGCCAGTTTTGCATCATCCTCAGTGGCTGCCATGTGCAGAACTGTTGTCTGATTTTTGAGGCTTTTCTTCTCTTCGAGCACTAGAGCTTTGACCGTACTCTCATGTTCATTTTGAGCTGCAAGATGCAAAGGTGTCTTTGACGTTTGGTCGGTAGCATGGATGTCCGCCCCAGCCTTCACAAGGGCCAAAGCAACAGCTGTATGGCCCCGTTCTGAAGCTCTGTGCAGGGCAGTACGGCCGTCCTTGTCCTTTAGGTTCAGTTTCGCCCCCTGTCTGAGCAGAAAGTACACGACAGCCTCCTTACCATATTCAGCAGCTATGTGTAGCAGAGTATCAGTGGACGAGCGAGCACCATTGACATCCAAACCTTTGATAAGCTCCTGGAGGAGATAGAGATCACCTGAGGATATGGCTCTGAGGATGGCATCACCTTCAGATTTGGGGATGTGTTTGCTTTGTTCTATTGTAGACGTAGTCTCATTCGTAATGGACTTCGGCTGGATTCTTTCAGGATTAAGTTCCCTGTTTGATTTTGAGTATTTGACAAGACCTTGTTTGTCTTTCTCCAGCAGATATCCAATCAGCTGTCTCCGTGCATCTTTAATGCCCTCATTAACCCCACCCACATAAGTTCTCATGTGCTGGTAAAGGTCAGGTTCTGCTCTTTTCAGACAAGGGTAGAAGAAGATGCGGCAGGCACGTTCTCCTCTCGAGATCAGGACGTTTAACATAATGGAGTTCTTTTCCTCTTGCGCAGTGATGCTGGACATCATGGCTCGGCTGTCGGGTTGAAGAACTCCATTTGCAATGAGGAGATCCAGCAAATCCTCTGTATTTGAAATGCCACTGACCAGGTCATTTTTCTTCATCCGAATGACTTCGATCGCATAGGGATTGGTAAAGCTGGTTGAACCCATGTCAGCTTCTTTATGGTTCAGCGCTCTGAAGGAAAGCAGTGAGCTTCTGTAAACTGAAATGTGTGGACATGACAAAGCAGTTCTGCATCTGAAAGAACTTACGTCTTTATCACTAAGAACAAACCATCTCTTAGCAACAAGTAAACAACAGTAAAAATCAGCATTACGTATTGTAACTTTCTGAAATACACTGTTAATACATCATATTTATTAAACCCATGAAGTAAAAAAGGCACATTGGTAACCTATTTTGATAACATTTTTGATAAAGTGCACATGCCTAAAATTAATGGTCTGTTTATTTCTCTGTTTAGATTTCCTGCCTTATTTAATATTACAAGGAACCTGCTGCATGGATACTGTAACCATGACATGAATTGTCTTTTTTATTTGAGTTTACAACAGTGCCCTTGCGGTTTGTTCTTGAATAGGATATTACCATGATAAAAAAGTGTGATTAATTGTTTTTAATGTGCACTGGTAGTGTACTTCAAATGAATGAAATAAAGGCCACTTAAGTGTACTTAAAGAGTACATTTTCATGACTGTTTAACACACTTAAAGGGATAGTTCACTCAAAAATGAACATCTCACCCTCAAGCTGTTCCAAACCTGTATGAGTTTCTTTCTCCTGTTGAACATAAAAGATGTTTTAAAGAATTTTGGCAATCAAACAGTTGATGGACCAGATTGACTTCCATAGTGTGGAAAACACTCTTCAAAATATCTTCTTTTGTGTTCAGCAGAACAAAGAAACTCATACAGGTTTGGAACAACTTGAGGGTGATTAAATGATGAAAGAATTTTCATTTTTAGGTGAACTGTCCCTTTAAGTTCACTTTTAATAATCTTTTGTCACACTTTGAAGTACAATTATTTTGATGTGTTGACTAATGTTACTTAATATTACATTTTCAGTTAATTTTTTTTATTTTTATTTTAAATGTACTAAATTGCAACTTCATCATTACAAATGTATTTAAATACATAACATACAAGTATCAATAGAAAATACATTAAAGTATATTTTAGTCCATAAATGCTTGTCAGCCTACATTTGGCAGTACACTATCTATATTTCAAAGACAATAGAAGTAACTCTGACACACATAAATATGTAACTACTACTTAAGTAGGTCAAGGAAAGCACTAAAAAATCAGCTAATTGCATTTAATGTAACTTTAAACTATAATACATTTTCATTTATCGTATCTAACAAACTGTTACGAAAATGTTAGTCAGTTTGCAGTTAAGCATATATTTTGAAGTATATTATTTCCATAAAATTTCTGCGCAAACATGTCATATAAATGACACTTTTATCACACATGCTAACAGGCTAATTGACTGACACTTTTTAAAATATGGTACAAGGACAAAAAATTATCTTTTCATGTTAAATGTTTTTAATGTCAAGCTAAAACTCATTATGATGTCGTCACTGACTAATATACATTGACTAAAATAGCATACTTAGGTCGTTAAACTTCAAATCAGTGTGCACATGATGACCACACAATGCTGTTACATTTTTTTAGCCTACTGTTATACTTTAAAAAGGCCGCTTTTCAGTGATTCTGCTCATATTTTGTTGTGAATAACAGAATATCTGTCGTGTATTTTAATAAAGGCATTGCTTCACTTTGCGTTATTGTATTTGATAATTCGCTGGGCCAATGATCAATCCTAGTTTCAAAAAACTAAGAGCGCACTAAAGGTCTGTCAGTCTTATGGAGATTAGTCTGAAGAGTTCCTCTTCCCGTAATACACACCCACTGGTTCAAATGACGTAGGTCTTCCGACCGCGCGCTTGCCTAATATGGAAAGGTAGGTGCCGGTTTTCCGGTATGATGTCATCGTTTGCCAAGTTTGGAGGGTGAAATAAAAGAGGATCTGAAAGATGCTAAATATTAATCTGTGTTAGTGACCTGAATACGAAATGATTTTTTTTTTTTTTTTTTTTTTTACTTGCCTCGTTTGTGTATGTTGACATTTATAAAGAAAGAAAGAAAAAAACCCCAAATTATATATAACGGGGAGACCCATTATGATAATTTATGCATGTATGCCTATAGTATAATTATTAAACAAAATATATGTAAAAGTGGGAATATAAATGTTTGTAATGTGTTTAATTGAAAGAAGGCAGAAGTTAACAGTCTGATCAGACTCCAAGAAACTGAAATCACAAAAGAAACCGGTCATCTGCCCAAGTGGCTGCTTCAGATTTACCAAGTGTAGTCCGACGGCGCCCTCTGCTGGTGCAAAAACGTTTGCAGCTGAACATTGCTTTTACTGAACACCTTTGTGGCAAACATAATAACCCATTGAGAACTTTTATGTTTTCATTTGACACAATAATGAGCCCGTGATTAAAGGCATGCATAATTGGTTTTAACAATTTAGCACTGAATTGTTTGATTATTTTGTTAATCTGATTTCAGTGTTATTGCAATTTTTAAGTGATCAATGTGGTTTCATTCTTTTGAAAATTTAAGTCTTAAAAATAACCTTTTACAAACAATTAAAGACTTTCATTTATCATTTTAACCAGTTCAGAATACATACAATTTATAAGGCTACTGTTGAAGACCTATTATGGGTTAAATTATTGTAGTTTCTGACAAAACTTTTGGACCTCATCAGCTCGATTATTCAATCCTGTGGACTTGTCAAAACAGGCAGTCTCTCCTAAAGTCTTAGTGAACACACACTCATACTCACACAACCAAGCTCCATTAAGAGAAACAGAGACTTTGTTTTTCGTTTCACATACTTTATTACAGTTCATAAATATTGATTAGTTTCTGATGTGCTCAGAAAACAAACATAAAAAATTATATTGTATACTTTACTTACAAATGGTAAACTTAAGTACTCCTGGTTGATCTTATTTACAAATAACAATGAGTGAAACCTCATTAATGAACTTTTTTTCAGAAAAAGAAACCGCTGAAGTTGGACTAACTCAAAGAAAAAGTCAATTCCATTCAGTTTAAGAACAACAACAAAAAAAAAGTACAATATGTAACTCAGAAGTCAGGCAGCTTTTAGCAAAAGTTTAGCGGACAGAACTTCTTGCTTGGTGAGCCAGACATGTATATTGTACGGTAGTCATGTCCCCTGTTTTACTCCTATAATACTGAGTGCTCCTTTTCAAGCGGATAGGTCCATGCACAACCTGGTCGAAGTGAACAAGGATAAGTCTCTTAAAACATGTAACAGAGTGAGTCTCATGCTCTCTGTCGCACCGAGTTCGTGAAGTTTTGAACTCCCCGAAAGTCCAGTCAGAACATCCTTTTACGGCACGCGGCCGGCCGGACGGTCCCGGTCCCAGCGGGCTATAATGCCAGCAGTCGCGGCGGCTCGCAGACATAAAGCCCCTGAAGTTTGTCCCTTGCGTCTTTTTAAGTGAACTCAAATGTCCTCCGGTTCTTTTCAGAAAGTCTGCAGCTGTTGCGTCAACATAAGCTGGCAGCCGCTGTTGACGTGGTTCATGACTTTCTGCTTGAGCTGTGCCACTTGCTCGCGCAGCATGTTGGCGGTGGACGCCAGCTCCGAGTTCTGGGACTTCAGGGTCTTGACTTTGTCCTCCAGCCGGGAGATCCTCTCAAGTTTCCTCTTCCGGCATTTGGATGCGGCGATTCGGTTCCTCATGCGCTTCCTCTCGGCTTTAATCCGCTCCTGGCTCTCCATGTCAATGGGGGAGAGAGGTGGGGTCTCGCCGGGCATCTCCGGCACCGTCTGGGGCTCCTCTTTCAGCGCCTGAAGCCGCGGGTGCTGCACGGGCAGCTGCGTGTTGACGGTGTGCTGCGGCGGGGCGCTCGTGTAGCTCATCGCGGGGTTGGCCGTGCTGATGGCGGGGTTGAAAGTATTCAGGTCCGCGTACACCGGCGGGTCGGAGCGCATGGACGAGCTGTACACCGCGCCACCTGCCATGGACGACACGGGTGCCATGCTGTTGTTGATGGTCGTTTGGGGAGCCGAGGTGACGTTGGGCATGTGTTGGTGATGCAGCTCGGCCAGTGCCCTCACAAAGCCCTCCGCGAAGCCCTCCTGCTCGTCGGTCACGTTCTTGGGACACAGAAACTGGGTCGGAGTCGGCGTTGTAGTGATCAGGCCGTTGCTAGACTGGATGATGAGCCTCTCCAACTCCGGCGAAGCCAGCTTGAGCAGCCCCACGTCCGGGGAGGTGAGGATGTCGCTGGCTTTGGCCCTCAGGTGGGGCTTCAGGTTGCCGGCTGGGTCGGTCAGATTCAGCGTCATGTTGTGTTTCAGAGCCTTGTGGTTGTATCCAAAAGGAGCGCTGTCATGCTGAGAAAAAGCGCTGTTTACAGAGTCATCGTAGAAAGTAGTTTCCATCTTGGTAGACATAGAAGAGAAAACGAAACTTTTTAGTTCAAAAGTAGTCTTTCACAAGCACTAAAGCAGTGTCCGCGTTCGGCAACAAGCGCCGCGGGAAGAATCGCAAAGTTCGTAAACTCCCCGTTCCGCGAGAAACTTACTGCGTAAAGTTATCGCCCAGTGTCCCGAACTCTTCTTCTCGCGGATAGAAAGCTCTTCCACCGCTGTGCTGTTCGAGGATACCAGTGAATAAACAGCGCGGAGCCGAAAAGTTTTCTTGTTTATGTGTTAGTTCAAGTTGTGTTGCCTAGATGTTTCACTGTGGCGAGATCTGTATACTCTGAGCTTCTCCAGCGTGGAGGCAAACCTTATCTGCTACCGCTGCCCCACTAAAAATAGCAATGATGTCATGCACACAGTCTCTTATTGGCTGGAGGCAGTTTACTGGGCGTTCCACAATTTCAGATAAGGCGCGTTGCCTTGACGACCACCAGAAGATTCTTCTTTCGCGGTGGCTTATGGGATGAGGTAATGCTGTAAGGCGAAGAAGCGGTGCATTGTGGGATTACGTATTGTTTTTGAATATCTGGTTACCCGCTTAGCTGTTTTAGACCGTGGCAGTGGCGGGATAGATACAAAGAAGCCGAGTAATGTTTAACGTGTTACTTTTTAACTTATTTTTTCACGTCACGACGTTTCCGTCTGAGAAGAAGAGGGAGCATAAGTGTATGAAGTGTGTATTGCCGCGTATATTTTAGAGTTAGGCAATTTCATAAGACGCAGCCGTCCGTGATATGACATGTTAAACACTGTCAGGATTATCGGGCGAGTTGCTTTATGAATTTTTAGATATGTTAAAATACACTCTCGTGTGGCGCGAAGAAACGGTGCAATTGTCTGCTGTTTTATGGCAAAGTGCATTTGCTCCTTCAGGTCAGCCAATGGTTTTGAAAAGGGGCGTGTCTTATCGTGGACTGACAGCGTGCCACAAGGTCCATCGTCCGTCTCCGTGACAGTCCCTAGAGATCCTCTCAAAACTACATACACAAGTGTTAAACGTCAATGTTTAAACCACAACCGCAAACTAATCAAATTCAACGTGACAGTTGTTGAGTAACTTTTAAGAAGGATTCCATACTAGTTTGGGATATTTTTACTCAATTTACCTGAGTCTTAAAGTTATGTAAATATGTAATTACACGTTTATTTGTATTCAATGTTGAGGTGGACGTTTGTATGTTTGTCCGGTAGGCTACGTATATTTGTTGCCGTTAACAATGTGATGTAGAACTCTAACCCAAATATAACAAAACAGTCTGAACTATAGTACATAACATCCATAAGACACAGATAAGATCGTTTTTCGTCGCCACCTGGACTTATCGACAGTCTCTGGCACATTTCACTTTGTTGCGACAGATCAAGTGTTCGTGCATGTAAACATGACATTGCGTGTCACTGACTGAATACAAAATACGGACTTTAGCATTACATACAAAAGTTTGTCATGCTAATCAGGCTATTTTAATTTGAGTTCATACTTGTTCTCTTTAGTTTAACACCTTTATTTTGTACAAATATAGCTATGATAATCGTCACTGCTAATTTTCTCTGAATGTATGACAAATAAACATCAAACCAGTAAGTTAAGAACCATAAGTTAGTTTTTTTTATTACTTTATTGAACATACAGTGAATTTAGAACAAATCTAAGATACACAAATAACATTAGTAGCCTATATGTAACAATACACATTATTATTATTATTATTGACAATAGATACATACAAGAATTAAAAGATATATGAACTAGATCCAATTCATAATGTTTTTAGATTCTTATTTAATATTTTTAGTTTAATTTATACTTCAGTTTTCATGAGTGTTTTTAAAACTAGCCAAAAGAATTATATAAAATAGCTTTCATGGATGGTATAATCACTTGAGATGTGCTTTTGAATGGATTATGCAATATTTACTGTCAGATATATTTGGAATTTCTATTGGATTTCTGAAAATCTTTGATCATTCATAGTTCAAGTGTACAAAGGTCAGAGAGGGTTTTTATTGTAAATTAAAGGTCATGACCAGACTGAACCATCCTGATCCTCTTTCTGATCACGACAGATGATGCAGGCAGTAGGGGATGTCCAGAGTTACAACAGAGAAAAATCATCTGTTTTTGTACTTGACAGAAACTTGTTTGGGCAGCACAACCCAGACAGACCAAATGTAGAAAATGGCAACTTGCCTGTGAAACCAGTTCCTCACACCATGTCTGTTTGCTTCTTTCCTTTTTTAGATTTCCTTGAATTCTCATATCACCTTTCGTACCGGTGTACTTTGTTACGTGTTTAAGTGTGTTACGAAATCCAGGTGTACATTTCCTTTTTAATCCTCATGCGTGCCGTGTCATCCACACTATACAGTTTGTCACTATCACCTGCTTCACCTAACATAAACTGCAGTGTAGAGCAGTTATATCTATAGTGTATGACAGTAACCCTAATATAAATTTTCTTTATTTTTATATACATTTTTCATGTATATAAGTGAATCTTAATGTTTAGGCCATCACTAGTTATGTCTTTCAGTGTCTGAGCCACCCAGGTAGAGGCTGGTATATGGACTGGGCTTCACCGTTACCCTTGTACCCATGGAAAAAGCAATTATTTATACATCAGTGTATATACTATAATTGTTAATATAGCTGTTGGTATAATATCAGATATCCATGGGCTGTGTTTTCTTTGACATGTGGCCTGTCGTTATTTGCAGCCGCCCAGTCGTCTCAGCAGTGGTCCGTCCGTCTATGAGGAGGGTCTTGTGTAAATATCACCCAGTTACCCGCCTCTGAGACGGGGCTGTATAGTAATTGCCCACCGCCACATGCTGAATTTGTGAAAACTGAACACACTGTGCTGGATTCATACAAACATACATGTTCACTCAGCTGTAATTCGCTGTGTTGTTAAACAGGTTAAAAAGATTTTATTTTTGTTAAAGGGTGTGCTTGCTTCAGAATCTAAATCAGCCATGTTTTCCATTAACATTAGTAGAATGGGAACGTTTTGTTTTACTAGAACTTGTTTGTCCTTGTATAACAGCCAGTTATGTTCTGTTCTAGGTCACACCTAATAAGAAAATAAATCCAAAAGGAGTAGTGTTTATAGTAATTACATGGTGAGTGCATTCTTGAATTCTTTATTTACGCACCTGAAATTTCAGATTTGATATGTATTTTAAGCCATTGTCTCCACTTTGGCGGTTTCTTTAGAAATATAACACTGTTAGTTATACTATTAATTATATAATTAATGGAATACTCAATTCTGACTGGCCAGTTGTGACATCCTAACTGTTGTCTTTTACAATACTGTATATATCAAGGCCGTTGTGGTGAGAAATCGAGTTCCCCCAGGAATCGGGTCTCCTTTAGGACCCTGAGTGATCCCATTGGTTCAATGGACTTTTAATGGGTAGTATTTTTAGCACCTGATTATAATTCCTGCAAAATCATGTTATGATTTATATAGTTTAAAATGCATTATAATGACCATTAATGTCTTTTAAATGGTTTATATACTAGTATATAACTGAACCTATAGGTTGTGAAATCAAGCATTTCTCATTCTTACGTTGCATTCACACGGTGGCGTCGGCGTTAATGCTTCTCATTTACTTTGAATGGGTGACATCATGCATTGCTGAACTGAATTGTGGGTTCAGTCGCGTCACTTCACTCGCGTTGCAAGCAGCAGAAGTTGAAGATTTCTCAACTTTTCAAGCACCAACACAGGCGTCAGCCAATCAGATCGCTTTATGCAAACACCCACAGCAGTCGCTAGCCAATTGTGTTCGTGCAACACCGAAAGTAATGTGATTGGCTGTTATCACTGTAATGGTCGCATCAACACAAGCTTCAGACACGCCATCCATCAAGCGTTGACGCTGACGCCCCGTGTGAATGCAGAATTACTGTTTTTTAGTTAGCTTACGTACTAGCATAGCATACATCTACCTGATAAGCCTGCTAGCTTAGCTTATTATATTAGCTATTTAGCCCAATCGCATTTCAGGGGGCGTCCCACGGTAAAATCGCGTCCCTTGGGGTAAAATCCGCCTTTTGGGCGAGGTTCCCCTGGTAAAATTCGCATTCCAGGGCCTAAATATCATGTTATTTCAACCCGCGGCAACAGTGTAAAAGTAGCCCAATTCCACGGGAAAACCACAGACTTGGCAACACTGTGCTCTGCTTCTGTGAACAGTAAACCCTGCCTACTTTGGTTTGATTGGCCATCTCAATCATTTTGACATTGACAAGCGCGGTTAGACCGCTTAGCAGACCAGTCCACTCACCAGACTAAAAATATAACTTTTAAACCTTTTTGTCATCCTAACAAGGGATTAGGCCCTGCTGTAGGCTATATCCAACCCGATCTCAAGGGGAAACGTAACTTTTACAAGGTGAGGATTTTCTATAAATTCGTTAACTAAGAAAAAATATGATTTAAAAAAAAATAAAAAATAAGCGTGAGGGTCCTCCCCTAACCCCATCCCTAAACATAACATCACTGGGGCGTATATAGTAAATCGACAAATCATGCAAATTCATATGAATACATAAATTAGCCACCAATTAAGACTGTGTTGTGCTACTTCCATGACTCTCGTATCACATCGCAGACTTGCTCTGTTTCATTTTATACTGGTGCTATTTTGCGTCCCAATGTTAGTGAAAATGGTCTCTGAGAACTTCAGCATTAACATTAGGTCTGCTATATTGTGTGCCATGTTGCTGCTGTGCATTTGAGTTTGTGAATAATGTTATATCTGAGGCGAGCGGAGCTTGAGGAACAGCTGCCCGGTCATGTCCCCTGCCCTGCTGCACCCTTCTCTGTTTTAATGCCAGTCTGTCCAATCCCTCATAAAAGCCCATTGTGGTCCCAGGCCTGTCACTGTGTGTCTGTAATTAGTGTTCTGTAGTTCATTGCCCTCGAGCCCATGGTTAGAAATCACTAGGGTCCTAATGGAGGGCTGGGCAAAGGTCACAGAGTAATCCTGTCATATCCAAGCCCATTTTCAGGACTCCACAGCCATCTTAACGGCCGTCTCCTGTCTCTGAGTCAGAGTAAATCAGAGTACTGGCGCTAGCTGGACAGAGTGAAAGAATACACTGGACAGGTAACCCTGTGGGGGTCGTAGGTTTTTTTTTTCTTTTTCTGGAAGAGAATAGGCTATTTTATGGATCACAGCTCAGTAATCACCTTGCTACCTAATTTTTAGTGATTCTTGCTTTATTATTGCTCATAATTAGGGTCAGGAGTGTGTTCTAAATGGATTTGTGCTACAGACGCAAACGATGCCTTAAAGTTTGCAACTTGTTGAATAGAGATGTGTTATTACTTTTAAGACTTAAAAGTAATAACACATTCATATACGATATATTTTTTAGGATGGACCTGGTGACTTTTTTCCCCCATCGGATCACAAGTGGACATTGCTAAATACAGGTGTAAACGGGGTGTAAGTTTTGAGCTTGTCCACTTTCGACCACTGCCAGAGGTAGTCAAAAATGCATTGGACTGGATTGCTTTCGTAGTGTAAACGCTCATGTGGTCGAATGTGTTCAAACAGCCGTAAAAGACCGACTACTCTTCGCCTACTTTGCCGGCTGAAGACCCAAGTTTGGTTTGGAGATGAAAAATGTACCAAGCACAATGTTCTCTCACCATTCCTGATTTCTAAAGGCCCCAATATACTTCAAACGAAATCGAAGAACGAACTGATGTGACGTCATTTTGAACAAAATCAGGCCAAAACGAAGTTCGTTTTGTGTTCTTTTTGGAAGTTCGAAACGGCTTGCCAAAGCGAACTCTCAGGAAAAGTTTGCTCCAGCTGCAAAACACCTTCGTACTACTATTGGTCCGTGACGATAACGTAATAGGAGGTGTGCGCCGAGCTGAGCCAAATCTGTCTGTCATAGAACAAATCACAAGAGACCTGAAAACTCAATCTTCACAAAATGCATAGTGTACTTTGTCTTTGTAGAGCACTATATATTTTCAAGTTAGCTAATAAGAGACCGATAATCTAAACTAGTGCTGGAAAACCATTTTTTCACCTTGGATTGTTTTGTCGAGCCTCTCTAGTTTTTGTCTTACGTCACTCTCATTCAGTTTTTAGTGTTTCATAACACATTCCATTGGGACAAAGGCAGAGATGTTTTGAGATGCATGTTTGTTCATAACTGTGAATTTAAACCATCTGAAATATTGATACACCTTCTCATTCATCTATTCATAAACTCCTCTAATTTTGAATTACAGTGAATGAAAGTTTGATAAAGCAGGCTGATTGTGAAGCCATGTGGCTTTTCATTCATAACCATGAAAAAAACTGGAACAGGTGGAGAGGGAGATAAGCTGAACTCTACCTCCATGTTCAGTGTTGTTACTTAATGCTTTATATGAAGCAACTCCCTGACAACAAAAACTTGCACGCAAAGACGGACCCCTCAGTGGAAAAAAAATAGAAAAATGTAATAGATTCATAACATGTCCATACGTTTTTTTTTTTGTTTTTTTCCCCTCAATATCAAGATTTTAGGTTAAAATCAATATATTAAAATAAATATACACTTACATATAAAATATTAATCACCTTTCATCCTTTATTAATTGGTTTCATATAGTGGAATTTAAATGATTTTTTTTTAAATTAATTTTTATAAATAAATATAGCACATTAATGTCCCTGTAGTATGGAGCCCTGCACATGACATGCGGCCAAAAATATTTATATCATGGCCACCATAGGCTGAGGGAGAACCAACTCCAGTGTAAAGCTATAAGGAGATGTGCTACCCCTTTTAAATAGATTTCCTTGAAATAGTTTCAAGTTACGTGTCACTGCACAATCTACACATCCCAGCATAAACGCTCCTGATAAATTATTTGTTATTAAAGTGTCTACATTCACAAACCACTGTTAATTTTAACAGAAAAGCAATCATACTGTATGCGGGATATGGCATGTCAGAAAGTCCAGCTATATGAAGCTGACTGCACATTGAATCTCTTATTTAAATATTATTCACACTTTGTACACTTTGGATTCGCGAGCGTGCAGAACGCAGAACTCATTCACTGCTAAAAATGCTGGAGTTTTTGTTCAGTGCTAACTTGAGCACCTCTGATTGGCCATTGCGTTCAAGAAATCAACAGATATGTACACTGCTCAATGCTGCAAAAACACGTTTTAAATTGAATCCTTTGACACTCTACAGAAATGCACTGGATCGTTTGACCATACTATGGTACATCATATTGACTACCTGTCTAAGATGCATTATGTTTGATGTCTCCTTAAAATTCTTCTTGCATTTTTTAGTGCTTCTGTTGAGTTGAAGGGTAGCACAGCCTTTAAGAAAAATGTAATTTGTCGTTCTGCAGGCGGGCATATGGCGGAAATATGGCGGACAGTGGTTGGAAATCTTGGGATTGATGTGCTTGGGGTATTTATTATACTTCTTCACCAGGGGCTGAAAAAGTACTGGCGCAGACCCACAGCTTAAGTCTAGCAGCCGTTGTGCCCACCACATAGTTGGCAGCAGGATGAGACACTAGCTGCGGTAATGTGGTATATGATAACTATCTTCCTCTGCCATGTGTGGAAGGGGTGTTATGCGCTTCGGTTGTTATTTTGTGATGTCCAGATTTTTTGGGTTTCGCTGAGGTCATCTGAGTCCCTTGCACAGTGCCTAGTCCAACTTTTACTGCTTTACAGCTTATTAATATTTTATTATGTCATGTGGTGCAACCAACATAGAGAAAAAAAAACATAACCCCTGTAGTCCCTCCATAAAGCTCAGATAATTTGATAATAAGATGATTGTTTTACAAAGCAAGGTTAGTTCAGGTTGTAAAATGTCATGTGGTCCAAAACCCTCAGAACGTTAATGATATTAATGAATTAAAGGGGTGGTTGATTATGATTTCTCTTTTTTAACTTTAGTTAGTGTGTAATGTTGCTGTTAGAGCATAAACAACATCTGCAAAGTTATGACGCTCAAAGGGAGATATTTTCTTTTAAAGAAATCTCTGTTTAAGGACTACAACAAACGGCTGGTAGGAACTACAACGAGCTTCTTCCCAGGTTAGTGACATCACTAACCCTAAAATTTACATAAACCCTGCCCCCGAGAACATGCAACAAAGGGGGTGAGGCCATGTTGGGCTGTTTTAGAGAAGAGGAAGAGTTGTTGTAGTAGAGTGTTGTTGGCATGCTGTCATTTTACGCTGGACTGCTTCACAATCGAGGGTCAATTCAACGCTGGATTTGCACAAAAGATTAACATGACGGCACATGCTAGTCCACGAGTTGAATCAACTCCACAGCAACTACATAAATTTATTCACTAACCATTCAGAAACGTCCAGTTTCATTCTAAAAGTTGTAACTTCTTCCTGAGTCTCTCCATCAGTGTTGACTCCGGTTTGAACAATGTAAGGCTGAACACTGTTACTGATAATCCTCATTTTGGCTGCGTGAGATTCTCCAGCTTTGTTGATTTTGAGCAACCGAAGCGTGAGCTGTTAAAGCTCCGCCCTCTTTTAGAAAGCTCATTTGCATTTAAAGGGACACACAAAAATGGCGTGTTTTTGCTCACACCCAAACGGGCAAATTTGACAAGCTATAAATTATCCATGGGGTATTTTGAGCTCTGGGACACCAGAGACTTATATTACATCTTGTGAAAGGGTCATTATAGGTCCCCTTTAATAATTCTTTATATCTATAAATATACTTTTCCTTGAAAAATATATTCCTATTTCCATTTTATTTTTGAAAACAATGATTTAGATGTGTACACTCTGGAATATTCAAGGTGTGAGGAAATATGTTATTACATTTTATATGATGGTTTCACCACATGACAGACTCATTAAATTAAATCTTTTCTTGAAAATTGTAGTTTTTCTAAACCAAATTAAACCATCCAATAAAAATGGTGACTTGTGCTTTAAACTTGATTTCTAAAAGTTCTTTTTGTGGACACTCTTATTTGTTATTGACCCTCATATTGGAGAAACACATTCTGTGTTGTTATTCTGTTTTTCTCCTCTTGTTCATATTCTTCTCTGCAGCCCAGCTAAATTGAAGTGGGGGTGTGACCCGTGCCATTGTGTTTGTGCAGAATATGGACTCTCTTCCTCTTTCTCCTCTTCTTTTTGCCACCTACGCCATCCTGTTTTCTTTTTCCTATCAACAGAGGCTGTTTATGCTCAGGCTAACTCTGATAAGACAGAATGTCGTGTTTGTCATTTTAGTTGTTCAGCACTAGCCTTATATCAATTTCATTATCTGCTCGGGTACATATACAGTCTCTGTATGGCTATCCTTACTACAACTACAGGGCAGGAAATCCGTTGCCTTGAAAACAGTTTTAGTGGAACTCCATTGTGTTGGTTTGTTCTTTCCAGAAAACCCAGTGCCCACGTGAGAGGAGTGAACTTCCTGAGCGTTTTCTGTCACACAGCGTGAACACACCACCAACCCCCAACTGTTTTTTTGCCCAATAACACACACACACTTGACTATAACTCATTGTTTGGAAGCCCTATTTTTCCAGAATTCCTCATACACTCTTAAAAATAAAGGTTCTGTATTGGCATTGATCAGTCTAAAAAATGCCGGGTTAAAAACAACCCAAGTTGGGTTGAAAATGGACAAACCCGGCAATTGGGTTGTTTTAACCCAGTGTTTGGGTTAAATGTTTGCCCAACCTGCAGTTTTATTTAACTAAATTTTGTTTAAAAATTACTATATGGCTGGCTTAAAATGAACCCAAAATAGGCTGGAAATTAAAAATCAGACACAATGTTACTAGAGGCAACAATAATAATCAAAAGGTGAACATTTATTAATAAGCAATTTAATAAATGTTAATTTATTAAACATATTAATTGTTAATTTCCAACATATTTTGGGTTCATTTTAAGCAAGCAATACAGTAATTTTTAAACAATAGTTGAGTTAAATAAAACTATACAGCAGGTTGGGCAAACATTTAACCCAACCACTGGGTTAAAACAACCCAATCGCTGGGTTTGTCCATTTTCAACCCAGCTTGGGTTGTTTTTAACCCAGCATTTTTTAGAATGATGGGTCCATGAAGAACCTTTACTATGTATTGGACCTTTCCATTGCCCAAGGTTCTATATAGTGGAACAGGGTTCTTTAGGTTATTAAAATGTTCTTCACACTAAGAAGGTACACTCTAAAAATGTTGGGTTAAAATAAAAAATGGACAAACCCAGTGATTGGGTTAAATATTTGCCCAACCTGCTGGGTAGTTTTATTTAACTCAACTATTGTTTAAAAATGACTGTATTGCTTGCTTAAAATGAACCAAAAATATGGTGGAAATTAACATTTATTAATCAGTTTAATAAATAATAATTAATCAATAAACATTTATTAAATTGCTTATTAATAAATGTTCACCTTTTGATTATATGAGTTATATGTCTGATTTTTAATTTCCAACCTATTTTGGGTTCATTTTAAGCCAGCCATATAGTCATTTTTAAACAATAGTTGGGTTAAATAAAACTGCCCAGTATGTTGGGCAAACATTTAACCCAACCACTGGGTTTGTTCATTTTAAATCCAAGTTGGGTTTTTTTTAACCCAGCATTTTTTGGAGTGTACTTTGTTCACTGAAAGCTTCTTTGGGAAGCCCAAAATGGTTGTTCTATGGCATCACTGTGAAATCCATCTTTTGGAACCTTTATAGTGTATGTGCACATTGTGGTGGTAATCACTGGTTTTATATAGAAACAATGACTCTTTTTAGTCAAAGCGAGTAAATTCTCCAGAGAGGGTCTTTGTGGGCCCATGGTCTTGCGCTGAGGGAGAGTGCCGCTGGTGTGTAGGCTGAGAGGTTGTAGGTTGGAACCTTATGACGCATGGCTCAGTTTCTTTTGCTTGGCCGGGTGTCAGAATGATTACCAATAACACAAAGGCTTTCCCTCCAAGAACTGCTGTTGTTTCAGCTGTTGACAGAGAAGAAAAAAAAGGCAGGTTCCTCTACGGGTTGTTTTCTCAACCAGCTGCGTCCTTGTGGACGGTATGTTTTTTTTTCATAGCTTTTATCAACAACTCAAAAATAATAACAGGAAAGCAGTTGTGAAAACATTGTACCAGTCTTAATATTCATTCGCCGTTCCACCTCGTTTGCTTGAGTTATGAAATCGTCAGTTGGTGTTATTGGGGAAAGTGAGTGCGCTGTGCTTTGCTGAGGTCGTGGCGGGTTTCTTCTTTTCTCTGTAGGTCAGACATAATTAAAGGCACTGTTATGAAGGAGACGGGACAGCTGTTTCTCAGCATGTCCCACAGCACTCCTCTGAGTGCAAAAGGACGTGCCAATCCAGCTCTCTGCTCTCCGCAGCATGTCTCTATCAACAAGTGACAGGAGATGAGGCAGCCAACATCACAACATTTACACTTCCTTAAATCTGTATGTGGTCAAGTTCACTGGCTTGCCAATGTGTGCGCTCGCATTTGTCTACATATTATTTTACTGAATATTTTTAATGTTTCCTGTGTAAATATTAGGCCTGAATCATAAATGCTTTTAGCAGTACAAGTGCAATTTCAAACACTTTTCATAGCATATGAGGGTGGGTAGAAAGTTAAGAGCAAATCATCTGCAGAAGATGCAACTTGATTATCAAGGATACAAATGCAATTTTTTTCAACTTGGTGCCGAGATCTGAGCGGAAAAGTGACGA
Organism: Hypophthalmichthys nobilis; assembly: GCA_037950665.1. NCBI lineage: Eukaryota > Metazoa > Chordata > Actinopteri > Cypriniformes > Xenocyprididae > Hypophthalmichthys > Hypophthalmichthys nobilis. The sequence goes on from CM075469.1 coordinate 27,913,796, forward strand.
CTCTGAATGAGCATGAACTTACTGGACAGGACGCAGTAAAATGTATTATTCACATAATAACTTTTTGCATTCTCAGCATTGCCACAAGGAGTGCTATTGCAGGCATTAATGTAATCTTTATGGTCAGTTGGCCTCATTTATCAATATAACATAAAAACGAGCACAGAAATCATCTTGTGATCATGTGTGATTCATGAAACGTGTGCCACTAATCATATGCATGATCGGACGCTGATAAATGTGCCGGCTAAAAACAATCATCATTTAAATATCACGCCCATATAAATTCGTGGCTCAGAAGCATTCTCCTTTGAGTTTACGACATGGAGAAACGTAACCGGCCAAGATGAAGTACACCAAAAACACCTGTTAAGCTTGTAACTGCAAACAATTAAATTATTATACAAGTTTTTAATAAAAGAAAATACTTTATTAATGTTATGGATAGGCTATATTATGGAAGCTTGTTTCCGCAACGAAATAAAAAAAAGATAATTGCGACTTTTTATCTCACAATTTTGACTTTTTGCTCATAATTGTGAGTTTATATCTCGCAATTCTGCCTTTTTTCTCGCAATTCTGACTATTACTGCAATTGCAAGTTACATCTCGCAATTATGACTTTTTTCTCGCAATTCTGACTTTATGGGCCCTATTTTAATGATCTAAGCTCATGTTCTGAAGTGCATGGCGCAGGTGCACTTAGGGCTTGTCCTAATCCATTTTTGCTAGTTTAACGATGGGGAAAATGGTCTGCGCGCCCGACGCATGGTCTAAAAGGGTTGTCCCTATTCTCTTAATGACTAATGGGTGTGTATTGTGTGTAACGTGCAATAAACCAATCAGAGTCTCATCTCCCATTCCCTTTAAAAGGCAGTTGCACTCGTGCCATGGCGGAATTTGCAAGCGGAAAAACTGAACGCTTCTCTAGCAAGGAAACGGATCTGCTCGTGCGCAAGGTTAAAGCATGCGAACAGACCATCTATGGTACAAGCCGGATTCCACCAAAGCATTTTTGTTTTTAAGCACACAATAATAACCTTTAACATAATCCTTTTATTTTTAATATATTTGGCATGTTTGTGTGTCCCTGTGTGTGTAACAAGCAGAGTGTATGCATGTTGTGCACCCGCCTATGGGCGCATATTACTAATGCACTCTTTAAATGAAAAAAATATTGCGCCATTGACTTTAAACCAGGTTTTTGTTGGTCAATGGCACACCTCGTTTTCAGACCAGCACGCCCATGGGTGAACAGATGGGTGCAAATGCATTTGCTATTTAAACAACGTGGCGCTGGACGTGAAAATGAAAACCGCGTCGGGCTGAAATGAGCAAAACACTTGCATTGCACCTGCCGCCACATTGCGCCGGGTATATGATAGGGCCCTATGAAATGTAAACTTGCAATTGCGAGAAGAAAGTCAGAATTGTGAGATAAAAAGTCACAATTATCCTTTTTATTCAGTGGTGGAAACAAGCTTCCATACTATATGACACTCTGTCAATGGAATTTTTGTGGCTTACCTGCTTACCTCATATGTTTTCATTCCAGTCAAAATGCTCTCATAACAATTTTCCACCAAATTTACTATGCTTCACACAAGATCACGCTTAACTGTACATGAGCTGAAACCTGACGTGAGATTTGATCGTAGCCACCGCTCACGTCCATATTGATAAATGCCAAGTTTTGAGTGGAAACGACCGTACAGCCAAATTTCTGTTTACGTTCATTTCGTAAATGAGGGTCACAGGACAAACCTGTGAATGATGCGCGATTAATTGTACTGAATGTGCACTTGTAGTGTACATCAAATCTTAAAGTATATTTAAAAAAGTATTTGCAGATAATATAATATTATATAAAGAAGTAAAAGGACATTTGAGAGTACTTAAAGAAATGACACTTTCATGACAATGTTTCTTAACACACTTAAGTACACTTTGTAATAATGTCAAATTAAAGTTTTACTTTAAAGTATTTTTACATATATTTTAAAGGGTTAGTTCACCCAAAATTGAAAATTCTGTAATTAATTACTCACTCTGGTGTCTTTCCAATAAAAGCCTAAATTCAATCTGTTCATCATATAAAGCGATCGTGTCTCTTCAGAAAATTTGGACTAAACCTCTCAATTCATATGGATTAGTTTTACGATCTCTTTATGAACTTTTTTGAAATGTCAAAGTGATAGTTGTGTAACTGTCAGTGGAGGGACAGAAAAGATCTATGGAACGACATGAGGGTGAGTAATTAATGACAGAATTTTCATTTTTGGTTGAACTATCCCTTTAACATATATTTTAAATCATTGTTTTTATTGTAATCATTGTTATATCTTTCATTGGCATTTTAACATTGTAAAAAATGATTTCCACTGTTGTTTCACCTGATATTTTACGAAAAGCACAGCCTTTCAAAATGTTAGTGCTTTAGTCAGAGCTGTAACACGCACACAAACGCAGACAGCGCTACAGGTTAATTTAGCCGAGAGAGTGACAAACTGATTGACATGGGCAAAGGGGGCTCAAATGAACAGAAATGAATTAAGCATAGCCTGCAGCTGAAATTAGCACCTCAATTCACCCACATCCAGTTTGTCAAAGTACTTTCATTGTTTATGCTACATGCGACAAATGTTCCCAGTCGTGCAAGGTGACATTTGCCACCTCCACCCAGTTGAAACAAACCTTTATGCCGACCAAGGCCATGACCCTGAACTGATTATAATGTCCTGGAATGAAGGAAAAACCTTGGTTATGCCAAAGCTGTCTCATTAACATAAACAACATAAAGACCAGTATAAAAGTATTCCCATTTGAACCCTTAAGACTCTTCTTTAGCCACTGATTATGTGCTCACATTGTTAACCAAGTACTGGATTAGCAATAAATGACTGTTTAATTCCCTCTATATGTTGTTTGCTTTATTTCAGTGTTTGATGATACCCCTGAAGCATTACTTACAAGCGGCCCTGTTCAAAGTCGCCTGACCCTTTTAAAACAGACCAATTATAGCGCATTAATGGTGGTGCCATTTTAGAAAGATCTGGAGCAGAATCGCCACATCTAAAGGTCAGTATTACCTCAGTGGATTGATCTTATTGCTCTATTTTATCGTGACTTTTTGTGAAGCACTAAAATGAAAATCAAGTGAACTGTGAGTACATTTCTTTTTATAGTTTATAGACCTTGCAGACTTCTCTGCGCTGGTTAAAATATGATCTGACATATGAAGTGTTTTAAACACGGACATGTGTTCCAGATCATATTTTAGATCCTGAAATGGATTCTTGAGACTTCTACTTATAATTTTCCATGTCAGTAAGATATTGTAAAAAGCAGATTTAAACGTCAGCGCAGCCTTTTATCTCTGATTCATTGTGCGACATAAAAGGTTGAAATATTATGTCAAATCATTTGGTCATTGGAGTGTGTGTGAATTGCCAGAATGGATGCGCTACAGCTTGTCACCTTCATGTCTCTTTATGGTCGCAGACAGTGGTGTTACATTATCAATATTGTCTGACAGCAGGACTTTTCATCCATCAGCATGCGCCCTTCTTCATCAGGTCGAAAAAACGCCAGTGTGAAACGTCTGCAAGCTGCCGTTCATCTCTGTTTGATGACATGTTGAGAGTTATCTCAGCAGGCTTTTTTAATTAATAAAGCTATAAAACAGACTGTGATTCCCCGAAGTCTCCCCGGAGGCATGGAGGAGGTGAGCGGGAGTGCGCTTTCTGAGTTTATTAGCACTGTCGTTAAAACATCTTGATTAATCGAGGCTCAGGTTTACAATGTGGAATTCTGTTTCTTGTTGATTGTTTCGGTTCAGTGATGCCTTCACTGAGCTGTAACTTACGTTGGGAAATGTTTTATGCCCTCTGAATCTCAAGGAAATGTGGAATGAGGGAAATAGACTTCAGGGTAATAGACCCGTCAGTATCAACACCTGTCAAACTCCGCAACAAATTGTTTTCTTTGAGGGATATTTCACCCAAAAATGAAAATTATCCCATGATTTACTCATCCTCAAGCCATGCTAGGTGTCTCATACGAACACAATCGGAGTTATATTAAAAATATCCTTGCTCTTCCAAGCTTTATAATGGTAGTGAATGAGGTTCACAATTTTGAAGCCCAAAAAAGTGCATCCATCCATCATAAAAGTAATCCATACGGCTCCAGGGGGGTTAATAAAGGCCTTCTAAAGTGAAGTGATGGGTTTCTGTAAGAAAAATAACCATATTTACAACTTTATAAACTATAACCAGCTTCTGAAAAACATCCATACGCAAGTTGACTTACGGCGGAAGAGTAACCTCTGATCCGACGTATTGATGAACGCGGGAGTGCAGAGGATAGAGCAAAACAAAATAGAAATCTAAAACGAGAAATTTTAAATAGAAATGCCGGAGGATTCCGATATAAGAGAAGAGGAGCTTGAGTTTGTTGCCCAGCCCTAATTGTTTGAACCGTGAGAGGCGTCGACTCTCACTTATTCCTACTCCACGTCATTCATCGCATAAGAGGTTACACTTCCACCGCAAGTCGACTTACGTATGGATGTTTGTCGGAAGCTGGTTATTATAGTTTATAAAGTTGTAAATATGGATATTTTTCTTACAAAAACCCATCACTTTGCTTCAGAAGGCCTTTATTAGCCGCCTGGGGCCATATGGATCACTTTTTTAATGGATGGATGCACTCCATTCACTACAATTATTATGGCTCTTCCAATTAAGCTTGAAAAAGCCAGGATATTTTTTAATATAACTCCGATTGTGTTCGTCTGAAAGAAGATATACACTCATATACACTTAGGATGGCTTGAGGGTGATTAAATCATAGGATAATTTTCATTTTAGTGTATCCCTTTAATCAATATTTTTGAGTTCCTGTAATGTACTTAAAATAAGATTAATTTATTTATTAAAGAAGCAAAGCTGTATGTAAGATAATCAGATTTAAGAATATACTTTGAATTAAAAGCATAATGAAATTCTGTCATCATTTACTCACCCTCATGTCGTTCCAAACCTGCATGACTGACTTTCTTCTGTGGATACAAAATACGTTTTAATGTCTATTTTGTCTATTTTGCCTTTCATAATGTAGACAAAGACAGTTGATACATTTTTCAAAATATCTTCTTTTGTGAAACAGTCAAAGAGGTTTGGAACATCATGTTTTAGGAATATACATAATACTTTTCAAAATACTATGCTTTTATATTCAGCAAGGGGACATTCAGTTGATCAAAAGTGACAGTAAAGACTTTTACATTGATGCAAAAAGCTATTTCAAATAAATGCTGTTCTTTTGTACTTTCAATTCATCAAAGAATTATAAAAAGGTTTCCACTAAAATATATATACTGTAACATTGATGATAATAATAATAATAAACATTTCTTGAGCAGCAAATCAGCATATTAATATGATTCCTGAAGGATCATGTGACACTGAAGACTGGAGTTATGGCTGCTTACCATTACAGGAATAAATAAAACTTTAACATTAAATAAAAAAATAAGAATATTTCACAGTATTACTGTTTTTACTGCATTTTTAATGAAATAAATGCAGCCGTGGTGAGCAGTTGAAAAAACATTTTAAAAATCGTACTGACCTCAAACCTTTGAACACTATAAATATATAATTGCGAATCCTGGAAAAAAGGTTTGCTTGGTGGCCTGTATACCTGTCAGTTACTGCCAAAAGTGGAAATCTCAGTTTGCATTAGAGGTCTAATCTTTGGATTTCATCTCGTTTTTGCTGTATAGATTTACTCCAGAGTATGTAATGTCTGAGTGTACATGTCTGTATGTTGGTCTGTTATGTGTCTTGCTAATTTTGTTCACGAAACTGAATGTGTCCACTAGTATTTACGTGAAATCCACCACACCCTTATGTTTGCGACATGTTAAACTTCAACGGGTCTATTTAAAATGCGCACACACACACAACAGGTTCTTTTGGCCACAATGCGGAGCTTTGTGAGGCTGCCAAGTGCTCAAACCCAGATCTGACGACCTCTGCGACTGGCCTCCGTCCAGTTTGTCTGCTTACAGGTGAATGTTCTCTTAACCTGACCTCCTCCCCAGTCCCATTACCTTGTTCTCTTTGGACTAGAGGCCCACTGCGCTGGAAAAGTCCAGCTGAGATCCAGACGCTCATTTGGGCCTAATTCTGACATCTGACAGACTGGCGTCCCCCCTCCTGCCTGTATAATTCAGAGGGCCTGTTTGATTTTTTTAACTGCCAGCCTGTGTCAGAGCCTCTAACAGAGGTGTGTGTGTGTCTGCTGAAGGAGAATGATCAATAGCTATTAGGCAGCAGCGACTCACTGAGCTCAGATGGGCTGTGCTGTTTGCACAGGTGCCCAACAATGTGTCGCTCTGCGCCAAACCTGTTCCACACCATTTAACCCCGTATGGTGGCAGGCAACTTCGACAGACCCCCACCTCAGAGCGAAAATCTCTCTCTCTCCCTCTCTCTCGCACTGTGATCGTGTTTCTCAGTTTCGGTGGTTTTTGCTCTACCATTTACAGGTTTTAAGACGTAAGGGGTAAGAGCATGACCCAAGGAGAGAGTTTCGGTTATATCTTTCTATGATACGAGAGTGACAATGCATGTTACTCGGTCTGGTGAGCAACTGAGATGGAGAAACAGACAGACGTTTGATGAGTAAGAGACTTTCAGGACCGCTTGAAATATTATCTATAATGGAATTTTCCAGAAACAGTGGCCTAAAAATGGGGTCATTGTTTATTGTTTTCACTTAAGTCCTCTTTAAAAGACCCATCTCTGACCCTTTCAGGCTGTTTGCACTTTGTTCGATTTCTTACTTGGTACACAAGTTCAATTTTACGCCCTTCCCGCGCCATCTCCCTCATGTTTCTTTTCACATTGTATTTATTTGGCTCCGAATCATGCTGCATTTGAGTTTCACCTTGAGCACTAGCGGCAGCTGTTTACCACTGTTACTAGGTAATGACTCAAGAGGGGGAAAGCGCTAGAAATGGAAAGCGTTGTTCACTTCATGTTTTTACTCATGTGTTTGTCCCTTTGGTTTTGCTGACAAAACTTAACATTCACAAAACAGCATTTGCGAAAAGATGCAAGTAATGTGAACTATAAGAAATTCAACTTGAATTGGGAACCAAAATGGGGATCATATAACCGCTTTCATATCAATTCTGAACCATACTGAACTCCAGATTACCACTTTTTTATTGTTATCAATCTCATTTTCAAGCAGAGCAAGTATCTGCAACCAAACAGCTTTTACATAAACCAAACAAGCTGAATTGGGAAGTCAAACCAACTTAGTGCAGCAAAAAGTGAGTGATGGACCTTGGAAATGGACTCCGATTTCTTTTTGATCCACTTTAGTTTCAGTCTGTTTTCCATTCACACTGCTGTTTTTGGAACCCAGTCCAAACTTGAGTATGAGTATTATTGCAATATATAATCTATAATGACCAAACACATCTGAGAATTAAAATAAACTGAACATCACAAGCAAGTTAGTCTGATTCAAGATTGTAAGTGTTTACATTTAAGCCAAATTTTTGCAAACTTACGAAGCACATGGGTTACTTTTAAACCCAATTACATCGACACATTACTTATTAGTAATTTGACTGCCGTTTTCATCCATAACTACATAAAGTATTAACCCAGACTCATTGAAAAAATAAGATATCATGTTGTTTCTTGCACATTTTGTGACACTTTCATAGTGAAATGTTCAGTGAGTGGCTCTTTAAGCATGTTTGGTTTTAGCCGAAAAAAATTTAAATGAATCTGGCAATGTTTTTACAACCAATGTATAAAACATTGCTTGTTTTGACATCAATACCATGGGGACAAACTGCCATATACTGTAGATATTTTCAATATTATCTCATAATTTGGCAGCAGGTTTATTAGGCTGCTGTCACTTTAAGACCTGATGCACAGATCCATTATACTATTACACATGTGTTTTCTTTCTCAACTGTTTACGTTCACTTAAAACATAACTGACTGTGTTTACATGAATACTCACAAAGACCAGCATTTTTACATTATTTTGTGTGTATTTGACTGTTTAAGCACAATAAGCAGCGAAAAAGAACTCAATTTAGTACTGAGAGGCAGCTTTATGTGCGCACACTTTGGGTGTGAGCACAAAATCTGCAGGAATGGGTAAAATTATGTGCAATACGCACAATCCCAGGTCGAAATTCAAGCCCTGTAACACCAACAATATTCACCCGGAGCAAATGAAATGAGTGAGTGAGGGGAGGCGGGTTTGTGTGTCAACTCACTGTCGGAGAGATGAGAGCGAGCAAGAGCTAGAGCGAGAAAGCGCAGCTGGTATTGTATATCTGTTCTGTGGAAAATGAGTATTGGAAGTGTTTCAGATGTTTCAGTATATATTAAATTCAACCCGCCAGGAGTAGGAGTGATTGCGTTACACGCCACTGCTGAAATTTACCCGCATTTGGCGGGTGTTAATGTCAAGCCCCGGTGTTAACAAAAGCAATTGAGAGATAAAACATGCATTGCTTTACTAGGTGAGCTAGCGAACAAGTTTACTTCATTAGAAAAGCCAAATATATGAGGTAATAGCTGGTGATACAAATGTCAAAATGCATTCATTTACAAATTATGCACTTTATGGTAAAAGTGATTTAAGGTCATAACATAGTATTGTACAAGGAAAGTCTTTATTAAAAATAATCTGCTCCTTTAATCATAATTTGTGTGAACTAGTGTTCATTTCAGCTGGAAACTGCAGTGAATTGCATGTAAAGTATATGTTTTGGGGGTTTTAGATAGAGGACACAGCATGTTTTTCCAATGAGCCTGGTTTGAACATAATATAGGCAGAGTCTCCTTGGATCAGCCCGGGTTTAAGTGCCTTCCTCAAGGACACAGTGGTGTTAGCTTGTGGATGGTCCCTTATATGGACGCACCACCTTTCAGTGACCAGTCATCAGCAACTAAATGGCAAAAAACTGTAGTGATACTCATCCACAGTTTGCATTTTTTCCCTCAGACAGCAAGAGAATTTTGTTTAGTTTCATTTAGTTATGTGTTTAGATGTTTAGTTTTGGTGTCTGTTTTCTTTGGAATAGAAGTCTTATTTTCCAGCTGCCAAAGAATCCAGTTTAAAGCCATAATCTTCTCATATTTCTACTACACACTGTTTCTTTTCACGGATGATTATTGGCATTTGAGTGATCAGATAACACAACCATCCACCGTATCCATAACACACACACACGCACGCACACACACACACACACTTTTGCCCATTTTACGAATCCCGTGTCTCACTTATTGCTGTGTATCCACTTATGTAATTGATTTTGGTTTAGAGGGCTGCTACAAAAGACCACCATCATATCTTACTGTGACACTAAGCATTCAATGATTACAGCTAATCATGCCTCTATTCTGTCTAATGTGTACAGCTCTGGTTTGCCTTCGATCTGGTCAAGTACTGATGAATAATTAATGATGTAATTAGCCCAAATAGCTTTGTGCGCAATGTTTGGTCCGTCATCTGCTTTAGATAGATTGACGTGAGCCACTTTGAATATGGGGGCAAGATTTCACTTGGTCTTTTCACCTTTATTTAGCTTTTTTTCTCTAATTTTTCATTTGCTTTTTTTTGTGATTCCTTGTTAAACATTAGAAGTAGATCTCTACACCAATTTTGGCAATCACCCAAAGCAGAAAACATGCTTTGAAGAGCTTGGGTGAGCATTTGTGGGCACCTCCTGCAATGTACCAAGCCAAGTGCATTAAGACACCCCCTACTCCACCCCACAAGCCACTATCTGATGTTCTCTAGTCTCTGCGGAGCAGAGCTGAGTATTGATCTGTGATCAGATTTCATGCCTGTTTCACTGTATCTGTTTCTAACATACATAAACACATACATGCAAAGCAACAGAAGAACCACTCAAATCTACGTTTCTCTTTTTTTTTTGTTGTTGTCTCAACCTCTCCATTTCTATTTTTCTTTCTCTTTATTCTCCCCACCTTCCTCTTTAGGTGAAATTAAGCTTGTACTAGATATGAAAATGAAATACAGGGTGTATCTTGGCATGTGACAGTTTTATTTATTTATTTTATGTACTGTTTTATATGTACTGTTTTTTGTGAAGAAAAAGTAAGTACTTTTGAGTGTGAAGCAGAAGAGTAGGCAAGATTTGGGACATACATTTAGGTCTTTAACGGACACTCTGTCGCTAGTTATGTGCATCCTGTTACCATTTAAACTGCCCTGTCAATCATCTTCTCAGAGTTAAAATCGTCCACATTCAATTTAATTTAATTTCCTACCGTTTCAGAAAGAAATGTAGTAGCACGTTGATCTGCATGTCGTGGGTCTTTCATGCGGAGAACTCTCCTCATGTGTTTTGCATAATGATGCATTTAAAAGTTAATGACAAAACGTATCTTTACAAAAGTTCATAATGCTGTTGCAGATGAAATATAATGTGGAAACCCCTTTATCTAAACCTCTATACTTAACCGTCAGACTCGCACATCCGCCATTTTTTTAGCACTTTTTATTCGTGTTTGTAGTTCTAATAGAATCCTTGTCCAACATGCAATGGGTTGTGGGCAATATTAGTCGTTAGAGTGTGTATGATCTGTACTTCGGATTCTAACTGGAAAAAGTAGACCATCTGGGTGTCTTTGGAATACTCATTTCAACATACTACAATTTGGGACACACTAATTTTAATTTCGAATACTATTTAGGATGGGTAGTATGCAAATTGGGACACAGCAAGGTTTTGTGGATCAACCAATTCATTAAAAAGATCTGAACAAATTGTTCAGAAATGCTTCTTCTCTCGTAAACTCGCCAAGGAGAACTAGGGTGGATGTCAAGATTTTCGGAGAATAATAATTACAATTTTGATCTGTTCCTCATGCAAAGATATTGACAACAGAAGACTTTGAGTTTAGCGCACAATTAGTATAGACTACATTTATGATACGTTAATGGTTCTTTTTTAGCCATTTTTTTGAAAAAGGCGCTCAGCTTTTTTGAAAAATTAAAAGTTTGGCTGGGATATTCTTACAAAAATGACCTTATCTGTTCTACAGGGGAAAGAAAGTCACACAGCTTTTGGAACAACATTAAGGTGAGTATACGATGACAGACTTTTCATTTTATGAGTGAACTGTACCTTTAATTTAGCTTTGGAATATTCTAGCCTGGAATTGTGGTTAATCTTTTGCATTATTGCAAAGCCAAAAATAACTGTTGCCCTGTATTTCTCTTTAAATGATTAGCTTGAAATGTATATGGTTCAGTGGCTTTAGACTCCCAGAGACGGACTCTCAAACACAGCTTAAGGCACCCACACACTACAAGAAAATCGAGCCAATTTTGGCCCAATTCTCCCCTTCTGACAATCCTAGGTAACGTTCCGATTATCTTGAAGGTTCTACAGATTATTGTATCAGATTTCCCTGTGGTGTGAGGTGTGTTAAGAGTGTTAATCTGAAGTGAAATGACATGTAGCCGGGTATGGTGTCACATACTTGAAATTTGTGCTCTGCATTTCACCCATTCAAGTGCACACACACAGTAGTGAGTATTGAACACATACCGTGAACACACACCCGGAGCAGTGGGCAGCCATTTTTGCTGCGGCGCCTGGGGAGTGATTAGGGGTTAGGTGCCTTGCTCAAGGGTAATGAGAGTGGAAGAGAGCGATGTTCATTCACTCCCCCCATCTACATTTCCTGCCAGTTTGGGTTACAAATCCGACGCTCTAACCATTAGCCCACAACTGCCCACATTAGGCCACATCTGCTCAGAAGAACGTCAGGGCAGCACCAATCTCAAATCGTAAATATCCAACATGTTGAATATTAACGATCAGAAATCATGTTGTGTGGGGGGAACCCTGATGACAAACGCGCCCACACTCTGTAGATTGGAACGAATCGATACCCAATCAGAAAGCGAGCTGACTGAAGACGGAAGCATAACACGACTTCTCCCAAATCTTTTTCATTTTTTTCATGAATTTTCTGTAGAAAGCAGTCCAAACACTATTATCTCCATTTCTTCTTGCCCGTCATCTGCTATGTTTGTTTACTCTAAAGTCACGTTTGACCAAGAAAGATTTTGCGAGATTTCCCGTGTTCACAGTTGGGACTCTTGTTGTTTTATGAATGGAATCTGTTTAAACCTGGTATTAAGATGCATTTGGTCGATCGGATCACAAGTAGACAACGCTAAATACAGGTGTAAACGAGGTCTAAAACATTTTGAGGTTGTCCACTTTCGACCACTTTCAGAGGTAGTAGAAAATGCATTAGACTGGATTGCTTTCGTAGTAGTAATGCTCATGTGGTTGAATGTGTTCAAACAGCCACAAAAGACAGCCTACTCTCCGCCTATATGCGTACACATTATGGGAAGCGCACTAGCCAGACAGGACTTTGTCAGCTGAAGACCCAAGTTTGGTTTGGAGATGAAAAATGTACCAAGCACAATGTTCTCTCACCATTCCTGATTTCTAACACACACTTTTTGTTTTTCCGTCATCTCTGGTCGCATTTGTATGTAAATTGTGCAAGCTTATTCTGTCTATTAGATCAAAAGATCTGAAAAAGCCCATACATTTACCCCCCCATAGACCCTCCCCTCGAATAAATCTGGACAGAAGTGGTTGAAAGTGGACAAAAGAGAGATTAAAACACCAGGTATAAATGGGTATGTGTCTCCCTCTTCCACTTGTGATCCAAACGACCAAAACGCATCTTAATACCAGGTGGAAACAGGGCCTTAGTGTGTGGTCTGCTGTCCTGGTCACATCGCGGCACTCCACACACTATTGTAACAAAACTGTTGAATCTATTTTTTTTTGGTCAAGTTTCTCTTACATTTTGAAAATCTGATAAGATTTTAAAAATTGTTTAGTGTGGGCCAGCCTTTAGTGTTGGGTGTTTTTTGGATGGGTGTGTGTCTGTGCACTGGCCAGAGACAGAGAGGATTAATAATTGAGTGACAGATGTTTGTTCTGTTCTCTTTACCGTTTCTGGTCACCGGTTTCACCTGAGAGATGTTGTCAATCAACATTTGTCATTGGAGCATGCCATCAGTGAAATCCAAGCAATCGAAAAAACAAGAGAAAAACAAACCGAGCGAGAGGAGTCTTGAAACCTCCTACAATCAAGCCTCTCGTGTTGTTTGTATGTGTGTAAGAATCTGAGGCAGCAGTTTCGATGTTAAGTCTCATTATCAAACTGCTGGCCTGTGTACTGGTTGCCATGCTGACTGAAACAACAAATATTTTGAGCTATGTAGCACCTTCTAACAAAATTCCAAACTCAAATGATTTGGAAAGTTCCACTGTCTTTTTCTTCAGCCCCTCTTTCCTCTGCTCCCCCTTCTTTTCTTCTCCTCAGCAGAATAGTGTCTTTGTCTCCTGGAAGTGAACTTGAAAACAGTGTTGAGGTGAGGAGCACTTTATTCAACACACAGACACACATACTGGCTGAGGACATCCCTATAAACACTGAAAGAGTTCTCAGTCTTGTACAATGATCTCCTCTCACCTCTTTCTCAGAAGAACAATACTTAGCTTTGTCTTTCTGTATGTAGGCAACAGGGATAAACAAAAAGATAGGCCTATACATTTTGGTATCCTGTTTGTCATGGTAACCATAGCTAAAGAAAAAATACATAGCTACTAGTTGTTTTTACTATTGTAAAAAAAAAAAAAAAAAAGCCACTATGGTCTAACAAAATTTTATATTAAAATTAAAAAAAAAAAAAAGTAATACCCTACTGTTTTTCATTTCGATTTCAAATAAATGCTGTTCTTTTGGACTTTCTATTCATCAAAGAATCTAGTTTTCACAAAAATATTAAGCAGCACAACTTTTTTCAGGATTGATACTAATCAGAAATGTTTCTTGAGCAGCAAATCAGCATATTAGAATGATTTCTGAAGGATCATGTGACACTGAAGGCTGGAGTAATGATGCTGAAAATTCAGCTTTTATCACAGGAATAAATTACATTTTAACATATATATTTTACAATAGAAAACTGTTATTTTAAAATGTATTACAATATTACTGTTTTTACTGTATTTTTGATCAAATAAATGCAGCTTTGGTGAGAAGAAGAGATGTAAGAGAAGAAACGTACTGACCCCAAACTTTGACATGAAACAAAATATTTGAACAAAATGACAGAAATATTCAGAAACCTACTTACATTGTTTAAAGAAGATACAATATTTGTTTTTATAGTGGTGCTTAACTCTAATCCTAAATATTAAACTTTTGCACATAATTTGTCCTGTACCATTACTTTACCATTTTGACTTGGCAGATGACAGAACTGGAGAAAAAGAAAGAAAGAAAGAAAACCTATTTTGACTAAGACCAGTAAGTAATACACTAGCAACACGGTTGCTAGAAAAATATAACCACTGCAACATCCTAAATTCATTGAAGCAAGTTTTACACATCAGAATTATGAGATAAAAAGTCGCAATCACCTTTTTCATTTTTTATTTAGTGCCGGAAACAAGCTTCCATACTTGTTCATGCAGCACAGAACAGACATTATTCATAGAAACAAACAAACAAACAAACAACTCCACTAACCTTGCAGAGTGAGACATTTTTACTGGCATAAAAACCTTATTTCAAAGAAAGATGCCTTTAATGCTACTATACTGACGCACTATTGTGAGATGTGAACAATGTGAAAATTTCTAGTGGCTCACTTTCTAGCTGTATCATTTAACACATACTCATTTCTTACAGAATTTGACTTCATCAATGTTGCTATGTGCTTTTAATTGTGTCTTGGAAACCCAATGAAACCCAGCTGCGACCTGATCTGGATGTGTTCCATCTATTGTATGTTGCACAGGAGTGAATTTGGCTGGCTTACAGGACATTATGTAACTATTGTCAGTGAGTTTGTGTGTATACACAGAAATAAGTATACCCACCCTTGCCTTATGACATTTTGATGTTTAAATATGTCTACTTTAAACGGAAACTTACTCTTCATCCAGGCCGTTTATAGAAACTGACTTGCAAAAACACAAAAGGAATTATTTTGAAAAAATGTCTACAATAAAGTCAATGGGGTCCAATCCAATATTGTTTTGGACCCCATTGACTTGCATGGTATGGAAAGAAACAGTTGAAAAATTCTTCAAAATATTTTTTTTTTTTGTGTGTGTGTGTGTTTCACAGAAGAAAACAAGTCATACAGGTTTGAAACGACATCAAGGTGATTAAATGATGACAAAATTTAAATTTTAGGATGAACTGTCCCTTTGAATATAAGTCTTAAAGGCACAGTGTCAGATAATGGTTGTGAACAAATAAACATGACTGTTTATGGTCATTATAAGAGTCATTATTAAAACAAACAGTGGTACGCAGTGTATATGTGCATGTACAGTATGTGCCGACTGTCCGTCTGCTGTCTGTCTGGGTTAATCTGAACACAATAGATAAGGGGCGAGAGGGACAGGTGTGGCTCTGCAGTGGCCCCTGGCATCACCCTTGGGCATTAAAGGCTTGAGTGTCCATTCAGCTGCAAGACAGGCTGTGCCTTTGGTGCTGAACTTGGCATGTGGATATGTATGTGTTATTCTAAGGCTGTATTAAGCGGTGCATTAGTGATGTGATCTCTGCCTCTCTCTGCTCTGATTTCGCTGTGGGCCCCATGCAGCAGGGCTCAGCATTAACCAGCCTGTCTGCAGCCTGGCACAGCAGCTGGAAATAGAAATTTCCTTGTTGTTGTTGTGTGTGTGTGTCTGTTTGTGATTTCAATGTACAGCTGATTAAAGACATTTTAGTTTGGACACTTTCTCTGTCTTTACAGCTCTGTTTAACACATTATATATCTTTTCAGCTGATTTTTGTCACAAATTGAGTTCAGAAAATGCATCTGTAGAGTCTCTCTGGGCCTGCTCATTCATGTTAAGAAACATCTCACTAATAATAATATAAAAAAAGCTTTACTTTAAAGTACATGTTAAATCATTGTGTTTTAATCTTTTGGTTTGCTTTAAAGAAGAACACGTATTTTGATGTGTTCACATAAGCATAAGTACTTAATTACAATTTTAATTGTGGTTCATTATTACATGTTACATTTAAAGTAAATATATTTTAAATGTACCAAATTGCAACTTTATCATTACAAATGTGTGATAACAAATATTGCAAGCACAATAAACCTCACAATAATCAGAATTGGGCTGTTTTCCCTTAGAATGGAGTGAGAACAAACACGTCTCTCGAGCTGCCGCAATCTTTTTTGGCGCTCTTTAATGTGGCATGACAGATCGCTGTCGGCAGCGCGAAACGCACATGAACCGATCATCTCTTTCACTTTACTGCTAGTTACAGCACAAAATAAACATGAATGAACATCAGAAGGTATGTTGAAAGATACAGTACAACTTACCGAAATTCATATCATCATATAATTGCTCAATCAGTAAATTATCAGAAAATTTGAATTCTGAAGTGAACTAATCCTGTTCTTCAACATTGAATGTATGTTTGAACTTCCTTATGCGTACTTTAAATGTAAGTAGCCTACAAATCAGTTCATTTTAACCTTTGATATTATAATGATATTTTTTTTCTTTGAGGGAATTTGCCATGTACTGTACCTGATAGGCCCCAAATTAATCAATATCGAATTAAATCAAATCAAAATCGAATCTAATTACTAGCTTGTGAATCGAAATCGAATCAAATTGTTAAATTTGTCAATGCCCAGCCCTATAGTGTCAGTGAATGTTTTTTTAAGCAAATGTTGTCTTATCCCTTTATTTCCTTGTCATAGTGCACCAGAATGCTCTTTTTATGCTAAAGTGCACTTCTTTTTTACAAGGAAGGTAACAGGTTTATCTTCTACAATCAAACCATCTCTCAGTGAACGTTGCTTGGATTTTTCCATCTCTAGGCTGTTGTTGCGCAGTTTTGCATTGAGTGACTGGAGTGCCGCTCTTGGTTTGCATAACTCTGTGCTCATAAATCTGTGTTTATGGTGGGCCGCAGGGTTAGAAATGACAGGTGATAGGCTGGAAAGGTTTCTGTGCATAAGCTGTGTGTAGCAGCCAGTCATTGCGGATAAAGAACACATTGATTATTGTGTTTGAATGTTTTAAACCCTGAATCTAAATAGTGAACATATTTCAAATCTGTATGATTTTATTGCTGTTCAAAAGTACATCATGATTGGATGCGGTATCTTGCTCATTTTTTTTTTCTCATCTAGCCTTGTCTTGTATTTTACATAGGGAGAAGAGATGAACCGCTCGTATAAAAGAAATTGTAACGCTCATAATGGCAGTCCAAATTTTCAGTTATTAAAAATCAGCTTTTTGAGCTTGTTTACTCCTAAAATGTGCATTTGCAACCTGAAAATGCCATTTTTGAGCTAAAGAAGCAAAATTTATGATAGCATTGCTGTACATAGAGTACCATTCAAAAGTTTGGGGTCAGTAAGATTTTTCTATATTTTTGAAAGAGATCTATTATGCTGACCAAGGCTGCATTTATTTGATCAGTAATAATAATATTAATAATAACTGATTCCTATTGTAATATATGTTAAAATGTAATTTATTCCTGTGATCAAAGCTGTATTTTCAGCATCACTACTCCAGTCTTCAATGTCATATGATCCTTCAAAAATCATTCTAATATGCTGATTTGCTGCTCAAGAAACATGTTGAAAACAGTTGTGCTGCATCATATTTTTGTGTAAATTGTGTTACATTTTTCAGAATTCTTTGATGAATAGAAATTTCAAAAGAACAGCATTTTTTGAAAATATAATTTTTATTACAATGTAAAAGTCTTTACTGTCACTTTTGATTATTTAATGCATCTTGGCTGAATAAAATGTTTAATGTTTAAAAAAAAAAAAAAAAAAACAAAGCCGCCAAACTGTTATATTTGGCAGTGTAGTGTATTTGTGTACTGTCTAAGTAGAAAATAGTTGCCAGTTAGTGTTTCCAAGTCTAAAGATATCTAAATGAATAATATTAATAAAATAAAACATATTTTGTGTGTCATTCATAAACATGGTAATATCTACATTTTTGAAAGTTTATGAATCCTCCAAGAATAAGAACATCACAAGACTGACATTATGGTAGTGCAGGATAGTTGCTTTTGTTGAGCGTTTTCCTGGACTGGTTGTATATGGTTCCCATATGAAAATATCTGTGGAATTTGTTTGACAACTTAAGACTGATTTAACTTTTGATTAATCTTACACTGTGGGGTGTGTGTGTGTGTGTGTGTGTGTGTGGTGGTGGTGGGGGGTGTGCTCGGGTGTTCATCGAGGGAATGCATTTCAGGAATGTGTGCCTTGAGTTTATCATTCATCTCTGTTTACACAATGTTACACAAAGTGAATCACTATATGTACTGTATGTGTGTTGTGCTCTCATAAGGATGGTTTGCATCTCGCTTGTGTGATTTAAGGTGAGTATCGGTTCTGTTTTTTCACCTATTTTCCTTTTCTGCTGAACCAGTTGAACTACAGCGTCTCACTCGCTCTGCTTTAATTTCCCATACAGCATGAGCCTCTTGTTTAATGTGAAAAACATACAATGCAAAAAAACAAAAAAGTTGTCCAGTAAAAAAATAAACATAAACATCCTGCATAAGACATTTATTTATTTTTATCTTTAATATTAATATGTATTTTTCTTACTTCATTAGCAATTTTTTACTATCCTCATGGTGCCAATCGGATGCGTCCAGTATTATTTTACTATTATTTATATAATATTTTTACTTTTTTAAATTTTTATTCTGTTTTAATTTTAAGTTTTAGTAATTTAGTAATTTTACTTTTTATAAAGTTTTATATATATATATATATATATATATATTTAGCTGTGAATATTAAACATTTATATTTAATAACAGAATTTAGAATAATAGAATTTATTATAATAACAGAATTTATATTTCAGTTTTAGTCATTTTAGTATGTAAATCTGTACTTATTTAATTTCAGTTAGTTACCAAAGCAAGATTTTTTATGTTTTGTTTTGTTTTCTTAAGTTTTTCATCTAATATTTACATTCTATTTTATTTCATTTAACTAAAAATGATTTTTAATGGTTTTAGTTTTAGTTAAAGGAGTCATATAATGCCACTTTTACAAAATGTAAAATAAGTCTCTGTTTTCCCCAGAGTGTCTATGTGAAGTTTTAGCTCAAATTACCACACAGATCTTTTTTATAGCATGTTAAATTTGTCACTTTTTGAGGGTAAGCAAAAATACTCCATTTGTGTGTGTCCCTTTAAATGCAAATGAGCTGCTGCTCCCAAGAAGAGGGTGGAGTTTCAAGAGCTCACATTAGCAGCGCCGATTACCTCATGCAGACTCACTGAAAATGTCAGAAACTGTTCAGCCTTTTATGTTCAAACCCGAGTCGGACAATGATGGAGAGACTCAAGAATAAGTGACAACATGTAGAATGCAACATGTTTCTGAATGGTTAGTTGATGAATTTATGTAGCTGATGTAGAGTTAACTATCTTAAAGTTATTGATTAGCATATTCTGTCATGATAATCTATAAATCGCTCATGTGGTAACTGTTGTAAGATGCCTACAGAGCCAGAGAATATATGCTCCATGAAGATAGAACAGGTATAGTTTAGTTTATATGGTTATAACTTATGTTGGCATCTTGCTTTTATGACATGCTATTGCATTTGTGTTACATACTTTATTGCAATAACATGGCCTCAGCCCTTTGTTGCATGTTCTCGGGGGCAGGGTTTCTGTAAATTTTAGGGTTAGTGATGTCACTATTCCTGGAAGAAACTCGTTGTTGTCCTTACTAGCCGTTTGTTGTAGTCCTTCAATAGAGAATTCTTTAAAAGGAATTGAACTTTGAGCGTCATAACTTTGCAGATGTCGTTTATGCTCTAACAGCAACATTACACACTAACTAAAGTTACAAAAAGTGAAATCATAATCAACCACCCCTTTAACGATAACAACACTGGATGTGTCAGGGTATTTTTTGCCTACTGATTTATGAACTCTACATACTTCACATTTGACATACTGCTTTTCAGTACTTCACACCTGCAGAACTAAAGTATTAAATAAAGTTCATATAGTTATGCAGGTGTGTAGAATAAATACATTCTCATACTCTCATACAAAATACAGGAATTTGCAGATGGTATAAGGGGGAGACGACGCATTTTAGACAAACAAAAGTTGTACTTTTTTTTTGTTTGTTCTCTAGCAGTTTCCCTAATCAGCTTTGGGTCTCCATTTATTATCTCCCTCATCACAATGCCCTGTTTGTCCTTCCCAACATCTTTTTTGACAGACAGGTTATGATAATTCAACAACAAAATACCTTCGACGCAGTAACACGACACCTCACTTCTTCTCAAAGCTTTTGTTTCCTACCTCAGAGCTCATTCCTGAGCTTCTGCTGGCACTGTTTAAACAAGTACGGCTCACACCCATAATATTTTCCATTTTATAATTTGCTCTTCATGAATATGCATGCCTCTTGTCCATCATTCATAAACTTCATTTGACTTGAACTGAAACTATATTTAGAGAAAAGTTGTACATGTGAATTTCCCACCTGTGTCTGAAACAACCATCTGTGTGTTGCGTGTTTGCACACACGTGTGTGTGTGTGTGTTTGTGTTTTCACACCTATGTGTAGGTGAAAGTGGACTGTGAAGTGATGTGTCTGTGTGTGAGAATCAGTCTTACATCCAGCCCTCTGGGTCTGCAGTGGGTTGTAGTGTGGAAAGTCCCCGTGTTGTAGTAAACTATACCTTTGTACACAGAAAAACATCAAACCGCTTTAAGTAGCCAAAAGTCTGTTTTATGTCAAAGCCCAGAAAGCAGAATGATCTTATTGTAAGCAAAGAACGTTATCTAAGTAGAACATGACCCATTTGAGGTGAGAGCTGAAAGCCTGTGAAAAAAGGCCTGCATCATAGGTCAGTACATCACTGTGTACTTCAGTTTAACGGCAGACGCTGCTGTTTACTGTCAGGGTGGTGATTTCAGTCCCACAGTGGTCTGAAGACCATCATGCCACCGATAGTCAGAGACGTTAAGAATAATATTAAAGGGTTAGTTCACCCAAAAATGAAAATTCTGTCATTAATTACTCACCCTCATGTCGTTCTACACCCGTAAGCCCTTCGTTCATCTTCTGAACACAGATTAAGATATTTCTGATAAAATCCGATGGCTCAGTGAGGCCTGCATTGACAGCAAGTTAATTCACACTTTCAATGCCCTGAAAGATACTAAAAACATATTTAAAACAGTTCATGTGACTACAGTGGTTCAACCTTAATGTTATGAAGCGACGAGAATACGATTTGTGTGCCAAAAAAACTAAATATTGACTTTATTCAACAATATCTAGTGATGGACGATTTCAAAACACTGCTTCATGAAGCTTCGAAGCTTTACAAATCTTTTGTTTTGAATCAGTGGTTCGGAGCGTGTATCAAACAGCCAAAGTCATGTGAACCATTGAAAATTTGGAACATTTATGATGTAACGAAGCCTTGTTTACTGAAATCACCTGACTTTGGCAGGGGACCTATTATGCAAAATTCACATTTATAAGGTTTGGACGATGTGTGTTCACAGTGTGTGTAAACAACCAGCCTATAATGGTAAAAATCCACCCATTCCTTTTTTAAAATCCCCATAAATCATAAACAGTCTCTCCAAACAAGTGGTTCCAGATTTCCCTCTACTCTTACATAAGCCCCGCCCATGACTGGTGATGGAATCTACCCTATTAGCATAGCTCCTCCCCTGAGTGAGCTCTGCAAAAGTCTCTTTCAAGGAAAGTCTGTTCACTCGGTGGCCATATTTGCAATGCCTCCGTACAGCTATTTCAGGCATCCAAGACCAAGACCAAGAAATCTAATAAACTGCTTGGTGAACTCACAATTAAATAACATATTTCAAATCAGCAACAAAATCTGACATGAACTGTCCCATAAATGTTGTTTCTTATGCTCATATAGCCTTTAAAAAGCTTATTTTTCAGGCTAGACCAGCCAATGCGCATGTGCAGTCCTATGCGAGAGTCTCAGGTTTCTATGGGAACTGGAGCTTCTAACGGGCAGCTGCAGTGACGCAATGACTTCATCAATCAGCGATTGGCTATTTTACTTAGAAGGCGGGACTTATTGCACATTGCAGTTTCTCCCATTCATAACTAATAGGAGTGAACCGTCTTTCTATATCTATAGTCTTTGGCTCTACACAGTCTGCCATGTTTATCTCCTCGCCAGAGCATTTAACAGCAGCATTCAAGTAAGAAATGTATTCTTATTGATAATACTAAAGTTACTTAACCAAGAGCAGTTTTTCTTTTGTTGTTTGATTCATATTAACAGCATATACAGCAGTAGGTACTGTATATTATGCTGCTGTCACTTTAAGGCCACGTTCACACATCAGCAGAATACGGTTGTCAGTCCTGTATTTGAGTCCTTAATACGGTTACGTTCACACACAGTACGGTTATTTATGGGAGTGACAACCGCATTCTATAACCAAAATCACACCCGTAAATTTTCAGGACTCACAACCGAATTCTCGGAAAACCCGCGCTGTGTGAATGAAACCGCACTGGACAACTAGTTGTCTGTCACACCATACAGTGCGAAAAAGCCGCTCTGCTAAGGGGTTTCATATGTGTGGTTTCACTTTCGGTAACTTATAGTGAGGGAGAAATGAGCTGTGTCATCTGAAGGTTCTAGGTCCAGTCATTGTTCTCCACCGGAGCGGCTCCCATCAGTTTTGTCTTCTATGTGCGACTCAAATGTCGTGTCGTGCGAGCGATGCAAAAGAATGTGAGACGTGTGTATTCGACAGTTTGAGCGCAATAAGATGTGAAAGAGAGCTTACTTTAATACTCACAGGACGCACCATCACCAGAACAGCAATGTCACGTGAGTGCGATAGAGATGATAATCAAAACCAAACAGATGTTTTGTTAGTTTTTGGCAGAGTATCTGAGGCACAAGCTGTACAGGCTCCGCCCTCTTCTGGAAAGCAGTGTGGGGATCAGCAGCTCATTTGCATTTAAAGATACACACACGAAAAGAGCATTTTTTTCCTTCCACTCAAAAATGGGCATTTTTCAACATGGGATAATAAATGATCTGTGGGGTATTTTGAGCTGAAACTTCACACACATTCTGGGGACACCAGAGACTTGTATTACATCTTGTAAAAAAGGGGCATTATAGGTCCCCTTTAAAGAAAGTGAAAGTTTCTCATCACACAAAAGTACACTTTAAAGTCCCCCTGAAATCAACAGTTTTTTAGCTTTTAGTATGAATATGTTAGCCTTAAGGTTATGAATAAGCTGGTGTGTTCCGAAACAATGACAAAATTCGCATTTAGGAGATATAAGCATTCAAAACTTACAGTCTCTCACTTCCGTTAAAATGGATCACGGATTTTCATGACATCACATCACACTTCAGCTTCTCATCAAATCTTCTGTCCAATCAAATACTCTCCAGAATTTGAAGTCCCGCCTCCTCCTGCACACGAAATCTGTCATTTGCTCACACATTTACAAGTATCTACATGGTGAATGGCACATATAGAGAATAGGGAACGATTCAGACAGTGTAAATATGCTTTCCTTTGACGCGAATGAAGTCAGTTTTCGTGTTAGTGTCACATAGGATGATCCGCCGTAACGCGAGCAGTCTGCTCTGGTCCAGAGACAGAGAGCACAGAGCGGATCATATGCGTGAGTCGGCACAGACCACAAAAGGTATCGGACCCATTTGAATTCTGCACAGAATGCTGTATATAAGCGACATAAAGGACATTAGGAGGAGAAACGGTTAGAGATTAGAAGGAAACTGAGATTTTGAAATTACGTCAACATATTAAATAATGCTGCGCGTGCCAAGACACTTCAGCGGGCCTTTAAGTGCACATTGTAATAATGTCAAATTAAAAGTTTTACCTTTTAAATCATTAAATCTTTTGTTGTGCTTAAAAGAAGTACACTTATTTTGATGTGCTGACTAACATTAAATCTACATGTTCGGTTCACTTAGTTTTGTCGTGGCCACAACATATTAACTTGTGTGATAATATGTCATGGCCACAAGGTATTTTTTCAAGGTAACAACCTATTTTTCTTGTGGCCATGAGTTTAATGCGTAAACAAGCCTGTGTGACCATAGCAACCCGGATTATCAGAAATGGATATTATTAATAAATGAATATTTTATTTTGAATTAAGAAGGTAAACTGCACACACTCACACCACAAACATTCATATCTAGTTACTTATTAGAAAAATACGTTGTCAATAATAAACATAACATCTTCAAAATTCACATTTTTTATATGGGTGTGTGTAATTTACGTTGTAGAAGAAAATGTCCAAGTATCATCAACTTATGTTTACTACAGACCATATTTTACTCATTTTTTTATAAATTGAAAAGCCTCAATATAAAAACCCATAGAAAAATCTCGAGGGAGCCAGTGGAGAATTAGTCCTCCCCGTTTTGACGTCACAACTGCAACACTCTATTATCATGTTCCCATGTCATAGCCACAACAAAACTAAATGAACTGAACATGTAAATGATTATGATTTTAATTTGCAACTTCAGCATTATTCCAAATGTGTAATTACAAATATATTTAAATATATGACATACAAGTTTAAATAGAAAAAAATTGCATTAAAGTATATTTTAGTTTACCATAAATGCTTGTCAGTACATTCAGCAGTACACTTTAAACATATTTCAAAAGCAATAGAAGTAATTATGAAATTATATAAAAAGTGTACTTAAATCCCACTTAAGTGGGTCAAAAGTGCTAAATTTCAGCTAATAACATTTAATATAAATATAAACTATAAAAAAATCATTAAATTGTAAATTTAATTGCAAATAAAGTGTCAGAAAATATTACAATATAAATGTATTATAATTCTTTTTTCACAAGGGTGTGCTTCACAGAACATAAAATACAGAGTACAACAGTAGTTTTATCTAAAATTGATTAAAAAACAAAAAACAAAATATATAATATTAGTAATATACAGTATATTACTATACAAATAATCAAATATAGTGTGAAAAATTGCTATAAAAACAGAATACAAAGCATATACATTATAATAAGTGCATTTTAAAAAAAGTGTTTTCTTACATTTATTTGGTTTATTAAACAATTAAATTATTAAATAAAATCAAATAATTCAATTCAATTCAATTGACTTGAATTGAATTGAATTGAATTGAAACAAAACCTCTGGCACTTAAGGCATGATATACTCAACTGAGTCACTAGCCAAGTCTCAAATGTTGGCCTAAATATACAACTTCAGCTAATTGTTATGAAACTGTGGTAACTTGTAGAAAAAAAACAAAACAAAAAACATTGTTTGAAGGATCCCATATTCATTTTATTATGATTTTACAGTAATAAAAAAATGACAGTAGCAACTTGGTGGTACTTTTAGCTACTTTTTTTAAAGAGGCGTTTATGAAAAGCATGTGGCTACATGCTACGCTAACTGAGCTTCAGTGTGAGCTGATTGACTGGTTGATTGATTCACTTGCTGATGAGCTGGTGGTCTTGTGAATGAATGACTTTTTGTTTTCATAGCCTTGCGAATGTCAAACTTCGCCAATCGAAATGACAGTCACGGTCTGCTGTTAGCGCTGTGATTAGCAATTTCTTCCATTGAGGAAATCATTATTGTTTAATTAACCTGAAAGACAGGTGTTTTTTTTTTGCTTAATAGCCCTGCCGCTCATTTATTCATCAAGTGTGTTTATGTGAGTA
Organism: Hypophthalmichthys nobilis; assembly: GCA_037950665.1. Taxonomy (NCBI): domain Eukaryota; kingdom Metazoa; phylum Chordata; class Actinopteri; order Cypriniformes; family Xenocyprididae; genus Hypophthalmichthys; species Hypophthalmichthys nobilis. The sequence continues at coordinate 27,939,703 of CM075469.1, forward strand.
CTGACACAAATGACATGATGATAACACAGCTGTGCCTAAACTCTTGAGGCATGGTAATAATCATGATAATGTTACTTAATCTCTCTCTCGCTCTCGCTCACTCTCTCTTCCCCTCTCTTTGCGTAGTAGTGCATACTACAGATTGGAATAAGGGAACATAGTAGGAGGACAGACGTCACATTCAGTCAGATGTAGGAGCCAGGAGATACGCAGACGCCCACTGACTCTCACTGTCTCTCTGTGTTATCGTCTGTGTTGTCTGTCTCCATAGGCGTGTGTGGAGGTTTCAGCTGAGCGCCTGTGATGTCACAGCATGGTGTGGTGGTGAGGTTTGGCGTGTTAGAGAGAAGAGAAACTAGTGTGGTTTCAGCTCGCGTCACGGCACTACTTCAGCCCCCAGACAAACATAAACTCCACATATGTATTCAGATTCAAAACATTGACATCAATTGCCCCTTTTGCCTCCTGTTTCTCTTTCCCCTCTCATGTGAATAACCCTTAATACTAAGTATTTAACTTTGTAGTATTTAGGCCAGTAAGCAAGCACCTTGCAACCACACAGATCATGCTAGCAAGGCCCTAGCAGCTGCATAGCAGTGCACTAAAAACACTCTAAACACCTTAACTGTTGCATGGCAACACCCTGTGGTGGTTGTACACGGATGAATGCCACTTTTTTTTCTTCACACAATCAATTTGCAAAGCACACGATATAACACAGAAAATGACTCTAAAATTGTTACCTTTAAAGGGGTGGTTGATTATGATTTCACTTTTTAAACTTTAGTTAGTGTGTAATCCTGCTGTTTGAGCATAAATAACGTCTGCAAAGCAATTCTTTTAAAGAATTCGCTGTTTATGGACTACAAGAAACGGCTGGTGGGAACTACACTACCAGTCAAAAGTTTGGACACACCCTCTCATTTAATGTTTTTTCTTTATTTTCATGACTATTTACATTGTAGATTCTCACTGAAGACTTCAAAACTATGAATGAACACATATGGAATTAAGTAGTAAACAAAAAAGAGTGAAATAACTGAAAACGTTTTATGTTTTAGATTCTTCAAAATAGCACCCTTTGCTTTGATTACTGCTTTGCACACTCTTGGCATTCTCTCGATGAGCTTCATGAGGTAGTCACCTGAAATGGTTTTCCAACAGTCTTGAAGGAGTTCCCAGAGATACTGAGCACTTGTTGGCCCTTTTGCCTTCACTCTGCGGTCCATCTCATCCCAAACCATCTCGATTGGGTTTAGGTCAGGTGACTGTGGAGGCCAGGTCATCTGGCGCAGCATTCCATCACTCTCCTTCTTGGTCAAATAGCCCTTACACAGCCTGGAGGTGTGTTTGGGGTCATTGTCCTGTTGAAAAATAAATGATGGTCCAACTAAATGCAAACCGGATGGGATGGCATGTCGCTGCAAGATGCTGTGGTAGCCATGCTGGTTCAGTGTGCCTTCAATTTTGAATAAATCCCCAACAGTGTCAACAGCAAAGCACCCCCACACCATCACACCTCCTCCTCCATGCTTCACGGTGGGAACCATGCATGTAGAGACCATCCGTTCACCTTTTCTGGTCGCACAAAGACACGGCGGGTGGAACCAAAGATCTCAAATTTGGACTCATCAGACCAAAGCACAGATTTCCACTGGTCTAATGTCCATTCCTTGTGTTTCTTGGCCCAAACAAATCTCTTCTGCTTGTTGCTTTTCCTTAGTAGTGTTTTTTTTAGCAGCTATTTGACCATAAAGGCCTGATTTGCGCAGTCTCCTCTGAACAGTTGACGTAGAGATGTGTCTGCTACTAGAACTCTGTGTGGCATTAATCTGGGCTCTGATCTGAGGTGCTGTTAACTTGCAATTTCTGAGGCTGGTGACTCGGATGAACTTATCCTCAGCAGCAGAGGTGACTCTTGGTCTTCCTATCCTGGGGCGGTCCTCATGTGAGCCAGTTTCGTAGTAGTGCTTGATGGTTTTTGCAACTGTACTTGGGGACACATTCAAAGTTTTTGCAATCTTCTGGACTGAATGACCTTCAGTTCTTAAAGTAATGATGGACTGTCGTTTCTCTTTACTTAGATGATTGGTTCTTGCCATAATATGAATTCTAACAGTTGTCAAATAGGGCTGTCATCTGTGTGCCAACCTGACTTCTGCACAACACAACTGATGGTCCCAACCCTATTAAGAAGGCAAGAAATTCCACAAATGAACCCTGACAAGGCACACCTGTGAAGTGAAAATCATTTCAGGTGACTACATCATGAAGCTCATTGAGAGAAGGCCAAGGGTTTGAGGCGGTGTCAACAAAGCAAAGGGTGGCTACTTTGAGGAATCTAAAATATGAAACATATCTAGAGTTAATAGTTTTGATGTCTTTCATGATAAATAGTCATGAAAACAAAGAAAAAACATTAAATGAGAGGGTGTGTCCAAACTTTTGACTGGTAGTGTACAACAAGCTTCTTCCCGGGTTGGTGACATCACTAACCCTAAAATTTACATAAACCCTGCCCCCAAGAACACACAACAAAGGGGGTGATGGGTGAGGCCATGTGGAGCTGCTTTAGAGAAGAGGAAGAGTTGTTATGGTGTTCTTGGCATGCTGTCATTTTACGCTGGACTGCTTCACAAACGAGGGTCAATTCATCGCTGGATTTGCACAAAAGATTAACATGACGGCACATGCTAGTCCATGAGTTGAATCAACTCCACAGCAACTACATAAATTTATCCACTAACCATTCAGAAACATCCAGATGCATTCTAAAATTTGTTTGAACAGGTTTGAACAATGTAAGTCTGAACACCGTTACTGACAATCCTCATTTTGGCTACGTGAGATTCTCCAACTTTGTTGTTGTTGAGCAACCGAAGTATGAGCTGTTAAAGCTCCACCCTCTTCTAAAAAAACGCTGGGAGCAGCAGCTCATTTGCATTTAAAGGGACACACACAAAAGTGTTCATTCACTCCCCCCACCTACATTTCCTGCTGGTACTGAAACTCAAACCCGCGACCTTCGGGTTACAAGTCCGACTCTCTAACCATTAGGCCAAAACTGACCCAAAGGAATAATGGAATTTCATTCACAGTTTGTTGTAAAATTCATTGTTTAAGTTTTACAAATGGGGACATTCTTTGTCGTTGGGTCGAGGGAGTAAGATTTGATGATATCATCGGACTGGCCCCTAAGAGATATGGAAAAAATATGAGAGGAAAAATTATATTGCTTATGCATTCTCTTGCAAAACAATTGCATTCCACTGAGAAGCTTTGTGTTCTGGAACAAAACATTTGCGTTCACTTGCAAAACTTTTGCATTCCTTCAAGAAGCTTTGTGTTTGTTGGCATTCTCTATTAACTATTGAATTACATTTATTTTAAAATACATAATTTGCCTGTTTTATTTAAAAAAATGAATGTTTTTAAATGAAATATGTTTCAAAGTAAAAACAATTTTTACAAATATCATGAATTATTCGTAAATATCATTGATTTTAGGAAGTCACACCACATGACGTTTTACAACCTGAACTAACCTTGTCTTTACATAAAAATGTCAAATGATCTGATATTTTAAGAAACTTACTTTCCTAGACATACAGTCATGAGAAGTCCTCTCTAACATCATATTTTTCTTTATATTGGATGGACCACATGACTTTGATTTGATGGACAAAAGCTTATTACATTAATAAGCATTGAATAGGTTTTGTTGAAGTATTTTATGTCTAACAAATAACAATTACTTAAGGTTTTCTTTGAATGAATTGAATTCTTTTAAGAATGTATTTTATTCATTTTGATATCAGGACAGTTGTACCACCCTGACATTTTTGACTCCATATTCAAAATATAAAAGTTTTATTCAGAAATTAAAATTGCAAGTTATAAAGTCAAAATTGCATGATATTAAGTCACAAGTGCATGTTATAAAGTCAGAATTGTGAGATATAAACTTGCAATTGTAATTAAAAAAAAAATCAGAATTGTGAAATAAAAAGTTGTAATTATCTTTTTTTTTTTTTTTGATTCTGTGGCGAAAACAAGCTTCCATAAAAACATGCTCATGATAGTAGATGTGAATTAAAGTCAATGCATGTATTTTTAAATAAATTAATAGATCTGGACAAATAATTCATTGTCATGTCATTGACCCAAACACCAGTTATCAGATGTTAAATGACCAGTCAAGCACTACAAACCAATTTGCTGACAGGACAGGGGGACATTTTGTTCTGTTTCCTGACAAGGCCTCCGTCTGTCTTAAGCTTTCAAGGTTCCTGTCTTGCCTCAGGAGACACTGAGACAAGAGCAAGACGCTGACAATCAGACAGCTAGCCTTTCCAGGGTCTCTCTTGAACTCTGTCTTTCTGTCACTCCATCCATCAGTTTTTTGCTCTGTGTGTCTGTTTTACGATCCCACTGTCTTTCTCAATATCTCTCCATGTCCACATTCCTCATAGAATGCCAGTCTTCAGTGCTTGGTGCCATCTCATCTGCTGTGTGAATGTGTCAGTGCTGATAAATGACGTTTTTCTTTCTGACACTGGGTATTTTTGGGGCACTGAGGCAGACGGCCATTAAAAATGGAAACAGGCACTGGCAGCCTGGCTGTCCTGCTCTGTTTCTCTAGAGTTTGTGACCTGAAAGGGCATGTGGAAAGCGAAAATTGAAAGCGTTTAAAGGGACAGTTCAACCCAAGATGAAAATTCTGTCATCATTTACTGACTTTCATGTTGTTCCACACAGGTATGACGTTCTTTCATGTTATTTACGTGATCATGAATACGTTCTTGTAAGAAATTAGTCATTACAAAACATCTACGTTTTTGTATGGGTGCCTCTGCGTTGTTTCCCATCACAGGTGGTAGCAGGTGTGTCAGGTGGGAATTGTGGGTATTGATTCTTATCAGCTGGTAATGAATCAAAGCATCTACACTGTAAGACCTACCACACTCTTTTAAATTGACATTAGCTGCTCCATTTTATTTCTGTTCCAGGAAGCTCAGTCTCTTGTACTTTGAAGTTTATTTAGAAAGAGAGAGAGAGAAGTGCATGTTCTCAATGTCTTCTAAAAAGCAACCTTGAAAGCAAAACTTGTTTGTGTGTGTGCACTTGGAAGCACAGAGCAAACTGCAACAATGGAAAATAGCCTGCGGTCTTCATTGAGTCGATATAAACCCATGTGCGCCAGTTCTTGTTTCTTCAAAGACAAGCTTGTGAAAGCACGGCAATAAAAACGTGCGGTCTAATAGCAGGTGATTTTGCAATACATGTTGCAATAGTGTAGAATGTGACTGTTGAAACAGAACGTTCTCACCGTCTCTTACCTCTGTTGTACAGATTCTTTCTTTTCTTTTTGTGAATGAAGCCTAAAATGAACCTCATTTGCACAGAAATGAGGTGGGTCAATTCATACGCGACCAATCAAAAGTTTGGGGTCTGTAAGATTTTTTAAATGTTTTTGAAAGAAGTCTCTTACGCTTACCAAGGATGCATTTTTTTGATCAAAATACAGTGAAACAGTAATATTGTGAAATATTATTTAAATTTAATTATATTAAAGGGAACCTATAAATCCCCCTTCACAAGATGTAATATAAGTCTCTGGTGTCCCCAGAATGTGTCTATGAAGTTTCAGCTTAAAATACCCCACAGATCATTTATTATAGCTTGTCAAATTTGCCCCTATTTGGGTGCATTTTTGTGTGTGTCCCTTTAAATTCAAATGAGCTGCTGCTCCTGGCCCGCTTTCCAGAAGAGGGTGGAGCTTTAACAGCTCAAGCTTCAGTTGCTTAACAACAACAAAGCTGGAGAATCTCACACAGCCAAAATGAGGATTGTCAGTAACGGTGTTCAGACTTACATTGTTCAAACCAGAGTCGACACTGATGGAGAGACTCAGGAAGAAGTTACAACTTTTAGAATGAAACTGGACGTTTCTGAATGGTTAGTGGATAAATTTATGTAGTTGCTGTGGAGTTGATTCAACTCATCGACTAGCATGTGCCGTCATGTTAATCTTTTGTGCAAATCCAGCGTTGAATTGACCCTCGATTGTGAAGCAGTCCGGCATAAAATGACGGCATGGTAACAACACTCTACTACAACAACTCTTCCTCTTCTCTAAAGCAGCCCAACATGGCCTCACCCCCTTTGTTGCATGATCTCGGGGGCAGGGTTTATGTACATTTTAGGGTTAGTGATGCCACTATCCCAGGAAGAAGCATGTTGTAGTCCCTACCAGCTATTTGTTGTAGTCCTTAAAAAGCGATTTCTTTAAAAGAAAATATCACCCTTTTCATTGAACTTTGAGCGTTGTAACTTAAGATGTTGTTTATGCTCAAACAGCAACATACACACTAACTAAAGTTAAAAAAGTGAAATCATAATCAATCACCCCTTTAATGTATTTTAATATATATTTTATATTTTAATATATATTATTATACATATTTTAATATTTGAGTGTTTTAAAATATAATTTATTCCTGTGATCAAAGCTGAATTTTCAGCATCATTACTCCAGTCTTCAGTGTCACATGATCCTTCAGAATTCATTCTAATATGCTGATTTGCTGCTCAAGAAACATTTCTGATTATTAGCAATGCTGAAAACAGTTGTGCTGCTTAATATTTTTATATATTAAACTAAATATAAATGTTTGTAGAAATAAAATAAAGTTGCGCACTCAAACTACTGCCTTGTCAAAACGATCCCCGTTCACATGGATCCGGAAAAAAAAAAAACGATTAAAAACGCTGTATTATTCATGCCAGGCCAGTAGTTGGCAATGTCACTTTGTAAAGAAACACTACATGCCTATAGACTGAACACATAATATGCATGCGCATGACGTCACTGTTTTCACAAATACACATTTTTGTAGATTACACAGAGACGTTAATGGTATTGCTTTCAAAAACTTGCACTTTGAAACACGTTTTCAAAAGTTTGTATTTTCAGGCCCCCAAAATGCTGTTGTTGTGTAAATGAAAGGCCAAAACGCATATAGAAGTTTTGTGTAAACATCTTAGAAAAAAAAATTAATTAAAATACTGCTTAATAATACTCTAAAAATGAGGTTTGACCAGCAAAATCATGTTGTCCAAAGAACATGCAGGAAGAAAAACAAAACAAGAAATTATATAATAAAGAGTTGCTAATAAAACCATGCCACAGTTTTCAGAAGATGCATTCACTGATTTCTCTGAACAAAACATGCCTGCTCATCAAACCAGAACAGGTGGGAAACATTACTTATCTCGCTTCTGAGTGCAGTGGAAAACACTTATCATTAGCGCGCGCACACACACACACACACACACAGATCACAAATGAGCTATAATTGATGACATCTCCTGGCTTTGTTAATGAATTCAATGGTTCATCTCCTTGCCTGAAGTTACATGAGGTCTCTGCTAATTACTCTTCCTGTATGATCCAGTGTTTTCAGACCTGCCTGTTGAGCACTATGAATGTTTTTTCCTAACTTCCTCTATTCTGGAATCCTGACCCGGCTCTGACCTAGGGATGTTTGAGCGCTTGACTTGAGTGTACATTGTTTGCCCATTTTTTAATATGTTTGAAATGGTCCCTGTCATGTGGCTTGAGGAGACCTGACCTGTGTGTGCGTGTGTGTGTGTGTGTGTGTGTGTGTGTCCAGGGGCGCGGTGCTAATTTCTCTCTTGGAAAGGAAACCAGGATCCCAAATACATCCACTATGTTAGCAGGAGAACATCTGCTCCTCGTTTGTTCCATCCCTTCTTGTTTTTATTTCTTATCCTGGCCCACACTCACAATCTGTCTCTTCGGTCCCCAGGCGTCCCGTTTCTCTCTACTCAAATGTTGTGTCAAATTATGCTTTGTACTTTAATGTATCTGTTCATCTAGCTTTATTTCTTGCTCTGTCTCTTGCTATCTCTCCTTTAAGTTAGGATAAATCATTTTCCATCAACATTTTGGTGGTTTTAATCTGTGAATGTTACACTGTGAAAATCAATTTCTTGATCAGTATTTTTATCATGCTTTAGAGAAGAGGAAGAGTTGTTGTAGTAGAGTGTTGTTACCATGCCGTCAAACGAGGGTCAATTCAACGCTGGATTTGCAGATATGCCAGTCGATGAGTTGAATCAACTCCACAGCAACTACATAAATTTATCCACTAACCATTCAGAAACGTCCAGTTTCATTCTAAAAGTTGTAACTTCTTCCTGAGTCTCTCCATCAGTGTCGACTCTGGTTTGAACAATGTAAGGCTGAACACTGTTACTGATAATCATCATTTTGGCTGCGTGAGATTCTCCAGCTTTGTTGTTGTTGAGCAACCAAAGTGTGAGCTGTTAAAGCTCCGCCCTCTTCTGGAAAGGGGGCCGGGAGCAGCAGCTCATTTGCATTTAAAGGGACACACAAAAATGGCGTGTTTTTGCTCGCACCCAAATAGGGGCAAATTTGAAAAGCTATTATAAATGATCTGTGGGATATTTTGAGCTGAAACTTCACAGACACATTCTGGGGACACCAGAGACTTATATTACATCTTGTGAAAAGGGCATTATAGGTTCCCTTTAATATAGTTCACAGTTTTGCTTCACAAGTATATTGATCTTGTTTTAAGACTCGTTTTCTGTTTACTTTTCTTACCCCACTTTCAAGTAGTTTTTTTTTTTGCCCTCTTGTTTTAAGCATAAATATAACTATATTTAATGAGGTCTGTGCTTAAAACGAAACAACTATTTGCCAGTGGGGTATTAAAAATAAACTTCAGTAAAGGATAACACACAGTCATCTGGTCGTTTTCTCAAAATAGACCCTCACATGAGGGTTCTTGTATCATCCTGAAGGGGTTTTTAACGATAATGACTGGCTATTAAAGGGCTACTTAAGAACTAAATAAATGACAATATTGAATTGAGTTGGAATTATTTTATCAAGTTAAATATACAGTTTAGTGTTCGTATACAAAATATTGGACCATAAAATGGCATGATTGACCAGTCAGAATCAAGTAGCAGGGAACTGTGAAATAAATATATTTTCTTAAACATGTATTATTAATATTAAGAAATTTTACTTCTCAAGTGATAGTAATGTTTTATAGTTCAATATTTTTACTGGAACAAACAAAAATACTAAATGAGAAAATGTCTTTTTTTAAGTGTAGGTTTTTAACCTCAGTATCTGTATCTGATATGTTATTAGCAAATGTCAGTGACATTTACTCTGAGAGCTGAAAAGGATTTGAATTCAATTAAAACAATTCCCTTTCCGTTTATTTCATTCCCTCTCTCTGCAGCTGGGGAAACATACTTGCTGTCTCCCACACACACACACACACACACACACACACACACACACACACACACAGAGACAGTCAAAAAAAAGTGTTCAGTCAGTAAACATTTAGACAGAGTGAGTGTTTGGGATGGGTGTATGGTTTGTTTCTGTGCTGAGCTTCACTCTGTGAGTGTGCTGTTGTCTCTCTGAAGACGCATGTGCTGACGGAGGTACAAACTGACAGTGTCTAAAGCATTCAGGAAGACTGAAGCATTGAAGCCCAAAGCATTGAAACCCATATGTGTGCAAAATAAGGAATGGTGAGAGAGGCACTGTAAAAGACGGAGACACAAGCTTAAAAATAAACAGAAAAGATTTAGTAAGAAAATCTGGTTAAATTTACAGTAGACTGCAGTTGCTAGTGTAGGCTCGAGGGATGTGCAAAGGATGAATGGAAGCGTGCAGTGTAGTAGCGAGTTATGCAGAGAGTGTCCTGCTTTGGCTCCACACCCTCTGCAGGGCCAGACTGTTCTGTAGGCAGGGCGTGAGGCTTGGTGCCAATGTGCCAGCTCTACGCCGGGCACCATGCCAGCGCCATGAATCACTCACTGTCATCCTGCTGGCCTGATGGACAGAGCGAAGGAAAGGAGAGGCATTTTTCTTTCTCTCTGCCATTTGCTTTCTATCTCTTTCTTTTTCTTTCTTTGTGTATGCGTGTGTGTGAACAAGAAGAGATGCTTTATGCCCTGGCGTGGAACAGTAGGGAGGGACAAACACTGTGGGCATCACCGAAGGGGCATTCAGAGATGGCACGCATCTCCCACTGCAGCAAGAAACGTGCCAGGACACATATGCACACACACTGACACACATTTACAGCCTGCAACATCATTTGAAAAAGCAAAAATGCACACACATAAGCACAAACACTGAAGTATAAGTCTGAACTAGATATATTCACTTGAGAATCATGGGCTTTAGATTTGTTTTTCATCATGAATTTTAACTATAGAAAAATTGTTCATTCCCTATATGGTACGCTATATGGTAATCAATATATAAGGAATAGTGAATGAGTGAAGAAGTGAGCAGTTTGGGACATAATTTATATGCATAACCTGTTTTTTTTTTTTTTTTTCATTCACCCTTGTGAATGTCGCTGGTAGGCTTCTAGGGTTGGGTAAAAATGCTGACTTTCATGTTAATTGTAATTCTTTATGTGATCTCAATACTATGGAAGCTTGTTTCCACCACTGAATAATAATAAAAAAGGGTAATTGCAACTTTACATCTCACAATTCTGACTTATTTTTTTCTCAGAATTGCATTATATAAAGTTGCAATTGTGAATTATAAAGTCAGAATTGTGAGATATAAACTCACATTTGCGAGTTATAAAGTAAGAATTGTGAGTTATAAAGTCAGAATTGCAAGTTATAAAGTCTGAATTGCGAGTTATAAAGTGAGAAATGCGAGTTATAAAGTGAGAAATGCGAGTTATAAAGTCAGAATTGTGAGTTATAAAGTGAGAAATGCGAGTTGTAAAGAGAAATGCGAGTTATAAAGTCAGAATTGCGAGTTATAAAGTGAGAAATGCGAGTTGTAAAGAGAAATGCGAGTTATAAAGTCAGAATTGCGAGTTATAAAGTGAGAAATGCGAGTTATAAAGTCAGAATTGCGAGTTATAAAGTGAGAAATGCGAGTTGTAAAGAGAAATGCGAGTTATAAAGTCTGAATTGCGAGTTATAAAGTCAGAAATGCGAGTTGTAAAGAGAAATGCGAGTTATAAAGTCAGAATTGCGAGTTATAAAGTGAGAAATGCGAGTTATAAAGTCAGAATTGCGAGTTATAAAGTGAGAAATGCGAGTTATAAAGTCAGAAATGCGAGTTGTAAAGTCAGAATTGCGAGTTGTAAAGTGAGAAATGCGAGTTGTAAAGTCAGAAATGCGAGTTGTAAAGTGAGAAATGCGAGTTATAAAGTCAGGAATGCGAGTAATAAAGTCAAAATTGCGAGTTGTAAAGTCAGGAATGCGAGTTACAAAGTCAGAATTTGTAATTTATATCTCACAATTGTGAGTTTATAACGTGCAATTGTGAAGTTTATAGCTTGCAATTCTGACTTTATTTCTTGCAATTCTGACTTTATTTCTTGAAGCTTCTGATTATTAAATACTGAAATACTGATATATTAAATCCCAATTTTATTCTTTTAATTGATCCCAGTGTTTCCTCCATCTCTTTTTAGCTGCAGTAACAGTTCAGTGGAAAAAGAAGTCATATTTTATCCAAGTGTGCAGTCCAAATTGAATGTTAAGATAAAAAGTGTGTTGAAGTAAATAGAATCTAGGATTATATATACAATATATAGCTACTATTATAGTATATATTAATATTTTGAATTAGCTTTAATTTTTATATTTTCAGTTTGTTTTAGTAATTTTGTGTGCCTTTGTAATTTTTTTAAATTAATATTTAGCTAATTTTTTATGTCAGTTTTAGTTTAGTTTGAGTAATTTTAGTATTTCAACTTAAACCTATTTTATTTCAGTTAGGCCCTGTTTACACCTGGTATAAAGATGTGTTTTGGTTGATCAGATCACAAGTAGACGAGGGAGACACGTTCCGGTTTCACTTCCCATAATGCTTGCATGTTAGGTCAGTAAGTGAAGAGTAAGCAGCCTTTTGTGGCTGTTCGAACTTACATACTTACATACTATACAGTGCAACCAGTATAGACGATTCCTGAACAAATGTCTCTTTTTGGTTCTTTTTAGTGAATCAAAAGCATACAGTGCAACCAGTGTAGTTCGAATTACAAACAAATGACTGTATCAGTCTGATGGATCCATTACTGAATGAACTGTGTGATAATATAATATAATATAATTTTTAATTAATATATCTGTAATATACCAAGTTGGAATGTTCATGGAAAATTTAAAGCATCAGCAAAGAGAGTTAGCAAACCAGATATTATAATTAAAGCATGTGTAAATGAATTGGAATAAAGAGCTTATTTTATAGATATCTCATTGGAAAATCAATATCCAGCCCTCACCCTAGGCCAAAACATCATCTTGATCCAAACTTTATTAGCTTTGTGCAAATCCTCAAAACTGTTTACATGAATCTAAAAATAGTGTGAGGTTTATATGTCAGTCATTTCTGTCTGACTTTTGTTGGCTCTGCTTTGTCGGGCCGACTTTGAGGCTCTGTGTCTCTTGGCATGGTTCAGGCTATTTGGAGCTTGGAGACCATATCTGAACTACTAATGAATACTGAACGCATGGACTCGTGTTGCTTCGTTTCAGAAGCTCTCCATTTTTATTATGCTCTCACAAGTGTTGACAGGTGATGGGGGTGAGCTGGAGTGTGCAGTGAAGGAGTCAGTGGTGTTACGGTCAAACATCTGTTACAGTACAGACCCCTCACAGAGAGCCACGTTAGCATGTGTCCTGACAGCATGACGGGAGGGCTTGTGGGAAGACACGCTGCATCACTGGAGGTGCCTTTGGTGCTACACAAGACCTGATACCATTCCACCCATATGTTATGGGTGAGTTCACACTTGGCAGGTTTGCTTTGATTAAAACGATCTCTGGTGCGATTGCTCTGTTAGTGCGTTTCATTAGAATAAGTGTGAGCACTGCGCACCACAAAGGAAAAGTGGGTTTCAGTCCGCTTCCAAACGAACTCGACACGAATATGAATGGAACATGGACTAAAGACATCTAAACAAACCAAAAACAGGATGTGATATCACAAGATGTGACCTGTTTTTTCCTCGTCATAGGAGCTACATTGCCCAAAAGCAGTTCATTTGTGCTATTTTAACTCCTTTATACATATTATAAGCTCTTCACAAGTTCTCAGCTGAAAGTAAAAAGTATCATCACACTGTACGTACGCAGTGCTGGGCACTGATTACATGTAATCTGGATGACGTAATCAGATTCCAAAAATTTGTTTATATTACATTATAAAGTACTTGTAATCAGTTACTTTTTTTTAATCAATTTCATGATTCTTACTCTCACAACGGCAGTAAATTATTCATAATTCATTGATTCTCGCTACTACTTCTTTATCTTTTTTTTTTCCTTTCTATAAAAGTCTGCTGCTTATATATACGTTCTGAAGGTCTTCCAGGTTTGTGGAATTGCACATGCAGATCAGTCACTAGTCATGTGACTCACTGAAAACTGAGCAAAACACAGAATTTGATCACTGGATTAACAGAAATCATTTCAGTGTGTTCTCAACATTGTATATCTAATCAACTCCTGATGAACACATTAATTATTATTTGATTTATCACTCACTGAGTCATTTAACCATGTATTTCTTTCTTCGGAAGGCTTTAGTCTTTTAAACACATTAAAATGTGCAAATTCACATCATTTTATATTTATGTGCAATGCAGGGATTCCCCAACTTTTTTGTCAGCTGAAACTCTTTGACATAATATATTTACTTGAAGTAACCCATGAGATTTTAAGCTAATAAATTAGGTCAATGATAAAAAAAAAAAATTTTTTTCTAAGTATTTATTTTTATGCATCTTACATTTAATTTTTTTGATTTATTAAATAATTAGCTTTTTATTAAACTCATGAACCCCCGCAGTTCTTTCACAAACCCCAGTCTGGGAAACCCTGACATGTAATATTTAATGCACTTCATGTTGTTGATAACAAAGAATGAAATATATTTTCTTTCTCTTTGTGTTTTTATATCAATATGGTACAAGATCCTATTCAAATCAATGTGATAAACGAGTTAGAAAAGTAGTCAGATTACATTACCTTAAATGTGTAATATAATGGATTATGTTAATAACTACAATTTTTGTCATGTAATTTGGAGTCAGTAAAGACTACAATTTCCAAGTAATCTACCCAGCACTGTGTGTGTGCATATACAACGAGCGCATTTAGCCTCGCAGTTTTATTTTGAATCTTTAGGTTCGGTCTTAAAAATGACAGTGTGAACGTTAAGCGAACCAGTACTAAGGCCCCGTTTACACTAGTGCGTTTTTGTTTTAAAACAGTGTTTTAAAGTCCCCCTAAAATCAAAATTTATGTTTTTTAGCTTTTAGTATGAATATGTTAGCCTTAAGGTTATGAATAAGCTGGTGTGTTCCAAAACAATGACAAAATTCGCATTTAGGAGATATAAGCATTCAAAACTTACAGTCTCTCACTTCCGTTAAAATGGATTACGGATTTTCATGACATCACATCACACTTCAGCTTCTCGTCAAATCTTCGGTCCAATCAAATGCTCTCTAGATTCTGAAGTCCCGCCCCCTCCTACACTATACACGGACACTAAAGCTGCGGCAGAAATTGGTCATTTGCTCACACATTTTTCTACATGGTGAATGGCACATAGTGCACTATATAGAGAATAGGGAACGATTCAGACAGTGTAAATATGCTTTTCTTTTGACGCAAATGAAGTCTGTTTTCACATTAGTGTCATGTGAACCGCCGCAGCGTGAGCAGTCTGCTCTGGTCCAGAGACAGGAGAGCACAAAGCGGATCATATGCGCAAGTCGGCACAGACCACAAAAGGTATCGGACCCATTTGAATTCTGCACAAAATGCTGTATTTTAAAGCGATATAGAGGAGATTAGGAGGAGAAACTGTTAGATATTAAAATGAAACAGGTTTTACAGAGTCTAACGGCTCTGGCCGAGCTGTAACATAAACTAAACGCAATTGGCTATTTTAAAAAAGGGGCGGGGCTGGTCTTCCTGTTTCAGTTGAAATTACTTCAACACATTGAATAATGCTGCGTGTTCCAAGACACTTCAGTGGGCCTTTAAAATGAAAACGATCCTCGTCTACACTGGCGTTTCAGGAACGATCTCTGTCTACACTACATGACCAAAAACGCATGTCACATGACCGTTCATGCACACTGGGCATGCGTGTATAAGTGTAAACAGTTGCCTCTTGCGCATGTAGGCAGCTGCAGTATTTAAAAAAATGCAGAGATTAACTGCACAATGACTGCTAAAAATGACAGCAAAGCCAGCAAAGATTGCAGTTCAGTCTCCATGTTATTGTTTACATGGTCGTCAAGGATACTTAGAGCAAACTGGGGCAGCAACACCATCGTTTTCAAAAGTCTCCGTTTTGGTACGTTTACACTGAAGCGAAACTCCGGCGTTTTCAAACTAAAACAGGGTTAGCAGCATTTTTGAAAGTCCCAGTTTTTGAGGTTCGAAAACGCTGGCGTAGTGTAAACGACAGGCGTAACTGTAGCAAAACTTGTGCGTTTTAAAACGAGTGTAAACGGGGCCTAAATGTATCATTTTCTTCTTTGGTCCAGACCAAAAGAACCAAGAGAACTGAACTACAACTGTGAACAAACCACTCAACAACATTAATTGCATTATATGAAGCTTTCATAGAGTAAATGCCAAACTGGTATGCGTGGTCTGGTTACAGTAGATACATATACTGTAAATCTGTTCTAGTGACCCTTGGGAGAGTCCATACATTCTCCCATACTGGCTTTGATGATGTTTCGAGATGGGAACAAGGTCTGTCGGCCAACGAGCACATAATTAATTGCAGCGGTCTGGCCAACTTCAGAGCCTGTGGTTCAGACTCCAGGCTCAGATTCAATAGAGCGGGTTCAGGCCTCATACTGTTACAAAAGGGGCCAAAACTGAAGTACATTTGCAGATTTGTGTCCTTTAAAAGTTCCTAACTGATTTATTTTATCTTTGTTGGCTGGGTGAAAAGGGCCATTTAAAATGCGATCACCTAGAGCAGAAATGTGAATTTTAAATGGCCTAAGGCTGTTTTTACACTTTCACACTATTTTTATGATTATTTGGTCCTAGAGTTTGTTTCCTCTCCCCTTCCCTAATGAGTCTCTTTGCACATTGTACTTTTGGGTCCAAAGTGTTTCTTCCCCTTGGATTTACCACTATAAATAGCAGTTCACTTCTGTAGGGTGTAAAACTGAATACTTTCATACCAAAATTGCGAACCGTACAAGAATTCACATGAACAGCCTTTTCACATGTGCTCATGTGCAGTCAAAGTCAGAAAACTGCTTTCACACCAAACAAACAAACCAAACTTTGATGTCAAACAGACCTTCAGAAATGCTTTAGTTTGAAAGTAAAGTAAAATAATGTAACTATATTTTATATTTTGTAAAATAGTTACTGTATTTTTGATCAAATAAACGCATCCTTGGTACGCATAAGAGACTTCTTTCAAAAACCTCAATAAATATTAGGAACCCCAAACTAACTGTTTTCAACATTGATAATAATCAGAAATGTTTCTTGAGCATCAAATCAGCATATTAGAATAATTTCTGAAGGATCATGTGACACTGAAGACTGGAGTAATGATGCTGAAAATTCAGATTTGCAAACAGGATAAATTACATTTCAAAATATATTACAATAGACAACAGGGTAATTCCATTTCAAATCAACCAAATTTCGGAAACTTCCCCAGCTCAAATCTGTGATTTTGCTAATATTTTTTTCTGTAGAAAGACAAACATAAATAGTGATGAAGGCCAAATTATTAAATGTCACAGATGTATATTTCACTGTTTTGTAGAGGGGGGTCAAAAAATGACCATTTCACATGAGATTTGGAGCCAGATTACAGGGGTGTAAAAATGAATGATTTTTACACAGATATTGGTAGGCCTATTAGTAAAATCTGTTGACTTTAGCAATTTTTGTTTCATTATATGGCAATGGTGACAGTTCAAAAGCAAAAAGCACTTCTTGTGTTTTTTGCCTTTAAATTTGCATGCATGTAACTCAAGACGTATTAAAGATATCTTAATATCCTTTTAGATTCTGGTTCTTACCAAACTTTCCTTTTGGTATCTTCATTTTAAAGGCCTTCGATGGTTCAATCCCAGAGATATGGAGATCTTAATGCGGCTCCATGAGTAAATTGGTAAATTGTACACATTTTCAGTGGTCAAAAACCAAATGTGGGTCACTTTGCATACAGCCGATACTTTTAAAGAGGAATATCTGAAGAACAAATAATGTTGAAATTAGAAATGTATCTTGTAACTCAATTGCAAAGAACATACCTGTCTGAGTGCCATAAATACTCATTTTCCAAAGTTTGAATGCCTGTAACTCTAAAAATATTCAAAATATCTTAATATCCTTCTAGTTTGTCATTCTTAATAAACTTTCTTTTTAAAATCTTAATTTTCAAGGCCCTGTATAGTTTAGTCCCATAGATATGGGGATCTCAAAGCAGCTCCATGTTCAAATTGTCTTTCTACAGAAAAAAAACATTTATTCAAAAACATTTAAAAACTGTAATGTTTCCAGATTTTTGACAGGTACTGTATTCACGCATTCTCTGCATAGACTGAGGAATCCCAGGATAAATGCACACCTTGTTGCCTTCACTTACACTGGAACACCGATCTGCTTCATTCTGAAAAGCAAATCTGAAGTTCCTGAGTCACAAGCTGCTCAGAATTACAATCAGCCTCACTTCCCAGCAGATAGCAGAAAGTAGGTTTTCCAGGAAGGCCAACAGTGGTCATCGCCATTACATTTTCACATAATGAAGCTCATGGAACGTTAATAGTTTCTTTTCCAAATGTCTGGCATTGACAGAGGGAGAAAAAACAGGAGAGAGAAGTGATAAAATGGAGATTATATGCTAATTGTCTCCATGCCTTGTAAAGCACACATCCACTCCATTTAGCTTATTGATTGGGAATGTGCAGGCCAGCTTTTTACTCTGATACGCCTGAGGGCTGTAGGCTACTTACACGTGCACTGTTGAAACCAAATTTATATATAATCAAAGAAATATTTAGGCCTAAAATTATGAAAAAGATTAGAAACAGGTAAGATTTAACTATTATTAACAGTTATTAACTATTTGCATCTATCTGATTTTATTTAAATCATCATATTTTCAAAATTAATTTATTCTTAGAATCATCATAAATCTGTTACTTGTGAAATTTTATTCAACAAATTTACAAATTTATTAAAGTTAAACATTTATGAACTATGGGTAGCTATGGAACAAGCAATATTCAGTTAGTTAAAATGTATGAGAATAAAACAAATTGATTTATTGATGATAAACATATAAACCTGGTTAAACACATTCAGTTTATTTATTTCTATTACAGAAATCTTACCTGTTTTTACCTGTTTAATTTATGTATGGATGACAAATATGCATCACATTAAGTTTATTAGTTTGTTCATGTTGAAACGGACTGAGGTTTGATCATATTATCTTTCTCAAATCTCTTTTATATCATCATATTCTGGTCTGCTAGCCTGGAGCTAACAGTACATCATTAGGTTAACATAGCTTTCACCACATGCCTTTTCTTTCATAGACTCTTTCTTACCCCCCTCACCTCTCGTCTGTCTCTGCTGCAGTGTAACAAGGGTCAAAGGTCATGAGTAAGAGAGTGGAAAGGTATTTTTGTGGTAACCGTAAACCACATGGTGAAGCTGTACCCAAACATCAGCTGTCTGTGACATTAGAGGACCCCAGGGTAAGAATGTAAACGATATGAGTATTTGTCAGTCTGTGTGTGGTAATTAACCGTATACATATATGAATGAATAGTTTGTGAGATTTAGTATTCAACTTGTATGTATATATGCATGATTTGATGCTTCCAGTGAGCCTGAGGCTTGTATAATAAAGTATATGCATGGAATACGAGTAAATATAGCGTGTGTGTGCGTTCATGGCTAGATTGAGAGGAGAAGGAGGACAAAAGGAAAATCATTTTTATGCCACCCACCAATTTTAGAGCCATTCCCTCTCTAGTCGCACACACACACACACACACACACACACACACATATGTTTCAGCTTATCTCCCCTGTAGGTCTCAGGTCTTGATCTTAAAGGGTGGATTTAGAATAAAGGCCACAGACAGACATGCTGCTTTTATTTCAGATCATATTATTCTCTTGGGCTCCCAAAATACACGCATACACTAAAATGGAAACATTCTGTTGTTCGTCTGTCTGGTGCGAGAGTTTAGCTTTGTGTTTCAATTGATTTAGTAAGCCAACGCTACCTGAAAAGTAAATTTTACGCCTCTTTACAGTGTAATTTTCCTAATTTAAAAAATGGATATCAAGTCAATGAATTTCTATTCTATTCTATTCTATTCTATTCTATTCTATTCTATTCTATTCTATTCTATTCCTTATTAACAGGCCTGGCTTCACAAGGTGACCTGGCAAACTGAGCCATCTGCACATTAATAATTTATTTTATTTATTTATTTTACATACAATCATAATTCAAATTTGCCAGATGTGCATTTTATTTTATTTTATTTATTTTACTTTGTTTTATTTTTAATTTATTTTTAATTTTTATTTTATTATTTTTAATTTTATTTTTTCATTATTTTAATTTATCTTATTAATAAATTTTAAATTTTTATTTTAATTAATTTTTATTTATTTTAAATTTTATTTTATTAATTTTATTTTATTTATTATTTTTTATTTTACTTTATTTTATTTTATTTTATTTATTATTTTATTATACTTTGTTTTATTTTTAATTTATTTTTATTTTTTTCATTATTTTTTATTTTATTTTTTCATTATTTTTATTTTATTTTATTAATAATTTTTTAATTTTTATTTTATTTTATTTTGGATTTATTTTAAATTTGTCCTGTTGTCCTGTGCCGCGTCCTGTTATCCTGTTAGCTAAGCTGGAGAAAAAGCCAAACGAAAATATGTTCTCAACGAAGGTCTAAAAGAAGCCTGTCCATTTCTTATACGTATGAAATTTTGCTGTCACTGTAAGATGTATTTTCTGTCACCAAATCAGACATTTTATCACATTCGGACATTGTTATGTGTGGATTTATATTCTTTTAGCTTCTATTCCAATGTTGTGAATATTTTGAGGTAAATATTCCCCATCCCATGTGTCCTGGTTTGATTTAAAAACAAAATCCTCATCCTTGGTGTCACCGAGGAGCCTCAGAACAGCCATAGCACATTCCGATCATCAATAGTTTTCAGTGACTCAGGATAAAACAATATAAACCTCAGGAGTAGAAGCGTGTCACGACTCTCTGCCATGGTAAAATGGAAAATGCAGTTGGGGAGGTGCCATTGTTTACAGTGCTAAGCCCAGAGAATGCAGACAGCACTGCAGGATGAGGCTGAACTCACGTGTGCGTGCTCACCACTCTTTCCAAAACCAGCCGAGACTGAGGAAATGGAGAGGATGGACTGGATGAAGGAATATTTGCTGTAAGGGTGGCAAGACAGAAGGGTTTTTTTTGGAGCCCTGTTTTTTATGTGTATTTGTACAGAGCTCTTTACAGTAGGGGTTTTCTGTCAAAGATTGTTTGCACTCTTGTCAGGCTTTCTTTTCTTTTGTTTTGATTATATACTTGACATAATACAGCATTAGCACAGTAGCTAGTTTGTGTATAGAACTTGTGTCACTAATTCAAACATCAACATGTACATTCACATTTCACTGTTTCCCACACTTTGAATGCCTTTTTCCGTTCACCCCTTTCTGTCAGTCTCTCTCAGATCTTAGAGCTTCAGAAGATCCTCAGGTTCCTTTCACTGCAGATTGTGGTTGCCACAGCTGACTAGTTCTGTGCACATTTGCTTACAAGCCCAGTTCTGTGTATGCAAATCATATGTAAAGTTTGACTTGACAGAAAATACACATTAAAGGTTAAAGTATTTTTTGGTCATTGATTTTACAGTGTCTTTGTTACGTCTAGTTACTATAGTAATAACTATAAATTATGTATAATTAAATGCAACTAACCCTAAACCTGTCACATGTATGTCTGTTTTTGCACCATGTTCTGTTTGTCACATGTTCTCCTTTGTTCTAAGTTTCCTGCCACTTGTTTGTTGTCTTGGTTACTGATTAATTAGTGTCTTCAGTTCAGGTGTTTCTTGTTAATTATTCTCATTAACTCCTCAGTTCACTGTGTATATATATGCTCTTAGTCCAGTCTTTGTCCTGTATTGTTTATGTTATACCGTGTTTGTAGTTATTATTTTCATGTTCCTAGTGTTCCATTAAATGTTATTTGAAGTTATCTTCTTCGTCCTGCATTGAACTTGGGTCTGGATGAGGATACTATTCGCTATAGCGAACCTGCTTGCTATTTCTCTCTAGTCGAGTCTATTAATCTTATTCTTTATTTAAATGGTTTTTTTGAAGTTGAAGAAGTTAAAGAAAGAAAGTATCTTCCTCATTCAGCCCCATCAAGGACACACATGGCGTCAGCAGCTCACCCTAAGCCAGTTCCCTCCACGTACCCCTCCAATGGATCCGTCCATTTCTGTCCTCCTGCAGTTCTCCAAGTCCTCAGTCCAGTGATAAAGATCCCAGAGCCCTCGTCGCAAGATGGCCGCCATCCCAGAGCCCTCGTCGCAAGATGGCCGCCATCCCAGAGCCCTCGTCGCAAGATGGCCGCCACGCCTGAGCCCTCGGGTCAAGATGGCCGCCGCTGCCGCCACGCCTGAGCCCTCGGGTCAAGATGGCCGCCGCTGCCACCACGCCTGAGCCCTCGGGTCAAGTTGGCCGCCGCCACGCCTGAACCCTCGGGTCAAGATGGCCGCCGCCACGCTTGAGCCCCGGTCAAGATGGCCGCCGCCACGCCTAAGTCCTCACCAGAATCTGCGAAGGACCAATGGCTAATTGACTTCTGGTCAGAACCTGTACCAGCCCCTGAATCCACTCCAGTGTCTTCTCCTGCCCCTGACTTCTTCTACAGTCCCTGAATCGGCTCCAGTCGTTGAACTCAGCCCAGTGCATGCTCCTATACCAGAGAGCATTGCAGTGCCCCTAATGACACTAGCAATTGTGTGTGTGTTTGGGCCACCCACACAATGGCTCCTGCCCTGACCAGAGTCCAGTGATGGCTCCAGTCCCCGAGTCAGCTCCAGACTCTGCTCCAGTCCCCGAGTCAGCTCCAGACTCTGCTCCAGTCCCCGAGCCCGGTCCAGACACCGCTCCAGTCCCTATGCCCGCTCCAGAGTTCGCTCCAGCCCAGAAACCCGTGGCTCCTCCCAAGGAAATTTTGACAGAATACAACCGTGACAGAATACAGGACCAAACAAACAAGATGATCCTGGCTGAGGACCGCCTGTGGGGACTGATATATATACCCATGGCCATAGTGGCCGAGCCTGGAGTCCGGGCCGAGGCCACACCGCCATGGCGCCCCGAATGTCAGATCCGCCATGGCCCCCCGAACTGCCCGATCCGCCATGGCCCCCTGAACTGCCGGTACTACCCTGGAGGCATCCTACCAGTCCGCACCTGCCCATGACCTCCAGGGTGCCCACCCCCCCTCCCTGGTTGGACGCGAGGTTGCGCCTTCCGGGAGGGGGGGAGTAATGTCACATGTATGTATATTTTTGCACCATGTTCTGTTTGTCACATGTTCTCCTTTGTTCTTAGTTTCCTGCCACTTGTTTGTTGTCTTGGTTACTGATTAATTAGTGTCTTCAGTTCAGGTGTTTCTTGTAAAATTAGTCTCGTTAACTCCTCAGTTCACTGTGTATGTATGCTCTTAGTTTCAGTCCAGTGTTTGTCCTGTATTGTTTGTTACACCGTGTTTGTAGTTATTATTTCCTGGTGATTTTCCTGTTCTTAGTGTTCCATTAAATGTTATTTGAAGTTATCTCCTTCGTGCATTGAATGCTACAGCACCAACTGTGACGAAACCAAACCTAGTCCTAACCTAACACCTACAGTATTATACAGTATATAGTAGTGTGTATATATATACTAAAGTATTATTATTAATATTACTCAGCACTTTAATGTATAAATACACTGTAACAAGGACACCACAAATAAAGTGTAACCACTTTGTTTATCATTATTTTTGCAATACCACACACAAACTGTTCTTATTATGATCACACCTCTTATCACATCTCTGATTATGATCACACCTCTTTCTCTGACAGGCCTAGTTTCTGTAAATAGAAATACACTTATAAAGAGGTGTACTTCTTTTTGGCAAGGGTTAATATTAAGTAACTTATATTTTTACGGAAGCTTTTTTTTCCACCACTGAATAAAACATAAAAAAAGGTAATTGCAACTTTTTATCACACATTTTATCTCATATTTTTTTCTCAGAATTGCGTGATATTAACTCACAAGTTATAAAGTCAGAATTACATGATATGAAGTCAGAATTGTGAGATATAAACTTTTTTTTCCCCTCAGAATTGGACTTTATTGGACTCGCAGTTGCGAGTTTATATCTCATAATTCTAAGAAAAGAAGTCAGAATTGCAAGAAAAAAGTCAGAATTGTGACTTCATATCACGCAGTTGTGACTTTATATCAAACAATTCTGACTTTATAACTCACAATTGCGGGTTTATGTCTCACAATTCTGACTTTATCACGCAATTCTGACTTTATAACACGCAGTTGCGACTTTATATCACGCAATTCTGACTTTAAAATTCGCAATTGTGACTTTATATCTCACAGTTCTGAGAAAAAAAGTCAGAATTGTGTGATAAGTCCTAATTATCTTTTTTTTTTTTTTTTTATTCCGTGGCGGAAACAAGCTTCCATACATTTAAGATATTTTATGGCCAATTTAGTTTATTTTTATTCCATAAATGAAAATATTTCCAAATGATACTTAGTGAACCATAGCATGGCAGGTAAGAACATACAGAACATACAAACAGTGAAAAGTCCCAGTGCAGAAATATCAGCACTTTTGGAACACTACATGTCCACCCAGGGGTGTGTTTCCCAAAAGCATTGTTAGACAAGTATGGTCGCACGTTCCGTCGTTATTAGCTTAGTTCAACGAGTCTGTGTTTCCCAAAAACCATAGTTTCAATGAACATTTGCAAACAGCATCGCAAAGTTGTGTGATTAGAATGACAGCTTTCGACCTGTGGTCAGAAGCATTGTTCTGTCATGACAACTCTCGAAGTGTTTGGCATGGTAATGGATATGACAATGTTGATATCTTGGAAGAATAGATCTGCTACGTTGCTGCTGTTATTGCTGCTGCTGTTGCTGCTGGTTTTTGCTGCTGCTGTTGGTTATTGTTGCTGCTGCTGTTATTATGCTGATATTATTGCTGCTGCTATTGCGCTGCGGTTATTGCTGCTGCTGATGGTTGCTGCTGCTGCTGCTGTTATTGCGCTGCGGTTATTGCTGCTGCTGATGGTTGTTGCTGCTGCTGCTGTTATTGCGCTGCGGTTATTGCTGCTGCTGATGGTTGTTGCTGCTGCTGCTGCTGTTATTGCGCTGCGGTTATTGCTGCTGCTGTTGGTTATTGTTGCTGTTGCTGCTGCTGTTATTGCGCTGCGGTTATTGCTGCTGCTGATGGTTATTGTTGCTGCTGCTGTTATTGCGCTGAGGTTATTGCTGCTGCTGATGGTTATTGTTGCTGCTGCTGTTATTGCTGCTGCTGTTGCTGCTGGTTTTTGCTGCTGCTGTTGGTTATTGTTGCTGCTGCTGTTATTATGCTGATATTATTGCTGCTGTTATTGCGCTGCGGTTATTGCTGCTGCTGATGGTTGTTGTTGCTGCTGCTGCTGTTATTGCGCTGCGGTTATTGCTGCTGCTGATGGTTGTTGCTGCTGCTGTTGGTTGTTGCTGCTGCTGTTGGTTATTGTTGCTGCTGCTGCTGCTGTTATTGCGCTGCGGTTATTGCTGCTGCTGCTGCTGTTATTGCGCTGCGGTTATTGCTGCTGCTGATGGTTATTGTTGCTGCTGCTGTTATTGCGCTGCTGTTATTGCTGCTGTTGTTGGTTATTGTTCCTGCTGCTCTTGCTGCTGGTTATTGCTGCTGCTGTTGGTTATTGCTGCTGCTGTTGGTTATTGTTGCTGCTGCAGTTATTGCGCTACTGTTATTGCGCTGCTGTTGGTTATTGCTGCTGCTGCTGTTGGTTATTGCTGCTGCTGTTAGTTATTGCTGCTGCTGCTGTCATTGCGCTGCTGTTATTGCTGCTGCTGTTGGTTATTGTTGCTGCTGCTGTTGGTTATTGCTGCTGCTGCTATTGCGCTGCTGTTGCTGTTGGTTATTGCGCTGCTGTTATTGCTGCTGCTATTGGTTGTTGCTGCTGCTGTTATTGCACTGTGGTTGTTGCTGCTGCTGTTGGTTATTGCTGCTGCTGCTGTTATTGCTGCTGATGTTATTGCTACTGCTGCTGCTGATGGTTATTGCTGCTGCTGTTATTGCGCTGCTGTTATTACTGCTGCTGTCATTGCTGCTGCTGTTGGTTACTGCTGCTGCTGCTGTCGGTTATTGCTGCTGCTGTTACTGTGCTGCTGTTATTGCTGCTGCTGCTATTGATTATTGCTGCTGCTGTTACTGCGCTGCTGTTATTGCTGCTGCTGCTGTTGCAGCAGAGCAAGTACAGATACTACTGCCAATACATAAATGACAGGCTGCTGTGAGCAAGTAAGTCATGCTGCTGCTGTACAATATAACATACATGAATTACCCATAGCAGATCTGTACAGTTGGAGCTGGGGGGAAGGTGGAGGGTTTCTGACAACAAATGCTGACCAGTATTTGAGGGTTGAGCAGTGAGTTCATTGATACAGCAGCATCCAACCAATCAGCTGTGTCCTATAGAGAATGATGTGATTGCAAGCAGATTGACTTAATGACCTATCTAGAGTTTCATTACAGAACTTTGTATTTTCTTGTTTTCATGACATGGACTTAATAAATCCTTATCTTGAGCAAAATAAGCAAGCCGACATTCAGTACAATCTTTCAGTACAATCTTTCAGTACAATCTTTCTACAATCTTTCATTTCGATGTATACAAATTTAATTTACGTCTTTTACTTGGTCAAAGGATTTAAATCACCATTTTTGAAGACTGTGCATGTGCGTACATGCTCTAGTAGCCTATGTAAGGAGGAGCCTATGACTCAAGCTGGAAATACAGCAAACTAACAGAAAAAAATGAGAATTAGTCCTCACATGCCATGTTTGTAATTTATAGCAAATATCTAGCATTAATTCCATCACAAACAGACAAATTAAAAGTTCTTACTCCAGCACCTGTGTATCATTAACCAACATAGCTGAATGATAAATTTGCGACAATACAGCTTCGGGAAACAGTTGTGACTAGCTTGTTAATTTCTTCAGCAATGCATCGTACTAGATAAGCGGAGAGTTACTTCATTGTATGGGAAACACCAGACCAGAACTTATACACATTCTCATGGTACACAGCAAGACAAGATGAGAACAAGATAAAAGAAAAAAGAAAAATGAAAAGCCTTGGAATTGAAAAGCTAGTAACAGAGACTAAATAAATCACACCAATAGAGCAGCACTGGAGTACAGATGGGGAGAAGGTCTGGAAAACCCACTGACCTCAGGAGAAAGACAGTTTGAGAAGTGAACAGATAGCTTTATTGTCCTCCAATCGTTTCAATATTAAATCAATCAGCTTACTCAAGGATACATCTTCATGCTGACTGCGCTGGGATGTCAAAATGAGTCCCACTATTGTTTTCATAATCCACTGGACTCACGCTGAACCCAGAGAGGGGCTCTGAAATGAGCCACAGCAGTGTGTGAATGTGGACAG
This sequence comes from Hypophthalmichthys nobilis, assembly GCA_037950665.1. NCBI lineage: Eukaryota > Metazoa > Chordata > Actinopteri > Cypriniformes > Xenocyprididae > Hypophthalmichthys > Hypophthalmichthys nobilis. The sequence continues at coordinate 27,966,607 of CM075469.1, forward strand.
AGAGAAAGAGCGGGGCTTCATTCTCAAACTTTTGCCAGCATTGTGAACCCTGGAGGAATGGAACCTGCTAAATTAGCCAGAACCACTGTAAACCTTTTATACTGCAACCATAAACTTTCTATATCTCTCTCCACTGTCATTCTGTTTTTTTCAGAGTCACATTTTTCCTGCACGTGCAACCAAATGCACTATCATGTTTTTTTGTTTTTTTTTCCCTTTCTGTTCTTCTCTGATTTTTTCATGTACAGCCTTTTAAGTGCCTTTACATGAATATGGAGCATATGTGTCAGACAGAGAGAGAGAGAGAGACTTAGTTAAAGTGCCTGCGGGTCACCCAGCCCTGGGGCGGTAGGGATCTGTAAGCAAAAACAGCACTGTTGCTAAGACACAGTCAAAATATAAACAAAGGCACAACCCTGCGCACCGAACAAGGGCTGTTTCAGTTGGAGTCTCACTCGAGTTTGGAAAACAGCATTGTGAGAGATGATGAGAAGAGACAGAGGGAGTGTTTTCTGCGGGAGGATGTTCTCAGTCTGCAGGTGTTTGCTGAGGAAATGCCTCTACATCTGCATGGGGTTTGTTTTCCTAGATCCTAAACGCTGGATGCAGCTTATGAGAAACCCAGCCGTCAATCAAATCTTCCAGCCAAAATTACAAAATTACATAAAAGCACTGTGTTATTATGTTATGACCATAAATATATCCCATGGAAAACATTCAGTGATGGACACTTCATTGTTATTCTGTGAAGCACCTTACAGTAGGCTACCATGGTGTATGAATATGATAATCAAACAGTTTAATGGTATCCATTACAAAAAGTACCACGGTATTACCATCATGCTAGGCATAGTAAAAACATGGTAGTACAATAGTACTTTTTATTCTTTGAAGTACCTTAAAATACCATGATATATGAATATGGTAATCAAACAAGACCATGACATAATTTTAAAATAGGACTCTAACAAGATGATAATACAGTGGTATTCTTTTAAGTGTCATGCAATACCATGATTTAGCCTATGTACCATGGTACTACTATGTTTAACAGAATGGTAGTACCATGGTATTCTTTAAAGTATCACACACTAACATAGTGGTATTACTGTGTTTTTACCATATCTAACAGGTATTATTGTACTTACAGTACCATGGTGTATAAATATAATAATCAGTTTTATAGTATCCATTGTAGAAAAGTATCTTAAAATACCATGGTGAATGAATATGGTAATAAAACAATACCATATTTTTCCTTTAAAATGGACTCTAACAAAATGGTAATACCATTGTATTCTTTTAAGTGTCACTCAATATCATGTTACATGCACATGTTAATCAAAAAAGTACCACGGAATTACCATATTTTACCATGTTTAATAGTGGTACAATGGTAATCTTTTAAGTACTTTACAATACCATGGTTTAAAACCAAACAGTACAATGGTGTCCATTTCTAAAAGGTACCATAGTATTACCATATTTTTACCATAGTATTATTTAAAGTACCTCATAGTACCACATTGTATGATATTTCCATGTTTTTGGACGCTAACATGATGGTTATATAATGTAAATTCCATTGTATATTATTATGATTTCTGTCTTATATTTCAGAGTAACTATTTCATGACCATCTGACACCAGCACATAACAAAGGACTGCCACAGTACTGTAAGTATGTTCTCTTCAATATGTTTTATACTGAACACTCACTCACACTCATAAATACACTTCCCTTCAACTTTTGTGCATTGATTATTTAGAGATTAATCAGTTGTGTAATGGAATAACATTAAACTAACATTAAACAAGAAGGAAGCTCCTTTCTACCTCATTCCCAGATCACATGGGTGTGTGTGTGTGTGTGTGGGATGGATATGTTTACGCTCAGACAAGAAATGAGGTCTGGAGATTTATGTGGGATTTTCCACTTTGATTTGTGCGTGTGTATGTATCTGCCAGACTTCTGCTCTCATGGTTTGACTTTATGCAGCACGTCAGAGTCATCCAAAAGGTGGAGAGGACCGAGAGAGAGAGAGAGAGAGAGAAAGGACACAACATCTATTCCTGATTCAAGATGTCTGCTCTTTCTTAGAATAATACATGATCTTACATATAAATCTCTCTCTTCTGGAAATGTAATTGGATTTAACAAATATGTCTAAATTTTTCTATATTGATAATTGATTTGAATCATTCAAATGTTTATTTATTTGTTTTTTTATACAGTATATATACATATTTATTCAGTTATTTGTTGCTCTGCAGAGTTTGGCTTTATGCGTGTGAACTGTGGGGTTTTCCCTTTCATTGCATTTCAGAGGCCTAATGAAGTCAGTTACAACAAATTGCAACCACCTCTTTCACTCTCTGTCAACACACAAACACACACAAACACACACACACACACACACAATCTCCTGGTCTCCTTGCATATATATATACACACAATATTACTGTTTTTACTGTATTTTTAATTAAATAAATGCAGCCTTGGTGAGCAGACGAAACTTCTTTTTAAAAACATTAAAAATCTTACCGTGTCCAAACTTTTTACTGGTAGTGTGTGTATATATATATATATATATATATATATATATATATATATATATATATAATTTATTATAATAAATAAATATATTTATTTATTTATATATATATACACTTTACATTCATGCATTTAGTACTTTGAAATATTTATTCACAGTGACTTACTGGAATTACTTAAAGGAGTTAATTTTACCAGTATACTGTATGTAATTTAACACATATACACTGTAAAAATTTTCCACCTAATTCAGCTTGATTCAAATCAAATTCAGTCATTTCACCTCATTTTTTGAAAAATCTTGTTTAGTCTCGTTGAACTTAAAAAAAGAAAACAAGGAAGTTGAAATGAGTTAAATGAGTTAAAGTAAACGGAAAATATATGTTCCAATGACTTATCGATCATATCAGTTTTTACAGTGCCCAAACTCATTTACATATTCCTAGAATGTAAACCTGATTAACTAGAAACACTGAGTGTTGAAATATTGTCTTATCTGTTCCTCCTTTACTTGTATTTATAGCTTCAAAGAAACATTCTCAAAAGCCTTTGAAAACACCTCTGTGTGTGTGTGTGTGTGTGAGCGTGTGTGCACGTTTGTGTGTGAGAAACAGATAAAGAGTCAGAGAGAGTTTCACTTGCTTTTTCTCAGGCTCAAAACATCTCAGTATCTCTCTGAACAAATGTCCTCAGAAAATGTGTTTGTGTGTGTGTGTGTTTCCAGGCTGTCTCTGTGAGTTTCAGGAAAACTGTAAAGTTCCCTCTCTCTCTCTCTCTCTCTCTCTCTCTCTCTTTCTCTGGGGGGTTCTGTGAGGGACTGTTTAATTGTTAGTACAGCCAGCCATTCTGTGTGCGTCTAGGATGGGAAGAATATGTGAAGGTTTACTTAAGATAGCAGCTCCAGAATCCAGCGATAAGAGCTGAATATATGTGTTTGCTCAGCCTGGTTGTGTGTGCAGGTCAGAGAGAGGGAGATTAATTCGTCAGACTGTGATTTTCACTAAGAAAAGACCGAATGCCTTTAAACAAAGCTGACCCTGTATGCGTGTGTGTTTCAGATTGGGGTGTATGAGTTTATTGGTTTTAACCGTAACTCGTTGTGCCTCTGGAAGAATACCAGTCTCAGTTTTAGATGCATGATCATGGACCTTATATTCCATTTACATTCCATTTACATTTATGCATTTGGCAGACGCTTTTATCCAAAGCGACTTACATTGCATTATACTATACATTTGTATCTGAGTATGTGCAATCCCATTGCTAGTGCCATGCTCTAACCACTGAGCTACAGGAAAGCTTCCTTCACTGCCCATCATACATATTAAAGGATTTAATAATAAATACATGTTTACATGTTCTGATTAACATATGAGTGGTGTTGTGGTTGGTTTCCAGGGTGTTTACTAGAGGGTGGTTATTAGCTACTGGTCAAAGTCAAAAGAACTCAAACTTAAGTGTCTCTGATAATCTTGTCTCTATAGATATGGTTAGGCAATTCTTTTATTGTAAGTCTATGGGATGTTTTGGCCATTTATCATTCAGCAGGCAAAATTCGTAATTCTGACTGGTTAGAAACTTGATGAATGACGAAGAGTTTCCAAACAGAAAGGGGGAAAGAGAGTTATTCATTACTAGACAAAGCTGAAGTGCAGTCACAGTAGATATATTGACTATTACCATACTGTTTAGGTGGGTTTCCATTTTTCTTAAAACTGTGGTATAACGGATGTAGCACACATCTTGTCTTCTGTATTGTGATGTACATTTGAGTGAAACAGATTATTGAAAAAGAAAAGATGTAGGATGTGGACCTGTTGATTAGATAGTGGCAGATTGGCTCAATGTGAATTTGCAGTAAACTGTAAGAAAGGGGCGGAGTTTAACTTTGACATTCATCACTGGAGAGAAGTCTGAAGACCTTGATTTTTAAAAATAAATCAAATGCACGAATTAATGAATTACAATAAGATTAAGATTTAGAAAACAGAAAGCGTGAATTTTCACTTCATGCCAACTCTAAATAATTTGTAATTGTTTTTTTTAAAGTAATAATTTAAAAATGTATTTAAAATTTAAAAAAAAAAAAAATCTGAATTTGTCAAATTTTAATTTCTGACCTTTTGCTACAAAGTCCCGTCCATTTGAGAGCTCCTCCAGTCAACATACAGAAAAGTCACCTTCTAGACAGGTCAAATTGATTGAAAGCACATTGTCCAATAAAGAAGTCAAATGCTTTTTCCAATGAAACAGCACTCACAAAACTCTCATAGACTGCCAGTGAAACCGCGTCTGGGCAGGAATCAAAATGACATTTATAGACTCTTGTCCAATGAGCATCCATCTTTGCCCCATTAAAATGGTACCAGTATCTGCCATAGACTCCTTGTGATGCCCAGCTTCAATGGGGCTCTATGGGCCACATAGATTCATGCAGATTAAAGCGAATCACATTATAGGAGTGAGTGTTGTGCAACTTTATTCGCTAGGTAACACTTTATTTCAATGCACTTTGTAAAAAACTTTGCAACTACATGTCAACTTATTCTACTAACCCGAACCCTAACACCTAAACAGTCTGCTAACAGTCTACTAATACTCTAATGAGAGTTAGTTGACATGTAGTTGCAACGTAGAATGTCTAAAGTGGACCATCGAAATAAAGTGTAACTGGAAGTTGTGCTTTGTGTAGTCTTAAAGCAATTACCATTGACTGGAACTAAAAAAAAAAAAAAATCCCTTCCCTTTCAGTCCAATGAAACTAACCAGGTTTGTTTAGAGTCTTGTTCTGGGTCGCAGCTTTAAACCTGACACACACACACACACACACTAAAGTCATTAGTCTTCCATGAAGTCGCTTTGTAAAATTCCAGGGTAGCTAATAAATAACCCATCTAGACTATTTCACAAGAACTTCAGGAGGGAATTTCCCTGAGGCTGACCCTTACCTTAATACTCTGTCTCTTTCTCTTTCTATCTCTCTTTCACACACACACACACGCTGTCCGTGCTTTATAATGCCAAAAACAACCCTCAAGCTAATATTCTTACTGAATGTCACAGTTGAAGGAAGAGTTCTTCAGTCAGCACATAAACTGACATGCTGCTTTAACTGCTTCAACTTTTAAAACACATAGTCGCCTGAGGTGACTTCATATCCAGAGGCTTTTTAATACCACAATATTTAATTAGAATGCAATGTCTGCTGCATCTACACACCCTGCCATAAATGATATGCAAAACTGCGGTGCACATCCAGTGAGGCAGTGTGCAGATTTACACAATTCATCATTACAATGCGTCTTCCAGCAGGAGTGGCCGCCCACGCTCTGTAGTTCATGCCCTCCCAGTACACTCAAAAAACGAATTCATTACCCTTACTTAATTTTATTGAAGAAAGTTTTTACACACATTTCCATTTTTTTTTTTTTTTTTTTTTCATTTAAATTAAATTTGTTAAGTTGGGTCAACACAAATTAGTTGCATTAGTTTGTATGTTTAACTCAACTTTAATACATTTATCAAACTAAACTTTTTTATGCTGGTCCAACTGAGGATTATTTAACTTAAAGACTGGTGTCAGTACTGACATTTTATAGTTGTTACTCACTGAGACCTTGTTTAAATCTGGTATTAAGATGCGTTTTGGTCGATCGGATCACATGTAGACGAGGGAGACACATTCCCGTTTACACCTGATGTTTTAATCTCTATGGTCTATGGGGGAATCAGGATTGGCGAGAGAACATACTTGGTACTTTTTTCATCTACATACCAAACTTGGGTCTTCAGCCACAAAGTTTAAATCCCGTCTGGCTAGTGCGATTCCCATAATGTTTACGCGTTAGGTCAGTAGGCGGTCTTCTGTGGCTGTTCGAGCGCATTTGACCACATGAGCGTCTACACTACGAAAGCAATCCGATCAAATGAGTTTCTGACTACCTCTGGAAGTGTTCGAAAGTGGACAAGCTCAAAACGTTTTAGACCCCGTTCACACCTGTATTTAGCATCGTCCACTTGTGATCCGATCGACCAAAACGCATCTTAATACCAGGTGTAAACAGGGCCTGAGTGAAGCCACAGTGGTAACCACAATATGTAAAAACATTACAGAAACTAAATATCCAAAATAACTGAACATTAAACGCCAACACCCTTTACTGAAAAACACAAAATAACAATTAATCTCTGAATTTACTCACCTAATGCAGTCCCTTGCCAAACGTGCTGGGAACTACAGATTGACTACAGTTAGTTATGTCAACAAAAATGATTTATGTAGTCCAAACACAAATGGATGAAGTAAATTTCAGTTAAATATATTAGGTTGATTGAACACAATGAAATTAAGTTGACAAAATGTTCAAAAATCATGTTACTTTAGCTCATTTTAATTGATTAAACTGAACAAGAGGCAAACATCTTTTTTGAGTGTGCATAACACAGCAAACTGCACACAGGAGGCTCTACTCACAATTGATTTCAATAGAGTTTGACATTATAAGTACAGTAGTCAACATTTGAAATCGATCAAAAACTTTTATCAAAGTTGTCCTAAAACCTTCTTCTTAGGACAACTTTGATGAACTTTTTTGATCCACTTCAAATGTTGACTACTGTATTTTATTGATTCTTTACTGCGGGGATGCTCAACTTTGGAAAGCGCAGGATCCACAAAGCAGAATCCCTTTAGCCTCAAGGGCCACATTATTAATTTTATTTTAATGAATCTACTAAACTATGTTCTAAAAGTGTATTTTGACAGATTGTGGTGGGCAATGTGCAAACATATATATATATATATATATACAGTCAAACCAAAATTTATTTAGACACTTTGAACATTTCATTCATTAATACAGTTTATTCACTATAGTTAAAAAAAAATGGTAATAAAATATGACAAGATCAGAGTTAAACTCTGAAAATAATCTTAATTATGTCAGATAACACTTAAGCAAAACATGGTCAGGTCAAATTGTCTGAATAATTTTTGGTTTCAGATTTTTATCAATTTTACCGGTAGTCCACTGTATGAAGAATTTTTGGGTATAATATGTCACAGTTTACTTTATTTTGCTATCCTCACTTACATAAATGAACTATAGTGTCCTGCACCCACTAGTAAAAATATATCAAAAATGTCTGAATAATTTTTGATTTGACTGTGTATATATATATATATATATATATATATATATATATATATATGTTTTGATAAAAAAAAAAAAAAAATGCAGTGTTGGTGAACATAAGATGCTTCTTTCAGGAAAAAAAATGCTGCTGTTTAGAACGTTCTATTCATCAAAGAACAAACAACATGACGGCCACAATAAGATGTTTTTAGTTTAAAAATGGTCCATGTTGTATCCTAATCTTGTTCCACTTTATCACTTTCACTAAGAATAAAATGGCAAAAGCCCCTTTACCAAAACAGGAGGAAAAAAACAAAAAGAAACTTTGAAAACATGAACTTTTGTGAGGGAAAAAAAGGAGAAAAGGATAGATTAAGAAGATGAGAGGGGACAGAACTGGAGAGGGAGAGATGGGGGTTTAAGGGCGACCATAAGTAAAGTGAGACACTTAAATTTGCTAAAATAACAACTGAGGTTTTACTGATTAAAGCCTGAAGCACTTTGATAATTAGCAAAAGGATCTTAAAACATGAAGACATGATCTTACTGTGTGTCGGTTCACTGTTTGGGCCAGTCAAAAAGTTCAATATTTATCTTAGGGGCCGGGCTTGCACATGAACATACTCACACATATACACTGTATCTTCATATATACACACATTGAAAAGATATTGTGCACTTAAACTCACTGACCCCTTAGCAATACCAAGGCCAAAAATCCATCCACATATTTCACCAGGTTCTTGGTGTACTCTTCAACCTGTTGAATCTTGTCATTACTGTCAGGTATGAAAATAGCTGCATCTCCGGAAAACAGGAGTGTTCCTCACTACAATGTTACACACACACACACACACACACACACTGATGGTGGATGTCCTGAGGCACTGGAAATTTGAACAGGTCGTCCTCAGGTCTCTCCGCCTCTGGTTGCTCCTCTGTTTGTGTTTGTTGTTTTCCCAGTTCATCAGGGAGGAAGGGGCGAATGTTTTCCTCAGCTATCACTGAGGTGTATGTTTATGTCTGCTAGAGTGTTTGATGTGAGGTGCTGGGCTGGGTCATGTTTCTTGGCATTGATTTTTAAAAAAATCATTGCATATGGCTGTATATATATATTCGTCCTGTGTACACTTTTCTTTATGGAACTTGAATAAAGTTGCAGCATTTTTAAACAAAACTAAGAACGCTGAGAAATTATCATCATAGAGACAACATCAAAATGTGAACCACAATAAATAATACAGCACCTCTACATATTAGACTTGATAAAATTCTGCATCTACATAATTGGAATAATGTTTATAATATCATTTGTTGTGATTTTTTTTTTTTTTTTTTTTTATAAAGAGAAACTCAAAAGTGACAATTCTTTAAAAAAAAAAAATGTTCAATTAATATAAATAAAAAATATTTATTTACCCAATGACAAAAACATTCATCCAAAGTAAAAAGATTATGTATTATAAAGATCATATTTTTTTTTAGACATAAACCAAAATGTTACATAATGTAGGTTACTATAATATGTTTGGCTTTTTACAACTTATATCTAAATTAGCTACAGTATAGTGGAATTTTCACTTGAGATAAAACTAAAAGCATTTTGTTAGTCAATGTTTAAATTAGTTCACTTTTAACGACAGCTTTGGAAAACTTTAATGTTTATTGTGAATATCAAAATATCATATTTTCATATTGTACTAACAAAAAGAAAAGAAATAAATTTCTCACACAAATTTTTCTGTGTGGTTTCAGAAGAATATAGAGCATTACACTCTAAAAAATGCTGGGTTAAAAACAACCCAATTTGGGTTAAATATGGACAGCAGTTAAATGTTTGCCCAACCTGCTGCAACCTGCCTTAAAATGAACCCAAAATAGGTTGGAAATTAAAAATCAAAAACATAATTACAGAGGCAACAGTAATAATCAAAAGGGGAACATTTATTAAAGCAATTTAGTAAATGTTTATTATTCAATTAATATTTATTAAACTTATTAATATATGCTCATTTATTAAACATATTAATAATTCATTTCCAACCTTCATTTTAAGCGAGCAATATAGTAATTTTTAAACTATAGAGTTAAATAAAACTACCCAGCAGGTTGGGTCAAACATTTAACCCAACCACTGGTTTAAAGCAACTCAGTTGCTTGGTTTGTTCATATTTAATCCAACTTGGGTTATTTTTAACCCAGATTTTTTTTTTTTTTTTTTTGTGGGTAGTATGGACAACTTTTATAACGCATTTATGGTGCTTTTTTTTTTTTCTTTACAGCCTTTGGTCACCATTCATATTCATTGTATCACTCTAAAAAATGCTGGGTTGTTTCAACCCAAATTTGGGTCAAATATGGACAAACCCAACCATTGGGTTAAAAAAAATGAATTTAAAAAATTAACCCAACAGTTGGGTTTGTCAATTTTTGACCCAAACTTGGGTTGAAACAATCCAGCATTTTTTAGAGTGATGTAGGAGAGGACCATGAACATTCTTCAAAATTTCTTTCTTTTGTGTTCCACAGATGAAAGAAAATGAGGCGGGTTTGAAATGACATGAGGGTGAGTAAAATAATGACAGGCGTTTCATTTTTAGGTGCAGAAGTCTTTTAAGTGTAAATTGACCAGTGAATACTTTAAGTATACAAATAGCCCTGTAAAGGAGACTAAAGTCTGGCTAATGTCTGTCAGGAATGTCAAAGTGGATTCTGTCTATATGTCACAAAATGCATAATTTCCAGACTCTTCAACCATGGTCGGTCTGAGTCTGAGGTGAAGGGGAGGGGCAGGTGTTAACCCATCTCCCCCGTCAAACGCTGCATATATGTTGCTGACTTGTCAAAAGCCGCTTACAAGAGAAAAGTTCCACTTGCTCATCTAAAACGTTCTATTTTTTTCCATGCGAGACATGAAGAAAAACAGGTTAATGCACTAAATATGTAAATTAGCCTCTGAGCACTGAATGTGTTTTTATATGAGTCTCAAAGTACTAAACACATAAACACATAAACTTTACATATTTTGACATATAAATCTCTTGGGTTTTTTTTAAACTACACACAGTAATAACTTCATAGGCATGTTATGACATTTTCCAGGCATTCATATTACATCATAAGACACTTGCCTATAATCCCTTTGAGAATGTTACATAGATACATACAAAGCCTCATGTATTCATACTTGACATACATGACCCACTGTTTCTCCACTGAATAAATGTTATATTGTATTTGTATTGGTATATATACAGTAAGTCGAATATTACATTGTATTATGAGTCTAAAATGGTCAAATTAAACATTTTCCTTTCTTTGTTTTCATTTTGCTCTCAGACAGTAAGCTAGCATAGCATAACTTTTTAAGAAAAGCTCTTTTCATTAGCTACATAGATATAAATTACATTTCACATATTACATTAAATTTTAAGGATAATTTCAAGGTCTAATTACTTACCTATTAATTAATTATACTAATTAAAATATAAGATATAAACAATTGTGAGTTGTAATGTCAGAATTGCGAGATATAAAATCACAATTGCGAGAAAAAGTCAGAATTGCTAGATATAAACACAACTAGGGAGAAATAAAGTCAGAATTGCGAGATATAAACTCACAATTGGTGAGAAAGAAGTCAGAATTGCGAGTAATAAAGTGTTTGTGAGTTTATATATATATATTTACATTTTGGTGGATTGGTGGCTAATCGTATGAATTTGTACAATCTGTTTATGCCCCAGTGATGCTCAGGTTTAATGATGGGGTTGGGATGAACTTTCAATGTTTACTTTTTGCTAAAAAAACATTTTTGTACAAATCACATCGTATGAATTCAAATGAAATTGCCACCTTATAAAATAGTACACCTCGTAACAACATGAGGGTGAGTGAATGATGACAGAATTTTTATTTTTTGGATGAACTATCCCTTTAAAAGGTAGTTATTTTAACACAGTATATTTATATTTAACAGGCTTTTTAAATCCATATGCATAAATGTTAGATTACAAGTTAGTCAGAGTGCATACTTTTGACCAACGATAAACAAACACAAGACAAATGCTGACCATAGCAACAGTAGGATGCTAAAGCACTTCATACAGTATCACTATAGTGTTTTAAAACATCTTTACAATTGCTGACAGTTAGCAACTTGTGCTAGTTGTGAGACACCTGTGCATGAGGTTATGAAATGGCTGTATGCTTAGTGAACTTGTTGCATGTATTCCACCCTATTCAAATAAACATACCTGCTACTCACCCAGAACATAATTCACACTCATCTCTCATCCCGTCAGTGTTTCCCTCTCTCATACACACACACTTAATCACTCACTGTCAATAACATGAAGATGTTACATCATGAGGCAGGGTGATGAAGACAGAAACCCTTATCATCTGCTTTCTGTCACATTGCATCCAGGCAGTTTGCCAACTGAAAGTGGCTCAGCTACTTCACTCTCTTGTGGTTTTTGCATAAATGATTGCATTTCTTCCTTTCCTTAATGCATACACTTGCACTTGTTTGTGTACTTGTGATATTTGATTCATTATTTGATTCATTATCTGCATTTGTCTCTCAAAGAAAATATTGCTGATTTAGTGGTTTATACAAAGTCAGATAACTATATCAAAAAGTGAAGGTAAAAATGTAAAGGAGTAATTTACTTAAAATTGTACATTCAGGTTTGGAATGACAATTTTTGGGGATGAAATGTCTCTGCAGGGTCCAAACTAGGCTGTAGAAGAAGTTCATTTTGGAATCTATGTGACTCTTTTTGGGCTTCTGCAGATGAATGGTGTCAGGATTGTGGGAAAGGTGAAAGGTGAGGGAGCAGATAGTAAGTAAAGGAAGCGAGGGGCCTGTCCTGACCCCTCAGGGATTCTGCCAGGGGACCAGGCACCAGATAAAATGATTGTATGTGTGAGCGGTTATGACTGATAGGCTGCAAACAGGAACACATTGTAAAGGAGTCTTGTTAGGCAAAATAGAAAGGGTGGGAGAGGGGTAAATCAGACCTTTGTGAAAAAGAAGTGCACTTAATTCCATTGAATGTGCACTTGTAGTGTACTTCAAATCTTAAAAGTGTATTTTATAAAAACTGTACTTGCAGAAAATATAATGTTAATGAAATAAAAGGCCACTTAAATGTTCTTATAGAGTGTACACTTTCATGACTTCTTACTTTTAAAGTTTTACTTTAAAGTACATTTTAAAGGGTTAGTTCACCCAAAAATGAAAATTCTGTCATTAATTACTCACCCTCATGTCGTTCCACACCCGTAAGACCTTCGTTCATCTTCAGAACACAAATTAAGATATTTTTGATAAAATCTGATGGCTCAGTGAGCCCTGCATTGACAGCAAGATAATTAACACTTTCGATGCCCATAAAGGTACTAAGAACATGTGACTACAGTGGTTCAACCTTAATGTTATGAAGCGACAAGAATACTTTTTGTGCACCAAAAAAACTAAATAACGACTTTATTCAACATCTAGCGACGGGCGAAGCTTTACGAATCTTTTGTTTCGGAATCAGTGGTTCAGAGCGCCAAAATCACGTGATTTCAGTAAACAAGGCTTCATTACGTCATAAGTGTTTCGAAATTTCAATGGTTCACGTGACTTTGGCAGTTTGATACACACTCCGAAACCACTGATTCAAAACAAAAGATTTGTAAAGCTTCGAAGCTTCATGAAGCAGTGTTTTGAAATCGCTCTTTTGTTGGACAAGATGTTAATAAATGTTGAAACTCGCAGTGCTTTCAGATGGATTAGCATTTGGAGCCATACTTCATTGACAAGCTGCGCATAAAAAAATAATTACAGCCTTTGTGATTCCATAATCACAATGCCCACATTGACAAGCGCTTAAGTGAGTGGGTTATGAGATATCCACAAATACATAGTTCAGGAATGAAACTCTAACCGAACGCTGATTGGTTCTTTCTACGCTGTGGCACCAGCTAATCAGAAGTATTTCCAAATCCACGCAATCGTACCCTAGCCTGCGACAGGTGGCACGCTCCGTGATGTGAAAGCTTCTGTTATCCCTCCTCCTCCCCAGTGCCACCTGTAGAAATCTGCTAGGGGGGTTCTAGCATTCTTGCAGCAGCCTTTCCTTTGTTTATTATTTTTGACTAAGCTAAACAAATTATTGCACACTTTCAAATGGACTTTGAAAGGCTATCCGCTCGACTGTAGGCATATGCTAGCGTACACATAAAAAACCGAAGTATACTTTGGGCTCATGTAGACTGTAAAAGACTTAGTAAACTGATAGGTTAGGGTTAGGTGTAAGGGTTTGGTTTAGTAGAATAAGTTGACATGTAGTTGCAGAGTTACTTATAGTTAGTAGAATGTCTAAAGTGGACCATTGAAATAAAGTGTTACCAAAAATGGTACAGTGTAGAATAGTGGATAAGTATGCAAATTGGGACTAGCAGTGATGAAAGCTGACTGTGTTGTCACGTCTCGTCAACTGCGTCTTGGCCAAAAGAACTAAAGGCGACCGTCAGTTAGCACGTGCGTTCAGCGCCTGCGTAAAAGTGAATATATCTGTCTATATCAGCAGGTATCAATAGTCTTTTTTCATCATTCAAAAAGGGAAACCAAAACTAGGACTGCAGATATACAAACCGTAAACAAAGCAGTGCTTGCTTAACATTTTTAAAATCAATCACGCTGATCACTTTCTTCATTCCAGTCGGCTCGTGTTATTATGAAAATATTTGTGTATTCAAATGCTCAGGTAAGATGATGTAAAATTATAACAGCCTTCTATTTGTACCGTCTTGACTTCTTTTCTCGCTTTCATCTCTTTCGCTTTGAGTCATTCGCTAAGCTGAACAGCCAATCAGAGTTCTCTCTCTCACAGACGGCGCTGACATGATGATTCAACATGCTGAATCGGCCCAAAAAACCTAGACGGCATCTGACTAGAATGAGCGGTGCAGAACACACCGAAAAAACTAAGCCGACCGACGCTCAAAAACGGCCCAACATTGCCCGACAGCCGACCGTCGGCTTGGTGTGTCCTTTACTGCTTTACAAAGCTAGTAGGCTATCTAGTAACTTGCTAATCAAAATAAAAACACAAAGACAGGGAAATGTTTAATTTTACAGATTTTAGCTTTGTAGTGTAATATTATATGTGTGATATGTGAAATCTTCTAAAAAGCAGCAGCAATGTAGCTTTTAATTCCTGGCAGATGGGTGACAATGTCCTCTCATGACTCACGGCAGGTTGATCACACCACTTTAAAGCAGATCTAGGATCAGTTCAATCAAGGTGATGACTTCAGCGCAGGAGCTGCATTAGTGTGGCTCTGATGAGTCACAGCGTGATGATATCACCTGATCACAACCCTGCAGTTCCTACATCAGATTAGACTTACAGCCATATGCCTAAACATCCTTGCATCCATGGCCATACAGATTACGCTAAAAATGGAGAACAGAAGAACATACATTGAACCCCTGGATTTTGGATTATTGAGACAAAAATGACTAAGAAAATGTAGCATTTATTTGCAGATACCGCTTGGTTTCATATTTTGTTATTTAATACAAAAACACACATACAGTGCATTTTGTGTATCTGACTTAAAGTCCAAAGATATGAACAATTAATTTTTAATCCATTAATGTATTAGAAATTCATAAAAAAAAAAAAAAAAAAAGCAATTCATAAATGATTACTTATCTTCTATAATAAGCTTTTTTTTTAAATTTTGGAATTAAAATGAATTTTGATGAATTTTTGAAACTGCATAAAGTCAAAAATAGGGATGCAAAAGGGGCGGAAATGTTCCGGTAATTTTCCGAAAAATTTCCAGAATTTCCTGAAACTTTCCAGGATTTTTTGAAACTTTATGGAAATTTAGGAAAGTTTCTGGAAATTTACCGGGAATTTTCCATCTCTTTGCATCCCTGCTCACAAACCATCCTAATATCATAATGAAGATAAAAGCCTTATTACAAGGAGAAAAAAAAAAAAAAAAAATATATATATATATATATATATATATATATATACATATATATACTAGTTATACAGTTATACAGTGCTTTGAGGTTTTGAAAAAGACATCCGCTTGGGAATTTTCAGAGATTGATGGGACTTTTTTTTTTGGTAAATTCCTTGTGCTATTCATATCTAAATCTGCAAAGATAAAAGAGGTTGTTGATGGATTGTCCCTTTGTTTTTCCAGTTCTTTTTCTCCTTCCATTTCTGTCCTCTCCACTCAGCATCCTATCCTGCCGCCTGTCCTATGATCTGTTTCATGTGCCCTTGAGCCAGATGCTGAATATTTAGTAGGTACTTACGCCAATGTGACCTAAACATGACAACTCGTCACAAAGACATCAATAACTCACCCTTATACTCATAGACCTCTCTCTCTCTCTCTCTCTCTCTCTCTCTCTCTCTCTCTCTCTCTCTCGCTCACTCTTGTGTGTGCAAACATCAATTACACCCTCATGTACCCACTGACCTCCCTATAGATGCACAGACAGAGCTCATTTCATTAGTCTGGGCTCATACAGCAGGCAGAGCCAAATACATGATTAAAATGAAAATGAAATTGTGTGTATGTGTGCCAAGACTGATTTGTGTAGTGCCAGACATGTAAAATACAAAATAGGCTGCTATCTAAATCTATTTTACTGCCTGGGTTCAGTACAAGTTACGCTCAATCGACAGCACTTGTGGCATAATGTTGATTACCACACAAATTAATTTCCGCTTGTACATCAATTTCTTTAAAAATATAACAAAATATACATAGAGTGAGGCGCTTACAATGGAAGTGAATGGAGCCAATTTGTAAATGTTAAAATACAAATAGTGACAAGACTTACAAAGTTATATCCAACTTTACAATGTGACGCCTAAAACACTAAAATGGTTGTAACGACAAACAACTTTACAGCTCAAAGTGCTTATACAAAAAATTATAAGCTTCACATTTCTGTTTTTAAATAATTTGAAAATAGGCCCCATTCACTTCCATTGTACTGTAAGTGCCTCGCCGTAACCTCAATTTTTAACATAGGCTCAAAAATTGTAACTCTGCCTACATTTTAAATGCCAAAAATGTACCTATACATACAATTGATTTGACTGTACCTACACTATTGGATGAGAACTGATGAGGCACAAGGAAGAGAACACAGGGAGAATAAACAGGGAAGCAATCAAGATGGAAAATGAGGGAGGACAGATGGGGTAAATCAGCTGATCATCAGATAACAAGGAAGGCGAGGTCAAGATATTAGACAGGGGAACACATAAGCTGTGTCCCAATTCAGAGGGTACATCCTTAGAAGGTTAAATTCAAATGCCATACGAATGCGGCCCAATATGAAGGCTCATTTTAAATGCTGTCTACAGATGCATCCTTCATTTCCCAGGCCGCAATGAATAGAACAAGTGGATCCTTTGCAGCCTAGCCTATACCAAGATTCATCACGCGTCAGTGACGAAAATGCCAGATTACACTTTTTTAATACAAGTTTTGGGTTTCAACTTACTCAAATACGATACAATGTTTACATATCTTACTAAGATAAGATTTTATGGATACTTATTATACTCTTTATTATGTACAGAAATGGATCAAGGTGAACATATTTAGACAGGTTGTGAACCCTGATTTGATTTCAGACAGTTGAATACAACTTTCAAAAAAGCCCAGTACAATCATCAATGACAGCTGTCACATTTCCTAGCGACGAAATCAATTCTCCATAGGCTAGACCGTCCCATTTAACAACGCTCGGGCTTTGTGGACTTCGAAGGTGTCATACCCTCACACCACATGAACTTTCAGTTTGTTTGTTTTCATCTGTCACATGTGCTCTTTTGTTCTAGTTTCCCACCACAATCTGTCACCATGGACACAATCTCATTATCACAGCTGTTAGTCATTTTAGTTAATCGTCTGTGTGTATTAGTTCAGTTCTGTTGGTGTGTCTTTGTCGGGTCTCGTATCTACTTGTGTTGTGTAGTGTTCCTGTCTGTATTCTGTATTCTCCCATTGGATTATCAAGTAAAGACTTATTTAAGTATTATCTTCTTCGTCGTGTGTTTCATATACTACCAGCACGTTACAGAAGGATGCAGCCTCTGAATTGGGACACCGTTATAGAAACAAATATGACAGAAGAGACCAAACATGATCTTACAAGAACATCTGGCCTATTATTATAAATACAAGTTTCCTAGTCAGAAATTGGACATGAATGCCCTCTCAAGTCGTATTTACTACTGGGAAACTCTGAGATAATTTTGATACCCAAGTTCCTGATTTGGGCGGGCCATAAACTTTAAACATGGCGGAGGGGAGAGCGATTGCTGCTGTGACTGGTATTCGTTATTAGTTTTTTTTCAACAACAGCTACATCTCCTTGTCTTGTTGTTAAAGTAGTGCATATTTACATATATGAATAATCATTTGTAGCATATTATATGTTTTATACACAGCGAAAATGGCCTGTCATTGACCGAAATTCCAGAATCATCAACAAACTGACGATCTAAATATCTAGATAGCATAGTGAATGTTTATATGGTTGCCAATGAATGGGACGCTAAATATCATTTTGCTTTTAATATGATTTTAACATTTAAAGTTAGTTCGCCCAAAAATGAAAATTCTTTCATTAATTACTCACCCTCGTGTTGTTCAAAACCTGTGAGACTTTCGTTCATCTTTGGAACACGAATGAAGATCTTTTTGATGAAATCTGAGAGCTTTTTGTCCCTCCATATACAGCTACGCAACTGAGACTTTGACACTTTAAAAAAGTTCATAAAGAGATCGTAAAACTAATCCATATGAATTGAGTGATTTAGTCCAAATTTTCTGAAGAGACTCAATCGCTTCATATGATGAACAGATTTAATTCAGGTTCTTACTCACATGTAAACATTGATCAGCGAACATAAACAGAAGCTCAACCAAACCTGCTTGATGCGTGAGAACAAACCTCTTGCTGAAGCTCAAACGTGCTGCTTAACACGAGAATGAACGTCATTGGTTCTTGCATGTCAAACATGCTTGAGCTTCCGTTTACCAACTGATGTGTGCATTGATCAGTGTTTATATGTCAATACAAGCCTAAATTCAATCTGTGCATTATTTAAAGCGATCGAGTCAGAAAATTTGGACTAAACCACTCAATTCATATAGATTAGTTTTATGATCTCTTTATGAAGCGTCAAAGTGGTAGTTAAATAACTGTCTATGAAGGGGCAGAAAGCTCTCAGATTTCATCAAAAATATCTTAATTTGTGTTTAAAAGATGAACAAAAGTCTTACAGGTTTGGAACAACATGAAGGTGAGTAATTAATGACAGAATTTTCATTTTTGGGTGAACTAACCCTTTAAAAGGAAAGAATAAACCTGGTGTCCTCCATGATTCCTGTTCTTTCCGCCAAAATGGAATGACAACAAAATGTAAATACTAAGTATAGAACTGTAACTTTCAGTGCAACTCCCACCCTTTAATGAGACCATATAGATGAATATGAATGATTTAATAGTATGTTTAAGTCCTTTCAAAATTGATATTAGCTGAATAATTTATCAGAATAATGTAACATTCCAAAGAAGTCTAACTGTTTCTCTGGCCACAGCTCATTAGAGGCAGGGCCTGAAGATCACTTTGCAGCAGTGAACTCAGGACCCCCAATGAGTATTTTATTTACAGTTCCAGAAGAGAAAAACAGTCAGGATTTGAAAAAGAGAGAGGCACAGAGGCTGTTTTTGACAAAGGCCACAGTGAATGTCCTAAATCTGTCTAGCTGGCCCAGGTTGTGGATAGCGGTACTCTGCATTATTGATGTACCGAGCTGGGAGAGCTACATTATCTGTGCTCTTGTAATTAGCTGGTCCGCAGTGCCCTGATTCTGCTGTCTTTGTGTCAAGCTTGGTATCTTGGCCATGTGCCCTTATGGTAAACTAGAGCCAGTTGTGTTGTGTATAGTTAATAGTCAGAGTCAGGTAAGGTGATCTGTTACAGATTACTTGATAAGGGCTCAATTGAACAGGAACTGACTTGTTTAGTGAAGCCTTTCAGGTCACAGTTAATATCCAAATTGGACTCTTATTCTCTGTAAAAGAATACAGTTTAAAACTTAAAAAGAACTGTGTAAAATAATAGGATTTCAGATAATTAATCTTAAATGTTTAGAACAACATACAACAAGAATGCATTTACATTTTGAAGTGAACTGTCCCTTTTTTCTTTACAACAATTTGTCCGATTTTTTTGAAAATGTCAATGGGGTAAGAAAAATAAATAAATTCATTCACTAATATACATTCTCTAAAAACAAGTTCATCAATTAAATGCATCTTGTATTTGTATGTTTATGTATTCTACAAGAAAACATGTCAAAAATACTGAATATCATGAGCTCATTCAGTCATGAACTGAATGAACTCATGATCTTCCAACTGAATTATGGTCAAATAGTTGCATTAAATTGAGGGAACATTTTCAGAACATGACTATGTATATAGCACAGCTTTACAAGATGAATGCAAAGACATTGGCCCGAAATCAAAGCAATCTCAAATGTTTCCATTGGATTACAAATGTATGCTTGAGGGAAAAATGTCACAGTCGTATATATATTTTTGGTGCAGTAATTTTCAGAAGGCTGTTACTGTAAATCACTCAGTACTGTGTATAATAACTGTAGGTTCACACACTGTTAGCTTATGTCAGCTTTCTCCAAAATTAGGGTAGTGTTGTGACACAACGTTAAAGTCAATAGGGCTTGAACTGCCACAATCCCACAAACGGAGGAGAAATAGTTGACAAATTTACCGTAGATTTTAAAGAGCTTATATTGTAGAGGGTGTAAAAAGTACATAGAAATTACCCTTATGTTACTGAGTCAACATTTTACTCTATCATGAAACATGCTAACTTGCTGTAAACCTGCTAGCTTTACTGTCAGTTCTGGTTTATTTATAGAATAGTTACCATGTTCACGCTTGAGACAAACTAATTCATTTTGGCTAGGATTAAAAATGACAGACAAGTAACAGTAGTGGCCATTGCAAATTGAAATTGATTTGTTATAATATTTAGTCATGACAATGTGCAAATGAAATTTAAATAGTACTCAAGTACAAATTCCACAAAATAATTCTCAATCAGCTTATAGTAATGTAGGACAATTACTCAAGTAGATCGACCACTAGAAAAGAAACATT
Organism: Hypophthalmichthys nobilis; assembly: GCA_037950665.1. Taxonomy (NCBI): domain Eukaryota; kingdom Metazoa; phylum Chordata; class Actinopteri; order Cypriniformes; family Xenocyprididae; genus Hypophthalmichthys; species Hypophthalmichthys nobilis. The sequence continues at coordinate 27,987,539 of CM075469.1, forward strand.
ACTCAAATATTACACAAGCACAGTGTCAGTAATACAAAAATGCAGTCTTGTAGAAATGGATTGACGAAGCAAAACTAAATGATTTTCAGATGAAAAAGTACCTATGTGAACATGCTTTAAGTGTTTACTGTAACTCTGTGAGCGTAACAAGTGATGAGCAGACCTAGAAACTCCAGCCTCCTACAGAATCAGTACATGCCACTTACTTTAAGAACCAATGAACGGTGAACCCAAACCACAGGTGGGCAAAATCAGAACTCGTCCAGGATGTTAAAGAGCATCATGACATAGTTCATTGACAGACATATCACTTTACAAATTGATAAGACAGAAGTTTTACTCTAAAAGACGCCTGGGGGACGGTATATTTTGTAATGCATTAACACTTGCTTCTTTTCATTCACTGGTAAAAATGTGAACGTGATGAAAGGACAGCAAACAGCAAATATTCTGCTCATTATCTTTAGCTTTGAAAAATATTCATGCTTCCGTGTACAGTACTTTGGTGACATGCCTACAGACACCAAAAAATATAGATGATGAAATGGATAACAATAAACAAAGAGACTACTGAGAAACAAATGATAGTTTAAAGTGTTCCCACAAACAAAAGCTTTACGACATGAAAGTGAAGCTGACTTGTTGGAAAATGACTCAAATATCAAAATGAAAGCAGCCTGTGAATAATCTTGTTATGTAAATGTTTTTTGTATTTGACTTTTTAGTTTCAACTGCACTTCATATTTAAATTTTTCTCTGAATAATAGCAAATGATTTCATCAGCAATCTCAGAATGTATTGTGACAAGATGGTGGACGAGGCAATAGAAATGTTGATTATAAATAAACTTAAATTTCTTTTAATATGTATGCTTTGATAAATATAGTTTAGTGCAATAAAAAAAGTATTTGTTTGTGCTTTGTATTATGTATATTGGAGTATAATGCTATTAGATTAGCAACATGCTTATGTCAACTCCAATAAAAATTAATTGCATGTGTTAGAGCATTTTAAATCCCTTACTTATGAAGGTCCATGACAGTTAACAGTTTAAGGCTTTGCATGACGTTACACATTGTCAAGTTATTATGCATAATCAGTGTATGTAAATTTAGCCTTAAAGTCCCTTTAAGACAAGTCATTTGACTCGGCGGCCATCTTTGAAACACTTCTCGGGCAGCTATTTCAGGCCCCGTTTACACCAGTGCGTTTTCATTATAAAATGGCGTTTTAAAATGAAAATGATCCTCACCTACACTGGGATTTCCACAGAGTTTCAGAAATGATCTCTGTCTACACTACACAGCTGAAAATGCATGTCACATGACCGTTCATGCACACTGGGAATGCACGTGCACGTGCAAGTGTAAACAGTTGCCTCTTGCGCATGTAGGCAGCTGCAGTATTAAAACAATGCAGAGTTTAACTGCACAATGACTGCTAAAAATGACAACGAAGCCAGCAAAGATTGCAGTTCAGTCTCCATTTTATTGTTTACACGGACGTCAAGGATACGCAGAGCAAACGGGGGCAGCCACACCATCGTTTTCAAAAGTGTCTGTTTTGGTCTGTTTATACTGAAATGTTTTCAAACTAAAATGGGGTCAGCAGCGTTTTCAAAATTCTCAATTTTCGAGGTTCAAAAACGCCGGCGTAGTGTAAACGTCAGGCGTAACTGTAGCAAAACTTGTGCATTTTAAAACGAAAACGAACTAGTGTAAACGGGGCCTTGGGCATGCAAGTACAGCTCCTATCTCTTTGAATGGGGAAACATCAAATTCTCCAAAGCTGTTCACTAAGCTTACGATTAAATTTCATATTTGACACTCTATATACTTATAAAGGAAATGTATATTGCACAAGACCCCATAAATTACCAGTAACACTCCTCCACTTTCTTGCACTTTCTTGCACTTTCATCTGATATATTAGAGAATGAGGATCTTTATTAAGGTTGTGTTATGGTAATAAGGCAGGATCTGTAGCCTGTGGCTCCTCGACGTAAAACCACCAGCGCATTTACACCCACTCCATTGAAACCACCACAGTGTTTTCTCATCCAGACTCTACTACTGTATCATATTGTGACATTCAACCTGAGGTGTAGGAGGAAGTGTGTATCTGTGAGTGTGTGTGTGATGATCTTTAACAGGCCATATGGATTTGAAATGCAATATTTTAGTTGATTTTAAAATGTCTAGTTCTGGTTAATGTAACCCAATGGGATTTTTTTATGCCCTTTTTATCATATTATTTTGACATTATAGATCTAAAATAGCAACACTGGGACATTTTTATTGTTGGTATTGTTTAACCCTGAAAAGCCTGACATATGACAGATTTTTTACCTTTAGACAAAATATTTTTTTTTAAATCTTTTGCATATGTTGTTTGCATATGTTGTGTATTTGCATATGCTTGATGTCAAGCATCTAGCTTTTTATAGCTCATATAGTATGATATGGTGTGAATATTCTGTTCATACTAGAGGACAAAAAACACCATTTTTTTTCAGAGGCATAAACTGTGCAAAAATATGCAATGTGGGGCAGATGGGCCATCATATTTGAGATTCACATTTTAACATGATTTTTCTAAAAATTTGGTGTATAAATAATCTAGTTAGATGTTGCTTCTGCCCATTGCTTTATCTTGAAATATTAATAACAATATAAAAGTTATTCTTATGTTTACTTTACTTTAAAAAAAAAAAAAAAGACACGTGTGCCATGGCCTGAAGGGGGACGTTTTTACAATTATTTACAATAATACTAAAAGGCCTTTTACTTGGTAAAAAAGTAGATTGTGTACAACAGGGTTTTCAGCAAAGTTTTGATCATGCTGATAATTTAGAGGCTTTAGAATATGTGTATATCTAATATGATACAGTAGCCTTTATAGGGTTAAATAAACCACAAACTGAAAGGTCAGACAACATAAACAAAAACAATAATATTAGCACTCTCTCTTTCTCTTTCTCTTTCTCTTTTTCTTTTCCTTTCTTATTCCCCTTCAGCCCGGGTTTCTGGGAAGCAGCTTTGGCTGTGGGAGAAGCTTCCAGCCGATCACATGACTGTGCTGTGGAGGGATCTCCCGATGATCATGTGACCTTAGTGCTGATTCATGGTGCCATCGTTTCACTCTGTTGAGGAGCAAAATCAGGGAAAGACAAAGGAACTGGATAGAGGGATTTTTGTGAAATTAAATGGCACACAGCATTCTCTCTTTCTGTTTCTTTTTTTATGTCACCAACCTCCCTTATATTTTTACCTTTGGGAATTACACTTGGCTGGCCTGCATGTTAAATAATTGAGATATCTTGGGTGTGTGTGTGTGTGTGAAGGAGTTAAGGTGAGAGGCAGACAGAGCACTGCTTGTGTGGGTGTACTGAACGCGAGGGGCTCGGCTCGCTGAACAGGGGGCTTTTCTCTTGTACTTTACATCTTTGCACTTATAAACGGGGCAGACGTTAAAAAATCCCTCTCATGTACAATAAACCAACTGTAGGCTGTTCTGGTTAAAAGTTGTTTGTGATATTCGCAGAATATTATGCTTACTGTACTGTAAAAGGGTGATTCCTCAGATGATACAATGACAAATGAAACTTCGCCTAATTATGTGTCATTAATACATTTATCACGTCCAGGAATCATTGTTTGACCTGGAAGAGATGCACTGCTATTTTTTATATCTGTGATAAGCAAATATAAAATTATTTCCAAAAACTGATGGTACAGTAAGTACTGGGGACAAATTGGGGACATTTGTCGACAACATAATACCAAACGTATGAAAATGCACAGAGTAGAATTTAATATAATATATAAAATAATATAAATTAGGAAAATAAAATCTTTTTTTTTTTTTTTTTTACATATATTATACTATATCTTTTAAAACTGTTTGCACATAATACCACATTAATCGAACATTAAATTCTTATGGACAATGTGCAAAGTAAAAGATTTTTTCCTGATTTATTTTATAATCCAGAAATTCTTAAAAATTAGGAAATAATTAAATGAAATCAAATAATTCTAAGTTAGGATCTTTTAAGTTTTATAATCTTTTAAAACTAAGGATTTTTCAAGTGGTTGTTCAGTAAGGAAAATGTCCTTTTTTTGTGTGTGCTGTGAAGTAAACAGTAGTCAAAGTGTCCATCAAATCTGGATCAACATTTATCAACATAATCTGGATTAAGGATTCCTCTTTCGCTTTCTTTTTCTAAAACTTTTTCCTTTCTCTTTCTGTTGTTTTCTCAATATGAAACCACACCAGCAGAACGTGTTGCTTGTTTGCATACAGTATGGAAAATTTCTACTTCTCATAACTGACCGTATATCACTCACATTCACACTATAAAGTCTAATAGTCAGATTCCGACAAACAATGATATTATCATTTAATATATAAACAGTATGAAGGCAAATGTAAGCAATAAAAAGCTATCTGTGTTTTCAGCACATCCCTTCTAGATAAGGCTCTCTCTCTCTGTATGTGTGTGTGTAGGGGGGTGTATGTGTCAGAGATAAAGAGGGAAGTCCCTGTCTCTCAGTAGTATGTAAATCCTGTGTTGGGGGGTGCCGGCGAAGTCAAGAGTAAAGCAAAACACCTCGTGGAGACAGTGGTGCCTGGCACTCAACTGACCCCTGAGACTTTTCATATACTCCCACATACAAGTGTACAAGAGAGATGGTCAAAAATCCTCTCTGTGCGCCAACATCAACCACAGCAGCTTGAGAAAATTAGAGAGGGTTGAAAATGAAGAGAAAAACAATGGGAGCAAAAATATTTACCTCCAGACCACTAAAAGGAAACTCAAGTGTGAATTCAATTGGAAACAGTAGCATTACTTTTGTGTGTATTTCAGTGCAAAAACTTCACTAACCACTCATAATTCAGCTAAATCAGGTGCTAAAATGCTAAACGCTCGGGTGCAAAGACAACACAAACAGCGAGTGCAGATAAACGATGCCATCAACAGGCACAGTTCATTCTCAGTGAACTCTCCCCAGAATGTAGAATTCACATTAAAGTGCCCCTATTGCGTTTTTTCGATTATTACCTTTCATGCAGTGTGCAGTATAGCTGTTTGTGAATGTCTGAAAAGTTTTTAAAAAAAATCAAAAGTGCACAATTAATAAAGTCATTGTCTCCTATAAGAAAGAATCAATTCTGAACTGCTGAAATGAGTTGTCCATCTCACTTCCTGTTACATACCTACATAACAATGTAACAAATTTGCATAATACCAGCTTATGGTCTTCAGTAGCTGCCTGTGAACGATGTCTACTTTGACCCTCAAACACTGTAGTTGCAGCTGAGGCCTGGGAGAGTTTGGTTTGTGTGGTGCATCCAAAGTGAATCCACTTTGATGCACTTCAAAAGGATGAGGACTCACACAGAAATTGAAACGGAAAAACTGACGGCATCATTCGTATCACTGTGTATGAAGCGATGAGGAAGAGCTGAAATTTAGATATGGTGATAAGCATTTAGTTTCTGACAGACGCTGTAAGCTGTAGACCAATCACAACAGAATGGGCCGTCTGACCAATCAGAGCAGAATAGGCTTACGGAAAGGAGAGGTTTAGAGAGACTGAATCTTCCAACAAATCGTTTTCAGACTGTTTGAGAAATGAGGTGATGTGCAGTATATATTGAGAAAATTATGAGTGTTTTTGACCTTGTGGGAATGTAAACCTATTGAAGGAGACCTTCAAAACAAAATTAGGAACTTTCAAAATAGCATAATAGGGGAACTTTAAATAGAATAAACATTTTTAACAGTTCACACAGAAGTCACTTTCAAACCAATCAGCTTTCTATTGGTCAATGTGGTAAACAAAATTTGCATCTGGAAATCTCATCCTCACGTGAAATTCCCAATCGCTTGGATTCCTTCTGAAATTAGTTGATTTATGAAAATTCGCAGAAGAATGGTAAATATGACTGCACTTTTAGACAGCTTCATTAATTAAATGAAGTTTCGTCGCAATGCATTTAGGAGAAAAGAAATTGTCAGCATGCAGGAACTCGAAGCACAATTTGCGCTGATATTTGACATTAACATGGTACTCTGAATTGTGTACAATCCAAGATGACAAGTCAAGAAAACACATATAGAACATGACATCATCGTGGACATGTATATTTGAAGGGGAATTCTCATAACATATACATACACATTTACTGTAGATTCATAAGCACATGCATCAGCCCCCATATCGCAGACGGTAAAAGAATATTGTTATCTGTAAATGTCTGTAGTTACAGTAGGCCTACGTGTATGTGTGCTAGTTTAACTGGATGAAGGGAAGACAATGAAAGCCAGAAATAATTTGATACCTGCAGTGCCATGATCAGCTGAGGTCATTACTCTGTGACTCATTCAGAGTCATCGCTCTGATCAAATGGGCTCACAACTGATCCTAGACCTGCTATAAAAGTGGTGTGATCAACCTGCTCTGAGTCATCGGGGGGCCACAGTCAGCATCTGCCAGGAATTGAAGAGCTGAGTAGAATTACATCTGCTGCCTCTTCTCTCCTTTACTGTCAGTGTCTACCGCCTTCAGTGCCCCATTTTCTTCTCCTTGCTGTCTTTTCCCCCTCCTTCAGTAGACTTTCCGTCCTGCCCCCCTGCTGGGTCTGAGCCGTCCGTCTCGGTCTTATTCCCGTTAATCCCTGTTTCCACTTCTCTCAGCCTTTACAGGAAACGTTGAGCTGCAGAAATGGCCACAGTGGGTATTAATTTACAATCCTTCCCTCTGGTCTGTGTCACTCACTTAACACACAATGGCAAACATGCATTTAGGACTATTTTCTATGAGATTCATTGGCCTTTTTGCCTTTGTTTTTGGCAGGACAGTGTGCCATTCAGAATTGAATTGAATGCCAGATAAATTGGGGTAGCACACATGATGCAGAATTACAATTAAAATAAATTACAATTCAAATAATTCATATACTGTAACTGTAATTGTTAACTAGAAAAGTAAAGTTTGTCAGTTATTTTTAGATATTCAAAAGTTTGTGGTCAGTAAGATTACATTTAGTTTTTTAGAAGAAATTACTATTCGGAGTGCCGCAGGAATCTGTGTTAGGCCCTCTGTTGTTTTCAATATATATATGATGCCACTTAGTAATATTATAAGAAAACATGGAATTAGATTCCAGAACCAGCGAATACCACAACACCAGATCCCATCACTCCACCCATACGATCGCAATCGCCGGAATTCTAATCACTCTCACCTGTGTGCACTCATTATGGACTCCCTTTATATACCAGCACTTCACACACACTCGGTGCATTCCAAACGGGATATATCGCCCTCCGAAGGGCAATCATGGCCGCCATATTGAAGGGTCGTTCCAAATCGAAGTGCTCAAAACTGGCCACTTCAAAGGGCCCTTCGGAATAAAGGATTTCGAAGGATACAACTGATGGACACTTCGGGCCCCCATGATCCTTTGCACAGGGAAGTTGTTTGGCATCACAGAATGGGTCAGTTCGATTTTACCTATAAATATAGTATTTTTCTATACTACTGTAAGTTAAATTTGGTACATTATTATGGTCAAAACGACATTGTACTTCAACAAAAATACTTTACAGCTATACCGTTATCAGTGCATTCAAATGTTTTAAATACATAGACACAATATACAATATGGTGTGATAAACCAAAAATAAATAAATAAACAAATGTTAAGCAAAAGCTGCAGCTTCCACAATCTACTCATCGTTTAGAACGTGTTTTTTTTTGGGTGTCAACCAGTGTACAAAATGTGCGACAAAGGCGCCTCCTTGATTGTCTCGTTAAGATGATGTAGAAGTGCGTTCCAAAAAATGAGTTTTTTTGACCCCTACACCCTTCATCATTTGGAAGCTCTCACTCCGGAGGGTAAACCCTTTGAAGGGGTTAGGGCATAGGGATGAGCCCTTCCGAATGGAATGCAGGGACTCACTGTCTGGTCTCGTCAATGCTACCTCACTTTGACACCCGACTTCTCACCCTGGACTGTGTTTCTCTCATCGTTATCATCGTCATCATCCTCATCAGCTCTGGTCGTGGCTCGCTATACAGACTTTCCGATCAAGATATATCCACAAGCTAAGTGTCTTACCTGTTGTTGATTTAACATTCCTGGAAGTAAACTTTTTGAACTGAGAATTCTGAGTCTCCTGTGTTGTGACACCACTGTTATGCCAATGATACTCAGTTATATATTTCAACACGACCAGATGAAATCTCAAAATTATCCAAGTTGGCAGAGTGTGTTAAAGACATAAAATACTGGATGACCAATAATTTTCTTCTGTTAAATTCAGTATAATGATTTTTGAAGGATCACGTGACACTAAAGACTGGTGTAATGATGCTGAAAATTCAGCTTTGCATCACAGGAATAAATTACATTTTAAAAAATATTCAAATAAAAATTAAATTGTAATATTATTTCACAATATTACTGTTTTTACTATATTTCTTATCAAATAAATGCAGCATTGGTGAGCATAAAAGACTCGTTCACACAGTACACGTTTTTGCTTTGAAAAACGTGAGACGCGGGCAGTGGAATGGGGGAAAAACGCAAGGTCTCGAGACGCATTTTTAACTGATTTTAACTTAGAAAGCCATGACATGCGCGAGACACTGCAAAAAGATGCAAGAAGCGAGCGCAATGGTTTTGCACGTCCGTCTAGTGCGTTTACATAGAAAAACAATGGAAAAGTAGCGCATTGAAATGGAAAAACGTTCTGTGTGAACGGCCCCTTAAAACTCAAAATCCAGCTGAATGTTGCACCAAAATTCCCATTGTGAGCAGCCAGGATATTCTTCAAAATGTTTTCTTTTAAGTGTTTTTTTCCTGTTCCCCCATGGGATGGACCTACAACACATGACCACATACTGCATATATTATAATGTTCTTGAGTTCTCCCAGTGGACTTCAAACAGCATTCCAATCAAATAGGCTGTCCCAGACAGGCATTGGAGTGGGCACCTGTCCTGCCTCAACTGAGGGGTCTTTGGCTTGCTTGTCTGTCTGGGCCAAGACACAAATCACTAGCTGACTGGCGCACGGCCAAACAATTAAATTAATTACAGTGCACAGTGAGTGAGAGAGAGAGAGTCTGACCAGGCCACTTGTCTAATTTGTGCGTCCTAAGCAGAGGGAAGATGAAGTGCACTTTTGGATATTACACTTCTAGAGATTCTGAGTGGAGTTCAATCACAGGAACTTGTCCTAAATGAACTGTAAAGTAAATGAAAATATGCTTTTACAATTAATCTAAATTTACAGTGATCATGATACCCTATTCATGACCAGACTGCACACATCATTCTTCTGTGGTTTATCGGGTTTAACTAGTGCAACAATAGTAATGTACAGTAGGTTTCAGTCATCTATTTATAACAATTAAATAGGCTGTTCTAGGTGGATTAATTCAATTTGTTTTAATTCAAATAAATTACTAATCTCCTTTAACAATATATCCAAATATTTACCATTGATAAGTCTCCCAACTCTACACAATACAAAATACATTAATGGCCACTCAATCATCTTGTAATCTCTATAGTCACACCCTCTAAACAGCCTAGAATGTTCATTGTTTCCCAGAGTTCTTTCCCCGCCCTCACGTGCCCAGACAACAGAACCTATACAGAACATTCCCAGAATCACTGTTCTTTCATGCTTTAAACAAAACCGGTCATTTGTTAATTATGCATTATAATGAACTACCTTTGGGTGTGTTACCATACAGTGTTTGCAAAGAGAGCAGTTCACTGAACACAGGTCACAGGTCTTAAAGGGGACCTATTATGCAAAATTCACTTTTATAAGGTGTTTGAACACAGATGTGTGTCCACAGTGTGTAAACAACCAGCCTATAATGGTAAAAATCCACCCACTCCTTTTTTTTATAATCCCCATAAATCATAAACAGTCTTTCCAAACGAGCAGTTCCAGATTTCCCCCTACTCTTACCTAAGCCCCGCCCATGACAGGTGATAATGTGCCCTATTAGCATAGATCCCGCCCTGAGTGAGCCACAGCAGTCTGCCATTTCTGTTTCCTCGATATAGCAGCTGGAGATGTACAATGTCTGTGCCAAAAAAATATTACAAATGTTAAGTTATTGGATGAACCAATGAACGTAAGGCTCTCTGCATCTGAGTCACTGAGGACACTATCATTGAATTTAATTTATGAAGGAAATGTGCCGAAGAAGTGGGTCAAGTGTTATACATTTGCACAAATCATTTTACGCCAGTGTGACGGTTTGTGCTACCCGCTCAGTTTTTCCTACTTCCCATTAAAACAGTAGGTAGCACAATCTAATAGGTAGCATTATTTATCAGAACACTGGACTGCTTCACAAACGAGGGTCAGTTCAATACTGGATTTGCACAAAAGATGTCGGCACATGCTAATCGATGAGTTGAATCAACTCCACAGCAACTACTTAAATTTATCCACTAACCATTCAGAAACGTCCAGTTTCATTCTAAAAGTTGTAACTTCTTCCTGAGTCTCTCCATCAGTGTCCGACTCCGGTTTGAACAATGTCAGGCTGAACACCTTTACTGACAATCCTCATTTTTTTGCTGCGTGAGATTCTCCAGCTTTGTTGTTGTTGAGTATTTGAAGCACAAGCTGTTGTGCACTAACTTGGATGGGTTAAATGCAGGGGACAAATTCCAAGTATGTGTATCACTATCATTATCACTAAATGGGACTTTTATGGTGCAATTTTTATGTTTTTGTTCTTTTGGAGTTTGATAGATCAGTTTCTGCTTTCTTTTGAAAAAGAGCATCTGGGACATTTTTCTAAACATGTTTTGTATTCCACAGAAAAAGAAAAAAAAAACATGCATTTCGAAAAAGAGTGAGTAAAAAAAAAGACGACAGAACAAAAGCAGTTTAGCATGCTGCCTATTTTGCATTCTGTCATTTTACATTATACCAAGGTCATTTGAACTTGTTTGTCACCTCTGGCATTGTTAATGAATTTAAGAGAGCAGCGTCCATCTGCCTTAGTAATTTTTTTCTAGTAATTTTTTAGTAACTTTTCTTCATCCATTCATTATGATGATGCCGATGGGTTTATTATCATTATTTTGGTTGTTGTGTTGTATTATGTTTTGTTGGAGGTGGCTGTTTATGATTTAAGAAAGAGAATGATACACTTTGTCACTGTGTGTGGGCATAAGACTCGTTTTTCTCTCTTTTAGCCCTTCTTCTGTTTGCGTATGAAGTTACTGTTCTGCACAGTTGCAATTCTGCACATTGAAGACCACACTGTGTTTATCCTGAAGGATAGGCGTTACAGTGTGTGTGTGTGTGTGTGTGTGTGTGTGTATGTGTGTGTGTTATGCATCTGACCCTCTGTTGACCTGTTTGGGTGCTGCCAGGGGCGGCATCTCTGTACTATATATCTCCATTTCTAATCTTTTCATTGTTGTTTCAGATTTATTTTGGTTACTAAAACAGGAACTAAAACACTGTTACCAAGCTCATCATTGCTTCATTTGTAATGCTCCATTACACCTTGACACAATGTCTGATGAAAGCAACAAACAGCAACCCCACTTCAAAAAAGCCCTTACATCATGCAAATAAAGCTGAAAAGATAATCAAACATTTACTTGATTACTGTAGCTTTTTATGGTTTATTTACTATTACAATTCTAACATCCAACAAGTTACAGGAATAAAAAGGAACTTTTAATGCATCTTAATGTAGATTTTCTATTACAATAAAATCAATAACAATTAAATTGAACAACAAACACAGCAGGTTGTTCTATATATATATATATATATATATATATATATATATATATATATATATATATACACACTACCAGTCAAAAGTTTGGGCACAGTAAGATTTTTAATGTTTTAAAAGAAGTTTCATCTACTCACCAAGGCTGCATTTATGTAATTAAAAAGACAGTAAAAACAGCAATATTGTGAAATATTATTACAATTTAAAATAACTGTTTTCTGTTTGAATATATTTTATAAAGTAATTTATTCCTGTGATGGCAAAGCTGAATTTTCAGCATCATTACTCCAGTCTTCAGTGTCACATGATCCTTCAGAAATCATTCTAATATGATGATTTGATGCTCAAGAAACATTTATTGTGTACAATTGTACAAAATATTTGTGTACAATATTTTTTTCAGGATTCTTTGATGAATAGAAAGTTCAAAAGAACAGCATTTATCTGAAATACAAAGCTTTTGTAACATTATACACTACCGTTCAAAAGTTTGGGGTCAGTAAGAATTTTTATTTTTATTTTTTTGAAAAGAAATTAAAGAAATTATTTTTTTTTTTCAGCAAGGATGCATTAAATCGATCAAAAGTGACAGTAAAGACATTTATAGTGTTACAAAAGCTTTGTATTTCAGATAAATGCTGTTCTTTTAAACTTTCTATTCCTCAAAGAATCCAAAAAAAATAAACATTGTACACAAATATTTTGTACAGTTGTACACAATAAATGTTTCTTGAGCATCAGATCATCATATTAGAATGATTTCTGAAGGATCATGTGACACTGAAGACTGGAGTAATGATGCTGAAAATTCAGCTTTGATCACAGGAATAAATTACATTTTAAAATATATTCAAACAGAAAACAGTTATTTTAAATTGTAATAATATTTCACAATATCACTGTTTTTACTGTATTTTTAATTAAATAAATGCAGCCTTGGTGAGCAGACGAAACTTCTTTTAAAAACATTAAAAATCTTACCGTGTCCAAACTTTTGACTGGTAGTGTATATACATACATACATACATACATACTAATTAATTATTACAAATTTTTCTTTTTTTGTCTCATGTTTGTTAGTAGTTTAAGACAAAATTTTTACTTTTATGATGTACATTTTTAGACATTTTACATATTAAACAATTTAAAACCATTTTTTTATTCACAATTTTTAAAAATGATGTAATCTACACAAACTGAAATGTTAAGTAGGTTCATTCATCTCAAGAATGCTCAAATTGTTGCCTACTTTTTTTTAAATTTAACAGACACTTAAGTTTTTACAGTGTCTTTAGAAATAATCTTTAGCGGATCTTGCTCTTTTTTTCTCATTTTTTGCCCTTTCAACTTATAGTTTTTCCATTTCTCACTTCTCTTTCCTTTACTCTGTCTGTTTTGAGAAATCCAGGAACCATTTTACCATCATCAAGGGTCCATTTAATGGGCCATTTTACTGAGAAAACCCAGAATCTGATGCAGCATTGTTGTTTGGCCTGGTCCAGACTCCACTTCAAAAGATCATGATCCTTCTGCCAAACACAACAGCGGCTCAAGCCTTAATAAAGCGTCAGCTTCTGTAACTGCTTACCCAGTGGGAAAAAGACACTCATTTTCTGTGGGCGTACTTGAAAAATATACAAAAACGGTCTTTATTTGCCCTCCTCAAAGGCAGGAAGACAGTTTGGCATCAAATGTGCCCGCGTTGCAGTAAAATAAGATGCTTTATTTGATTTAAATATAGTGCTCTAAGGAACGCTATGCAATTTATCACCCAGTGTTGTGTGCAGTGATATCTGGGCTGGTATAGTGCACACACTTTCTTCATTGTTGCCACAAAATTACTGGCTCGTTAGTGAATTTTTTCTTTTTTTACTAACGATCAAACAAACAAAGATGAAGAAGAGATGAAATCATTATGATAATGCAACTGACTAAATCTAAATAATATTTTTGTCAAAAGACAAAATATGACTTAAAAAGGTGTAAAAATTAAGTCTGCATTTTACTGGATTGGAGAAAATTTTTGCTAGTTATTGTAGTGCATATATATATATTATACACTGAACCTCAACAATGAGCATCCACAAAAACCCAGACACTTTGAGTGAGTGCGAGGTGCGCAGGCATCATGAGACAAAAAGTAGTGGAGTGGAGAGTTCTCCGGGTAGCTAAATGAAACACAGCCTCTTGGGCCAGCCAGACTGGCCTTTCCTGTTATGGAAATGTGCACAGGACTGAAGCTCAAAAGAACTTCACACCGCTGCTTGAACACCCCACCCAAGTGTATCCGATTGAATAGACCCCTCCTTTTTCTCTCTTTATTTTGGAAATGTTTTATATCCATCAAAAACCAATGCCATTGTACCACAGGGCTGGTTGTAGAATAGTTTGTGGTCCTGGCTCTTTTCACAACATTATACAATCATAGACAGGATCCGGAGGTTTTGAATGGAGAATACTGTTCTTTCACACCCATATGAACTCTGGGAGTTCACTGAGGACTTCCGAGACCCCTTTGCTAATGTTTATGTCAGATCTGTGACCACTTCGGTTGTCTCATTTTCATAGATACAGGGAGGGCAGCTGTGTTTGAAATTCACAATTAAAGTGAATTTCATGGTTGAGGTGGAACCCACAACTGAACGAAGATCAGCCTATGCTGTATTATTCATCACTAATCAAGGAAAACAGAGGACATGTTGTCTCAAGTGCAAAAAGTGTTCATATTCGCACATGTTATTTGAATTATACAGAGCATCCCATGTTACCATGTCAGTGTGTCCCTACAGGGCCTATACTTGATGTGATGTGATCCAAATGCAATTCAGCCTTTGACTGCTTTGACCCAAGAAAAACAGCAGCTTTATTAAACCAAACATACCTTTGCACTCATAGACCATCAGGGAATTGGGTTATTATGGCAGTAGGTTATGGTGTTCAAAATCTTTAGCTTGTGCTGAAATGACTCAAAATTATGTATAAAGACCTGATTAATGGCAAATTGTGAGAATGTGAACTTCCAATGGCTTCAATAACTGGATTCCCACAACTTCCTTGAAGTATATGGACAAAAGCTTCGTGATGGATGCTTGTTGCTGCCCACTTAAAATGAAAGTGATTACAGAGTGTAGGAATTCATTTGGATCTACATTGGGCCTCATTACTCAATGTTCAACCACATTAGGATGCATTAGTTAATGTAAGGCCATTGCATTGGGAAGGTAGACATTATGTCATGGGAAAACTGGGTGCAACAAAAATGACAGGAATATGCAAAACTCTTTGTTTTTAAAGGACTAGTTCACCAAACAAGGGAAATCATGTCATTTTCATTTAATTTTTTCCAATGGGTTAGTGACTATTAATTTATTAAAATACATTCAGTTTATACTCAATGAAGTCAAAAGTAATTACTTAGATTCGTACACTCAGAAATATTCAAGGTGCATCTATTCCTTTAATCGTAGCCTACGTATGGCAATAGCGGTAGACAAACCTCTAACGATTACTTTCCATTTCAGAAAAAAAAAATGGGTTTGTAGGAATTGTATATGGAAAGTTAACACTGTTCTTACATAAGATGTTGCCCTGGCACACTGTATGGTACATGTGCGGAAACTCAGATATTTGTGACAGGATTTCAAACTCCAAGCAAAATTTCCTGGGGCTCAGCAGTGCTGAAGAATAGAACATCACGGTGTGAGCGGATTCTGTTACCCGCAACACTCTTGGCAAGGAAAGAAGAAAATCACCCACCCCAAATTTGGCAGCTTATGCTAGACTAGTGTTGCTTTCCATAGACAACACTGCCAATTTCCTTTACAGCAATATGCATCTGAGAAGTATTCAAGATGGTGTCTGAGCTTCAGGACTTAGGATTAGTATCCTCCAGGCTAGTGATATATTTTGTTCAATTGGAAAGATAGAGTGCTAAAAATATTTCTAAGCTTCTTAGGTCGATCCTGAATATATATATATATATATATATATATATATATATTTTTTTTTTTTTTTATTATTTCTTTAAACTGGTTCATTAAGAAGGAATATAACAATTTGAAAGTAGAAATGCAAAAGTAGAGAGTTAAGAAGTAAATATGGAACCTAGATTTGAACCTAGATTTCCCAAATGAGAACCATGGCTAAATGCTATGCCATGGCTCCAGGCTGACCTGAGGTTTAACATCTGATCTATTTAACTCTAGCCCCACCCCCACCCCAAAAACAAACAAAGAAAATTTTTTTATTCCGCTCCAAACAGGATTCAAACAAAGTTTCCGGCAGGGGAGGCGGGCTCACTAACAAGGACACTAAAGACCGCAGCCTCTAGCATCGCTAGTGTGCATCTTGAGATCAGGGGAGTGAGGTTTACCTGCACAACTCTTACAAGCTGGCCTCCGTTACACTCACCTCCTTAAACCTCACTCCCATCCAGGTCACGGCACCAATGTAACTCCTCCGGCTCTACTCTTAAGATCAGGGGAGTGAGGTTTACCTGCACAACTCTTACTAGCTGGCTTTCGTTACAGTCATCCCCTTAAACCTCACTCCCATCCGGGTCATGACACCAATGTAACTCCTCCGGTTCTACTCTTGAAATCAGGGGAGTGAGGTTTACCTGCATAACTCTTACTAGCTGGCTTTCGTTACAGTCATCCCCTTAAACCTCACTCCCATCCGGGTCATGACACCAATGTAACTCCTCCGGTTCTACTCTTGAAATCAGGGGAGTGAGGTTTACCTGCATAACTCTTACTAGCTGACCTCCATTAAACTCACCCCCCTAAACCTCACTCCCATCCGGTTCACGGCACCAATGTACCGCCTCTGGTTCTACTCTTGAGATCAGGGGAGTGAGGTTTACCCGCATAACTTTTACTAGCTGGCCTCCATCACACTCACCCCTTTAAACCTCACTCCCATCCGGGTCACGGCACCAATGTAACTCCTCCAGTTCTACTCTTGAGATCAGGGGAGTGAGGTTTACCCGCATAACTTTTACTAGCTGGCCTCCATCACACTCACCCCTCTAAACCTCACTCCCATCCGGGTCACGGCACCAATGTAACTCCTCCAGTTCTACTCTTGAGATCAGGGGAGTGAGGTTTACTCGCATAACTCTTACTAGCTGGCCTCCATTACACTCACCCCCCTAAATCACACTCCCATCTGGGTCACGGCACCATTGTAACTCCTCTGGTTCTACTCTTGAGATCAGGGGAATGAGGTTTACCTGCATCTGCATAACTCTTACTAGCTGGCCTCTGTTACACTCACCCCCCTAAACCTCACTCCCATCTGGGTCACGGCACCAATGTAACTCCTCCGGTTCTACTCGAGGTCAGGGAAGTGAGTTTTACTCACCGAGCTCTTACTAGCTGTCCTCTGTTACACTTACCCCCTATTGCTCCCGTCATCTATCACTTGTTTCATCTTCTTCATTTGTTTTTGAATCTGGAGATTCTGTACTCTTTCAGAAGATGCATAATAGCACCCCTTACCGTATAACAGTGAAAACACGGATCGCCGGAAAATTCAGTTAATGGCAAGGAAGCGTTGTGTCATAAATGATGGTCAATGATGGATAAATTCAGTCAATGGTGCGGAAAAAGTTAACCTATTCCCATCAGAATATAATTAGGATGCTGGTAACATTAATGGTTGAGGCTTTGGACTACTGAGAAAGGTTGCAGGTTCATTTCCTTGTAAAAATAACATTACAGAGAGAACATGGATGTGCCCATGACCATGATTGATCTATGAGTCTGAATGGAAATGAATTACCCCGCAGAAAAGACTATCTTGGACGTTAAGAAGCAATGCTGGTCTTTTCAAGTATTTGGCCTATTTCTAAACCTTAATGCAAAGTGATTGTTATGCTTAAAAAAACAAGGAAAAAAATCTATTTGCCAGTTATTTACGTACATCTTTTTTTTTTTTTCAGCTAAGAAAATAATATATTTTATATTATAAAAATAAAATAATATACATTTATCTTGTTTTAGGATGTTTAGATAAAAATCTGATAAAGACAATTATTTTTTTGTGTATGCATTCACCGTGTGCAGCAGGCTGTAATTTACATATGTAGCTCATGTTGGAGTGTATATGTGCATAACTGCATGCACATGTTCACGTATGTGTGACTTTGTTTTGGTTTCTTTTTCTTTTTCCTGTGGCTGTGCTCTGCATGTTCTCTCACTCAGAGAAGGGATGTCATTGTGTTTTGTGGTTGACTCTGTTGGCTTGTTATCTTTTCCTGAAGGCTTCTTGGTTTACTCAGGGACTAGATGGTGATAGATTGCAGAGTCCTTTTGATGCAGACAAAATTGCAGTTCAGTTGTGAACATCTCAGCAACATTTTTTTTAATATCTCTTTTTTAATTGTTTCTCCTACACAACGATATTAAATGGAGTTCAACATTCTCTTGTCTCTTGCTTTTCAGATCCTTCTCCTGAGAAAAAG
This sequence comes from Hypophthalmichthys nobilis, assembly GCA_037950665.1. NCBI lineage: Eukaryota > Metazoa > Chordata > Actinopteri > Cypriniformes > Xenocyprididae > Hypophthalmichthys > Hypophthalmichthys nobilis. Next base: position 28,005,808 of record CM075469.1, read on the forward strand.
TAACCTCACAGTCACATGTCTCCTCGAGAACAACATTCTCAAAACATTTTAATAATGTCTCACACTGTGCTCAGATTTGCCAAGATACCAATATCTGGAATCAAAAGTCAGACGTTTCAATACAAACTTTGATTAAACATTTTTAATCAAATTCATCAAAAGGCCAAAGTATCATTATCATTAGTATAATTTAATAGCTCTCTAAAATAAATTGATGTACTCTCTAAAATTTGTCAAAAATTGTAATAAACAAAAAGAAATCTCAAAATCTATATAATGAGTAATGAAAAAGAAAACATAAAGCAATATCTCATTTAGCATAGCCTTGTGTGATTGAACTGATAATGGTAATTATGCTTTTGTGAACATTGTCATTAAAATAAATTCCCCCTGTTGGTGAATGCAGGTCTTTCCTGTGTGTTTACAGTTAGATTGATTGAAAAACTTTGGTTAGTAATTCTGTGACACTCCAGGGAGCCCATAAGCCTCAGCAGCTGTCTGAAACAATTAGAGCAAAACTTTAGGGGTTTTGCAGAGTTTCTGCATCTATGCAAAAACACTGCATTTGCTTGGGTGTGAAACTGAAGTGTGAGCAACAGATATCTTGGGGTGCCATATTTTAGTTCATCACGCCTGCTTTATACATGAAAGAAAGAGAGAAAGACGCTGAGACAGAGACAGAGGGATATGAACATACAGTCTTACATACTCCCCCCTCATCCTGGAGATTTCCCCTCTCAGAGCGTCACTTACTCATATCTCATGTTTATCGCTCTACTCAAGTGCGATGCAAATCTGAATAGTTCTTTTTTTCACAGTTGACTGATCATGTGCTCTCCGTTGTCTTTTACTGTTAATTTCTCTTTCATACATATCACTGGTTTTGCCTCACAGCTTTAAATCGTCCCTGTTTCGATTCCTAATAAAAGAAGCACTTCCAAATCACTTTATCAGTATTTTTTATCTTGTTTTACAGTAAAAATAAACAAAAGAGAAAATTTATATAACATCTAAATTTTTTTTTTTTTTTTAATTTTGTAGCTTTCACCTTAGTTAAAAAAAAAAGTAATTGCGACTTTATATTGCATACTTTTTTATCTCACTGAGGGACTTTAGATTTCACAATTGTGACTTTAGAACTCACAATGTAACATGCAGATGTGACTTTATTTCTCATAATTGTGAATTTTTAACTTACAATATGACTTTATTTCTCAATGTGACTTTATTTCTCATATGTGCCACTTTATACCTCATTACATGACATCGCACAATGTGACTTTATGTCTCACAATGCGACTTTAGATTTTGTAATTATGACTTTAGAACTTTTTAACTTACAGTATGACTTTATATCTCACAGTGCGACTTTATATTATAATATGTGACATTATTTCTTATTTTAACATTTATCTCACATCTATCTTTTTTATATCTTTATGTATATTTATATCTTGCAGTATGTATATTTAAATATTTTTACTGGAAAACATCAACACACACATATATATATATATATACATATTTATCCCACAATATTACAATACTTTGTATTTATCATTGTGATCAAATAAATTGCGATAATAATGAAGTGCTGTGAAGAAGATGACAAGATTATGACTCATCATTGGACATTATAAAGACCAGAACTCTAGAAAGGGCACATTCAAATGCCTGTCTTTGCTTATGAGATAAAAAGCGATGAATCCCCTTACTGTACTGTACTCCCCTTACCAAACCCGAACCCTTACCCTAAACCTACCCTTATCCCTAAAACCAAGTCTTGACCTTTAAACAGTCCTTTAAATAGGTCTCAGAAAGTAAGGACCGGCCAAAATGTCCTCACTTTATTCTCTTGGTCCTCACACTGATGGTCTAAAACTCAAACCAGTCCTCACTAAGATATCTGTACAAGTACACACACACACTACTTTATTTTATTTTATTTTTTATCTCTGTAAGGATGTTAGCTGAATTGGAGCACAAAGTTCTTAATTAGTAAACAGAAATATTAATGTCGTCTTATAAATGCTTATTTTAGTGAAGCGTGTCGTGTTCCAACAGCCGATGGCTTGATCTGGCCCCCACTGTTTTTGAATGTTTCTGTTGGATTTATCTGTCACACATTAAAGTGCCAGTGTTCTTGCCAAAGCATATTTGTAAGACAAACAGACTGAGCGACTGACTGTTTAGTTGGATTTCCCTAAGGCAGTCCAGGCATCAAGACTGCTGCCCTCGGGAAGGGTTTACACATACACACACACTCTCTCTTTCTCTCTTGATCTGATATTTATTAGCTTTGCCCTGTCAGCCTGAGGGTAATGGGGTATGTGGATGTGTCTGTCAGAAGTCTGGCCTACTTATTCGCATGGAAAACAAACGGATAAATCTTATCCTCCACCTCCCACACATATGAGCACTTTTCATCATTAAAGGTGATGATACACGTGGCAACTTTTTGAGCAATGTTGCTGGGCAATGTTGCCGTCAACGGGCAACCTGATGAGACACAGGGCAACTAATTAGGGCAACGGACAACTAATCAGAGAGGAGAAAATCTATTGCCAACCCAATAAATACTTTATTATAAACATTTGTTAGGCACTTTATTTCAACTTTTCAAATATTTTCTTCATTTTTATTAAAAATAAATGCCTTTACGATCTGATTTGTGATAGGAAAAGGGAGAAGAGCGAGTTCAGCAAAAGGCGGTTTCGAACCCGCGTCGATCGCATCAAAAGCTACATTCATGTGCCGTACGCCCTACAGTCTATGCTACTATAGACGGTAAACAAGCCCCGTCATTTTAGTATTTAACTGAAAACATTCAATGGCTTAATTACAGTTTACATGCACTACATTGGACAGTTGTTGGTATTTTAAGCAATATATGAGGTAAATTCCCTGTTTTGGGTTGACCATTGACAACTTACTAGCATAAAAAGATATAAGTTCACACTCCTTTTCTCTGCTCCACTGCCGCTGAGAGGCCGTCATCTTGTTTGAATTTTTTCTGAAATCTCCAAACAGGTCATGTGATCGGCTGCTAACATTCTGATTGGAGGATCTAAAAAAATTGCCCACGACCGATCTAACGTATCAAGATATAAATTTGTTGCTCATTCTCAGTGGGAAAGTGCCCAAGCAACAGTGCCCGGCAACATTGCTCAAAAAGTTGCCACATGTATTATCACCTTAAGACCAACAATAGCTCTAGATGTGACTATGTGTGAGTTCTCTGGCAGTTTGGGTTAGTGTGTGTGTGGACATGAGATATTCAACTAACTTTTGATTTAAATGAACATGAGATCAATGTGAAACAAATAAAAACTATTTGTGTTGATACTTTTCGTTTTGAATTGATTATAATGACAGTATTTTCCTTTTGTTGTTGTTGTTGGGCTTAGATTAAACCAGCATTAGGCCTTAGTTTAATTAGGACATTTAAGTAGCTTTTATAAACGTGCCTTAGAAAAAACATTATTGGTGTGCATCTTGAAACAAAACAATGGCACTGACATATTTTAAAGGGGTCCTTGATTATTATTTCACTTTTTTAACATTAGTTAGTGTGTAATGTTGCTGTTTGAGCATAAACAACGCCTGCAAAGTTACGACGCTCAAAGTTCAATGCAAAGGGAGATATTTTGAATGGTCCAGTTTCATTCTAAAAGTTGTAACTTCTTCCTGAGTCTCTCCATCAGTGTCCGACTCTGTTTGAGCAATGTAAGGCTGAACACCGTTACTGACATTTTGGCTGCGTGAGATTCTCCAGCTTTGTTGTTGTTGTACAACCAAAGCGCGAGCTGTTAAAGCTCCGCCCTCTTTTGGAAAGTGCTGCCTTTGAGTAGTTTAGACCAAAATTTAGAAGTCTTAGAAGGCAGTTTGAATAATTTTAGAGACATGTTTGAATGCGGTCTTTATCTACTGTTCATTATTTTTATCCAAAAGTTTCTTTCAATGGCTTTTGCTGACAGTAAAATGCTACTTAGAAATTGGCTAAAAATGAGGTATATCTTATTTTGCTGCTTAATTAAGTTGCCTAGCTTTTGAAACAACTTTCACATGATGGTTTTGAAACAGAGCATGTGTGTCTTTGGAGCCTTATAATGTCCCACGTGTTAGTGATAAATAGTGATAGTGAATATGCAAGTGGAGATGCAAGGTGGACGCATACACAGTTTTAATAAATAACCTGAGTGTTTTAAAATGATATTTCACAGAAGTGTCCAGAAGTGACTCACAGCGATTTCGGTAAGCAATATATCAGACTGATCACACACAGTTATATGAATACATTGGTTATAGCTCTGACTGGGCTGAAGGAGCACATTGTTGAAACAGTACATTAACTCTGAGTGAGAAGAGACAGAATTAGATGTATTTTATTTGACTCACCGCTGCTTTACATTGGATTATGCTTCTTTGTAAATGAACCAAAGCGCTGGCCTAAACACAGAATTAACAGCATGAATGCTGTTATAACAAACATCAGGGAGTCTTTTTTTAGTGCAATCTTGCCAAGCACTAACTCAAGATGTGATTTCTGTGTGTGCGAATGCTCTCATTTGTAAATCACTGTTTCTAAGTGAGGTCAATCTAACCTGTACTCCCTCGGAGAGAATCCTCTTGGGACAGGAGAGCTTGTTAACTATCTGCGCCCCAGGCCTCTCTGGGTAACTGCCTGAACTCATTGTGTGCCACATATGGTGGAAACACCCATGTGGTGGAAAGTGTTCTTCAACAAAACTTTACATTTATGCATTTGGCATATATAGTACTTTTATCCAAAGGTGGTTGCTGGAGTTTTTTATTTGTTTGTTTTTTTTTTTTTTTTTTTTTAGCATGTTACTATGTGGCTGTCATGGTCTTTTGAGTGGTTGCTAGAGTGTTGTTGGGGTTTTCGATATTACAGTGATATTTAGCTGCCGGTTCAATATGTATAGCATTTTTTATTCATTTTCCTTGGGTCCTGCCATCCATGTGGATGTTACTTTGACACGTACCACCTACATAAACATTGTTGCAGACCATGTACACCCTTTCATGGAAACGTTATTCCCTGGTAGCTGTGGCCTCTTTCAGCAGGATAATGCACTCTGCCACAAAGTAAAAATGGTTCAGGAATGGTTTGAGGAGCACAACAACGAGGTTGAGGTGTTGACTTGGCCTCCAAATTCCCCAGATCTCAATCCAATGGAGCATCTGTGGGATGTTCTGAACAAACAAGTCCGATCCATGGAGGCTCCACCTCACAACTTACAGATCTTCAGGATCTGCTGCTAACATCTTGGTGCCAGATACCACAGCACACCTTCAGGGGTCTAGTGGAGTCCATGCCTCAGCGGGTCTGTTTTCACATATATATATATATATATATATATATATATATATATATATATATGAAGACATTTACAAACAATACGACAAATACAATAGAGATACAAATAATCACTACTGAATAGAACGTAACCCTGAGTCAGACATACTGGTACTGCTACAGAAAGATAGTCACTTTTTTATTGTATCAATAATTTTATCATCTTTTTACTAAAATTTAAGAATATTTTTTTCATCATGGCAATGATTTAAAAATAGTTTGTGTCAAGAATCATGATTTGTAACAGAATAATATTTTCCCACTCCTATAGTAACTAGGATGCTGTGCTAAAGTGTTTTGAGTGGTTTTAGCATGTTGTTATGCAGTTGCCATGGTGGTTTCTAGGGTGTTGCTAGTTACATTGCTTAGTCACTGGTCCAAAGTCTCTATAAATTCTTACATACCTCAGGATGTTCCTTCAATGTAAGTCTATAAGATTTTTCTATCTGTTTAATTGTCTGCCAGGTGCAAATCTTAAAGGCAGAATTCACATCTGCTTAGATGGGCTTTTAATTAAACTTGGCTGTTTATGTAGAAAAAAGGAAAAGTTTTCTTTAAATCGGTGCTACATGACAAGAGAAAACAGAGAGAAAGAGTGTTGTACTATTCACTTCGCCAGAAAGGTTGGGAAACTTCAACACCCATAATGCACTGGGCCAGGCCCAGTTCTGGCCCAACCAATCAGGAGCCTGACCCCATGCCAAATAATGACAGTAAACTCCTTAGCGTTGAGCAATGTGTGTTTATATATAGAGTTAAGACCGGCCCCTTTTATCATAAAATAAAGCTATAAAATCTGTTATGGGGAAAAAAATAAAATAATCTTAAAGGGATAGTTCACCCAGAAATGAAAATTGTCATAATTACTTACCCTCAAGTTGTTCCAAACCTGTGTACATTTCTTGGTTCTGCTGTACACAAAGGAAAATATTTGAATGAATATTTGTAACCAAGCATATCTCGCCCCCCATTGACTACCATAGTAGGAAAAAAATACTAAGGTAGTAAATGGGGGGGCAAGATCTGCTTGGTTACAAACATTCTTCCAAATATCTTCCTTTGTGTTCAACAGTACAAAGAAATTTAGACAGGTTTAGAACAACTTGAGGGTGAGTAAATGATAACAGAATTTTCATTTTCGGGTGAAACTATCCCTTTAAAACTTGGACCCACCAAGAATGTCACTTGGCCTACCTTACATCTCAAAGCTGGAGCCGTACAAGTAAAAGGATGAGTTGCATACTAAGTTTTAACACTTAGGATTCATGCTTTTAACAAATGCCTAAAACCTAAGGATACACAAAAGTAATAGTGATACTTGCCTTAGCAAGCTTTACTAATGAACCCGATTTGAAAAAGTTTGAAGACTGACAGACTGTTATTGTGGATTATCACAGAACAATATCCAGGCACAGGCTTTTGAGCTGCTATTTCAGGTCACAAGTGAGATCACATTACAAACACACATTTTACCCCTTTCTCGTGAGGTTTGAAGGTTAGATGGAAAAAGTATGTGGAGACTTCTCACTAAGACAAATGTGTGAGATGGGTGTGCACCTTTTAAACACACAAACTTAGAAGCCCCTTGTCACCCATGTGAAGGTCAGAGGTCAAAGGGTACATATGTGCATTTCAGTCCATCATCTTTGGACAGCTGAATCTGGCTCCCCCTCAAAGCATAGACCCTTAGTGAGTCTAGTGAGGTACCATTACTCCTCTGATCCTGGAAGAAAAGCCCCTCAGGGAAAATAGTGGGGTCAGGTTAAAGGTAAACTCAAAGGTTAGTGAAGTTGAAAGCGTCTAACTGATTGCGGAATGTGGTAATAAACGTGCTGTTATATAGGTAGTGATAGTGTAGGGGTTAATATTTTTGGGGTGCATTTATGTCTATAAATTCCTTTCAACACTAATGGAGTGGATGGATGGACTGACTATCCATCAAAGCAGCACATCTCTGCTGTAACCAGTGTTGGGTAAGTTACTTCAAAAAAGTAATTAGTTACTAATTACATCATCAATATTGTATTTAAAATACTTTTCTAATTACTCTGTCTGAAAAGTAATTTAATTAACTTACTAATTACTTCTTAAAATCCCTATAAACCTTGACTGGATAGACAATAGAAAGGAAACTCTTTTAATAATTTAGTCAAACATGGAATAGTTTAGCCTTTTATAGCTTTTTAAAACATTTTAACTTTATTAAAACATATACTATAATATTTTCATTCACTTTATAATACTTAAAAAATTTTTTAGTAACAAATAGGGATGTCACTATACCAAAAATCTAGTAGTTGGTACCGACACCACAAAAGTGCACAATACTCAATACCACGGTAAAAATATATAAAAATACAAATAAAACAATGCTATTTTTTTTTTTTCAGGTAGGTCTAATAGTAGTAAGTAAAAATACCACAGAAATTGAGTAATCAAATATAAAATAACTCTGCATAGTCATAACTGTATAAATTAAATATAGATTAATCCTTATTAAAATCTGCATCTGATTGAAAGCATTTTAAATCTAGCTAAATCAAGTAAAATGACTCAAAATCAAGTAATTTTAGCATGCCAAAGTCAACTTTAATCATATAAAATGTAATTTCCCAATCAGCAAAATTGTGGCCAGTGAAAATGCTGAGTGGCTAGTAACTTTGGAAAACCACTTGCCACAGTGGCTGGTGAACGAAAAAAAAGTCAATGTCAAGCCCTGGTCATGTCACTCAAGACCTGTATGACTTTCTGTCTTCTGCCTAAGAAAATAGAAGATATTTTAAAGAACTGTATTTGTTTAATGAAAGTCAGTGGGGTCTAAAATAACATTGGACTCAATTGACCTTTATTGCACAGTCAAAAAAACACTAAGGCATTTTTCAAAAAAGAAATTCATACAGGTTTGGAATGACATGAGGGTCAGTAAATGATAACTTTCATTCATGTGTGAAGGATTCATTTTAGAGTTCTTCAAAAAAAATTCTGCTTTCAAGCCTTAGTAAAGCATGCAAAATTAGCGTTGAAGTGGCCCATATGACTTGTGCTCTTTGGTTCCCTCTATCCCTCTTCCCATGTTTTTCCTCTTCCTCACTCCCATGGTGAGTCCTTCCTCCAGTCGGGAGCAGAGGGACAGTCTGTGGGTCAGAAACAACAGACCAGCCATCTGACTGAAAAAATAAACTTGTCTTTTTGTTATGTCTGCTCTGTTGTGTATTGTCACAGCAACGACCTCTCGCTCCTCTGTTGTCTGATACTCTTCCAGTTTGTCTTACCCGTGTGAAAAGATGTTTCGACAATCTATTTTTGAACGTGGTTAACACCCATCAGTGACTATCACACCACTGTGATGAAGAAGCATGAAACTATTCAATTTGTTAATCTAAGAAGGTTTATGACTGGGTCACAAGCTAAGGTCTATGTTAGAGAAAGATAGAGTAATAAGATTTAAAAAGCGTACTGATGTCCATCCAAACCTTATAACTTACTTTCTTCCATGAAACAGAAAATGTGAAATGCTGAAGAATGTAATACATCTCTTTTTAATGTAATGAAAAATCCAGATCCAGATCATTAAGCTTCAAAACGACAAAAAAGCACCTAAGAAATATTATAAGAAAGTCCTCTGAAAACATATAGGGTCCTATCATACACCCGGCGCAATGCGACGGCAGGCACGACAAGTGTTTTTTGCTAGTTTCAGCCTGACGCAGTTATCATTTTCACGTCCAGTGCCACATTGTTTAAGTAGCAAATGCACTCGCGCCCATCTGTTCGCCCATGGGCGTGCTGGTCTGAAAACGAGGTGTGTTCAGGCACATTGTGGGCGTGTTGCTATTCTGAGGCAACTGAAAACGACTGCGCCATTGACCAACAAAAACCTGGTCTAAAGTCAATGGTATTTATTTATATGCAGTATTTATTTATTTATTTATTAAAGGGTGCGTTAGTAATATGCACCTATAGGCGGGTGCACAGTGCAAGCACACTTTGCTTGTTACACACATATGGATACGCAAATATTTAAAATAAAAGGATTACAATGTAAAAGATTATTATTGTGTGCATAAAGATAAAAAAGCCTACATGTCATAATGGACAGTCATTGCATGTATCAGAATTACCTATATGCAGTAATGACGAATGAAATTGGCTAATTATTTGACCAATCGTGGCAATACACACATGTATTTAAACTGACTCATCAGGTTGAGGGTGTCTATAATCCGCCATGTAAATAGCGAATCCACCATGGTGCAAGCACACCTGGCTTTTAAAGGAAATGGCAGATGACACTCTGATTGGTTTATTGCACGTTACACCCAAAACACAACCATGACTCATTAAGAGACTAGGTACAACACTTTTGGACCATGCGCCTGGCGAGACGACCATTTCTTCCGTCGTTAAACTAGCAAAAGTGGATTCGGACATGCCCTAAGTGCACCTGCGCCATGCGCTTCAGACCATTCGCTTAGTTAAAAAAGGGCCCCTAATGTTCAGAGATGGTGGAAAACGCGGGAACTTATCCTACTGTACCTTTAAGGCCTCTATATGTAAACAACATTTTTACAGCCCTGGCAAGATTCCTGAATAGACACTGATATGTAGACATGAATGGTTATGTTAATTTGCTGACAGTTATGAGATCATAACCATGACACAATCTGAGTAGACCTTGTCGGTAGACCATCTTGGACCAGCGACAAATCTACCAACCAGCTAATTAAGCTGGTTTTTAGATTATGATGGCTAGTCAAGTGAGCTAATGACAAGCTTGCAACACTTAATGACCATCTTAGACCAGATAAAAAACAGATATGCTACCAGCTTAAAATGGATTTTCCAGTAGGGTACATAGTAGACTTTTTTACTTCCAGAAAAAGCCAAGAAAATCTGGTTTCCCATAATATTAAAACAAAGGCCTGCATTAAAATGCTGTTAAGATGTTAAACATCACTGTGCTCCTCATGTTGGCACTCTTCTCCTACAGACTTCACAAAATCACCAACACCACTGTAATAGTCACTAATAATCACTGTATGTCGGTGCTTCTAAGCCAGAGGTTGCTTTGACATTACTTTGGTAATCCAGCTTTATTCCTCTTTTTAAAAGCTTGTGTTTCACATTGGCTCTGAAAGGATACCTCCCCATGGACATTGCCTTGTCGGAATGTTCCTGGATGTGAGCCAGTGGAGCACATTCTTTTGGCCAATTATGTGCCATGTTGTCTCCTACTCTTTCCAGATCACTCCATCTCTAATGCCATCCTTCCTCTCACAGACAATAAGGCTTTCTCCCAGCTTCAAACCTTCACTCCATTACCGTGAATTGGACATGCACCAAATCAGAGTGAGTTCAGCTGTGGCTTGGAGAGGTCAAAGGTACATAACAGAGGAGGAGACGTTAACAGGAGGGTCAGTGAGTGTAAAGTGGTCAATGGTGCCATAAAAAAGCATAATACATGCCAACTTTAAAGCAAGACTGTTAGCCTAGTTAGCTAGCTGGCTTACTGTCCTTAATCCTATGGCAGAATCCGAACTGAAATGAAAGTGACTCATTTAAAAAGCTCCTTTTGACAAGCAGCTCGGTAAAATTCGAAATTATGTGAAATGCGCAAGAAAAACAGCTTAAATCCTCTAAGCAGGTTTGCTGGTTGCAGCTGATCTCCCAACTAGCCAGACAGGGAAACCTGGTCAGACTCACTAAAGGCCAGGCTGAGAGACTAACTTTTATAACTTTTAAACCTTTCTAAAATTAGTTAAACCAGCTAATATACAGTAATACTAGGAAAACAAGCCAGTTTCAGATGTTTTTTTCAGCAGGATACAGTGCAAGCTTTCAATAAAGACTGATGTTAGCATGTTGCTAAGCTAAAAACACAACACTGTAAGCTCAAAACCTGATATACTTCGTGAGATGTCTTTTTGACATGCATGTTTCCATTTAGAAGTTGTATATTTTTCAACGTGTTCGCTCTTCTGAAACACATCCCTAAAATGTTTCCTGACTGATATTAAATAGACATTTAGAAAATGTCTTGATGTTCATGATTTAAAAGCTGTTCACACAGAAACGCAAGACACAGGGCAGAGGAGTGGATAAAATGCAAGGTCTCAAGACACATTTTACAAGTTGAACTTTTTTAACCCACAACTAAATTTTTTATTGAGCTTGTCACAATGCATTCTGGGATTTCCTTATCTATGAAGAATTTCTGCCTTAGATTTTGGGCAAAACAATGCTGTTTGCAGCTATGATGTGGGCAGCTCACTAGGCTTTGGAGCAAAACTACACTGTAAATTTTTTCCTCAAACCCTTGAACTCCCTGATATTGTTTACAACTGAAAACCAAGTCGACTCATCAAAGCCTTTCCAGCTTACGCTGTGAGAAATTATCCTCTTAAGATTGCCTCAGGGAAAAGGTCAGGGGTGAGGCACTGAAGAGGGGGATACAGAGCAGATAAAATCATTATGTGAGTCACTACCAAGCCAGATTTATGAGCACTCATTGATCAGAGCGTAGCGAGATGCTAAGGGCTTTGGTCAAGCAGCGGTCAGGTTACTCTCAGCCCGCAGTGGGCCTTTGTTTAGATTCTTCAAAGTTTGGCCCTCGACTTTGGAGATTTTACATCATTCTTTTTTCTGACAAAAAAATTATTTCTGTAATGCAATGACAATTTAGACAGGTGACTGAGCAACCAATTTTTTCCAACAGTCTCTTATATGTAGAGTGTAAAGGGAAGGATTTTGTGTACACGCATATGGATGGGGTTTCGCTATCAGGGTTGTGGGATAAGATTAGGTGCTGTTAATACAATGAGCGTAAGACTGTATGTGTGGCAGGAGGTGGGCCGCTGACCTGATTGTTGCAGATGTAAGCAGTTGGCAGCGTGCCCGTCTGCCATGATGTCACCCTTCAGCCCAGCAGAATTAATTTCTGCTTTACTGCTTAATCAGAGGCAGGCTAAAAGCCTCTGTGATGCTGTAGGATGCCAATTTAAGGTCTCTGGGGAAGCCGAAGAGGCAGTTCAAGACCCACTGAGTGTTGTGTTCTGTAAATGTGCACATCCTTATATCTTGTACCAGCCTGTCTGCTTGTAAGAGTGGACAAGTTTAGGCTGCCCTTTTTTTTTGGCCTGTGTTCTATTTTGCATGCCACACACCTCAATGTGAGGATCGTGCCGTGCTTAATATAGTTTCGCTGAACTGTGTTTGTGCAAAGGCCTGTGTGTTCCTTGTCCTCGTCTAACCCTGGATGGATCCCAGGAAAGGGTTATGTTAGGACCATTTGGCCTTCCTGTCCCACCTAAAACAATGTGCATTCCAGGTCCTTGTGAGTAAAGAAAACAAATATTCTGCATGCTAGTGAATTCTGTTTGGTGAACGAATCATTTTTGTGATCTGCAATGACTGAATGATTCATTTGTGAATCTGACTGATCTAGTCGGAATGTTTCTTGAGTTCAAATCGTTGACTCAGATATCAATTCTAGCAGCAGTTCTCAAGTTAAAATCACATTGATTTAAAATGAGCATCACTTAAACTGAGCACAAATGATTTAACTTTTTAAAAGATTGTAGTATTGTTTATTGTAAATACAAATCATATGTAAGCTAGCGACTGTAAGTTGTTAGGGCTAAATCGTAGCTGATAAACAAAGGCAAATTGCTTAAAGTCCCCCTGTAGTCAATAATTTCATCCCTTAAAACTCATCTTTGATCACCAAAATGACATTTAACATTTTTTTCCTGTGAAAAAAAGTTCTTCATGCCTTAAAATAGCTTGAATGTAAAAATGTGGACCATGAACATGCAAATTAGCCCCGCCTCCACTCACTCACACCAGCTCAGAGATCCACTCTGTCAAATTTACTGTAGTAAACGCTGCACAATTGCAATGGAAATACTGATTCAGAAGAAGTGGAAGAGTGGATTATACAAGTCGATGTATCAGAATGGTAATGCGTAATCATATACATAATTAATTCGCTATATTGCTAAATGTACACAATTTTTCATATTAACTTCAGAAAAATATATCGGGATAACTTGGCTTCTATTGAGACTCCCCTGCTTCAGAGCAGTTATAGTTAATGATATGCTAAAGCCCGCCCACACATTGATGTGATTGGTTACAATGTATTCTTTGGTTCACTGCAGTTTTAAGGAGAAAATACTCAGCAATGCTGTTGACTTATGAATTTGCACATGGTTTTTCTTAAAGCATATTAAAAACATCACATAGACATATAAACAACACTGAAAACTTGATTTTCACCACCACATGGGAACTTTAAAGGGACAGTTAATCCAGAATGGAAAAATCTCATCATTTACTCACCCTCATGCCATTCCAAAACTGTTTGAATTTGTTCTCTTCTTTGACTTTCATTGAATGAACAAAGCAGTTGAAACACTCTTTAAAATCTGTATCTTCTTTTGTGTCCCACAGATGAAAAAAACACCATACAGATTTGAGGGTGAGAAAATGATGACAGAATTTTCATTTTTGGGTGAAATATCCCTTGAAGAGTGTTTTTATGCTTAAGACACAAGATCACATATTTCCACATTTGTCCATCCCTGTTTGTACAAGATAATTAATAGTAGTAGAAAAACTGCAATGTAAGCAACATGACAGAGACATAATCATGTCTTGTTATAGTCGTATTTTCAGTTTGCAGGAAAAAAGACTAGTTGCAACAACCTCATATGGCATGAACATTAATCTCAATTATAGCCTATACAGTCTGTGTAAAAACTGAACTGGATCACATTAAAATACAATAAATACACTGATTAATCCTGTTTAATCATGATTAAGAGTTATACTTGCTGACATAGACATTTATTAAAACAAGTTTAAAGCTTGTAAATGTCACGTGATACTGCTTTTTTGGAAGCAGTTTGTTGATATTAACTCTTAGAAAGAAGTGGTTTGTGGAAATGAGTCAAGCTTCTCACCATTACCGAATGAATGTTTCAATATAAAGCTATACAGCTAGTCAGCCTACTAACAAGTTTAGAATGACTGCCATTGAATCATTTTAGACCAACAGGTTTGACCATTTTAAATCTAGCAGCTCAAAAGAAAGATTTGCTCAAAAATTGAGCAAGTTTTACAGAATATTATCTTGTAAATTGTAATATTGTAAGGACTTTCAGGCCTTACAATTATCTGGTATTTCTTAGTTTTCCCTGTGTTAAACAAGCCGTTTATCAATGTCCAGTTCAGTCAGAGTGAACTTTTTCAGGTAGGCAGCTCACCACACTCACTGGAGGAGAAGAAACAACAAAGAAAGACAGAGTTCAAGGAGAGAAATCTTAAAGTGAACAGTCACAGGTCAGTGGACATGCAGAGTATCAGACTGAAAATGGCCCGAGTGCATTTCACAGCACAGACAGCCTCACACACACACACACGCAAACACTTCACGCATGAGTGAACACACTCTTTTTGCCGAATGTAGATGTTTATTTATGAAGGGGTTCTTTTGAAAGGTCTGCTTTTGTCTCGTATCCTTTCCATCATAAGATCAGAGCGTTGTACTCAACCCCCTCTCGCTCTGGATATCTGGCAGTGCTGTGTGTGTGTGTGTGTGTGACAGCCCCCAGCGAAATGTGAGATGGAGATGCCGTTTTCTATTTCAAGGTTGTAATCTCAGCCAGCACACTTATATGTGTGTAAGAGAGAGATTTGGCCATGAAGTCTTGGTTACTCGGTGTACATTCCTGTTTTTTGTTTAACTGAGCCATGTGGTAAATTAGCATTTGACCTGACCTCCATCACTAACCTCTCGTTCTTTCTTTCTCCCCCTCTTTCTCTCCTTCACCACTCACCGGTTGACCTCTACACAACACTAAAAGCTTAACCTGAGATTGTCAGCAGTGGTACATTGTGCAGGTCTGGCGAGTCGTAAGTGCAATGTACTGTCCAGGTCTGTACCTTTCTGACAGTTAATGGGTCAGTGGACAGACATTTTTGCATTTAGACTTTATTTTCGGAAAAAATAACAATTCTACAAGATGGCAAAAAAGATAGTAATTTTAATGCTAAAAGACTGTAAAAACCTGTGAATTGGTTAATGATAAGTTCCCTTACTATCAGGGCCGTAACCACCATAAACACTGAGGGGGACAAGTCCCCCCAATAATTAGAAATGGCCAAATTGTCCCCCCCAGTATTTGAAATTCTTGCACTGCTCTGCTGCACTTCATTACGCAGCACTCTGTATGTTGTTAGGATAACAAAAAGTTTTAAAAGTTACATTTTTTTATCTGGTCTGCCTCAGCAGTCTAACAGTGCTCATCAAAATGATTGAGATGGCCAATCAAATCAAAGTGGGCAGGGTTTACGTTCTCTTTTGGCTCATGCCAGTCTTCTTCACACAGACGAGCGCGTCCATCTATAGCTTAATGCCGTTGAGGAGAGTCTATTCTTTCCGATTAAATCACAAAACAAAATGCACACAAACATGTCCTTGCTCTTGATATACAATCATTGATGAACATCTTTGATTTTAATGAGGAAAAAAAAAAAAACCTATACAAGGGCAGATTAGAACCCGGAACCTTTGACACGATTAACAAAAGTTCTACCACTAGGCCACTTAGAAATACAGGAACAAGGTAACAGTATATTGTATTACAGATATAGCAAGAGTACATGTGTGCATATTTTCATGCAAATATTATTTGCAAATAGTTCCAAAATGATTATATTTACCTCAGCTTGTGGAAAAGCTGAGGAACTTTGATTCATGTCACTTATACCAGTTAATGAAATATAGTATGTATATATATATATATATTATTATAAAGTATATAAAAATTAATTCATAATACATTTTCAAAACTTAAAAAGTTGCTTCTCTCGTTTTGTTTGTTTGTTGTTGTTGTTTTACTGTAAATGTCACTTTTTTGTGTACAATGTATGTTTGTTTGCAAATTTTGATATAGTTTAGAGACAAAAATGTACCCAAAAGTGAGCTAAATCTGACAAAACCTTCCTTTGGAGATATTTAAGGATGTGCTCATTTAGAAAAATATTTCATAAAGAAAATTATATATATATATATATATATAGGGGGCCCTATGCATCAAAAATAATTGTGTGCCTATTTACAATTGTTTGATTTATATAAATATAAACTGTAGACTTTATCAGTATCTGAGAAATACATTTACTGTGTAATCAAGTAAATGCACATGAGCTTATTCTGTGATCTTTATATACCTGTGTTAATGAGTGTTTGAGTAGCTGCAGGTGAATAAATAACATTAACAAATAAGGTTCTTCTGTTTATGCTGTCATCTCTTTATCTAGGCCATATTCAGACATCAGTCATCATAAAGAGATTTCAGCCTCTCATCAGCCCCTCTACACCAGTGTACAGCATGTACCTCCAGAGTGTGTGTGTGTGTGTATTTGAGATTAAACCTAATATGACTGCATCCAGACCACAGGTGTAGTGTAGCAAAGCTCAGATCAGTTTGCAGAGGTTATAGATCCGTTTCAGATAACGCTCTCCAGCCTGCCCATGCCACACACACACAGGTTTGTTTTGCTATCAAACTGAGGACATTCCATAGACGTAATGGTTTTTATACTGTACAAACTGAACATTCTGTCCCCCTACACTACCCCTAAACCTACCCATCACAGAAAACATTCTGCACTTTTACATTTTTAATAAAACATTGTTTAGTATGTTTTAAAAGCTATTTTAATTATGAGGACTCATGAAATGTCCTCATATTTCATGTTTACGTCGTAATACCAGTGTAATACCCATGTCATTATACAAATTTGTGTCCTCATAAATCACAAAAACACGCTCACACACACACACACACACATACACGTTGGGTTTCCATGTTTTATGGGGACATTCCATAGACAGCCAGTGATTGAAGGCACGCCTTCCAGCAGATGGTCCAAAAGGGGATTTCGCCGCTTTCGTGGAGTGGGTGCTGGTTGACAACACCAGGCAGACCGGCCTGCCGTGATTGACAAGCCCGATCCGAGGAAGAAGTTGGAGGAGGAGGAGTCATCGCCCCACAGCAAACGTGCTGGTTGACAACACTTCACTTTTCACCAACTTCCCGCAGCCCCAGTCCATCAATGGTAGAGACCAGCCATCTACCACCGGCGAACGATGCAACCGGTATGTTGCATTTGCCCACCACAGACCGCAGAGACCGGCCTGCCGTGATTGATGAGCCCAAAAAGAGGAAGAGGTTGGAGGGAATTATCGCCCCAGAGCCCGATCCACAACAAACGTCTGGAACACCGCGGCCGGGAACACCGCGGATCGTCAAGGGAGTACTTGTGGAGCTTGACGGCTTGGAGGGAAGCCAAATTGTGAGATAAAAAGTCGCAATTCTGACATTTTTTTCCTCGCAATTGTTAGTTTATCTCGCAATTCTGACTTTTTTTCAGAAAGTCAGAATTGCATGATATAAAGTCAGAATTCTGACTATAACATGCAATTGCGATGTTATATCCTGCAATTCTGAGAAAAAAGTCAGAATTGTGAGAAAAAAAATGGCAATTACCTTTTTTTTTTTTTTTTATTAAGTGGCAGAAACAAGCTTCCATAAAATACAGCGCAGAGATTGGAATAAACAAGTCTATTCTCATGAATAATATGAAGTAACAAATGATGTAATCGCATACTGATTAGCAGGACAGCCACAGACACTCGACAGCCACGACAGCCAATCACCACTCCAAATTAACGTATATCACTCACTTTTCGTGACGTTGGTTCAACTTTTTTTTTAAACTGTAAGAATGAAATAGCTCAGAAAAACAAAAAAATAACCACTTTTCCCTTAATAATAAACACACTGACATACTGAGTGCTATTGTTGTTTTCATTGACGTGCAACCTGTGCATATGTTAACATCTCAAAAAAAATGTGTGTTAGGGTTTTATGACCCTTTAAATGTCATTTCCTTAAAAAAAAAAAAAAAAGCAGTCAAGTTCCCCTGCTATTCCTCTGTTTCCTTGTCCTGTTTATAAAACCATGGTGGGGAAACCCACATAAAGGGTTCCTCATCAAAACAAAGCTTTCACACTGTGCTGGAATGATGTGCTGATGATATCAGTGAAATTCAGTCAGGTGTCTTCCCTTTGCAGGAAAGTACAGCCTAAAACATGGACTTTTTGAGGAACCACAAAAACCAATAGTGGGGGAAGGGTCGCGTTAATTTTTCTTAACTTCTCTTTTCTTACAGCTTACTGGATGTACACATTGCACTGCCATTTAGGGTTGACCTCTAAACTATAATGCCCTATGTTTCAGATCAAGGTTTGCCCCACTCTTGCGGTCATAGCGGTTTTCTGTAGGAGGTCGTAAGGGATTCCCAGCGAGACGTCGCTGCTCTCACCTGTCGTGCTCTTTTGTCCCCTCACTACTGGGTGGTCGACATCTTCTCTGTTGTGGCTTTTTCTTCCTACGTTCGACAGTGCTGTTGCTTCTCTTTCTGTAAGTTCATCTTCAGCGTTTTTCCCCAGTATGCTTCGCAGTGTCTTTTTCTCTATTTCTCTATCTCTTTCTTTCTCTTGAGAAATGGCCTGTTGTTCCTTATCCCCACGTGTGGCTTTGTGGTGCTAACCGAGACAAGGTTTAGAGATGGAGTCCTCGAGGGTTTGGTTTTTCAGTGACCTTTTCTTTCTGCCTAACAGGAACTTGCATTATTGATCGAAAAAACACTTGCCAAGTTCAGATTTCTGAGCCGTGTTTAAGCATCCACTGCTAAAATCAGAAAGCCCCTATGCCGGTCATAATAAATGTTTTGATACTTCAGCACAGACATACAGTTACTAAGACTGGATTGCTGTTTTTGGCAAGTCTACCAAATGGTAGCAATTTCATTCATTTGATTAGTCATACAATTATAGTATCTCACAATATCAACTGATAATTATGACAAATACTGTTGTATTTATCACTAGAAAAACATGTTGTCATATAAATATGGTGAAATTCTAATTCTGCACACTATCTTCTGTCTACTACTGCTACTGCTGAAAGGATGAACTGAAAGTTTCTGAGGTAAAGGCTGGTATTTTCTGACCATGCATGGAGATAAACTGAGAATACTGGTGACAGCCGATAGTTTCATTACACCATTATCACATTAATATAATATATATATATAGCCTATTGACATTGATAAGTTGTTTGACAAAGATGTTCATCCAAATTATGAATTGATTTTTCATGTTGCCTATTTGTAGTTTACATTAAATATTTTCCATTTAAAAGTCCATTGAAAACTAAAACAGCATTAAGTTATTTTTTGCTATAATGCATAGCGATTTTATGACCTCATTGTTACATGTCTAGTCTGTACTGTAGTTCTGCTCTCTGTGTCCTAGTTTTCCTGAGTTGTCCTGATTTGTCATTATTTACACCTGGGGCCTCATTTATAAAGCGTGCGTACGCACAGATTTGATCTTAGAGTGTGTGTACGCTTAAATCCACGCCAACGCTCATATTTATAAAAACGGTCTTTGACGTGAAAAAGTGCTTAGCGCCACATCAGGGTCTGAGCAGACGTACGCACTTTTCCTTGTCAGATTACTTCGGGTTTTTGGAAATCTAAGCTATTCTTGCAGCTCGCCATTTTAAATTAAAGGATTTGGATGACGACTGGTGATCTTGAATGGTTGATCTTAAATAAAATTAATTAGGTGTAGTTTACAACGTGGAGAACTGAAACCATTCAGCTGTGCGCAAGTTCAAGATCCTTTGCGATTTATAGATTTCACATCTGAAAGAGAGGCGTACGCTCGTTTTCTGTGTGTACGTTCATTCTATGAATCACACGTACGCACATCTGAGAAATGATTGTAAGATCAAATTTAGGACGGTTTCTGCGCAACATTTTATAAACGAGGCCCCTAGTGTCTAGTTAATTATCTCAATAGTTCCTTTGTTTGGTCCATGCTTACAAGTCCTTAGTTTTCCTTCAGTGTTTGCTGGTGCTCGTTTATGTCCAGTATATTTGTCATTAAAGTCTGTTTCCTTGTGTTTCTCTTCGTCTTCGTGAGCTTTATTACACAAACCGTTACTAATTGTTAAAATGTGCAGTTCACATGATCAAAGACAATTTAACTGAGATGCATGATATAGATAAAAATGATAGCCAAAAAATATGACCAAGCTATTTTTGAGATATATATATATATATATATATATATATATATTTTTTTTTTTTTTTTTTTTTTTTTTTATACATTCATATAAATATTAACCTAAGATCTTGATGTTGATTAAAAAAGTTTATGGTGTCAGGTAACTCTAAAAACATCTTATGTTTGTTTAAATGTATTGGTGGTTGTGGTTACAATTAGTTTTATTTAATATGGCTTCATGCAGTAGCATGGAAGAATATATAACTTTATTTTATAGTGTAGAAAGGATGTGCACAAAAATGTGCAAATAAGAGAAAAATCTGCCTGTGGCTGAAACACTCTGGCAGTAGAACAAAAGCAAAAAAGGTGATGCATGCGAAGCCACAAAGCACAATGCAGATGGATGTGTTTTTGTGCGTACGACGCACTGGGAAAGACATGCTCCTCCATACCACTAACCCACACTGCGCTCTTTCATATATGACATTTACACATTCAATGGCTTTTCTCTTTCGTTTTTGGTCTTTCTCTAGCACTCACTCTTCTGCGGTTAATGCACAGAAGGGGTCTGCTCGTTCACACGATAGGGAAGGTGATACACACTCAGTGGTGCACACTAGTTTCACACAGACAGAAGAACATGAAGTGAAGATCATTTCAAGAAATGCATTATTACTGGACACTCATTGCAGTATGTGTTCATTTAGTGTTTGTATGCGCACATTCTCCCAGACTGCACTGGGACAGAGAGGGCGACAGTGTCAAATCTCACAACTACACTTTCCACGTGTGCAGAGGGGTCAAAATCTGCTCCATACATGTGTGAGAGGAAATGTGTGTGCATGCGTTTGTGTGTGGATGTGAAATCCCATTAGTAGGAGGATGTAACCTTTACCCATAGCACCTCTCCATACTGCACAGCTCCCAGCTTTTCACATTTGTTTCAAATGTGGGAAGGACTATCAGCAACCCACTCTCTCACTTCCTCTGGTTCTGAGGAGTTAATCCCACCCTGCTCTCAGAACCAACCCCTCCTTTCTTAATAAAACAAACCCATCAGGCACCTTGGAAATCCACCCATTTTCCCATTAAGGCCATGTGATGGAAAAGCTGTTGATTTTCCTGATTGGATTTAGCCCCGTGAAACCGATCCTGGAACATGTGGCTCGGCGAGGAGAAAGCCTGAATGAAAGAGGAAGTAGATGAATGAAAGGAGGGGGCCGAGTGGAAACAGAAAATTAAATCCACTTTATTCTCTATAGTCCAGTCTGAATGCGATCTGACAGTAACGGCTGCAGAACTGGACCTTTGCTGTGCAGTTGAAAGCAGGCAGAGTATCTCAGCTGGATCTAATTGGGTTCTATTGTGTAGTTCTGAATCAAGGCATTTCTTGTTAATTCTCGCATTTTAGTTCCAAAAGGATGCCAGCAACATTATTCTGCTTTCTTAGATACTAACGCAGCTAAGATACTGCCTTCAGCATCGCATGTGTCCTTCATGGTTAGGATTTTCCCAGAGTGCTTTGCAACAAGCTCAAAGACAAAAATCAAACCAATGGCGCTTTTCCACTGCATGGGACGGCTCGTTATGGAACAGTACGGCTTGCTTTAATAGTACCACCTCGGTGGAGGTTCCAAGCAAGCCGAACTGATACTAAGGCTGCATCCGAAAACTGGAAAATGCTGCCTTCGGAGGACACATTTCAGGGTAGGAAGGCATCAAGGCACGTCCGAATTCAGTGTTAGCTTCACTTCCTGTTTCCTGAGATACCTTCATCTGATCGATTTTTGAAGGCAGCATAGATGTATCCTTAGCTGCCTTTGATATCCCACAATCCTGTGATTTCCATTCTGTGACAGTTGAGCTAGAAAAATAAAGATGGCATCTGAAAGTTGCGTTTGCTGGCCAGTTTGTGAGTAAATGTACATTTTTGACCAATATTTTCCACTTTTGATGTAATTTCTAGCAAGAAATTACTACTTTAGTAATTAAATATTTGTTTAGTTCTCACCAAAGCTCGCACTATATTGCGGTAGATCATTAAACTGTTACACTGCCTCAGAAGTCTGTCCGAAATCCGTTTCATGAGGTGCCTTCATGCACAAAGAGGCAGCAAGTCAGCTACCTAGGTTTTCGGACGCAGCCTAAATGTGACGTGTAAACACAGCAGATCACTGATTGGTCAGAGAGAATCGCCACTACCAGCGTCATTGGATTTGAAACACGAGACACCAAACCCGCTAGATTTAAATAGTCAGTAACAGCCACCACAGTGTCATTTGTTCACGCAACTGTTTTTAAACAACTTGCTTTAAACGACCGTCGCACAGAACTTGAAAAAAGAAATGGCTGTATCGTGGTCAGTACACAAAGTGATGCTAGTGACATTAATTCATGCTAACAGCATGCTAAATCATGTTAGCAACATGCTAATTCATGCAAGCAACTTACATGTTAACATTTTAAATAATGCTAGAAGCATGGTAAAACATTCTAGCAACATGTTAAATCATGTTAGCAACATGCTAAATCATGTTAGCAACATGCTAAATCATGTTAGCAATGTGTTAAAACATCATAGCAGCATGCTAATTAATGCAACAATGTTATAACATGCTAGCAACATGCTAAATCATGGTAGCAACATACTAATTCAAGCCAACATCAAAGTTTGTCCCAACAATTTTGCTCATCTAGTTTTAATACTTTAATATACTAAAATTTACTATTACTAAAAAAACTTATTGCCCAATATTGGTGTGTAATTTGTGTCAAACTGTGCTGCTTTTAAATTGCTTTACCCCTTAAGGTACTCTCGCATTTACCTCAAATTTTTTTGGCCATAATCCAGTCATCTCAATAGGATTCTACGCAACGGAGAATTTCGCATGAGGGTGAACGATTTCCTACGCAGATTTTGGTACTGGTTCACGCGGGTTGACAAAGCTTGGTTAAAAAGTGACTTCTGTGTGAGCTGTGCTTTACACATCACTACACTACTGACAATATATTGAGTTGGACCTGTTTAGCATAATTTGGTCAAAATTTGGCTAATGTGACCACACCTTTCGATTGGTATGATATTACCTCAGCAAACATGCTAACATATCTTATGTGTTTCATGTGAGCAGTGCTGATTTTGTAGAGTTGCTGCATGAAGCATTTCAAATCCAATTCATTTATGAGGTTCCTTGACTGTTATGTTGCTGCCTAAGGAGTAGTTCACATTGGACACGCTCCTGCATTAAAAAAACAGAGTTGTACAAAATGGAACAGAATGCAGAAATTTTGGAGACTTTTTCAAAGTTGAACTACTTTTAAACTCGACACTTGATGCAAGATACTGAAAAAAACAGAGAGACATGACGCAACTGCCAAAGACGTCTGTCTGATGCAGATAGACTAGAATTAAAGAATAGTGCGGAAGGAATGTCTGAAAGTGTTCTGTGTGAAGGAGGCTGCCTATGTAAACAGCAAGGCAGATTTTTAGGCCAGAACTATTGTCTACACCACACTTTTTTGTTGAGTAATTTTGCCTTCTTAGATCAAAGCTCACATTCACTTCGGTACTTATGCATTTGAACTAGTGCACTCTAAATCTTGCATCTGTCAGCATACTGTTCAGATTGAAAAAAGCTGACACTTGTGATTTTATACCTACGGAGCTGTTATGCCACAAACGCACCCCATCTGGATATTAGATCTCAGAGAAACACATTACAGATGGGATTTTACGTTTTCTCCTTGCGTTCCTGCGGGGGAAGGGTCTGGGTGTTTTGATGGACAGCTGTAATCTCCAGTGAAAATATTTGATCAGTGACGGCCAGTCAAAACATAAAGAGAGTTTTGATCTAACACGGTTTCAAACCGCTCACCACAATATCCACTGGCACCTACAATCACTAATGCTTGATAATATAGAAAACAAGTAAGATCAGCAGATTTTAACTCTAGTCTGGCAGTTATGCCATGGGTACGGTTGGGTCTTTTTTCGACCTGTATACGGCTGTAAAATTGAACAATGTGTCCTCTCAGCAAGCATAAACCACATGTGTCTGATGCACAAAACGAACCCTCTATTTATCATTTATTACTGGCTTATATAACAGTGCACTTTGCTGACTTTCTCAGGCCATATTTGCTATTTTAAAGAGGTATAGTGCTGTCTCGATCCATCTCTGGTAAGGCAGTACTCCTGATAAATCACAGGTTCAAGTGCCATGTTTAATTTATAAAATGCAACCACATGTGCATCTGTGCTTATGGGTGGGGATACGGGGCGGATTAGTTCATTATTCTCACAGACGTCTCAGAATGGTGATAAGGACGGGAAATGGAGACACAGGTATCTGGGTCAGATCTACCATAAAAGCTCTCCAATAATAACACCTTGGCCAAATTATACCCTTAGCTAATGTCACACACCTGCACTAAAACCACGCTGAACAAATTACCTGCTTCAGATTTTTTTTTTTTTTTTTAAATCTTTGTGAAACTAGTGTAACATAATAATAGTGGGACATGACAGTTGTGTCTGTCTTCAAAGTCACATGTTTTAAAGGAAGTTTATCACTGAATGTTTTGTACCACATGGGATCATGTCAGCAATTTTTGGCCGAATTTGAATGACCACCATTCATAAAGTCCTCTATTTCTTGCACGTTTAATCTAAAAAAAATAATGTAATAATGTTTTAAGCTAACAATAAGAGAAAACTATGTGCGTACAGTAAGTACAGCTCTATTGAACACATTTTAATGTAAAAATTCCGAAGATTTCCTTCCAAAATTGGTGCAGAGAAACATTTCCATCTGGAAGTCGAAGACTTGGCTCACTCGACATATAACTTTTTATTTTTTTTTTTTTCAAAATCCAAAAAACTCCCACACTTTTGAGCTAACTTTTTCCAGGTGCTGGTAGAGCGTCTTGCTTTCGTCTGTCATCTCCATTTCTCTTTGCGTCTTTGGCTTTGTCTTTAGCTATGTCTTGCTATACACCTTTCTTCAGGGTTGATGCCATATTAAATTTATCGCAGATGAAAATGAGGCTGTGAGGGATAGACACAGTCTTAATAATTACATGCACTGTATAGATCAAATATAATTTTCAAAACTCACTACTTTCAAAGCTGATTTATGGAGGGGGGGTTTTTACTACTGGAAGTCTTTTGGAAATACGTTTCATCTACAATTCGTATGTTGTTATTCAACAGTACAATCCATTGTACACGCTGTACTTCTATCCCACACAGCCTTTTTTCATTCCTGTCAAAAAATAAATATGCTGCTACCCTGACTAAGGTCGATATTAAACCTTTACACTAATATAAACATTAACTAAAATAATTATACATATTTATGTATAATTATGGCATATATTTAATTATTTAAAATTTAATACAATTAAATAGTAATATTAGCAATGTCTGTACGAATTTGCGAATTATGAAGAAACGGATCTTAATATAGCAGTTAATGATTTATTAAACAAAAAACTATAGGAAATAAAACAACCAGTTAAGGGGCTGTTTACACGACACCATCATTTCAACTAAAAACTTTTTATGTGTTTTTGACTTTCATTCACATGACAACAGTGTTTTTAGTTTTTGAAAACGATCCCATTATTGTCTCCGTGTAAACTACAAAAACGCAAATTTGTGAAAACAGTGACGTGTATTACGTGTTCAGTCTATAGACGTGTAGTGTTTCTTTACAAAGGGACATTGCCATCTACTGGCCTGTATGTGAAAAAAGCAAAAGAAAAACTTTTCAGTTTTTAGTACATCATTGCTGTGTAAATGTGCTCTAAAATTTGAGAGAACAGACAATGAACAGAAAGAAAACCAGAGCTTAATACACAAACCAATCAACAAAATGAATAACAGGTGCACAAATTAATCAAACCATGAAGAACCATAGAAGAGAAATAAAACACATGACAAACCCACCCAAAACAGAAACAAACCCAAATTATCCCATAATATATATATATATATATATATATATTTTAACATGTATTTTTCGTAACACTTTAGTATAGGGAAAACTATTAACTATGACTTTTCCCTCAATAAACTCCTAATTTACCACTTAATTCCAGCCGTCTCCATTGACTTTGTATAGCGTGAGGCTGCCTCCTTGTCATTTCTGACTTATAACAAAAAACAGAACAATGTCTAAAAGCTGCTGTGTGACAAGGTGTACAGCAAACAAGCCAAAAAACCCAGAACCAAAAACCCAGGAGTTTTTATAAGCTGTCGACCCAAAAAACGAGCGTTTAATGGCTAAAAAGTGGATACAGGCGATTGAGACAGAGCGCGACATGTCAACTACGTGACTATGAGAACTACGCCCACTGGAGGGTAACGTAATCAGCGACAGGAAATATAATATATAAAACTGACATTTGGATATTTTACTTAAAATGCGTGGCCTGTCTCTATACCATAGACTGTAAAAAAAGATAACTATTGAGTCCCAAGAATTGTGGTTTTCTATAACTATTTCATTTAATTAATATTCACTATAAGCTAATAATTAATATTAAATATAAATATAACATTATTATTATTGTCATCATCATAAGGCTTGCAGCAATTATTGTGTGTTGTTCATGCATTTACGTAAAACACTATTATTGTTGACTTTTTTCTTTTTTTTTTTTTTTTTTTTCAATACAAAAAAAGTCAATGGGCTCCAACATTGTTTTTCCAAAAGAGCTAATATGTATGTGTTTGTATTTAAGTGAGAGTACTTCAGCTATGTCAACATTGGTCATCGGTTTGGTCATCTGCACTGAAACACCTCATTAGCAGCAGACATATCATTGTCTAAAGTCAGCTTCTCACCTCCTTAGCACCTAAACACACTCTCTGAGGGAGATATTGATATGACATATTCCTACACACGCACCGAGTGGCCAAGAAACGTGACCCCGCCAGTGTCTTTGATTAAGATATGCCGTCCCTCCCGTCAGAAAGCCTCTGTTTGTCTGTAATGCTATGATGGGGATTCTTAAAGAAACAATATGCTACATTCATACACACTCACAAAGGCTGGTTATACTCTTCCTAAAAAACATCAGTGCTGTTCCAACAAATGTCTGCTGCCCTCCTCCCAGCAACCTCCTGCATCTCACAACATCTAACGCTAAGGGTTCCTAAATATACGATGGAAACTTTCATAGTTCTTAAAGGGATAGTTCACTCTCATGTCGTTCCAAACCTGTATGACTTTCTTTCCTCTGTAGAACACGTTGGAAACACATTTTTTGTCCATAAAATGAAAGTCATTTAAGCTCAATTTTGTTTTGGACCCCACTGACTTTCATTATATGAATAAAAGCAGTTGAAACATTCTTAAAAATATCTTCATCTGTCATCAACAGAAGAAAGAAAGTCATACAGATTTGAAATAACATGAGGATAATGAGTAAATGATGACAGAAGTTTTATTTTTGGGGTGAACTATCCCTTTGTTCGAGGCCAAACTTGAAAAGTTGTAAACATACGAAAAGGCTTCAAAAAAATGTGCAGGCAATTAGTTTTTAGCCCAACTGAATCTAAATATGTCAAAATGCTTATAAGCAAATACAAGATTCATATAAAAGTGGGGTGGTGGGGTTTTGTCCATACAATGAAAGTCAATGGGGTTCAATTTTGTTTTGGACCCCATTTACTTTTAATGTACGTATAAAAACAGAAGAAAGAAAGTCATACACATTTGGAACAAAATGAGGGTGAGTTAAAGGATGAAAGAATTTTTATTTGTTGGGGTGAACTATTCCTTTAACCGTGTGCAAGGCCAAACTAGTAAAAAAGTAGTCAGTAGTGGTCTTCAAAAAGACAAATAACCGTTGGAATGCACTGGCAATCGGTTTTTAGCCCATCTGAATCTAAACATGCCAAAATACTTATAAACAAACAGAAGGTTCATATTTTCGTTCCAACAAGTCAAAAACAGCTTGAACCTGGAATGATATACTGTAGTGCTAAAACACTCTCAGTTCTCATAAAACCATAGCAATACTTGTGGGAGGATCTGTATTACCCTTTAACAAACAGACTTTAATGATCTGCAACGGTGCCAAATAACCGATAACTGCCTCGTGTTCTGACAGAACACGCCTCTCTGAGACTGGCGGATCTGGTTTTGTTCTTTCAAGAGCATATTTTATTATGCAACTGTACATCTTGTGCTTAACATCAATTTAGTTGTTCTTTATCTCCACCCCACTATTTATAAATATTTGAAATATGTCTGTTTCTTTCTCTGTCCTCACACACTCAGAGGGAGTGAACGCCCTGCCACAAGAGAGTAAATGCAGCACTGGGTATTGTTTGACCTTGAGTCTGGGTGGGGACACTAAGAGTGCAATATGCAAGATACATTTGTTGCGCTTCCCTCCTCTTTTTGCCTATGCATCTTTTTTTTTTTTTTTTTTTGTTATTATTAAAATGGGCCTGAAGTTTCCTGGAAAAGATTTTGCTGCTATCTCAGAACTAAACATCCCACCACACTGCAAACTTCTGGAGTTCTGCATTTGATAAGGTGATATGAGTCACGTACATGGGGGCTGTAGATGTGGGAGAAGTTATGCACAACTCTGACATTTCACTATTCCACAATCAAACCTTAATCTGCCTACAACCATGATTTTAAACGTCAAGTTGTGGTCACCTTTGAACACTTCCTACTCCCTGACATTTCAATAATTGGTGATAAATTTTGACAAAGCATGGGTTAGGATATTTTGGCAATCAGAATTATTCTTTGCGTTCGTACGTGATGATTTAGCACTAAGAGATAACTAGTAAATCACAGTGCCGTGTGGGGGTGAAGTCCTTGCAGAAGATGGAACGATATTTGTAACAGTTGTGACTTTTTCCCAGTGTGGAAGCATTTCTCTGGGGGCCGTTCAGCGAGTGCGAATTAACTTCATTGTATCTGGGATATTTTGGAAGCGCTCAAGGGCAAAACTGTCACAGACATTCCATTCAAACTATCGGAGCTGTAAACCAATCATGTTCTCCATAAACCGGCCTGACCATCCTCAAAGCAGTAATTACTACAGCAAAAGAGACAGGAAGACAGGAGCTAGTGTTGGGGAGTAACTGGCTAAAAGTAGCAACATTGCTAAATTAAATACATTTTTAAGTAGTGTGACTGTAGTTCAGCTGTTTTAATAAAAGTGTAGCTTTTCATAGCAGTGTAGCATGACAAATGCAGCACTGTTTTTTTTTTTGGTTTTTTTTAGGGCTTCCAGTGCATAGCGCTGAAACCCTATTGTAATTGTTTAAATTTCCAAGGATCAGCATTCTCCCCTAAAAGTGATCGGCCAGACCAAATCGTAAGTCATAGGCCCCATCCACACAGAGACGCGTTTAGGTGTATACGCAAAAATTTTGTATCGGATAGGCGTTTCGTCCAGACGAATCCGGCATTTTCAGAAGGTGAATCCGATATTTTTTTAAATCGGGTCCCAGAGTGGATAAATCTGAAAACGCCGCCCTTGCGTTTTCATGTGTACAGCCTATCCGTATATTTTGTAAAACGATGATGTCAACTACTGAGCCAAAATAAAGTGTTATTTCTAAGCTTTACTAAAGTTTGTATACAGCGCGCAAGGTTTATGCGCATCCTCCAAGTCTTATTCTCTGTTTTAAGTGTATCTCTGTGGCAGAATTACAGTGCCACATACTGGTCTGGCATGTATACTACATTGTTTTGAGCCGGTTTCAGTGGTTTTGTGTGTATGCAGATATTTCTGGAGATGTGGAAAAAAAAAAAAAGATCGGATAGGGAAAGAACTGGCTTCGTGTGGATGGGGCCATAGAGACTTGAAACTTTGAGGGTTGGTAGTACTTACACCGTCTACAATGTTACCAAGGCTCTCCCCGATCGACCTGACGGGGGCGCTACAGTGGTGAAAAGTACAAAATGGTGTGTTTGATTTGGGTTGGAGCTAAACTCTGCAGGACAGTGGCCCTCCAGCACCGAGTTTGCCCACCCCTGCTTAAGACAGACAAAATTTGCTTGCCATTTTGGTGAAATTTTTAGGTATTTTGGATACAAAATGAAAAATAAAAACTTTTGCGAACTAGTCCTCGGTTTTTGGCCCGATCGGAACCAGACCAGTGCAGCGAGATTGTCCGGAGTCAATAATTATCAAAAAAAAAGTTGAAATTTCGATTCACAGTTCCTAAGGGCCACCAAAACATTTGAAGTGGGTGGAGCCACTTTTAGTAAAATGGCTATAACTTGTTAACAAAATGAGATATTTTCACCAAACTCTGTACACCTATGTAAGAGCTCATTCTGTGGTCGCAAGAAAAAGTGACTGGCCACTTGGTGGCGCTATAACTGCAAAAACATGAAAATGGCTATAACTACTTCACCGATAGTCCGATCGACTTGAAAATTGCCATGCAGTCTTTGTCCGAAGTGCCATGACTGTTTATGAGGACATTGACGTATCTCAAAAAAACATGTCCACCATCGGCCAATGACATGAGCTGATAAGCTATCAGACAAGGTTAACGGAGGCAGATCGGAACAAAACTCACTGGGCCTGTTTGACGTTTGAATTTTTCATGCACACCCACGACATTCATACCACATGTTAGAACTCCTCATTCTGAGCAACTTTGCCTCTAGGATGGTCGTTTTCCACTGAATCTTTCATTAAATATTGGATATAATCTCAAAAACCAACTCTGGTGAACTAGTCCTAAGTTTTTGGCTTAACCTCGATAAAACCACTTTGGCACAATTCTTGGGACTCTCTCAATAGTTATCAAAAAATATTATCCAAAAAAAAGAACTTTGGCTTTTGGATAGCTATAGCAGGGTCATTTAAAAAATGGCATGGCCAAGTCTATCCAACAGTCATCATTCTAAACATTCAAAACTCAGAACTTTGCATCATTACGTGAGCACATGCGGCACATGATTCTAAAAAAGCATGCATACTTTTAGGGAGATCAGATCATAGGTTGGGCTATAACTGTAAAAAAGGTGTAAAAATGATATATTTCCTATGGTAAATTGCTTGTTTTGGCTGTAAATGGTCTTTTCCATCTGTGATCTAAGTGGTTACATGCTTGCTAAATAAAACATAATACCTTTTTACGCAGGTTCTTAAAGGCCTTAAAGTGCTTGAACCCCGATAATTGCTGCTCGCAGCTATATTTTTTGTTTGTTTGTTTGTTTTTGCATACTTGTATTACAGCTGGCAAAAAAAATGTTATATATTATGACTATAATGATGATATATATATAACCTTTGATGCCGAAAGGTGGCTTTTTGCATATGAATATTGCATACAGGTGAGAGTTAGCAGTTAACACACTGGTAAAATTAATGCTTCTGCCCAGATAACATTTCATGGTGGGGCCAGTGTATGGGCTTGAGGTTTATGGCCCTTAAAGCGGTCATGACAAGAAAAATCTAATTTGAAACAAGTTGCATAGTTCAAAGGTCCTCCTCATTATAAACAAAACATTGATTTAATCAAGCTCTAAAAATGGATATTGCACGATCTGTGACATCTCATGGGCAAATACATTGCATAAGACTGCCTACAGAGCAAGACTTCGACGAATACATCATCGCACCATAGGCCCCGCCCACTGGCGTTCATTGGCTTAACTGCTGACATTTACCTACACTGGATGTGAGCGTTGCGTCTCATCAAAAGCAAATAGAACCCATTATAATCACTGATGCTGTCTACACTGGATACAGTATACAGATGTGCACTTGAGTCTGCTGTCAACAGGACAAATGGAAGAGTAAATGGAAGCATAAAGGAATGTTTGCTTTGACTCTTCTTGTTAAAACAGCTCATTTGCTCATTTCTGTAGAGACTTCAAAAGGATCCCAGCATCAGGAACAAGTATATGGTTTATTTTTTTGTGGATTGTATGTTTGTTCAGAGCATTTGACTGTTGTTTTATAAACAAGGCACAGTGTAATGGAGAGTTCGCAAAGAAACTTCTGTCGGAAGATGAGGCAGCCAGCTGTATTAAATCTGACAGCAGCTGCATCACAAACTGTAAGTAATTTCAGAATGTCTGTAAATGACATTATATGGATAATGTTTTCAAAACACTTACGTGCAATAGTAAGTGGCGTTGATACTGTTACCTATTCAATGACATTAGCCAATCATAACAGTGGACGTTTACTGACAAAATGTAAAGGAGCCGCTTCTTAAAAATGGATCACTTCAGACAGAGGGTCAGAATCTCGGAGTAGGGGGTTAATCATATAGGGCTGACATGGAACCTATATGGACAAACCCTCTAGGGCTTTCCACACTTGAAATAGTGAACCCTGGGTTATTCTAAACCATGGGTAAACGGAATCCTGGGTTATCTTGCTTCATGTTTCACGCTGCTCATAATTTATCCCAGGTTAACAATTAATCCTGGATATTCATTAGATGGCGTTTAACACTGTACATTCCTAAACCCTGGGTTAACATTCTTATATAAGTTCTTATATCGCATATTTGGCACCGCAATGCCGGGTTAACACCGGAAAAAAAAACGCTGTTTAGTTTGAAAAGCCCTATTAAGGGCCAAAAACCATGTAGGGCCCATACCTCAAGCCCATTTCTCGCATATCTACATTGGCACCACCATGAAATGTTGGTTGGGTGAGGGAAAAAAACAGTTGCTGGATTTGCCAAAGTTTGCAAAGTTCATGGCATTTTGTCGTAAAACAGTTTTGCAAGATCGAAAAAAAGGCATATGCATCAAATTCTGCAAAGTCCTCAAGCGCAGCTGTAAATTCCACTGTTATCAGACTTATGTCTGTAAAATATTCACTGAAATATTTAATCTGGATTCATCTGACCAAAAGTTTCTTTTAGAGTTGTATGCAGAATGAAGGCTCTGCAAATGTATAATGGTATACTGAGCTTTCAATTTGTTGCATAATAAATTATAAATAATAAAAAGCACCATATTTTGTTGTTATTTTCAAATTTATGAATGTTTTTATTAGTGACAAAAGTTACCAGATCAGAAAACATGGACGAGATGGGCAAGGCTTTACTAAAAACATTCAGAGGTTAAATCCCACAACTAAGTAGCTTTTTAAAAAGGAAACAGGTCTAAAGTAGTTTCATCAACACTGGTGAAAACATGAAGAACAATAAGACCTGAAGGGAAAGAAACAGAAGAGGGTGAATTGAGTGAGAGAGGGTGAGGCTTTTGTGTCATATTAATCCTAAAAGAGAGACAGAAATCCAGTGGATGGATCAGAAGTTGGCAGAAGATCTGCAGAGTAATATATGAAGGGATTTGCAACAAACAATAAGCTCTTTCTGTTATAACAGTCACGGCTTTTTTTAGAAGCACAATAATAGAAGTATATAGTGATGGGCTATTAAGAAAAACCTAGAGGAAGATATGTCATGGGAGAGAAGAGAAGACATGTTCTGTGGTCGCTGCGGGTGAGAGGTGTTGATAATTGCTGATGACTGAAGCTTTTAGGTTTCTCAGGCTTTTACCGAAGCGTCCCGACCAACAAACACAAAGATGTTATTTCATGTATTCACTGTAAATATTGGTTATGTACACTAAAACATATAAAAGAAGAAAAATATTGTTATTACAGTAGCTCTGGACCTAAACACAAATTTAAATGGTCTTAAAGGAATAGTTGAAATGAAATGAAAAATTGATGTTTATCTGCTTACCCCCAGGGCATCCAAGATGTAGGTGACTTTGTTTCTTCAGTAGAACACAAATGATGATTTTTAACTCCAACCGTTGCAGTCTGTCAGTCGTATAATGCATGTCAATGGGAACACATCTATAAGAGTCAAAAAAACATGCACAGACAAATCCAAATTAAACCCTGCGGCTCGTGACGACACAATGATGTCCTAAGACACGAAACGATCAATTTGTGCGAGAAACCGAACAGTATTTATATCATTTTTTACCTCTAATACACCACTATGTCCAACTGCCTTGCGCACGGCATCCGGTGCGTGAGGTGTGTACGCGCTCTGGCGTAGTTTAAAGGATTAGTCCACTTTCAAATAAAATTTTCCTGATAACTTACTCACCCTCATGTCATCCAAGATGTTCATGTCTTTCTTTCTTCATTCGAAAAGAAATTAAGGTTTTTGACGAAAACATTCCAGGATTATTTTCCTTATAGTGGACTTCAATGGTCTCTCCAAACGGTTGAAGGTCAAAATGACAGTTTCAGTGCAGCTTCAAAGGGCTTTAAACGATACCAGACGAGGAATAAGGGTCTTATCTAGCGAAACGATCAGTCATTTTCTAAAAAAATACAAATGTATATATGCTTTATAAACACAAATGATCGCCTTGCACATGCTTCCGCTTTCCGTATTCTTCAAAAAGCTTATGCTGTATGTCCTACGCCTTCCTTATTCAACTTACGGAACGAACGTGGCGCCAGTTCCGTTTTTTCCGTAAGTAGAATAGGGAAGGCGTACCTTGCACCGGATGCCGTGCGCAAGGCAGTTGGACATAGTGGTGTATTAGAGGTAAAAAATGATATAAATACTGTTCGGTTTCTCGCACAAATCGATCGTTTCGTGTCTTAGGACATAAATGTGTCTTCACGAGCCGCAGGGTTTAATTTGGATTTGTCTGTGCATGTTTGTTTTACTCTCATAGATTTTGTTACCATTGACATGCATTATACGACTGACAGACTGCAACGGTTGGAGTTAAAAATCATCATTTGTGTTCTACTGAAGAAACAAAGTCACCTACATCTTGGATGCCCTGGGGGTAAGCAGATAAACATCAAATTTTCATTTTTGGGTGAACTATCCCTTTAAATAAGAAGTGCGTACAGTGTTTTTTATATACTTACTTAGTTCCCTGTTTTATTTGTAAAACAAAGCTGTCGTACTATCAAAACATTGCTTTGTTTGAGCATCCAAACAGCCTAACACAATATTGGTTCAACCAATGGCGAGTTTGGGGCAGGACTATCTGTGAGACACACCAATGACACAAAAAATTGGTGAAATTGGTGCAAAAAAAAAAAAAAAATTATATTATTTTAAACTACTTGGCTAAGTGGGAAAAAACAATTGGCTGTGTTATTCTGAATCTTGAGTCATTAAGAACTGGCAGTAAAATTTGCATTTGTGTATGCTCCAGTTTGAGCTGAATGCCTGCAGTAAATGTGTCTCATAGTAGCATTTTTCAGCCATGTGAACTGGAGGAAGTGTGTTTGGTTTAGTTCTGCCCTGATGACAGTCATCCACTGCCTGTAATGAATCTGTCCATGCTGCTTATTTGATCAGCTCACAGCTGTTTGTTTTCTTGCGCTACCAGAGGCTGAACTACATTTGTTTCTACTTACAGACGCACTGACTGGCTCAGTGAAATCAAACAATAATTAACTCAAATTAAGAGTGCATAAGCACACCAGTGTTCAGGGTTTGTGTTCCCTTGTGAAGTGGTGGATGGGTTTATTTGGGAATAACATTATAATCAGGTAGCAGATCTTAGCAGTGCAAATGTTTGAGGGGTGAACATGGTGTAAAAGACTGCAGATTTTCATCATGTTCAGAGCTGTGGGAAAAAAGATATTACAAAAATACTGGCCACAGTAAAGAGATGGTAATTCCATGGTACAGAATGGATACTTTAAGGCCTATAAACGTATCAGAGAAAAAATTAAATTAAATTTGTGGCCTTTTTTTAAAGCCAACTATATTTAATTTGTTTTACTTTTAACATTCAATGTAAATAAATTCTAAAAAGTAAAAAAGAAAATATTTAAATATAACAACATATTATGGTACTTTATTGTAGAAGATGTATAAATGATTAATTATTTGAGTTTTATGAAATATATTTAAAGAAATATTTTAAATATATTTAAATGAGTTCTACATAAAATAGCAAATTTTATATGCTTAGCTGTTACTATTGTAAAATATAAAATGTTTAACTTTAATATTAATGAAATACTCCTAATCATATTTTAAAGGTACAGTTCACCCACGATCAAGTCATTATTTATTGACCCTCATGTTGTTCCAAACCTGAATTATTCTTAAATGTGTCATTTTTGTGCCAGAATGGGTAAAATAATGACTGTTTCAGACTTGTTTCCTGAACACTCCCAGCCACTGATGAACAAAGAGATAGTCCTGCCCCCAGGGATGAATTATGACAAGATTGTGGGGGTTGGTATCCTCCTTGGTTCTGAATCATAATCCATGCCTGCCTGCCCCAAACTCACATCATTGGTTGAGTAAATGTTGCTGTATTTTGAAATCAAACAGATCCTCAGTGTTTACCTCAGGCAAATCATCCACCAAATGTCTTACTTAAAGGGATAGTTCACCCAAAAATGAAAATTATCCCATGATTTACTCACCCTCAAGCCATAGGTGTATATCTTCTTTAAGACGAACACAATCGGACTTATATTAAAAAATATCCTGGCTCTTCCAAGCTTTATAATGGTAGGGAATGGCACTCCCAATTTTGAAGCCCTGACTGGTTGCTGTTGCATCAGCGGCCAATGAGCTTGCTGCTCAAACATTTAAATATTTGGCATTGTTTACTGTTAGCAGTCTGCAGCACACTTTCAGAACCCTCCTCCTTCCCCAGCTCCACCTGTATAGATCTGCTACGGGGGTTAATTCATGTATGTTACATGTGCAGCAGCATGTCTTACATGCTCACAGCAATGTCTGTTAATGTATTGGTAGTAGTAAGTCTCTGTACTTGCTCTGCAGCAACAGCAGCAGCGTAGCAGATATATTCTGCCAAGACCAAATACGTTAACATTGTCATATCCATTACCATGCCAATCTCATTTATCATACCAATATCCCGAGAGTTGTCACGACAAATAACGTAGGATGTAGGAGTAGCATAAGCTTAGACGCCTCTCGCGGTTCAAACAAATAGGGCCGGGCAACAACCTCAAACTCCTCTTCTCTTATATCAAAATCCTCTGACATTTCTCTTTAAAAAGTCTCATTTTAGACTTCTAATTCCTGACTGTTTTGTTTTGCTCTATCCTCTGCGCTTCCGCGTTCGTCAATACGTCATTCGTCGCATCAGAGGTCACTCTTCTGGCGCGAGTCAATTTGCGTAGGCTGTCTGCCAGAAGCTAGTTATTATAGTTTATAAAGTTATAATTACGGATATTTTTCTTTCAAAAACCCATCATTTCACTTCAGAAGGCCTTTATTAAAGGTTTAGTTCACCCAAAAATTAAAATTCTGTCATTAATTACTTACCCTCATGTCGTTTCAAACCCGTAAGACCTTTGTTCATCTTCATAACACAAATTAAGATATTTTTTATATTAAATCTGAGAGGTATCGGACTTGTCCATAGACAGCAATTTAACCACCAATTTTAAGGCCCAGAAAGGTACTAAAGACATTATTAAACGAGTCCATGTGACGGCAGTGGTTCAACCTTAATTTTATGAAGCGACGAGAATACTTTTTGTGCACAAAAATAAAACAAAAACAACGACTTTATTCAACAATATCCTCTCTTCTGTGTCATTCTCTTACGCTGTTTACGTTCAGCATTCAATATATCATTTGTCGCGTCAGAGGTTACTCTTCTGCCGTAAGTCGACTTGCGTACAGCTGTTTGCCGGAAGCTAGTTATTATAGTTTATGAAGTTTTAAATATAAAGTTTAAAAACCCTTCGCTTTGCTTCAGAAGGCCTTTATTAAGCCCTGGAGCTGTATGGATTACTTTTATGATGGATGGATGCACTTTTTTGGGTTTCAAAATCGTGAGCGCCATTCACTAGCATTATAAAGCTTGGAAGAGCCAGGATATTTTATAATATAACTCGAATTGTGTTCATCTGAAGGAAGATAGGCTTGAGGGTGAGTAAATCATGGGATAATTTTCATTTTTTGGTGAACTAACCCTTTAAAATTGTTTCTGCATATTATGCTGCGATTGTCGTGTTTTGAATGCGTGGGGTGTTTGTGCTCTCTTCGTTCACGGAAAGCCCTTTACTGTCTTCTGGGTTGAGTTTTAGAGTTGTTTATTTTATAGACACATCACCGACATCCTCAACCCACGCGGCTCCAGTAGAGCGGCCCACACCCACACTGTACTGTCCAAACTGCTCATCTGGCATTAGTCTTCACGCTCAACAGGATCCAGGGGGTCTTTGAAGGACTTCTTGAGCAGTGACTCGCTATCTGTGGGTGAGGGCGATTCATCACATTGGCGCCTTAGAGGGGGTCACATTAAGAGGGACACAAGATTAGCACACTCCACCTCACAGAATAAACAATTATAAATGGAAACGTATTACAGACAGCTGTGGTTGATGAATACATGGAAAAACGTGACAAGATGAACAACTGTTGTGTCGGAGACTTGGCAAAACAGTTTCTGCATGTTTTTGCAGGGACCCAGGTTTGAATCAAGCCTACGTCATTTCCTCATCACATTCCTCTCTATCTCTCTGGACATTCCTGTCCTTCTACACCACAGTTTTTATACAACCATCATACTGATGATTTACATGAAATGGCTGTGCTGTGCTGCATGCAACCTCATGCGAGTTTAAATGCAAATCACACTTTTATTTCCGATTTGTTCAATGCGTTGTGCCCGTAAAAAGTGCCCGTAATAACATGAAGCACGACTAAATCTGCATATATGCAAAATACTGACTGTTTGATTCTATATACTGTTGAGACAGCATCTCAAGTCTGAACATCAGCCTTCACTAATGATTATTTCTCAGAAGTGCACTTTAAAAAACAAAGAAAGGTGCATATTTCTCACCATATGGGATGAGTATTTTTTAGTGCTGTCAATCGATTAATCGTGATTAATCACATCTAACATAAAAGTTTGTGTTTACATAATGTGTGTGTGTGTGTGTGTGTGTGTGTGTGTGTGTGCACATTATGTACACACAAACTTTTATGTTAGATGCAATTAATTGCGATTAATCGATTAATTTATTCAATTAATTTATTGAAATAAGTACTACATGAAATAGAATTTTTTAATCTTAGGTGTTTATATTGTAAAATACTGTATATGAACTTTAACATTAATAATAATTAAATACTCCTGTTCAATACTATGTTCAAGTTCTCTCGAAAATGAAAATTCTGTCATCATTTACTCATCTTCATGTCTTTATAAACCTGCATGACTTTCTTCTGTGGAACATAAGATATTTTCAAGAAATATCTCAATGTTTTGTTTTGTTTTGTTTTGTTTGTTTTTTTTATTTGTTCACAACAATGTTGTATGAAAACAAAACAAAAAACAATGACTGTTATTGTACGTTAAAAACAGTTTAAACATTTTTTTAAAATATCTTTTTATGTGTTTCACGGAAGCAAGAAAGTCAGGTATGTATGTACAGAATTGTCATTTTTCCATAAACTGTCACTTTAAGAAACACAGTACAACAGTTTAGTTTCGTCTTTCAGTTTAACATGTTAGACCTGTACATTAAAAGTGATTTTCATTTGAGCTTCAAAAGAAAGCTCTGCTCTACACTATCCGATTTCATAAAGTCCACAAATAAAAATAAATAAATATGCTATTTCTGTGTTTGTGCTATTGACATTTTCTGACAGTTTTGAATAAGTATGTTTGATTCTGTCAGCAAAACCTTAAGGACCCCAAACCAAGCTGATGAAATGAAGGAGTGAAAGAAAGAGAGCAATGAAAGAAATGGTATATGTGTTTTGAGGCCCGTGACGTGCTGTGGTTTTCACACTTAGCTGAGTCATCTGGCTGAAATACAATCACTCACTCCTTCCCCCTCACTGGTCCCCTCTCTACACACATCTGCATGTTCATACAAACCTCCAGCTGAGCACCGTATAGCTCTTCTCACTGTTTTTATAATTACAGGCCAAATGTCACAGGTCGAAGGCTAATTGACCGCTCCCCTGAAATGCCCGCACATGACTCTCAGAGAAAGAGATGGAAGGAGAAATAGAAACAAAAAGCAGATTGAGAAAAATAGAGACAGAAAGAAACGGCTGTTGAATGTTTGGAATTCCAGAAAAACAAGAAGGTCAAGATTGTCGCTCTGTTTCGGTTGCCAAGCCGTCCAATGAATAGCGACCCCCTCACTTTAGATCCAGATGAGGCCGAGTTCACATTAGTGGGGATTTTTAAGGTCTTTTTCTCAATTTTTGCTCTATTTAAAGGCACAATAAGAGTGTCTGTTGAGGCCACGCAGATCAAATGCTGCTCTGTTTCTTGTAAAAGGAATTCCTAACCACTTGAATGTGA
Source organism: Hypophthalmichthys nobilis (assembly GCA_037950665.1). Classification (NCBI taxonomy): domain Eukaryota; kingdom Metazoa; phylum Chordata; class Actinopteri; order Cypriniformes; family Xenocyprididae; genus Hypophthalmichthys; species Hypophthalmichthys nobilis. The sequence goes on from CM075469.1 coordinate 28,046,615, forward strand.
AGCGGGTCGGGACAGAGAGAGAATGAGAAGGGGGTGGGGGGAGAAGGGGGTGTAATTGATTGGGATGAAAAATGTGCGTCCTTGAACCTGTCTACCTTAAGAGATAGCAGATACTGTGAGCATTAGCCAGAGTTGTCTCAGGCTCCATTAGCGGCTGATAGCAGTAGCTTTTAAGCTCTATCACGATCTCAACTCAGGCTCATTGGAAAAACGTGCCTGTGGCGACATTTCTGTAAAATGATATTACATTGCTTCTTGCACGTTTCATGACACTTTCAAAGTGAAATGTCCAGTGAGTTGCACTAAAATGAGTTTATGCGACATCACTAACCCTAATATTCACATAAACCCTGCCCTGAGAACATGTAACAAAGGAGTTGTTGTAGTAGAGTGTTGTTGCCATGCTGCCATTTTACGCCGGACTGCTTCACAATCAAGGGTCAATTCAACGCTGGATTTGCACAAAAGAGTAACATGACGGCACATGCTAGTCGATGAGCTGAATCAACTCCACAGCAACTATATAAATTTATCTACTAACCATTCAGAAATGTCCAGTTTCATTCTAAAAGTCGTAACTTCTTCCTGAGCAACCGAAGCACAAGCTGTTAAAACTCCACCCTCTTCTGGAAAGGGGGCCGGGAGCAGCAGCTCATTTGCATTTAAAGGGGCACACACAAAAATTATGTTTTTGCTCACACCCAAATAGGAGCAAATTTGTCAAGCTATAATAAATGATCTGTGGAGTATTTTGAGCTGACTTGAATTTGACAGACACATTCTGGGGACTTTTATTACATCTTGTGAAAGGGGCATTATAGGTCCCCTTTATTGCTTAAAGGGTTAGTTCACCCAAAAATGAAATTTCTTTCATTAATTACTCACCCCCTTAATGTCGTTCTAAACCCGTAAGACCTTTGTTCATCTTCGGAACACAAATTAAGATATTTTTGATGAAATCCGAGAGATTTTTTCATCCTCATATTTTTAAAGGGTGAACTAACTAACTAACTAACTAACACTAAACCCTACCCTAAACCTAACCGAAAGTGTTAACAACAGATGACTTACAAATTGTAGTCCATTACTGATTCAGGTGAGCTACCGAGCAAATTTACTATGTCAGAAAAGCCATACATACGAAGCTGATTATGTGATGCAAACATCTTACAAATCATGCACTAGTGCAAGGAATGTGAACCTGATTCTTTATTAATCGATATTCTGCCCCTGTAATTGTAATTTGTGTGAACATAATACAGTTTGATGGCGTTTTACTGCCACGAGTGTTCATTTCAGCTGGAAACTGCAGTGCATTGTGTGTATAGGTATGTTTTCCAAAAATGTAGGTATGTTTTTACAAAGAGACTGTATTGAACGATCTGTTCCCTGCAGGAACAGTCTGCCGAAGTCACACCCGAAAACACACCTCCTGCTACATCTCCACACCCTAAGAGCCTGTACTCCCACACCCCCAAAAAACAACACAGACGCCAGGCAGATTAGCTTAGCTTATGGACAATAACAGCTTTGCATTATGGGATACGCTGAACGTGGATGATTAAGCTGTGAATGAAAACGAACGAGCGAAAGACAAATAAGGGAAAATCTGTTAGGTGAAGGATTTTAAACCTCACAGGATTTTAGATCAAAGAGAAGTGATGAGTACAAAATCAGTCTGAGTGCTGTGGACAAAACAACGACACCAATGATTGATGGGCTGTTTTTGGGTGGAGGTGTAGGAGGGTGTGGGAGGGTGTAACGGTGGGACACAGAGAGAGATTTTAGCTCTGTTCCAAAACCTAGACAGCATTTTAAGGCATTATAGGCATCTGCAATGGCTGTTCCAAAAATTAGCCAGCTATTTTTATGGCGCATTTTAAGATATCTACATTTCTGTCATGACAGCTCTCTGAGAGATTGGAATGGTAATGGATATGGCAATGTAATGTATGTGAAGTTCACAAACGTAATTTCGGAAGAACCCATCTAATCTTTCAATCAACTGCCAGAGCATAAAAGCAGCCACCCACTTTGCTCTGGCATCAGCTGTTTTGGCATCCCTCCACCTCCCTAATTCCACCAACATAATTTAGGCATTTTGTTTACCATACTCCTCTTCCAAGCACTAGTAGTCCCACTGGGGGGTATATCTAAGCTCAAGTTGAAGCTGCTTCCTCGAGCCCCTCCACTGCAGACAGTGAGCCAAATACGTCTAACCTTATTAGCTTAAAGATTATATGGGTAAACAAACTAATGAATTGGTCTTGGCGGAATAGATCTGCTACGCTGCTGCTGCTGCAGAGCAAGTACAGAGACCCGTACCAGATCTATACAGGTGGAGCTAGGGAAGGTGGAGGGTTTCTGAAAGTGTGCTGCAGACTCCTAACAGTAAACAATGCCAAGTATTTGAATGTTGAGCAGCAAGCTCATTGGCTGCTGATACCACAGCAACCAATCAGCTGCGCTATGCAGATAATGATGTAATCGCTACCAAACGAGTTATGGACCTATCAGCCTGCGCCATCTAGTGTTTCATGCCAGAACTTTGTATTTGGACAAAATCAACATGTTATTCACAGAGAAGATAATCCAGAAATGTGGAAAGCTAACATGACGGACGAGTCAACTCGGATACATACAATAGATGCGTCCGAAATCGAATGCTAAGTATGTATTATATGTGATGAAAAATGAACTTTGGGACCGTTTAGAGAATATGTTCTATAAAGTATGAATTCGACATAGTTTGTCATGTTGACTTTGCCATATGACCTACCAGCAGCAGTTCACAAATCCTCTCCAGTGGCCTCATGGGATAGTAAAGTTGTGACACTGTCACATAAGACACATGTTTTAACCACTCAATATGTATAACATGATGGTTTTATGTATATTTGAGTTTTAATTGGTTTACATGTTTTTTTGTCCATTTTTCCTCTTACTTATTTTAATGTGTGTGTCTTTAAATGAGTCTGGGTCTGCCTGTCATGTGACTGATCACATGACAGAAATCAGGAAGTAGACCAGTATAAAGGAGGCAGCATGGCAATCAAACAATCTCTCACATCACTTTTCATTGGATTAACACTTCTGTGGACACTTTCACATTGGGACTTGCATCACACTAGGATTCTTATAGACTGTTTTAGGGTATGGTGCAAACGGACTCCACACTTTTAACAGCCTAAGTTTTTCTAGTTTTATTGTGTTGTTTTAAGTTCCTTGTGAATATTGTAAATACACTTTATTTATTCATTTATGTTGTCTGTCTCATCTTTTTAAACACTCATAACCTCTCACAGAGTATAATCTGACCCCAATTTTAATCCATGCAAACTCGACCGATAGGGCCGATCGTTACGAAGTGTCCATCAAATGCACACTTCAGAATCTCAGCAGAAGTAGTAGGTCATCCAGGTACTTTTTGCCAACTGTTTTATGAATACTGTGAATTCTGACACACTTGCCTCTTGACTCTTTTCACATACTATTTTTTGCCGAGTACATAATAGGGATTTAGGCTTATTCAAATGCAGGGAATGACTTAAATACACCTCTTCCATGATGAGCATGTTCTTATTTTCTGAACTAGTAACATTTTACAATAAGGTCTGCTCAGATAGTATGCAATTTCAAATGAACCTTATGTATGTTTACTTATTTGAGTATCACAATAGCTATGTTTCATCCAAAGTTGCAAATTTAACTTATGCGCAAAACTTACATAAAACATTTGTAAATAAAGCACATCCCATGTGTTCAAGAGAACAAAATCCACTCTTCCTGGGAAAGTGGCACAAAAAATCTGTATTTCATTTGAGATGCTGTGCAATGAAATTGGTTCACTGGTTTGTCCAGTTATCTAGTCAAATGATCTGTTGAGGCAAAGTCATGTGAGTTTTTTGTTGCACACCGAGGTATTCATTCTGCAAATGTGTTTCAAACATAGTGCATGTCTTCTTATCCGATAAAAATATCTGCCTCATTTGAGTGCATGTGGGTTTTTTTGCACATTTTGAGAATTTATACATTTTGGCATTTCCATCCACCATTTTTAATGCAATACCTAAAAATGTGCATGAAAATAGGTGCATTGAAACATAGCTGTTGTTAGCTTAGCAACATGCTAATGTCAAACTCCTGTGCTCTTCGGTATTTGAGTTGATTAAATTTTTGAATGCGCTGTCTACAGGTTGCAAATCAGTTACAGTGTTTCCTTAGCAGGCAGGGTTAGCAGTAAACAACAAGGCAGCTCACTTGGTTTTGGAACAGAGCTGGTAGGGATGTGGTTTTATGAGTGCTTAAGGTTAACACACCCATACCATACACTTCTGCACATTTCTCTGAAACTGGCATCCCCTCGTGCCCACTGACGAGCATGAGTGTTTCGCAAATACTAACCGCACCTGAAAGTCACTCATGTGAAGCCTGTCTCAGCATAAAGTGGTCTGCTTGAGAATCTGAAAAAGGTTTCACGATCTGATGAGATGTAATGACGAGGTAGATGTAACACAGCAACTCAAACAAGACTTAACTACAGCCATACTCTATCTCCAACAACCTACAAGTACTTGTAGAAGTGTACTTATACACACAGTATTATGGGCAGGTTCAGACTACACAATATCAGCCCGATTTTGGCACAATCTGTTTAAGTATAGGGTGTTGTAAATTGCCTTCGGGATTTAAAAGTTTGGGTAACACTTTAGTATAGGGAACACATATAAACTATTAACTACAACTTTTCCCTCAATAAACTCCTAATTTACTGCTTATTAATAGTTAGTAAGGTAGTTGTTAAGTTTAGGTATTGGGTAGGATTAAGAATGGTCATGCAGAATAAGGCATTAATATGTGCTTAATAAGTACTAATAAATAGCCAATATTCTATTAATATGCATGCTAATAAGCAACTAGTTAAAAGACCCTAAAATAAAGTGTTACCAAAGTTTGTAAACAGGATTTCTAACTTCAAAGCAATACAGTCTTTTAAATGGCAAAGCAAGTGTATACAGTACAAAGCATATTTAAATACATGAAATTTAAACCATTTAAATGGTAATATTAAATTTTTTGAGAGTATAGTCTAACCTAAAATGTATTTACCCAAAATTAATTGTGTGCACACCTTTTTTTTTTTTTTTTTTTTTTTGGAAATAACTTTATTATTAGCGCATGAGACCCACTATATTTTCATACTGAGTTATTGGATATGAGTGGTGCGTTGACTGTTGGCTGATCCCAAAAGCCTGATCCAAGAACTGACAGTGGCCTTGTTATCTCTTATTACAGGCGTGTTTTATACATTATAGTGTCTACTTATGAATTGTGATCAAAGGCATTTGTAAGGATGAGACAGTATCCAGGTGGCCCGCACTGATGCTTTGGAGTAAAGACGACAGATAGCTGATAGCTTGTGTTTTTGTAACTCTACCTCTTTGTCTGTGAAACACCAAAGCATCCAAAAATGAGGATTGTAGAGACACACTGGATGTAGATCAAGAAAATAAATGATCCAAGCCCATGACACTTTTCAGTATGACCAATCAATCAAAAGAGGTGTCATTTCATACACACATAGGAAAACAGCTGCTTCCAAGACGTCCAAACCTGGCATGCCTGGCATCGACTTTATATGGGCACAGAAGACCAGTCTGTCCCGACCCAGGTGGCAGTAATGAGAGGACAGGAAAGGAGCGGCAGCGCCTTTGATCTCAGGGCTGGTGTTATACCATACCAGTTAAAACAGAGTACACACACATCAAACATAGTGTTATATCAGCACTGAGTCAATTTCAGGGTCAGTCCTCTGTTGTGGTTTGGCAGAGACTAAAAGAAAAAGAGAGAGAGGTATGATAATAACGATACAACAATGAATAGGGTTGTGAAGAGAACATTCTAGCCTTACCCTTAAACCTTTTGACCTTTGAACCCAAACCTCTTACTTTAGGTCGTTTAGATAATGTATGAATGTAGTTTTCCTTATTGCATGCTTTGATATTGGTATAGTACTCTCTGTCTCTGTTCTTTAGTCTTATTATTTATTTTTATATTAACAAAATAAAATCTCTCTTTCTTCAGTTAACTCTCCAGTCCATCATTTCACAAGTACTGTTTTAGAGAAAAGTGCCTGGACATTTAAGCCATGCTTATATTTGTATAAATTTGATGTTAAAATACTTCCTGCTATCCCAAATATATAGAGAAACTCTAACTAAGCCATTTGTAAGTTGATTTCTCTGAAAAATGTAATATTGTAACTCTAAACACTATCAAATCATTGCTCTGCACGTCTGAAAAATTGTCTACAAAATTGTGTATGCACCTATTTTTTATTCATCATACATTTTGCGAACCATTTTGCTAATAACTTGTACATAATTGTTAGTGTGAAAACATAGTGGGTCTCATGCACTGAGTTATTGGATATGAGTGAGCTCTTATTTCACATGTATAGACTGAGCATCCCTACCAGCTGACACAGCAACATTGCCTCAACCAATAGCATGAGTTGGGGGCGGGATTATATGTTTGTCTGACCCATGAAAGACCGGGGGATATATTTAAATGTATTAAATTGCAACTTTTTCATTACATGTATGTAATTACAAATATATTTAAATACATGAAATAGGCCTACATGTTTCAATGGGAATGTATATTTTAGTTTACCATAAATGCTTGTCAGTATATTCAGCAGTACACTTTATGTAACGGTTCTGTTCTGATTGATTTCGTTTTTCATTGTAACCCTGTTTCCTAGTGTATGCCTGTTTGTTCCCTTGATTGATTCATTATTCCGTTCACCTGTTGTCTCTTTAATTATCTCATTAGCTCTTGTGTATTTATACTCCCTGTTCTGTTCTCTTTTTTTATCTCGTTAATGCGTAGTTATTTGAATTAAAGTTCCAGTGAAATCTTTGTCTTTGTGTGCTACTTATGTGTAACCATCCGTAACAGAAGACAAGACCCAAACAATGATTTTTTTATTTATTTTTCCATTTTGTTTATTATTGTTTTTCCCTATGGACCTACCAACAGTTCAACTTCTCTGTCTGGAGCAGGGAGAGTGTCTGCTGAAAGACCACACATGGGACTTCCTCCATCTGGTATACCTTACTAACTACCCGGGCCGCACGCTCTGTGTCTTTTACCACGGCAGCCTGAGCGAGTGGTCCAAGGCACACCTTCCAGCGGACAGTCCCAGGGAAGACTTTGCCACATTCAGGGAGTGGGTGCTGGTGAACAACGACTTTCCGTTCACCATCAGATTAGCAGAGGACCACACCAGCCCCACTCCACTTCCAGAGGTCGGCCATCTGCCACCAACGAGCTGCACCACAGACAAGGGAGACCAGCCTGCTGCGAGTGATGAGCCCAAACTTGAGAAGAAGATGGAAGGAGTCAATTCCCAGAGCCTGAGCCCCTCAAAGTCTCTGACCAGGTGTGTGAGCTGGAAACATTGATCATCGCCGAGGGAGTGTTAGTGGAGTTTGAGGGCTGGCAGGAAAATCACCTGTTTCTTCAAATCCCACTGGTTCTGCCCAGCCTTGACTTTCCTGTTTCCCTGCTGGTTCCGTCCAGCCCTGAATCTCCTGTGATCCCGCTGGTTCCACCCAGCCCTGAATGTCCTGTGATCCCACTGGTTCCGCCCAGCCCTGAATGTCCTGTGGTCCCACTGGTTCTGCCCTGCCCTGAATCTCCTGTGATCCCGCTGGTTCTGCCCTGCCCTGAATCTCCTGTGATCCCTCCCTGCCTACCTCTCCTGCCTCCTCTAACAGCCAGTTCCTCAACCTGCCTCCGCTGGTTCCATTTAGCCTTTCTGCATCTCCAACACCATCATGTGAGGATCTGCCTCAGAGCCACCAGCTCCGCCCAGTAAAGAGGATCCCCTAGCTCTGCCTCCAGCCTCTGAACCCATCACTCCACTGCGGCCTGTCGACCTGTCGGCTCCACCTTGGTTCCTCCCTCCCTCAGCTCCACCAGAAACCATCATCCTTACGAGTCCACCGGGATCCCTCATCCCACCAGCTAAGCCTTGGTCAGATGTTGTCCTGCCTACACCCCCAGCTCCGCCTCAGTCCTCTGGTTATACCTTGGACACATGCTGCCGTGACTCCACCTCGGTCTCCAGTACTAGCAGTGTCACGTGGGCTCCACCTGGTTAACACTCCATCTGCTACAGCTCCATCTCCATTGGTCGTCGCCAGAGTGTCATCTGCTCAGTTTCCACAGCGGCTCCTCCCTCGCTCAACTCTGCCCTGGGGCCTCGTCCTGGCTGGTCTCTAGACCAACATCTGGATCCTCCTGCTCCTGGCTCCCCCTTGGCTCCTCCCACCCTCCACTCCCCCATGGACTTATGTGTTGGACTTTGTTTTGTCTCGCCCCTCTCCAGTTCCTCCAGTTCCAGCCCCCGCCCTCCCTCCTCAGTTGGACTATTTACAGTGCGAGGACTCGCCTTTTCAGGTGGGGACATCCTGCAATGGTTATGTTCTGATTGATTTAGTTTTTCATTGTGACCCTGTTTCCTAGTGTGTGCCTGTTTGTTCCCTTAATCGATTCATTATTCCGTTCACCTGTCTCTTTAATAATCTCGTTATCTCCTGTGTATTCATACTCCCTGTTCTGTTCTTTGTCTTGTCTCGTTAATGCATAGTGGTTTGTTTCTCCTGTGATTCCCTGAATTTTTCCTGCCTGCACCATGAGTTTTGAATTAAAGAATGGAAATCTTAGACATTAGAAGTAATTATGAAATTACATATAAAGATGTTCTTAAGTGGATCAAAATGCACTCAAAAGTTCAGCTAATTGCATTTAATTTACTGTAGATTTAAACTATAATACATTTAATTTAGTAAATAACATTCAGGTGTCCAAAAACATTACATTCAGTTAGTACTTAAATATGTTCTTTTAACTATATTATTTCCATAACAATTACCCTTTTTAAAAGTTTGATAAAGTGTACTTCCTTTTTCATAAGGGGTGGATTATCTTTTTCCACCTTTAGACCTATTCTTGGCCATCACATACATTTTTTTATAATACGAATACAGCAGAATAGTGACTCAGCCACTGCAAAGTCAAGATGCTGCTCAGCCTTTCTAATGGAACCTGGCAGCGGTGCAAATGGTGCACAGCCTCTCTGAGCTCCTGACTCCCTGTTTTGGACAAGAAAACTCCTCCATCTGACTCATGCTGAGTGCTATTCATTATTGTGTGGATCACAGCCTGTCATTAACGTACACTTAGTTTTAAGTGAGGTAAAGAGCACGTGTGTCCTCCTGTTGTTGTGCACCATCTGAGCACAGGACAATGACCCTAAGATATCACTTTTCTAGAAGCAAATGAGAGACGAGGCCTAGACGCATGTCATTAAAGGAAATTTCCTGCCCCAAGTCCATAAAGATAAATGAACATTGTAAAATCCCCATGTCTTCTTGTCCTTTCTATCTCTCTCTCTCACACACACACACACACACACACACACTTATGGAAAACTCAAAGCTCACAAAACTCTGTTGTCTCCTCTTATCTCACCATCTGGAGCCTGGAAGAGAGAATATTGTGTAAAGAAGATGGGGAGGGAGGGAACAAGTGAGTTGGGACAGAAGGACGAAGAAAGATAGAGATAGTAAGGCCTTGCTTTAGACAGCTGATTAACTGTTGCATATAACCAGCAATTTACCTAACCAGTTTTCTGCATACTGTCCATCCAAAGAGAAAAGGCATAGAAAAGGCTGTTTCAGCTGGCACAAAAGACTTAGAAACATACAGTACCATTCAAAAGTTTGGAGCTGGTAAGATTTTTTTGAAGGAAGAGTTTTGTTTGTTTTTGAAAAAAAGTTTATGCTTCTTATCTTCACCAAGTCTGCATTTATTTGATCAAAAATACAGTAAAAACTGTAAATTTTGAAAAAAAAATATTACAATTATTTAAAATTTATAACAATTTAAAATTTATAACAATTTAAAATTTATAACAATTATAATAACAAATTTTTATAAAAAAAACCTTTAATATATTTTGATTCATATTTTTTTGATGATGATGATGATGACAAAGCAGCAACATTACTCCAGTCTTCACATGATCCTTCAGAAATCATTCTAATATGCTGATTTGATACGAAGAAATGTTATCAATGTTAAAAAACAGTTGTTTTTTTAATAATAGAAAGTTCAGAAGAACTCCATTTATATGAAATAGAACCCCCACCCAACTTTTAAATAGTAGTGTAAAAAAAAAATGCATAAACATTTAATTTTAATAACACAATCTCGCAAATACACATGCACACACACACACACACACACAATCTCTGAGCATGAACTGTACATGTGCTTTTGTTTTGTCCAAACCCAAATGAATACACTTCCCTCTCTGTTCCCATTCACTGATTCACTCATTCATAGTTAAAACTTCACTGCAGATAAAATCTGTTTGCTATCTGATCGCCCAGGGCTCCAACATGAGGGGAAGATGTTATCTAACATAATTTTAACACAAAGGTATCACTGTGTTTCATGTACACGCCTCGGACATTTTGCTGTGATTGACTCGTTATCTACAAGGTTTGGTTTCCTGTTTAACAAACTGCATTCATAAACTTGTACTGAAACATAATGCTTGTAAAGCAACTAAAGACCATTACCTTTTCCAAAATATTGATGTTAATGATATTTAAAGTGGCCATCCCTTGTGAAAGAGAAGCTCATTGTTAGTTAATGTTAGTTAATGCGATAACTAATAGAAAATTTTGGTAAAGTGTTACCCGTTTTTCCTCAAGTCTACATTACCGGTCTCTTGCACCAAAAACAGTGAAAAGCTTGTTTTTCATGACCATTTTCAGTCAAGTAAAGTTTGATTCCTCATGACATAAAAATGGAATGGTTTAAATTATTGTCTCTGTTTTTTCATCATCACAGAATACACTGCCATTGCATGTCTCAGGTGAGGAGTTATTATACACACATTCTTGGCCTTTCAACAGCACCTATACCATCACCACAAAGGCCGCTCTGTAGGGTGAGCGCAGTGACTCTAATGAGTGTGTCTGGATAATGAGAGGGACCTGCTGTTACTGGCAGCTCTAAACATGCAGGTATTAATGGCAACGGTCGCTCTAATCTCAATAGGCCACATTAATAGTGCACTGTAGAACTAGAGAGTCCCAATGGCCTTTTAAATAGGCAAATATAGGCAACGCTGGAGGACCAGCATACGCCTTGTGCCAGATGAGTGTGTGTGTGTGTGTGTGTGTGTGTGTGTGTGTGTGTTCGAGCTAGAACAAAAGAGCATGTATAAATTATTATTAGGGCAGGCATCATTCTACTGAATCCAAAAATATATAACATGGCAGATGGCTTTAAATATGTCCTTGCAGCACTTTACTGAAAATAACATGTACAAATCTATCTATATCTATATCTATATATCTATATATATATATATAGATATATATACACTACCGGTCAAAAGTTTGGAATCTGTAAGATTTTTAATATTTTTAAAAGAAGTTTCGTCTGCACACCAAGGCTGCATTTATTTAATTAAAAATACAGTAAAAACATTAATACTGTGAAATATTATTACAATTTAAAAAAACTGTTTTCTGTTTGAATATATTTTATAAAGTAATTTATTCCTGTGATGGCAAAGCTGAATTTTCAGCATCATTACTCCAGTCTTCAGTGTCACATGATCCTTCAGAAATCATTCTAATATGATGATTTGATGCTCAAGAAACATTTATGATTATTATCAATGTTGAGAACAGTTGTGTACTTTTTTTTTCAGGATTCCTTGATGAATAGAAACTTCAAAAGAACAGCATTTATCTGAAATACAAAGCTTTTGTAACATTATACACTACCGTTCAAAAGTTTGGGGTCAGTAAGAATTTTTATTTTTATTTTTTTGAAAAGAAATTAAAGAAATTAATACTTTTATTCAGCAAGGATGCATTAAATCGATCAAAAGTGACAGTAAAGACATTTATAATGTTACAAAAGATTATATTTCAAATAAATGCTGTTCTTTTGAACTTTCTATTCATCTAAGAATCTGGAAAAAATAATATTGTTCACAAATATTTTGTATAATTGTACACAATAAATGTTTCTTGAGCTTCAAATCAGCATATTAGAATGATTTCTGAAGGATCATGTGACACTGAAGACTGGAGTAATGTTGCTGAAAATTCAGCTTTGATCACAGGAATAAATTACTTCATAAAATATATTCAAACAGAAAACAGTTATTTTAAATTGTAATAATATTTCACAATATTACTGTTTTTACTGTATTTTTAATTAAATAAATGCAGCCTTGGTGTGCAGACGAAACTTCTTTTAAAAACATTAAAAATCTTACCGTGTCCAAACTTTTGACTGGAAGTGTATATATAATTTTTATTTATTTTTTCGAGGGAGATGTTCCAGAGTTTGGGTACATTGGCTTACAGGGTTTCATTTCTTTTGGATGGAAGGAGGAATTTTGAAGCTAAGTTTGTGTGGTTGACATAGACATGGAATGTGTGATGCACTCTTTCATTGTGAGTCGGAAGTCACAATAAGCTGTTTGTCAGGTTTATGTTCCATTCTATGGATTCTTATTTTGATGTTCTGTTTCCTTTCCTTTAGTTCCTGTTTCCCTACTCTGTTTAGGTTTTTTTTTGTTTTGTTTTGTTTCCTTGTTGACTGATTATGTCCTCTTCTGTGTTCGAAATCGCTATACCCCCTATACCCTCATTCACTATTCCCTGCTACATTAGTCCACTAATACTGTCCACTTGAATGAGTGAATGAAAACAAGTGGTTGAATTCGGACACTGAGTGTGCCAGAAGGGCTGCTGCTTTTGCATAGTTTGTGCCTGCTGTTTAATAATCATTTGAAACTTGGCAAACTAGCAGCTCCAGTAGTAATGAAAAGATTTATCTTGAACTGTGTCATTTAAAATAGCATGTATAAAACTTAATTAACTTAATTGTAAATTAAAAAGGAATTTATACCTGTATGACATTACGCTGTACCCACATTGGACCAGCGGTTTGGAAAATGGATGGATGGATGGATGATTCAGCTGCAGGCGCCATCCCATCTTCTGGCAAGACACGAATGCATACTTTGATCCTACACCAATCGGTCTACGCAGGGCCACTTCAAGTGTAACACACCAAGGCTGTATCTGAAATCACTCCCTATACCCTTAAATAGGGCACTATTTGAGGGGACAGCCATTTGTAGTGGTGTCTGAATTTCCAAAATCATAGTTAAAAATTGTTTGGAATCTTAAGAGGTCATTTTCTCACATGACAGCTACCACTTAAAATTATAATTTCTTGACAACCAAAAGGAGAATATAATTGCTTTGTATCAAGGGAATAAATTGCATTATAAATAGAAAACACTTATTTTAAATTGTAATAATATTTCCAACGTGATCTCATGAGAATACGTGTGTATTTTTACGTAAAGTGTGGTTCTACCACACGTACATTTACTTACGTGTTCATGCACACAAAAACGTACAACATCGATGTATTTATAGCACTAAAACGTAAAAATACTTACGTATTAACAGCAAAAAAAAAAAAAAACGTAAATCATGTAACGTAAAGTGTGAATGTATATGAATTCCCATGTATTAATATTAAAATCGTGGCATTAATGTTTTAAATCTGTTCTATTCAATTGTCATATCAATACATTTTACTCATCTACTTAATATGAAATAACATTTCTGTTCGAGACTGCAAACTCGTTTCGGAGGATTACATAATGTTAAGACTGCAATATGAAACCTTATGAATAAAATTTCTGTAACTGTTTAACCATTTTGTAATATTTAGTTTGTTTGCTGTGCGACACAGAAGGCGTTTTCTCCTATGCAGTGAGTGACAATACAACCATAAGATACACCAAAGCACAACATTGCGACATGCTGTGTTTCAGTGGATTGACATTTGAAATGAGTGTCGCACCTTCACGGAGAGAAGCCGGATTCATATTTTCATGGATTAATAAATTAAACTCTGCTCTGTACCCTATAAAAAACTATTACTGCCAGAGAGGACTGCGACTGGAAGTCATCATCATTTGATCTACTTTTGGTACCACTTTTGACATTTTCGCAAAAAATAAATTACTGTGATTACGCTTGTTTGTCTGTTATTCTTTATTTTATAACAGTACGAAGATTTAAGAAATGGTTATGGGTAGGTTTTGGGGTAGGTGTAGGATTAGCGGCTCAAAATACCGTTTTAATGTTATATTTTTGCTAAAATTGTCATTTTCCTACACATTTCTGTCCATTATGTTTTTTTTTTTTTAGCATTCTGTATAAAATGGGTAGGTTTAGGTTTGCGGTGGGGTTTAGGGATCTTACATTTATCTACAAAACGATAAAATGGAAATTATACATATATCTTTATGAAATGAAAGATTCGTAAATATTTTACGTTTTTTCGCTGTAAAAACGTAAGTATTTTTACGTTTTAGTGCCATAATTACGTCAACATTGTACGTTTTAGCACCTTTCTAAACGTACAAAAATTTACGTTTTGTGTCTTTGAAAGTTACGTATTAATACTTACGTTTTAACAATGAGACCAGGCTGATATTTCACAATATTACTGTTTTTACTGTATTTTTGATTTAATAAATGCAGCCTTGGTGAAAATAAGAGACGTCTTTCAAAAACATAAAAAAGTGTAATGATTCCAGACTTGTATATCATTAGAAAGCCTTTCTAGAAAGTGTTTTCCCTGTTCATTTAGCATGTTTCTGGGCCAGAATGATTCAAAATGAAGGCAAGGGTCACATACTGTGTATTCTTGGGACAATCTGTGTTCTAACGCAAACGTTCTTGGTTTCACTTTATTTGATGGTCCCTTTAACACATTCTATTGACTATAAGTTGCTACATTCTATAGAAACCTACATGTCTACTAACTGTCATTAGAGTGTTAGTAGAGTATTAGTAGGTTTAGGGTTAGAATAAGTTGACGTACTTACAAAGTTACTTATAGTCAGTCGAATGTCTATCGGGTGACCATCACAATAAAGTGTTAGCAGATATTAAGCAGACAGTCTACTAATAGTTAGTTGACATGTAATTGCAAAGTTACCATTAAAATAAAGTGTAACCAAGTTTTTTATTATAACTCTTTAAAGCTATTTGATGAAAAACGAAGCCAAGTTCTATATTATTGTCATTGGATGAAAAGCCAGGCTACACAAATTTGCCCTAATTCTAATCCGGACGGTATAAATGTGAAGGTTTGTTGATGGGATTACGGCATGTGCCACATCTGCCACTGGCTTTGAAAAATAGGCAATCTTAAATACCCCTAAAACCCCCATACCAGCTTAGTGGGGGTAACACATGGCGGTGATGTCATTGAGGCATGACGGCAATAAGTTGTAAGCAAGGTGCAATTGCATCCCAAACCCAGCTCTAAACATATACGACAGCAAGTCAGACTGAAATTCAGTAGGGGAGGGTAACGGATGATTTACACGTAAGGTGCATGTGATAGGAATTAGGTCTCTGGTATGCTGGGAATCACCCTTCCAGGTTCAAACTCCTAAATTTAGATGCAGACTGACACGGGGGAAATCCCACCATGTGTTCCTCTACCTTTCCAACAAATCCACGATGGGTGTCAGTGGCATAAACACCCAAACCCCGAAAGCTTTTACCCGAGTGCTAAATTGACAGTTGCTAAGTGTGTCAGATCCAAATGGCATATGGTCTAAAAGTGCCCCAGCATTGTCAAAAACAACCTAAAAATAACAGCATCACACATCATTATAGTGCTGTGAGAATGTGACGTTGATTTACATCCTTGCACGCCGTACAATAGACTCCAGATTCACTATAAGGAGAGTGTGTGTGGTGTAAATCTGGTATGGAATGGCACGTTAAGAGGATTTTCATGTCTATTATTGAGCACGATTAATGTAGTGAACCCATACACAGTAAAACGAGGCAGTGTTTATGTTTGTTCGGCTTTACACATCAGACAAAACCAGCCTTTGGGGAAATGTGAGGCTGTTCTCACATGATTTATTAAGAAAATACTGTTTTATTTTGTTCTTAAAAATGCAATCTTAAGTTTTCTTAAAAAAGTATTAAAAGGGTTCTTTATAATTTATCTATTTTAATACATAAACAGTAGAAGTCTTTGATATGTTGTCATTTATGCCATCTTTACACTGTGAAGACAGCACCAAAGCAGAATTTATACCATAAAAATGTGCATTTACACAGTTTAATATCACATAGACAAACACATTTACATACACTCAGGGCTTGACATTAACTTTTTTGCTCACCAGCCACTGTGGCTAGTGGTTTTCCAAAGTTACTAGCCACTCAGCATTTTCACTGGCCACAATTTTGCTGATTGGGAAATTACATTTTATATGGTTAAAGCTAGATTTAAAATGCTTTCAATCTTTCAGATGCAGATTGACCACCCTTGAATTGTAATTTTGTGCTACAACAAGCTTGGCTACCTTTGATTAGGCTGTGGGCTGGAATTATATTTAACCCGCCAAAGTGGCTAGTGGGTGTGGCTGTCTTACCCGCCACAGCTGAAATCTACCCACATTTGGTGGGTTGGCGGGTGTTAATGTCAAGCCCTGCATACACTGTAAAAAATGCTTTTAATTTTTACAGAAAAAGATGACGGTATGCAACAGTAAAAAACTGTAAAATGATTAATTGTTACCATATCAAATATTGATTTTATTAAGTTAATAGAAGTTAACTGATAAATAAAGTCTGACATTATTTTTTAAGCATCCTCACTTTACAGCATTTTTACACAAGTGCCTAAAACTTTTCATAGTACTGTATCTTTGCAGGTCAGTTTCTTCAAGCGTCTTGAAGATGTTGCCGCAGTTCTTCTGGATTTAGTCTGTCTCAGTTTCATGTGTTTCTTCATGTAATCCCAGGTGGATTCGATGATTGTGAGATCAGATCTCCGTGTGGAGTATACCGGTTGTGCATACAAAAATCTCACTGGATGATTACAATTAAAGGATTAGTTCACTTTAAAATGAAAATTACCACAAGCTTTACCTTCACCCTCAACCATCCTAGGTATATGTGTCATGATCCCAGTCTGTGTTCCCCTGTCTTATGTGAGGACTTTTGTTATTTCCTGTCTTGTGCCATGTTTTGTAGTTCTTTGTAGTCTTTCTTGTTGATTAGTTTTCCCCAGCTGTTGCCTCACATTGCCTAGTTGGTTTGTCAGTCATTGTTTTTCACTATATCTTGTTCCTGTCCTGTGTTTCCTAGTTTGCTCTGGATACCTGATGTATGTTTATCTTGTGGATTGTTTGCTATTAAACTTTACTGCATGTGGATCCACTTCCAGCCTGTTCCTTTGCCTGCCTGACGGTTCCCTCGTTACAATACGACACAATCAGAGTTACATTAATAAATATACTGATGCATCTAAGCTTTCTAATGGCACTGAACAGGACCAATGAGTACAAAGCTCAAGAAGGTGCATCCATCCATCATAAATGTACTCCACATGGCTCCGGGGGGTTAATAAAGGCCTTCTGAAGCGAAGCGATGCATCAAAATAAAGTGTTAGCAGATATTAAGCAGACAGTCTACTAATAATCTAATCACTGGTAGCTGACATGTAGTTGCAAAGTTACTTAGTAGAATGACTAAAGTGGACCATCGAAATAAAATGTTACCAATGTCTGTTTTATTACAGTATAGCTGCAGAATGCTATAAATGCATATACATACGCACACGTGGAGATCCCCAGCTGAGGCTTGTTAGCATTAATGAGCCCCACCAGTTATTCAGCAATCATTGTAATTACAGCCTTCCATTACAAGTCATTACAGCTTTGCCTTCTAAGTTTGTGTGTAAATGTGCATGTACGAATATCTATTGTGTATTCTGAGAACTGAGCTGCATCTTCTAATGTACCCATTTATTAATGGCACCAAATAAAAGCATAATAACATATTTTATGGAACTACTTTAGAAAAACTCTTAGTTCCTCATTGTGTTTTTTTTCTCAACCTAAAGTATGTTTGTGATTAGCATTCTTGTTTGTTATTCCTCAAAGCTCCTCCACCCTTTTGGCCCATCATAGGGGTTCATGACCCTGACGTCTATTTGAAATACAGTGGGGTCCAATAATCTGAGAGCACACTGACAATCTGGGATTCTTTGAATATTAGAATCAAAGTCTAATTTCAGGCCCCTTTTATACACCAGGCGCAATGTGACACAAGTGTTTTTTGCTAGTTTCAGCCCGACGTCCATCATTTTCACCTCCAGCGCCACGTTGTTTAAATAGCAAATGTACTCATGGCCATCTGTTCACCCATGGGTGTGCTGGTCTGAAAACGAGGTGTTTTCAGGTGCATTGTTGGCGTGTTGCTATTTGGAGGCAACTGAAAACGACTGCGCCATTGACCAACAAAAACCTGGTCTAAAGTCAATGGCGCAGTATTTTATTTTTTTTTTTAAAGGGTGCGTTAGTAATATGCACCTATAGGAGGGTGCACAACGCTTGTACACTGCTTTTTACACACACAGGGACACGCAGCAGCACACAAACATGCCAAATATTAAAAATAAAAGGATTATTATTGTGTATATAAAGATAAAAATGCCTACATGTCATAATGGATAGTCATTGCATGTATCAGAATTACCTATTTGCAGTAATGACGAATGAAATTGGCTAATTATTTGACCAATCATGGTGAAACACACGTATTTAAACTGACTCATCAGGTTGAGAGTCTCTATAATCCGCCATGTAAATAGCGAATCCGCCATAGCTCGAGCGCACCTGGCTTTTAAAGGAAATGGGAGATGAGACTCTGATTGGTTTATTTCACATTACACCCAGAACACAGCCATGACTCACAACCATGACTAGGTACAACCCTTTTGGACCATGCACCTAGCGCGATGACCATTTTTTCCGTCGTTAAACTAGCAAAAGTGGATTCGGACATGCCCTAACTGCAGCTGCGCCATGCGCTTCAGACCATGTGCTTAGATCTTTAAAATAGGGCCCTTAATCTGCAAATAAACAAAGTTTTAGGATTTGAACAATTTAAAGTAAACATGCTACAGTTCAAAAGATTAATCCTTATTATTCATCAAGGATGCATTAAATTGATCAAAAGGGACATAAAAGGGACTTTTACATTGTTACAAACTATTTATATTTCAAATTAATACTGTTCATTTGAACTTTCTATTCATCAAAGAATTCAGAAAAAGTTACAAAAATATTAAGCAGCACAACTGTTTTCAACACTGATAATATTAAGAAATGTTTCTTGAGCAGCAAATCAGCATAGAAAGATTTCTGAAGGATCATGTGACACTGAAGACTGGAGTAATGATGCTGAAAATTCAACTTTGCATCACAAGAATAAATTACATTTCAAAATATATTAAAATAGAAAACAGTTATATTTACAATATTTCTATTTACAATAATATTTCACAATATTTTACAGTATTTTGATCAAATAAATGCAGCCTTGGTAAGCATCTTACCGACAGTAGTGTGTTTGAACAGTAGTATTTATCAGAATAAATCAAATTTGATTTATTAAAAATTAAAGACAAAATATAATTATTTAGAAAAATGTGAAATAGAAGCATATTCATTTGTGGTCTCAGACTTTTGTACTCTATATGTATACATCATGGTTCCATCTTTTTTGCATCTCTTGCTCTGTTCTTCCATTCTTCTTCCTGAAATGCTGGCATTGTTGGGAACTCTGCAGGAATGGTGGGAAAGGTTTTTGGCATGGTAAGCCAGCACACTCATTCTTGGCCTCCACATATAACATCGTCCAATCAAACAAAGATTTTAAAAATAGAAGCTCAAAAGATACATTTGCCAACAATCACGATTGACATTTAGCCTTGTGCAAAGTTTTCCTTGTTTTATCTTTTTTTCCTCCACCTTTTTTGTCTGGTTGCCAAATTGCCAAGAATGTGTGTGTGTGTATGTATGTGTGTGCGCGCGCGCTCTAATGTGTGAGCCCTAAATCACTTGAACCCTTGACCTTCAACTTTAAGTGTGAGACTGGTTGTAGGCAAAAAATATGATGCGTTGGTTTGTGGTAGTGAGACATTCCTCCTCAGATAAAACCTTCCCCAGACACTGTGAGTCATGTGTGTTTCCGATGGGAAAAGAGAATTGGAAAGGGAAAGACGCTTTGTTTGCCTAAAAAAATGACTAGAAGTTGTACAAATAAGCAGTTCAATCTAAATAAACACTAAAGTGGGTTTCATGGTCAACTCCCTGAATTTCAATGGTCTACATATTGCTTTCAAGCAGATGTTGCCCGTGGGACCTCATTCAAGGTAAAGAGCGAATATCTTGCACACATATACACAGGTTGCTCTGCTATAATTGCACTAACCTTCCTAAAAAAATATACACTTAAATGCATTCAAATATAAAAAACCTGTAGCAATTAAAGCATATGTTGAAATTAAACACACACTAGGTGACCCCTGTTAAGTCATTTTCTATGATTCAATGATTTATAACACTGGTTATGCTGGTAGCTGAAGTTAAAGTTTACTGGAGGGAATCAAGAATCCAAGTCACAACAATATGTTCTGTTAATGCCAAATCTGAAAATGCTAACCGCAAAATTTTTTATTTTACTGTAAATGTTGTGTTATAATCAGTGTTGCTGATAAACTAACTAAAAGTAATGCTACTTAAAGCTACAATATAAGCACAGATTCTTGGGAGACGTCGTATTCACCTCACAGTCAGTGGAAAAGAATCGGAACGGGACTCAGGCAGAGAAATCATATTCACGGATGAGATTTTTAACGTTACTATAGTATGAAGCAGAGCAGGGCGAGTGCTGTTGGAGCTGAACGAGGCCGCTGGAGCGATTGCTAATGAGAGATGAACACGACACATGGCTCAAGAGCAGTGGAGCTCTTATTATGCCGCAATCACCGCTTCCCCTTCTTCTGGTCAACCGTGAGGTAACCAAGTGGCAACCTACCCCAGTTTCTCTTGAAGCCAATATGGAAGTGTTAAAACTTCCTAATTTTGGTCTAGGGTTAGAAGGGGTAACATTGAGAATGTGACCATTGCGTGTGCTGGTGATGGTGGCAAAAGACAAAACGCTACTCAAACTGCCAATAAACGTAATTTATTTCACAATCAAGGAAAGGAAGGTGTGAGATAATGATAATAATAGGAATAATGAAAAAGTAACAATAGCAAAAGGAAAAATATATACAATATTTACATAAACAATAGAAAGCAAACAAAAATAATAAACCAGGGAAAAGGACAAAAGAGGCGCCAAAGAAAAGAAAAGAACAAAACAAAACCAATCTAACTCAAGTTCCATTTCTAACCTAACTAATGAAAAGAAAAATAAGAAAAGCAAGTCTTCAGCGTATTGTACGCCATAACTTACCTACTCTTTCTAAAGAAACAAAACATACAAAAGTGGCGCTCACTTCTAAACTGATGTGTCTATACATTGAAGTCACTGGGTGTTGCAACATGTACGTCACGTGACATATTACCTGACCATTTTCCCATAGGACGAAGAAAATATCAACATAATTGAAATAACAAATAAGAAACAAATGGCAAAAGAAAACGAAATGACAACTCCAAAGCTGTACAACATAAGAGTGTCATTAAACAAAACAAAATCAACAAAAGAGCAGATTTAAACAAACACAAAAGAACAGGAAAGCAAAAACTGTCTTCGCGTCTGTCATGACGCTCTTTTAAACCCTGGCGCCAGACAGAATTGGCAGCGGAAATCATTACGTAATTCAGCGTAACAATAATTGACAGCTTCCTGAACCAGTAGCCGTCTGTGTAGGCGTGCCTAAGAAACTGACAGGAGGAGGGAGAGAAAAGGGAGCGAAAACACACACAGAGGCACAAACAACAACTACCGGGACGTAACAGAAGTAACTTAAACTGCGATTCATCGACTGGCCGCTAGAGGCAGGCTCCAAAAGAGAGTAGAATCTCATTGACCCTCATGTTAAAATGGCCAACTTTACAGCAGAAAGAAACATGTTTACAGCTGGTACAAATTGTGGTTTTGGTCTATACAGCTAATTTTGCCCTTCATGACAACTCTGAGGGGGGTGAATTTTTTTATAACTCATCCGTTTAAATTATATTAAGCCTTAAAATTTTGCATAATTAAGGGCGTGGTCACATGAGTGACAGGTTTGCCGCTGCTGTCTGTGAGCCGTCGTGTTACCTCAGCTAATTCCAGCCGCTGAACTTGGCATTTCTGCCGTGTTTGTGCTTTTTTTCGGGATTATTTTATACAAATATAAAGTAATAATATATACAATTATAAAATATAATGGCTTGCTGCGTTAATGGTCGAGACTCGAGACAGATGTGCACGCATGCGGAAGATAAACAGAACACACGTTGTTGGATCGTGGCATTGGCTAGAAGTTTTGTTTGTGAGATTTACTACAATGACAATGGCGGAAGGATATAAAACTCCGACAGCACTGCTTGGATATTATAACTAAAACCGCGGGTTCATTTGTTTGTGAGATATATACAATCATATACAGTTTTACAACATAAACACTGCTCAGGTTGCATAATCTCTTGAAGAATGATGATGGAGAGCTGATCATTCAGAAGAAATGTGATGCAAACAATGGATAATATGTCAATATTTCATGGATTTAATGCTTTTGTGGGGAAAAGGCACTGTTTTTTTCAGTGGACACTCATGGACATTTTACCCAAGTGCCACGGGTTGGATTCATCTCGCGATCACTATTTCATTATAAAGATATGAAGTCCCGTTTGATTTTTCATGTTGTTATTTGCACACCTGACACAAATTACAATTACTGGTGCTGGAGCATCTATATCGTAAAAAAGGCACCATAGATCGACAGTAAACCTTTAGAACTTTCTAATGATATAACTTGTTATCTTTATTAATATTTTAGATAGTATCTAAGATAGATAGATAGCTCCTTTGCCTGCTAACATGATCACGTCGCGCTAGGTGGCCGTGGTTTCAGTAACCAGGCACCTCAGTTTCAGCCACGCCTCACCTCTTTGCCCATTTTCAGTTATCCAGGAGTGACATGCGGTGACGTGCTGCTAAGATGGCAGCAGCCTCATTTTCGCTTCAAAAATGCTCTTCAGAAATCTACAGGTGACGTCACAGACACTACGTCCATATTTTTTTACAGTCTATGGAGGTAACGCAGCACTGTTTATCACATTAGAGACATTTGACTGTGTTGAAAATGATGTTATAACGTTACTCGTCGTTCGCTCGGCGGCTGCTGTGAGACACTTGTTTCACACTGCAGTAAGCTAAATCGATACTAAAATATCATATTAATAAATGCTGGGTGGCTTGTGTTGATAAATGGCATGCAGTTAATTTTAAAACGTATTGTATGATGGAGAAAATGCTGTATTAGCTACTTGACAAAAAAGTGTTTTCTCTGAGGACATGGTAAAGGCATGGTACTCTCAGAAAATCAAGAAAACTTGATTTAACTTGACAATAAGACTAAACGTGTTGAGCTGTATAACAATAATTTGTTTTCTGTCTATAAATGTAACTAAACAGTTGTTCCCTTGTCTAATAAAACATGTAATATATTAAAGCGTCTTTGGTGTTTGCATGGTTTCTACAACATAAAACCGGAAACCGAGGGTAACGCAGGTATGACTCAATTGACAGGTGACTCCTCACACGTCCCGTATCTTTGTTTAAAATCGCGATTTTCTCACGATTTACAGTTGGAAACATTTGGGATATTGTAAGTACTCAACTGAACAAAATATATAACTCTGGCCTAGTGGTTTTTGGAAATTTTACTGCAAAAATTTTACATATTGTGCCTTTAACATTTTTCAGTGTTACAACAGTAGTTATTTTCAAAACAAGTAAACAACTAAAATAGCATTAGCCTTTTCCAACAAGTGGCAGTGTAGCTTGACACTTTTAATTAATAACAAGTTAAATGTGTCAAAATGCTCTAGAAAAGTAGTAAAAACATCATTAAAATAGTCAATGTGACTGCAGTGGTTCAAACTTAATATTGTGAAGCGATACTTTTTGTGTACATTTCTATTGCTGTCTATTGAAGATAAAAAAATTAAAAAACCTCTTGGATTTCATCAAACATATCTTAATTTGTGTTCTGAAGATGAATGAAGGTCTTACGGGTTTGGAAAGACATGAGGGTCAGTAATTTAAATTTAATTTTTAGGTGAACTATCTCTTTAAGTTTGTATGTGGAACTGAAATTTCTAGATCATGTTCTCAGTCTTGTGAAAATAATAGAAATGTTCAGCTGTTAAACACTTTCCTCTGTGTTTTCCTGAATAATCTTGCAAAAGAATTCCTCACGACTGCAAACACTGGAAACACCACACCCTCTCTTATTCTCTCTTTGTGAAATTTGTGAGCTTCTTTTATCACCGTTTGCTTTATGATCTTGAATATAATTGATTGCTCCCTGTGAGTCTGCCCAAAATCACTCTGAGGACATAAACAACTAATAAAGTAAAACATGTGCATGCCTCTCTTGCTAAAACCACACCAAACACTGCCATGTCATGTGACTCGATGGACACCGGCCAGGGAACGACACAAACACGGACACGTGCGCATGCCTGCAACACACAAACACTGCAGATGTGTGCAAATAAAAACACTTGTGAGTACTCAAGAGCAGAACCAAATGTTCTGTCTCAACCTCCTCATTCTCATGCTTTTTCCAGCCATCTCTCTTCCTTAAGCGCACACACACACACAGTGCCAGGAGGACCATGCTGTTTTCATTAGTACCCTGTGTGTTTTATTGCCCAAAGCGCTCTGCTGTGGTCAGGAACCTGATCCAAGCCCCAAACAGAAACCATAGCAACCCATTTTTGTGGGAATTCTTTTTGCATGCCCCCTGTACACACACACACACAAACACACACACACACACTACTACACAGCACAAGGACTCATGTGAAGTGACTTCATATATTTTCTCTGACCTTAAAAACGTATTGTCGGGCAAACGGCCACAATGACAAACTAGTTTTAGGTGCCCAAAAACAGAACACACAAACTCACTCTTACATCATCCATTTTCATATGAAAAACCAATTCCACTGATTGAAACGTTACCCTGGAAATACATTTGTCCCTTATTACTAGAGTTCAGTGATACTGTTGCTATGAATGGTCTAACACAAGTGTTTCTCAACCACCTCTGCTTGAAAATAACCAATAGAATGTTGCTTATAGCCCGGAACACACCAAGCTGACGCCGACGAACTAGTGGCGACGAAAGCAGACTGCGGGGTTGGCTCACGTCGGCAGCGTCTGGGTCCGAAGTTGCCCTGACACACCAAACCGACGCTCGACACCCGACGGCCAAGTAGCACGTCCGTTCTGCACCTGCGTAAGAAGAAATGCCTTTCCGTACCAGCAGGTGGCAGTAGCTGAACAGCCAATCAGAATGATCAGATCGCCCGACTGGCCAACGAGCTCCGACGCCAATTCAACATGTCGAATCGGCCGAAAAAAGCCGACGAGGACCAACTTCAGCCGACGGTGCGGAACACACTGAGAAAACTACCCGACGGTTGCTGCCATATATATATATAATTATAACAAAATTACTAAAAGTTAAACTGAAAAGAACATGAAACATTTACATATAATTTCAATTTAAAATATTAATAAATGCTATACATTCTAAAAAGTAATTCAGGGGACGTGTTACCACAACTTAAATAAATTCATGGTTTCAGGTTAAAAAATCTAATTTATTGTTTTAATTAAACCTTTTAAGTTGCAAACATTATTTGTTGAGTTCTGTTAATGATGTTGATCAATACATCAACTTAATATCGTTTGTAATTTAAACTCAAATTTCTGCGTTAATTCCTTGTTTTTAAAAAAATTCAGTTGCAGTAACGTAATTAAATTGTCTTGATAACTTTGGAAATCAGGCAGTGGATTTCTAGTTCCCAGCATGCTTTGCATAGGACTGGATAAGGAGAATAAATGTTGAAGACCTGTTAGTGTTTAATGCTGTTATGTTTGACATTTAAAAGAGTTTCTGGAGTTTTTGTGGTTACCATTGTGCTGAAGAGTAGATACATGAAGGTAAACACTATCAACTCTATAAGCAATGACTGTGCTAATGCCAGTGACAAGTAATGTCTTCATTAATTATACATGTTAAATAAGTTATGTTAGCATATGCTATGATAGCTGTTGATTTGAACTGACATAAGCTGTGTTTCCATTACCCTTCAAATTGCGCAAATTGAATTGAAATTGCGCTCAGTGGAAACGTGAATTTCGCAAAAACTCCCAAATTTCTTTTCTTATTTATGCATCTCTGTCCTCGCGCCTCAGCTTCACCCCATAGATGCAACGCGAGGATGCAAAAAATGAAAACGAGGATGGGGTAATCGAAGGAAATCTTATTTGTATATTGGAATATTTTTGATCTCACGAGCGTCAGTTTAAAGCGTCATCAGTTGCGCTCAAGCCTCGAGGGATCAAATAACATGTCGAACTTATGTTATTAAAGTTTGACATCTAATACTAATAGTATTAATCTATTAACAATTAATAGGGGAGTGCGGAGCACAAACTAACGCGGGGTCAGTTGTAACACGCATGGTTTAAATACTTCCACACACGTTAGCATGAAGAAACTTAGCATATTTACTAGTTGCCATATCGACAATATATAGAGAAAAAAATGCGCCAAAATTCAGAAATATTTGGAAGATATCGCTGAACATTTATTTAACAATAGCAAAAGTAAAAATAAGGTTTGTTGTAACACTGCGTTACAATGTGCCCCGCTATTAGAACTACTATTCTATACAGTTACGATACAACTGGCATAATTAACTTTTATGAATGTCTGTTGAGAAACCATGGAAAAAAGGTGAATAAAGACTGAGAGGAAGAACCTGAACATTCAGAAAATATTATTTCAAGACAGCATTTGTACTGTCTCGTCTATTTATCTCGTGTTCTGTGAGAGTGTTCACTGTCAAACCACAAAATTATTTAAATTTGAATTTCTAAAAAAAAATGCCATTATTTTATATGACAAAAATAATAATTGTCTTTTATTGACAAAATATTTTAGTTTGTCATGTATATTTTTTTAATTAAATCAGATAACATTTTTAGCTGTCATATGGTCATGTTACAATGTGCCCCACCTATGGGGCATGTTGTCACATTTCCCTTCCCTTATTTCGGGGTAAATAAAGAAAAAAGTATACACTGTACTAATGAAACAAAGCCACATATTTGTACCAGACACATGTGAAATTAATGTGGAACAAAAGAAATTCTCTGAACCCTAAGTACATTTACACAAACTGAGAAAGTCAAAATGCGTTAGGTTGTTCCCTGCTCTCCCCTAATTAACATACTAGAAACTAATAATATTAGATGTCTATGCACCTGTGCATCCTCGCTCATAGCTCCTCAGGAAGCTTTCTCACTCCTTGTTCCTCACCTCCTCACGGTGCATTTATAGAATTGAAATTGCATAGAATAAAAAAAAAAAAAAAATGGTTTCCAGTTCAGAGGATGGAGGAGCAAAGAAATGAAGCATCCATTGGAGTATTGAGAGGCACCCAGGGAAGCATATATGAGGGAGAAGGGCTTCCAGAAACCGTGGCAAATATTACACCCCAAATAAAGCTCTCAGAAAGAAGTATCTTTTAGATAATGACTCATCGCGAGAGTTTTAGCCACATAACATCGGTTAATGGAAACACTGTCATTTCACAATAGTTTTTTATCAACATTTAGATAATATCGCAAAAGTTTTGCGCAAATCTGTAATGAAAACGCAGCTATAGATAAGATTAATTGGTTCCAGGGCTACAACTCTGGTAGTTGGAGCAACTTATTTTTTTGAGTAATCAACTTAAAAATTTGTGTTTATGCTACAAATTATTAAGTTCCTCTAACTCAAAGTAGCTTGTTGGTGGAATGTAAATTCACTCAAAGTTGTTATAACTCAAAATAATTGATGCAAACTGTTACGTTAATTTTTTGTTGTTGTTGTTGAGCCAACACATTATTTTTTCGAGTGTAATACCATATAAATAATACTAAAATAACACTGGCATTGCACAAGGAGACATAAATGCTTGGTTGATGCACTTTAAGCATACTGTGTTGTTGTTCATACTTAAAAGTGTAACTCACTCACATGAGATAAGGACTATAGACATCAGTTTTCAAGAAAAATATGCTTTATTCTTTGTTTGCCACCATGTTGATATCACATGACCAGCTGTGTCATACACAATACATCACAATACAGAAGAAAAGATCGCCACTTCTGCTTCATTGCAACTTTAATTTGCGTTTTTGCGTTACTGTGGCAGGTAGCTAGTTATAAACATGTAGATATTTTAACTAATTCATTCTCTTCAAACTGAGAACTGTAGAAGACTGTAGAAAAATAGCTCAACTTTATGTTAATGTAGTTTTGTGGATTATGTTTTGGGCCTAAAACTTTCCACTTTTAAAACATGGTGTGGTAGTATTGTCTGTTTGGCTGTGATTTATGTATTTGCCTTTTTATATCAGATTATATACTGCTGCGCTTGCCAGTTTATTAATTCATTTCACTTATTGTATTGAATCAGCCCTATAGCGCCTCCAATCACTCTTTGTGCGGAACCAGCAGTGTTTTTCATTAAATATCCGCCTGATTTTTTCTGTGCAGAAAATCTAGCCGTGATATATAATGAAGGGTGCATAATGAAGATCCTTTCCAGGCACTCTCGTCTCTCTCTGGAGCAGGACGTCTTTCTCTGCGCTAATGTTCCCGTTTGAAGTCTGTATTTAATGGCAGGGTCTCTTTGTCATGATTATAGATGTGTGCCATTTGTGTTCTGCCTGAGAAATGGGTTGTGGTGGTGTGTGACGTATATGTGTGTGTGCGGTCGGGGTAAGAAAGATTTTTTAATTTGTCATGACTACTTTCATTACTCAGGTTATATGCAATGGGCGGCTGATTTATTTTGGAAAAGTAATAAGCTTGAGACAGTAACAGCCAAAGAACCTCAGACAGTGTGTGTGTGTGTTTCGTCAACACACAAAACACTATCATGATTTATGGTTTCTCTACAGCTCTCTACTGTACCTGGAAAAGTAAAACATCTCACACGATCAACCGTATTACTCACCGTGATCAATCTATCTCACTGTAGGTCTGATCATTTTCATGTTTTTGCATGGAACTTTTTGTAGAATTTTCCAGAACACTTCAATTATGGGTGAAGCTCTAGTCTTAAAGGGGCAGTTCAGCCAAAAATGACAATTCTGTGATCATTTACTCACACTCATGTCGTCCCAAACCTGCATGAATGACTTTCTTCTGTGGAAAACAAAATCAGAAATATTGAAGAATGTACTGGCCTATTTGTTCCATATAATAAGTTAATTGTGATCCAAGCTGTCAAGCTGTGACTGTGTGTGTGTGTGTGTGTGTGTGTGTACTATTCCTAAAAGTCCAGATAGGGTGTATGTTTATCCAAAAGGTCACATGGCACATGAAAGAGTGAAACAGCATGAGAGGGAGAGTAATGAGACATGTGGGGTGTTGTAAAGTTAGAGAGAGTAATGGAAGAAGAGGGGGGGTATTGAGGGTCTGCCGTACAGAGCTCTTTGTTTTGAAGATCTGAAGACACCTGGCAAAGGCTGAGAGATTTTTAAAAACTCAAATTCATTTATAATAATTCATCTACAGGTGCACAGACCACATACCTGCACCAGAAATGACCCTGTTCTCTATATTAAGGGGGATTTACCCCTTTGACATGGATTTTCTGGGGCATTCCTTACCTTTATGAGAGCATGTTGTTTGTAACATGCACAGCATGTTGTCTCTTTATGACAAATACTGAATTGTTATGGTGGTGACTAAACTTGAAAGTTTGGGATCGGTAAGATTTTATGTTTTTGAAAGATGTCTCTTATGCTCACCAAGGCTGAATTTATTTGACTGGATTTTACTTTTCAGTGATGGTATATAGTCTAGATTAGATTATTATCGAGTAATAATTCCCTTCAGGGACATTTTGTGATATTTTTGCCATAAGCCCTGGCTAAAGCTTGACCCTGCCACACATTACACAGGTCATAGGTCACATTTAAAGCATAGGTTATGCAAAAATGAAAATTCTGTCATTAAAATCCACGTGAACCAGAAGTTGCGACCATCTTACTTAAGTATTCAGGCATATTTTCGGAGTGAAATGGAATACTGAATGAGAAAAAAAACAGAGGGTGTGGCTTGTTTTTTTCCCCAATGGGAATTGATTGGATTTGGAAAATATAGGCAGACTGTCAGTTGGAGTGGATGTTCTACCAAAGCTGTCAAACTGACGTCATCAGATAAGGAAGGTCATTCCAGAGGGGAAGTACATTTTCAGATTTTGATCAAGATTGTGGATTAACTTGCACGGATAAATTGTTTGCCATATAAGCTGATGTACCACAACTAGTAATGTGGGCCAACAAAGTAAATAGGGTCAGTTTTGATTTCATGCCGACTTTAACTCACCAATATGTTGTTACGGTGTCATTTTCTTTCTTCCATATGCTCGACTCAAACTGACTACTTATATGGTGCTTTTGTGCCATTTTTGGAGCTTGACAGCCACTGGTCACCAGTGTTGGGGAAAGTTACTTTTAAAAACTGTTTCTTTAATATCAAATTGGTTAACCAATGTAGTTACAAAACACCCATTAATACTATATAAACAGCACATTTTCAGTATCCTCTCTTGTGTTCGTTCTGTCTATGGCACTCATCAGACATGGTGAACTAACAAAAACTGTAACAGTGACCTAATTTCACTGCATGTCCAAACCTCTCAGCATGGATCATGACCAGCATCACTGTAGGAGCTCAACTGCAGACTTTAGTACATTATAGAGCTACAGAAAACGCCAAAAACCTTTCTCTCATGAAGCAACTTCAGCAGAGTTTCCCCAGAAAGAATAGGCTATAAAAACCACAAACGCTGGATGAAGAAACCATATGGCTAATGAAAAGAAATTCCTCTTGACAAGCAGATGGAGTGATTTGTTACAGTAATTTTGGTGGTATTGAAATTCATAAGCATAAAGAAATATGACATGTGGGACAGAACTTGCATATACGTCGCAAACGAGCATCACAATTTACCCAAATAACAGCTACTCCGTCCTGGTAATTCTTCAAACCCAAGCCATGGCCTGTTATTTCTACCCAGGTCAAACTCATAAGAGCCGCAAGCGATTTACCAGATAGGAGTGAAAGAAAATGATCAAGGCCACCAAACATAATCACATTAGCACAAAGATGACAGCCCGAGGCCTTTTCACTGGACTGATCCGGAAACTACCAAACCTGATGACTCTGAGGTCCCTGATGGGGCAATGCACCCCAATGGGGCCAAAACTGTTCTAGCATTTTTTGAGTATGTGAATATGACAAATAAAATAAACTGTTATGAATGTAGTTACTGAATCTACTCCTCTTGCTGCATGCATTAACATGCATTAACAGCCATTGCCATGATGATCAGTGTGATTTTGTTTTTCTGTCGACTGTGCACTAACCAACAATCACCTTTTCGAGTGCTTACCATTTCCCACAATTGTGATTACTGGTTAAAAGCACCTTTCGTGGTATAAATTACTGGCCATTTGGCTGGTAATGTTGTTAGGAAGTGCAACATAATGCATGGTTTAAATTGCAAGAACGATATCTGACCCTCAGTGATTTTACATAAGTGACGTGAGCGAATCAAATCAAAGACATACAAGTGCTCTGCTAAAGTGACTGTCTAATAAATAACAGTGCAAGCGTTTCTGAACGTGAAGATTTTGTCTGCTCCTACAGTAGATTTAGATACTAGTGCATCCATCAGAAGCAGTGTTATTTATATACTATTATAGCATTTATTGATATTTAGCTTTTAATTTTAGTTAAAGTTTTAGTCATTTTATTGTACACTTTTGTCATTTTTATTACAAGAGGTATTTTTTATCTCTCCAAAACTGCATATGGCTACTATTACTCACATTAAACCTCTAAAACATGTGCATAATGGCCTTATAATAAAGGTCCATGACCAAAAAACAACAAATATTTTGAAAATCTATAGTTTATAAAATGTGTCAATGTTGCTTTCTTATAGTTTTAAATAAAAGTCTTACTTTTATTCCATTTTCAAAGACAGTTTCAGTTTGATCACACTAAAAATGTCATGTGGTGTAACCGAAGTAAAAAGTAATAACACATTTTTCTTACACCTTGAGTGTACACATCTTAATTATTATTTTTACTAATTAAATAAATGGACCAGTTAGGTCACACTTCATATTAGGTGTCCTTAACTACTATGTACTTACATCAATAAATAAGTGCAATAGCCTACTTATTGTGTTCATGTTGTATTGCAAAACACTGCTATTGAGGTGGGATACGGGTAAGGTTAGGGACAGGTTTAAGGGTAGTTTAAGGGGTAAGGGAAGGGACAACGGTGTAATTATAGTGTAATTACATAAATTAATTACATATGTAATTATATGCAGGTATTACAATGTAAAAATATGTATGTACACAATATGTGCACTGTATCAAATGATTAATTTAAATGGTGCACTTTATTTTACAGTCCTGTTCCCCATGTACATAATATGTACTTATTAAAGTAATTGTAATAACTGAGTAATAACTAGGTACTAAGCCTGAACCTAACCTTAACCCATGTAGTTACCTTATATTTCCCAGTATTTTCAAAGGTAAGTACACTGTAAGTACAGGTAAGAACTAGTAAGGTAAGAACAGGTAAGAACACTGTAAGTACAGGTAAGAACAAGAACTAAAATAAAGTGCAACCGTTTTTTATTTCCAAATGTTATGATGTATTAATTAATATCATTATGTTTTTTTAGGAATTGCACCACTTGACATTTTACAACCTGAACTAACCTTGCCTTGTCATAAAATAGTCAAATTATCTTATATTTTAGTAGACTTATTGACCTTGACACACAGTCCTTTCTATAATACAATGACAAAATGTTATTAAATAAAATATATATTAGCAGGTGTAGCAAAAAGTAAATTTTGGACACTGTCAGATCATCACCACAAGCACAAAAATTTAAAATGCATTTAAAAAAAAGTCTCTTATGCTCAGTTTCATTTATTTAATCAAAACTACAGTAAAATCAGTAATATTGTGTTTTCTTTAAGATATTTCACTCCAGTCTTCGGTGTCTAATAAATATTAGTTATTATTGGTACTCAATTATTATTAGCTTTTACTGCTTATTATTTATATGGAAACTGTAATATAGTTTTTTTAGGATTCTTTGATGAACAGAAAGTCTTCATTTATTTGACATATAATCTTTTGTATCATTATAAATGTCTTTACTGACACTTTTGATCAATTTAATGCACCCTTGCTGAATAAAAGTACCCCAGACATTTAAATGGTAGTGTATCACAGTTTCCTGAAAAATATAAAGCAGCACAACTGTTTTCAACATTGATAATAATAATAAATGTTTCATGTTAATAAATGTTCAGCAAATCAGCATATTAGAATGATTTCGGAAGGATCATGTGACACTGAAGACTGGAGTAATGATCATGAAAATTCAGCTTTACCATCACAGGAATAAATTACATTTTAAAATACATTACAATATTTCACAATGTTACTGATTTTACCATATTTTTGACCAAATAAATGCAGCATCGGTGAGCATATAAGATACCTCTTTCAAAACCATTCAAAAATCTTAATTATTCCAAACTTTTGACTAGTAGTGTAAGGTAGTACAGCTATAGAACAATCAAATCCTGCTTCCCTGTTCTTTGTTCGTCAACTCCAGGGCAGATAAACAGTAGGTGGGAAGCATGGAGAGGTCTTTAGGGAGCGGGCTCTCTGTTGTTGACTGATATGTGATACCAGCTGACATCTGGCACCCTGTCAGTTTGGCGTCCCCACAGCACACATACACTCTTTAAGAGCATTACTACTCACAGCTCACCTCTAGATGAGTACTCTCATAAGTACAGGTCCCACCAGGCCTGAAGTCTATGGCCTGCTGGCACCACGGACACACACACAAACATACACACACACACACACACACACACACACAGACACACACACAGCCCTCGTCCCTCACGCAGTACTGGCTAGACAGAGGTTATTCTGGGAGAGTGGAGCATGTTGTACCCCCTTAGGAGTTACACTATGGAGACCGTCGGTCTGACTCTCTTCTGTGTGTGTGTGTGTGTGTGGAGTTCAGTGAAGGGGGAAGAGGTAATGTCTGTCACTTGCAATATTCTGACACTTGCCATTGTGGTCTGGTATGTGAGAAATTAGTCTGATCCGTAGAAGTGAATCCCCAACTCTTCTTCTAATTTGATATGCACGTATGAAGCGTGTGATCATGTGACTGTGAGAAACCCCTCTTTAAACCCCTCAGCCCCTATTTCTCATGTATCACCTTAACGCTGTGGCTGCTTATTGTCGAAGGTCTCCTAATCACAAACATAAGACGGCATTTTTCAGTATCACATGAACACACTAGATGCTATTTAAAGGAATATTACAGGTTCAAAAGTTCATCTCAATCAACATCACAAAAACTATTTGACTTTAAAGGGGACTTTTTATGCTTTTAAATGTCTTAATTTTGTTTTTGGGGTCTACTAGAACAGGTTTTCATGCTTGAATGTAAAAACCATCCACAACACAAACAATATGCACAATATACACATACATATGTATAAATATATGATAGATACAAATATAAAAATATTTTTTTCTCCCCAAAATTATACCACACTGACAACTGAGTTTAACTTCTATTGAACCTAATCACACACTATTCAATCCTTTTCACGTATTATTTGAGATTATATATCCATATTCAGATACAACCCTAAGGCTGTGGACATATTAAACTTTAAGCATCTGATGTTACTTATAAACCACGTTGCTTTTAAGTTGTGGCTGTTGAATGTAGTGCAGAAAACCTCCAATGCAGTGAAGTGCTACTGCCATCTAGTGGTGCTTGTTCTCCGTTAAAAGCATCATTTGAAACTTTCAGTGGAAAATGCCTCTTTGATGAGTTGAGGGGGGTGAGAGGGTAACAGACACTGCCATTGGCTCATCCGGCCCCCATCCCGGAAACAGTAGCGCCGGAGACGTGGCATTCCACGATCAAACACACACCATCTGCATTTTACTGGACAATGAGGGGAATCCCTATCCGTTTTCATGACATTCTTGGGGGGGAGGGAGGGAGGGAGAGACAGAGGAAATCTGTCCTCTACTCTGAAGCAAAAGAGCATCTGGCCCTCGCAGTCGAGCCGCATAGCTTCCATGACCTTCACCCGGTTATACGAGCTGCAGTAACGTTGGCTGAATAGTTGTGGTAACCCAAACCCCATGCTAGTCCCTGCACTCTCATCACTGCCGCTATCACCTGCTTCTCAGAACCCAGGGCCAAAGCCGAGGAGAGCGCTTCCTGCTGGCAGCCTAGGAATGAGGATTGTGTGTCAATGATTTACTTAGATAAGTGCCTGTGTGGGAACATTTTTCAGTTTTTAATAGACAAATGGAATGCTTGTGATAACAAGGCATCCTTTCATGCCTCATTGACACCAGCATTGATGTTTGGCGTCACAGTTTGATTATTCCTTGAAGCTTTTTTGGGGTCGATCGACAAGGTTTGGAACTTCAACAACATACCAACAGGGCGGTTATGTAATTTGTCATCTTGATGGTTTACTGGGGAAACTTGTAAAACAAAACGTTGACCCTTTGATGTAGTATGCATGAAATGTTGTTTGAGAGATTCAATCCGAGATCTTATACTGCCACCTATTGGATATTACATGTGGTGCAGGGGACTGTCAGACTACTGTAATCCTATGTAAATACTATATATTATATAAATTATTATAGTTAATCATTAGAATGATTTCTGAAGGATCATGTGACACTGAAGACTGGAGTAATGATGCTGAAAATTTAGCTTTGCCACAGAAATAAATTAAATCTTAAAACATATTGTGAAATTATTACAATTTAAAATGTTTTCTTAATATTACTTTTCGTACTGTAATTGATGAAATAAATGCAGCCATGGTGAGCATTACAGACTTCCTTCAAAAACATTTAAAATTATCTTACAGTCCCCAAACTTGAATGGAGATGTATATTAAATAAAAGGACTTGTAATATTATAAGAAAAACAAAAATATTAATAAGATATTTTTATATACACTACCAGTCAAAAGTTTGGACACGGTAAGATTTTTTTAATGTTTTTAAAAGAATTTTCGTCTGCTCACCAAGGCTGCATTTATTTAATTAAAATACAGTAAAAACAGTAATATTGTGAAATATTATTACAATTTAAAATAACCGTTTTCTGTTTGAATATATTTTATAAAGTAATTTGTTCCTGTGATCAAAGCTGAATTTTCAGCATCATTACTCCAGTCTTTAGTGTCACATGATCCTTCAGAAATCATTCTAATATGATGATTTGCTGCTCAAGAAACATTTATGATTATTATCAATGTTGAAAACAGTTGTGTACTTTTTTTTTCAGGATTCCTTGATGAATAGAAAGTTCAAAAGAACAGCATTTATCTGAAATACAAAGCTTTTGTAACATTTATACACTACCGTTCAAAAGTTTGGGGTCAGTAAGAATTTTTATTTTTCTATTCATCAAAGAATCCTGAAAAAAAAAAAAATATTGTACACAAATATTTTGTACACAATAAATGTTATAACTAAGAAAGTAATGCACAACACCACCAGGAACATACAGTCAGGTCAATGTACTGTAGATTTCACGCTGATCAAAGTTCATTCTGGCAGCATGCTTTTTCCTCATTCCGTCTCTCAATGTTGTTAATTAAATTTTTAGTTTCCCCATCTTTGTGAATTTTTCTCATGAATACTACTGAACTCTCATATTACACCTCACTTTATAAATGAAACCTGATCTACGGTTAAAAGGCATTTGCAATATATCTATCTCGCACCATGTCCTAACCAGTCACGACAGCTACGAGGAACAAAAACATTTGTTTTTTTAAACCTCAATGAAATTGTGAAATCTCATTGGTCTTACACAACTACTTTTGCATACTACAGGTGAACCATAAATAGCAAGGATCCAAAATTAAATTTATTGTACATTTCAAAATGTCATATTCAGCCCAAATGAACACTCATCAACATCTTTTTATACTACAAAAGGAACGGTTTTATTGAATTTAAGGCACAATACAATAATTATATTATATGTAATGACCTTATGATGTGTCACTGAACTAACTTCTAATGATTCGTCTCTGATTAGTAGCAGGTGATGGGAGAAGTCAAGTGAGAGAATGCGCCACATCAATTCGACTAAAACATGATGTCAGTTAAGTGCCATTTCTACAGTATTGCCATCATATATCAGTTATGGTTTAGTGTAGCGAATGTATTTTTTCCCAGAAGGCACCTCTTTGAGGGTAAAACCAGCTGGGAAAAGCTTGTTGGCATCTTCATCTGAGAGAGAAGGGATGACCATGACTTCTTCACCAGGCTTAGACAAAAAAAAAAAAAAAAAAAAAAAAAGAAGAGAAGAGAAAAGAAATATTTAAAGATTTCAAATGAACATTGATGATCAAGTAAGACAGTGACGTTTAGGCCTGCAAAGTTTTTGTTCACTATTTTTCTGCACTCACAAGCTTGACCACTTTTTTTTTTTTTTATAAAACACAACAGAAAAAATAAAATTAAAATACATCTACTCAGGGACTACATTACATATACTACAGTATCAAAGACTGTTTCTTACCTTCCAGTCCACAGGTGTGGCCACCTTCTTCATTGCCGTCAACTGCAGAGAGTCTATAACACGGAGAATCTCATCGAAATTGCGCCCCGTGGTGGCAGGATACAGAATAGACAGCTTCAGCCTCTTATCAGGGCCCACCACAAATACCTGAAATATAATAAATGTGGTGAGAGCTGGTACAAATAAACCTTTTCAGCTTCATAACTAGTGTCCTCATAAAATAACGGTTCACTAATTTTACTCAGAGACCATATAACAGTGTGAACACCATCACATATATCTATGTATTAATATAAAAGTCTTCTCTTGGCTGGTTCCTCAGGGTATTCTTGCTTTAGCAGCATAACTCTGCAAAAGTGTTATGTTCTAGCAAAGTCTGCAGGTACATGGGGCAATGGAAATGTTGCATGCAGCAGAACATCAACAGAAATTTAGTCAGGCAGATCATAGTTTCACAATCATGACAATAAATAAAGCTCTGATTCTAAAGCAGTGGTTCTCAACCTTTTTGACTCAAAGGCTGTGTCTGAAACTGCATACTCTCGAGTAGGTACTCATTTTGAATAAGTAAATACTTTGTGACAGTTTAAAAAGTATGTTCTATATAGTTTGAGTGTGTGTAGTATGAATGTAATTAAAGAAGTAGGTCACCCAGGTACTTGCTTACTCTTTTATGAGTACTGTGAATTCGGACATACTTCTTTTGTCACATACTGTTTTTCACCTACTATATAGTAGGTAAGTATGCGATCTCAGATGCAGCCCAAGGCCCCTCTTTGTTCGAAGGCCCTCTTATCTAAACTGATATGTACCTCTGGTACTTCTGTTGTCAAAACAAAAACTCAACTTGATTTTAAGAATATGGTTTGGAAACAACACTCTCCAATATTTTGAATTTGGACTGTAGTACCCATTTCAACCACTAGCTGTCAATATTACTAGGGCTGCCCATAACTAAAGATTTTTCCTGTCGACTAGTGTTCGTTCATTTAAACCATTGGTCAACTAATCGCACGTTTACATTAAATTAATTTCTTAAATATATATTGGGGAATATTATAGTGTTTAATATATATAGGTGTAATATACAGTATAGCCTATTCCGCACTCAAGTGCACTCATAAAGCTTGCCGCAAATAAACTAGTAAAAAACTAGAGAATACCAGGTGCTGTAAGCTTTTTGTTTTACTTCACTTGTGCGCTAACATTTTAAATAGCCCACTCTTGGCCACAGCTTTCGCTTACGGCCATACCACACCAAGCACGCCCGATCTAGTCTGATCTCGGAAGCTAAGCAGGGTCGGGCCTGGTTAGTACTTGGATGGGAGAACGCCTGGGAATACCAGGTGCTGTAAGCTTTTTGTAAATAAATCTCTTAATACATTAATAAATGAGTGTTTTCTGAGTCAGTGTCAGCTGCAAAGATGAAATTGATGATGTTGCCTCGTCATCTCCGCAGTATAGTGGACACACCTTTAGAGAGAAATGCACCTTTCATACGCCGGATTACATAATCAGAAAGTGTTTCTTTTCAATTTGAATTGGTTCATTTAAAAACACATTTCAAGCTTTCTATATTTCTCATGTTTGTGAGGCAAGTTGCCTATATGCTGAGTTTCGCTCCATTTTTGTGACATCCAGTTCAGGGAGACCGGTACGGCAGAAAACGCATTGTGTTTGTTATTTATTTTACAAAAGTACAACATTTTTTTTGTTATTGTGAGTTTACACAAATAAAAGTATACCCTTTACAGTTTCGAATGATGCATTACACTTATGCATCATGACCAAAAATTACCAAAAATGACATCCATGTCATGTAGTGTGTAAATATTTCAGCTTCCACACAGACATTTGGATGTGCCTTTTTTTTTTTGTGACCGATCGACTATTACAATTTTAGTCGACTAAGACTCTTTTCGTTGGCTAATGTTTAGTTGACTACTAGTGGGTAGTATTGTCACAATACCAAAATTGTAACTTCGATACAATACCTGACTAAAATACCTTGATACCAATACTGAATTAATACCACAGCAAAAAAACTAAAATAGTAGAAGTAATTGAATATGACAGAACTTAAAATTCATTGTTTTATAAATTAATAAAAAAATAAAAATAAATAAATAATAAAAAAAAATATTCACCTGACCTGCCCTGCTTTTTTGACTATTCTCTCCCCTTTATTTAAAAAAATTATTATTATTACATGACTCAATGTGACCATCCTTACAGAGACGTTAGCAATCATCACATTATCAATCACGGTAACATTCACTAACCTTTCACAGTTCTCAACAGGTTGGGATATGACCAAAATCTTATTTCATTATATGAGCAATTTAATTTTTTTTAAATTTAATTTTATAAAAATCACAATATAATTATTTAATTTTATTATTAAAATTAAGCAAAGACGCAAACAATATGACAAATACTACATAAGAAAGATACAAATGAAATAAACAGTGCTTTACATTTTTCAGGTAGGCTATAGTAGGTCTAGGTCTTTTAGGACGTGCATTATAACACAATTTTGACCAACTGAAGTTGCGACCACATGCTGTCTGAAAGCTTCATGCTGTGTGCACGCTTCAGGTCTGAGTCCAGCAGTGCAAGTAGGGTTTAACTCTTTTTAAACATCAAACACGTCCCGCGCTTTATTTTATCATGCATGCATGTTTCTTTGTTGCTTTCCTTGTCATGCACTGCGTGGATATATTTTACTCCCTGCAGGGAGTGGAAGCAGAGCTCTGTACAGATTTCCTTACTCCTGCTTTCACACTTTTATTAGAATGCTGTCATTCTTAAGATACCGGTACTAATAAACATTTGTATCATGCCGTTTTTAATAGCAGGGTATCGCAATACCTTTTAGGAACTGGTATATCGTGCAACACTAGTAGGGGGCAGCCCTAATTACATAATGCACCTTTATATTTTAGGATTTTGTTAACTAATAACCCTGTTGAGAACCACTGCCCAAAAGCGTGGCTGCGATGGAAACTCACACAGCGGGCAGTGAGGGGCATCCCATCTTTATCCCTCTCATCAGGGTCCAGCATCCCCAGCAAGACCGATAACTCCCTCTTGTCATCCGCTATGATGGGGAACGGCATGGGAGAGCAGGTTTTTTCTTGGTTAAAAGACATAATATCCTTAAGAGAAAAAAAAAAAGATACATAAATATGGAGTAGTTTTTCCCCATTTTCCCATCTCATCATCATCCTTATGTGTGAAGCCTTATTAAAAGGAAATGGTAAATTAAAAGAAACTTTGGATTATATAAAACTCCCTTTACAAAAACAAGGCCAAAAAAAAAAAATAATAATAATTTTTGTGGTTTACCATTAAGAGCATTACAGTATACGTGCACATCTGTGTATTTGTATATAATAAGTGAAGAATGCTCTGGTTAAACAGTCAGAGTGACTGTGACTGATTTCACACAAAACACCGTCTTGTGGGAACTGGGTGTCTACGGCATTCTCATGAGTTCAGCAATGAGTTCAGCCAAAGGCATGTGTGGGTGTGAAAGCATGTCTGTATGTCCAGTAAAAGAGTTAGCGTTAAAAACAGACAGACCATAAAATAACAACAGCAACAAAAGCTTGGCAAATAGAGTTGTGCCTTACACTTTTTGACTCATTTTAACACATTTCCAATAATGTTATGAAACTTTTGGCCAAGCTCAGAGCCTTGGGAAGCCAGATGTCTTGTAACAAGATACCAGCCCTGTTCAGTGGGGATTTCAGGGAGAGTATCAGAGAAAGTCAGCTGCAGAAATTCTTTTCTTTTGAGATTACAGTAAGGTGATTATATCTGAACCAATCAGAGAAATCCTCTGTGTGCGTATCTAAGGGCTACAGGCCAATGATTGGATGCTCGAGCTACAAAACGAGTCTCAAAACAATGCAGCATCATTGAAAGTTAAGCCAGGCCCATGTGACATTTGAAACGTCTGTTTATGAGTATCAAAGGTTTTCATAAACGCACACTACCGTTCAAATATTCAGCATTGGTAAGAATAGGAAACCAAATGTAATTGTATTGTAATTTTATCTGCGCACCTCACTCCATTTGCGGTGATCTTCCACGCTGTCGATGGACAGTGCGATCATCTTCACGTCCCGTTTCTTAAACTCATCGTGAAGCTTCGCAGCACGGGCTAGTTCAGTCGTACATACTGGAGTGAAGTCGCGTGGGTGTGAGAACAAGATACCCCATCTAAAGAGAAAAGAAGAAAAAAAAAAAAAAACAAGATGGAAACTAAGAATTACATACATTTCAAAAGATACATTTAAAGAGTACCTTCATAAATTTTCAACCAGCTTTGATACTGTTACAATGTCAGTAGTATATGTAAATTAACAATGTTTACCCTTTCTCTGTATTACCTGAACAGAGATCTCATTTACTCATTTTTTTTTTTTAGAGCAAAAGATTGTACAGATCTTATTTTTGTATCCACTTATGGGCAGTCAGCTCAAGCCCAGTGCATTGAGTGTTGAAGTTTCTTCCTTTGTCAAAAGAGAACAGCACAGCCCTTTTCAGTTTTCTCTAGTCATGTAGCACCAAAATAAATAAATAAATAAATAAATAAATAGCCTTTCTACTGCATAGACAGCATAGTCTTATTAACTCTTTCCCTGCCAGTGTTTTTTTTTTTTTTTATAAAAGCAGCATTTTTGATCATTTTCAGATGTTCATGGCCCTCAGGATATCTGAACATCCAATATATCAAAAGAAAGAACAGAGCCTCTGCTTTGAAACAAAGAAAAAAAAAAAAAAAAAAAAAAAAGGTGTTCCATCTTCATGAATGTGGGCAAGTTTCATTAAAAACAGCCACATTTTAATGGCACAATTTGTAAGATTTTTGGATTAAAATATCTAAAAACCACTAGAACACAGAACAGTGTTATATATTTTGTTGAGTTGTGTACTTATACTATCCCAAATGTTTCCAAGAATGTTTAAATCAAGAGAAATAGGCATTTTAACCAGGACACGGACCATGTCCGTGCATCGCCTATCAATGACATCATTCCTGCGTTATCCTCGATTTCCAGGTTTTTTTTGTAGAAACCATGGAAACACCAAAGATGCTTTAATATATTATATGTTTTAGACAGGTGATTGACTGTTTGGACATTCATCGACAGAAAACTAATCATGTTATATAGCTCAACACAGTAAGTCTTATTGTTTAAATCTTGTTTTCTTGACTTACAAGTACCATGTTTTACCATGACTAATATCGATCTAGCTTTTGCAGTGTGCAACAAGTGTCTCACAGCAGCCACCAAGCGAACACAGAGTAGCATTATAACTTTCAACACACAAATGTATCTAAATAAATACATTTATAAACAGCGCTGCTTTACCCCACATACTCATGACCAGAAGAAGCGGAAGCGCTCGTCTGCAGCATAAAAAAAAAGCTCTGCTGTGTCGCACTTGTCTCTCATTAGCAATCGCTCCAGCGCCCTTGTTCCACTTCAACGGCTTTCAGTCATACTCATACTACAGTAGTTAGTAAATCTTGAATGCATTAGCTCATCCATGAATATGATTTCTGCCCGAGTCTCGGATTCTTTTCCACCGGCTGTAGATGTGAAGACAACACCTCCCATGATTCTGTGAAATCAAGGAGTCATCAAGCTACACCTTTGTTTTGAATAAGCGAAAACTACATAGGGTGCCTTTAAACAAAAAGCTGAGAAAATCGTGTTTTTGTCAAAAACTGTCCTGATCGGATTCAGAATGATGATCAAAACATAGATGGAGTAGATTGCTTCCATCAACACTCCCAAAGCTTCACAGTCCTATAGCTCTTCATGGGTCGATATTTCATTCAGTAAAGTCATGCAGTTTAGGCGGTTTAATGTTTGATGATCACGTTATTTCACATGTGCATAAGCAATGCTTTTATCGCTCGTTTCTGCTTGTAATGAATGACAGGGTGATCCATTACAAAACAGGTGTAGCGAGCTGACAGTGGTGACGGCAGGAACGCGTGAGTGCTTTACAGAATATTTACAGAATATTTGTTGTGGGTCAGTTGCTTTGTTTATTATTTGCTGCTAGGAAGGATTAATTTCGAATCTGTGTTTGTCCTATTTTCTACCTTGACTATAATTGTATTTTAATTGTACTCGTTTAGAATAACAGCCGCGTTTGCAGAGTTTTATTGGTGTTATTGCTCGTAGTCGCACTTAGTTTTGATTTTTAGCCATTCACGGACTTTAGGCTTTTGCTGTGCTAATTTTCAAGGCGGACTTAGCTGTTTTCAATCACGTGTTAATAAGCTGCATATTTATTGCGTGTGTGCGCGCTGTCGCGGAAGCGTCAGCGGGAGCGTTCAGCCTCTTCGTGTGAAGACCGACTCGGGTAAAGACCTGTGACTCTACCTGCGCGACTCCACCGAGCAACGACACCGGTAGGCACTTAAGTATCTTCCTTTCCCTTTCTTTCACACTTTTCCGTTCCTTCTTCCTCAGCATGTGCTTTCAATACATTCCTGTTGTCTCTCGGCAACGCTCCACTAACCCACGTAAAAGGCAGCGCAATGCTTTTAACCTGCGTCCTATCTACTCATCTTCTAACACTAATACTCCTCTCTCTGTCTCTGTGGGGCTATGGAATTGTCAGTCTGCAGTTAACAAAGCTGACTTCATTCCAGCCTTTGCTACTAATTCTACTCTCAATATCTTGGGCTTGACTGAGACCTGGATTCATCCAGAGGACTCAGCAACCCCTGCTGCTCTCTCTAACAACTTCACTTTCTCTCATACCCCTCGTCAGTCTG
Organism: Hypophthalmichthys nobilis; assembly: GCA_037950665.1. NCBI lineage: Eukaryota > Metazoa > Chordata > Actinopteri > Cypriniformes > Xenocyprididae > Hypophthalmichthys > Hypophthalmichthys nobilis. The sequence goes on from CM075469.1 coordinate 28,091,393, forward strand.
GGAGGGGTGGGGGCACAGGTCTTCTCATTTCTGACAATTGGAAATACTCGACTCATTCCTCTCTTTGCAACTACAATTCATTTGAGTTTCATGCTATTACAATCTCAATTCCTGTCAAAATTCATATCGTGGTAATTTATCGCCCTCCAGGCCAACTGGGTACCTTTGTAGAGGAAATGGACATGCTGCTGTCCTCATTCCCAGAGGATGGTAGCCCACTTGTAGTTTTTGGCGATTTCAACATTCATCTAGAGAAGCCTTATGCTTCAGACTTCCTTTCTCTTATAGCCTCATTTGATCTCAATCGGCTTATCACCACAAGTACACACAACTCTGGCAACCAACTTGACCTCATTTACACACGCAACTGCATCACTGACAACATTTTGGTAAAACCTCTGCACATTTCCGATCATTTCTTCATCACTTTTAGTCTACAACTCCCTATTTGTTCACCACCAACCCCTCTACCAGTTACCTTTAGACGAAACCTGCGCTCTCTTTCTTCTTCTCATCTTTCCTCTGCTGTATCATCCTCCCTTCCCTCACCCACACAATTCTCATCTCTGGATGTGAATACAGCAACTGACACTCTATGTTCCACCTTAACTTCATCTCTAGATAGCATTTGTCCTCTGTCATCCAGGCCTGCACGTGCCACTCCCTCTAATCCCTGGTTATCTGATGTTCTTCGTGAACACCGGACCAAACTCAGGGTTGCAGAGAGGAAATGGCACAAATCAAAAGACCAATCTGACCTAGGTAGCTATCAATCCCTGCTCTCATCCTTTTCGGCTGAAATTCATGCTGCTAAATCTTCCTATTTCCACAACAAAATCAACAACGCTTCAAACACACGCTCACTTTTCAAAACATTCAACTCTCTCCTCTGTCCCCCCTCCACCACCACCCACCTCCTCCCTAACTGCTGATAATTTTGCTAATTTTTTCACCACCAAAACCACTACAATCAGCAGTCAGTTCTCCGCTCCACACACACAGGAACTCAGACCATCCACATACACAGCCACACACCTCTCTTCGTTCTCTCCCCTCACAGAGACAGAAGTATCCAAACTCCTTCTCTCCAGCCATCCCACCACCTGCCCTCTTGATCCCATCCCCTCACACCTTCTACAAGCCATCACTCCTACAATTGCATCAGCACTTACACACATTATCAACACATCTCTCCACACTGGCACTTTCCCTACCACATTCAAGCAGGCTCGGGTAACCCCACTGCTTAAAAAACCCACATTAAACACGTCACTTGTAGACAGCTACAGACCTGTTTCTCTCCTGCCATTCATAGCAAAAACACTTGAACGAGTTGTTTTCAACCAGGTGTCATCTTTCCTCTCACAGAGCAATCAATTGGATGCCAATCAATCTGGTTTCAAGAGTGGCCACTCAACCGAGACTGCACTACTGGCGGTCACTGAATCCTGCGGATTGCAAAGGCTGGTTCCAAATCATCAGTTCTCATTCTGCTCGATCTATCTGCTGCCTTTGACACGGTGAATCATCAGATCCTCCTGTCCACCCTCTCATCACTGGGCATCACAGGTACTCCGCTTCAATGGTTTGAATCCTATCTCACAGGAAGGTCTTTCAGGGTTGCCTGGAGAGGAGAGGTATCCGAAGCTCATCAACTGACCACGGGGGTTCCTCAGGGTTCAGTTCTTGGACCCCTCCTCTTCTCCATTTACACTACATCACTTGGTCCCATCATACAGGCACATGGTTTCTCCTACCATTGCTATGCTGATGACACACAGCTCTTCCTTTAATTCCAACCAGATGATCCCACAGTACCTACACGAATCTCAAGCTGTCTGGCGGACATCTCGGCATGGATGAAAGAACATCATCTGCAGCTCAACCTGGCTAAGACTGAGCTTCTCTCGTCTTCCCTGCCAATTCGACTCTAAATCACGATTTCAGCATCCAGCTAGGTACATCCTTAATTACCCCATCAAATTCGGCTAGAAATCTTGGAGTAATCCTTGATGACCAACTGACCTTCAAAGACCACATTGCAAAGACAGCTCGGTCATGCAGATTTGCACTATACAACATCAGGAAAATCAGGCCCTTTCTAACAGAACATGCAACACAACTCCTTGTCCAGGCCCTGGTCATTTCTAGGCTTGATTACTGCAATGCTCTTCTGGCTGGACTGCCATCATGCACAATCAAGCCTCTTCAAATGATTCAGAACGCTGCAGCACGTCTCGTCTTTAACAAGCCCAAAAGAGCCCACGTCACGCCTCTCTTCATCTCTCTGCACTGGCTACCACTTGCTGCTCGCATCAAATTCAAGGCGTTGACGCTTGCTTACAGATCTACCACAGGCTCAGCACCCTCCTACTTCCACTCACTCTTACGAGTCTACCACCGACCAGAAGCCTACGCTCACTAAAGGAGCGAAGGCTCGTGGTACCATCACAGAGAGGCACGAAATCACTCTCCAGGACATTCTCGTTCACTGTCCCTCGCTGGTGGAATGATCTTCCTGCCTTCATCCGCAATGCAGAATCCCTGGCAATATTCAAAAGACAGCTGAAAACTCATCTCTTTCGTGAGCACTTATCCTCATCTTAAAAAAAAAAAAAAAAAATCTATACCTTTCTATCCTACCTTCTTTGCTTCCTTCACTTCCTTTAATCTCTCTCTATTGTAGCTTATGATACTCTGAGCACTGCCTAAAACTTGTATTGTGAGCACTTCTTGTCCCTATTTGCCTCGTCATGACGACTCGCTTACTGTATTCCTCACTTGTAAGTCGCTTTGGATAAAAGCGTCTGCCAAATGAATAAATGTAAAATGTAAATGTAGGTGTGTTAGGAAATCATCTGGGAGTGTATAGACCATTTATTATACTGGTACTTTGTAATCATGTCTCATGTTTTTCAAGTAATAAGGAAAAAAATGACTCACTCCCTGGAGACATGAATTTGAGCATGTCTGAGAACATTCTCTTTATCTATCTGGGAGGTTATGGGTTATAATCTCAATTTAATCTCCATTCAGCTCAGTATTTTCAGTATTGTTTTGTAAAAAAAGCACAGGGCAGCACTTCTGATTCAGAGACAACAGCCGTTTTGTCTGCCGTTAAAGAAACAGCATCAAACTCTCTGGAGGTCATGTCACATCCCATGATAATCACAATGAAAGGAAATTCAAACTCTTGCAAAATCTTGTCACAACTATCTAGCTTCACATTGTACAGATTGGAAGACATTTCTGAATTATGACACTTAGAAACAGGAAACGAGAGGCTTGTGCGCTCTTACAAAACTTTAAATTGGGAAATGCAGGGTTGCTAAAGGGACTTTCTTTACAACGACATCTGTTAAACACTTCAATTTTAGCATCTTCCACTCTCGCCTCCCTAGGGCAAAGAGGTGGATGTTTGGCTTGAAATGGGGACCACAGACAGGCCCCCTTTTCTGTTAGATAATGCATTAAGGGACAATTGAGAACAGTTACACAACCTGAATATTAAGAATGCAAATTTTCATGTTATTTGTTCAGCTCATACTGCTTATATGAGCATTTTAGTTTAAACACAAGTTATACTATGTATCCAATACTGCCATGTATAATGTAGGGCGGGATTTGATTTTGACCATGGGGAATTGATTGGATGATTGTGGTTTGCGATCGCTGTGATGTCATGTGAGTGACAGGTTGTCCCACCCTCACACCAGTAAACACATCATCAGAGAAGAAAAGAGATGCCACTGCAAGAGGGAGGGGAAGTTATTTTGATTATGAGAACACATTAATTTAAAAAAAAATGCATGGATAAATCATTCATAAAAAAAAAATAAAAATAAAAATTCTGCAAAAGCTATTCCATAATAAAATAAGAATTGTCCATTTTGTTTTCATGGTGACATTAAAGTCATTAAAGTTTGTCATGAAGGTTTATTATTTGCATGCGTTTTAAAGCCATATCAGTTGATATCGCATCCGAAGCACACGCACAGAAAGCTGGCTGTCAGACGACGTGCCGTGTGAGTTTTGAACTAAGTTCTCTTTCAACTGTCAAATACACAAAAGGTTATGTCAAAAACACACAAAGTTCACATAAACACAGTCGGTTATGTCTGTGAACGTAAACCGCAGGGAAAGAAATCGCATGTGTATATTAGATCTGTGTATTAAAGTGACAGCAGCGTAATATACAGTACCTACTGCTGTTAATATGAATCAAACAACAAAAGAAAAACAAAAATCACTCACTGCTCTTGATTGAATAACTTTAGTAGCTTTAATAAGAATACATTTCTTACTTAAATACTGCTGTTAAATGGTCTGGCGAGGAGATAAACATGGCGGACTGTGTACAGCTCAGGTCCCCTTTAAGATATTATAAATATAAACACTTTGTTTTCTTTTAAAGCTAATTACAAATAAAATTGACTTGATTTCAAGTAATTTAAAATCTAAACTTTCCAAACTTCCACTTACTTTAAATAATACTCATTCAAACTCATAAACTATCCATCTATCTATCTATCTATCTATCTATCTAACTTTCTAACTATCTAACTATCTATCCAACTTACTATCTAACTATCTCTAACTAACTAACTTACTAACTATCTAACTAACTATCTATCTAACTTACTATCTAACTAACTATCTATCTAACTTACTATCTATCTATCTTACTAACTTACTATCTATCTAACTTATTATCTAACTTTCTAACTATCTATTATATAACTATCTAATTATCTAACTTACTATCATCTATCTAATATCTAATATCTATCTAACTAACTATCTAACTAATATATATCTAATTATCTAATTTCTATCTATCTATCTAACTTACTAACTATCTAACTATCTTACTAACTTACTATCTATCTAACTTACTATCTAACTTTCTAACTATCTTTATTATATAACCATCTAATTATCTATCTAACTTACTATCATCTATCTAATATCTAATATCTATCTGACTAACTATCTAACTAATATATATATCTATCTAATTATCTAACTTCTATCTATCTATCTATCTATCTTACTAACTAACTATCTATCTAACTTACTATCTAACTAACTATATCTATCTACACACACTCACTCACTCTTACTCACTCACACGCTATCTAGCTTTTAAACTACTAAACTAAACCTATTTCAAACTTAAAAGCTTCAAACTTCAAGCTTTTAAAACTACTCCAAACTTTCTGGCTTGGCTTTTTCAAGCCAACTTAAAGTTTGTCTACGAACTTTACTCATCTTTTTCAGGCCAACTTAATAAAAAAAAAAAAAAAAGTTTCTGGCACAATATGGGGGACTTCCAAACTCTACACTCACGCAAACATCAACGATACTGGCATTGTTATGCCAATTCTTACAAACCACAGAGTGACTAGGCACAGTCCCCTTCGAAACATTTAGTACACAAATTAAAGCAAATGGTTTAAAGACATTTCATCTGCAGTAATATCTGACATAGCTTTGAGAAATGTGCTATTTGCTTAATTGCAATGAAACACTGATGGCATATAAAGTTGACCTCAGATCTGTCTGTAGCATCCTTTTTTAACTGTTGGATTGGGATATAGTACTCGTTTTTAGACTCCCTTTTAAGCCAACTCTGCTGCCATAAATAAGTAATAATATTACAAATAAATAAATAAATAACATTATTTGAGTAGAAATATGATGTTGAAGTATAACATATCATATAAAAGCGTGTTTCAGTCTCCATATGCCATCTCAGGTACACTGGTAATGTATCAGGTGATGTTAATGGCGCACTTCAGCCACCTGATGACCATGCGTGGGTGAATTAAAAGCACAATAAACGTGAATTACAGACGTTATCCGAGTAGGCCTACTTCCTCACAAACAAAAAATATAATTTTGCTACTTACGAATTTCCCAAGAATTCATGAAATTTTATCTTGCCGATTGTAGTCTCTGCTTCAAAGTTAGGGAACACGTCTCCCAACAGAATTCCAGGCATGACTGTTTTCCGCTACACTTCACTCTAGTCAGCACATATAACGATGGAATAGGAGGTTTTATATACCAGGAAGTCAGGGGAGTGCGCGTGTTGGCAGACGACGATTCTGATTGGATGAAACACCGTCGCCTCCCTGAGGTCAAAGATTAAATTCGGTTTTTAAAATTAATTTTCAACATTTGCACTTCAAAAGTCTTGTAGATTGTGTAAAAATGCAATCATGTCTTTTCTGCACAAGTGATTATTTTATTATTGCATATGGAAGAATATACAACTGAATATAAGAATATATCTTATATCAATGATCTCGGCTTCTATATGTCAGTTTTTATTTAACAATATTTAATAAACATATATAAACATAATTTAGTTCAAATATCAGACAGTTGCTTATTTCATGTTGATTTGTTCCTTATGTTTATTATAATGAGTGTGTGGTTTTGACATTAAAGACTACTTAAACGCTGTTGCATAAATTGTTTGTATTTTAATAACTAATATTAATAACTAATGTTTTTAATAACTAATGTATTTATTCTAATAACGTATAGGTAAAACACAAGAGACTCATCACATCATAAAACACAACAAATTAGTGCTCTGTCTCTAAACTGATTACATGAATATTTCAATATCTCATTTAAAGAAATCTAAGTAAAACCTAATATCTGTTTTAATGAAATGTTTTGTTTTGTTTGTTTGTTTGTTTTTTGTTTGGGTTTTTTTTTTTTTTTTTTTGAAATAATTATGTTTTAAAATCATAAGATGTGATTCTGTTTTATTCAGTGTTACTATCAGCAAACACTAACAGGTACATTAGTGTTAGTATTTTGAAGTATTAACTGTCCATACATTGCACAAAGAATCTGTTGAGGCTCTTGTTGGTGAATAGAATATATTTTTTTGACTATATTTTTTCTTTTGTATCTGTCAAAATAGTACAAGATTATCCTACAATATATGTGATATCAAATGAGGGTTAGCACAAAAGTAATCTAAATGTAATCCAAAAGTAGTCAGATTACGTTACCAAAGAGATTATATTACTGATTACGAATTTTGTCATGTAATTTGTAATCAGTAACTGATTACAATTCATAAGTAATCTACCCAGCTCAATATATATATATATATATATATATATATTTTGTGTCGATTACATTACATTAGGCTATATATATACGTATGTATATACTGGCTTGGGAGGGTTACTTTAAAAATGTATTCTGTTACAGTTACAAATTACTTCATAAAAAAAGTATTCAGTAACGTAATCCAAGTACCACAATATTAAAGTAATGTAATCTAATTACTTTTGGATTACTTCAAGGTCACATGTATAAAAAAAAAGAAAGAAAGAAATTGGGGGCAACTTTACTGTAAATAAATTGCATTTTTAAATTTAATTTTAATTATTCTCAATTACTCCAAGTTTTTAAATTTTACACGTTCCATACTTTTGAATGGGTCTCAACAATAAAAATATTTTAAAAATCTGATAAATTCTATTGCAATAATATTATCGTTGTTGTTGTTGTTTAGAGCTTAAAAATATAAAAGTCACATCAGATCATAACCAAACTGAACAAGCTCGGATAACACATTTCTGTTCATGTTTGTTCTGCTTTAATTTTAATGTTTAGCATTTTGGTTACTTTTAAAACTTATTAAAACTAAGCAATCATGTCTCATTTCCACAACTTGGGAATACACAGACCTAAATATATATATATATGTGTGTGTGTGTGTGTGTGTGTGTGTATAAAAGGCTATTCAGACATCTAGTGGCTACAGTATGGTATTACAGATTCTTGTTTTAGTCCTTTGATAAAGAAAGTGTTTTCGTAGTTGGAAGGCAGAGTTTGCACTGTACAACCATGCCGTTTGCATTTTCTCCTTTGGAAACAAAATAGCAGCAAAATTTCCATGAATTGAAAGCGTTTTTCAAAATGTAACTAATCTGATTACTACGTTTTTTGACGTAACTGTAACGAATTACAGTTACTGGATTTTTGTATCCTGATTACATAACGCCGTTACATGTATTCCGTTACTCCCCAACCCTGTGTGTGTATATATATATATTATGTGTCGATTACATTTTATATATATATATATATATATATATATATATATATATATATATTATATAATAAATGTAATGCAATCGACATATACAATTTTTTTGCCCCCCACAGAATATAACTGCCTCTCAAATTTTAAGATGGGGGGTATGAGGATGATCATATTTGGGGTTAAATCATTAATTAATGTTACTATGTTTATTTATTATGTAAATTAGTCACATGGTTGAATAATACATTTTTTCCCAATGTGCACTGCGCAGAGAGCTGCTGTTCAAAGATGGCGCTGCAGGGTAATTCAGTCAGACGAGTTCTCTGTTATCACCTGTAAAACTATGACCTAAAAAAGGACGCATCCAAAAGCTATTTAATAAAACAGAAGACATTCCAGTAACATCGGACTAGCCTGTCTTGGCATAAGTGAGGTAAAATGCCTTCTCCTAAAGCGCGGAGCAGCTCGGGGCGCAGCGGCAGCGTTCCGTGTACCGGTGGAAACGGGCGGTACGAGTTCATTTCTCTGAACCGAACTCCCCCGCCGCACCTGCTGCAGAGGCAGGGCTCCGATCCCACATCGGCCCGTCTTCGAGCCTCCGAGAGCCCCAACCGACGACGCGGCTCGGGTTCGTCCACCTCTTCCACCGGCGGGCAGCAGTTACCGGAGGAAGACTGCATGAAATTAAACCCGTCTTTCATCGGGATAGCGCTCAGCTCTCTGCTGGCCATCGACCTGTGGCTGTCGAAGCGGCTCGGGGTGTGCGCCTGTGAGGACTCGTCCTGGGGCAGCGTGCGGCCGCTCATGAAGCTCATCGAGATCTCCGGACACGGGATCCCGTGGCTAGCCGGTGCCGCGTACTGCCTATATAAAAGCGACAGTGCCGCCGGTCAGGAGGTCATGCTGAACCTGCTCATGGGTAATGCGCTCTTATTATGTTACAAACAAATTTTCGTATTCAAAAATTGACCAGGGGTTTTCAATCTACCACTGACCCCCAAATATGATCATTCACATGCGAGGGACCCTCATCCTGAAATTTAAAAGGCAGTTGTATATTTTCAAGCATAAAGACCCAAATAATACCGTGGAAAAAAATAGCATTATGTGTTGATTTCGTTACATTTACTTTTTTATGTGTTACTTACATAAAAATTTAAATTATGTATATATTTGACCATTTTTATTTATTCTAATCAAATTTATTTGTTTAGTTCATTTTTGTTTGTTTGTTTGTTGTTTTTATTGATATTTAAATAGGGGTGAATTCAGGTTGATTGGGACACTTTTTCATTCATCTCAGTGGCAAAAAGTGTCCCAATCAACCTGAATTCACCCTATGTTTTACACTGCCTTTCTATGGACCCCCTAGTACTCTCTTGTGGCCCCCTGGGTTCCCCAGGTTTGAAACCTTTACTATAGACTCAAATAAATACAAACAAACAAAAAAATAAACAGAATTTACAAACAAAGTGATGATTTTTCAAACGGAAGTCAATGGAGAGAGGGCATTCAGAGTGTTTAAAATTAGAAACGTGTAGCCTTTATTTTTTTATTCATTCCTCTGTTAAAAAAAGTGGGTTATTTGTGCTGTAAAGTATAAATAGCTTTTGGTCTGCTGTTTCATTCCCGTAGGTGGATTTTTTTCCTTTCCTCAGATCCTTGTGTATATCATGCAGTTACCATGTTTACATGTTAAAAACAAATTAAGAAAAGATACACCGTTTTGTGAGATTTGCGTCTTGTGCTGATATACTTTGGAAACTGTATTTTAAAGGGTTAGTTCACCCAAAAAAGAAAATTCTGTCATTAATTACTCACCCTCATGTCGTTCCACACCCGTAAGTCCTTCGTTCATCTTCAGAACACAAATGAAGATATTTTTGATAAAATTGGAGAGTTTTCTGTCCCTCCATTGACACCTACACAACTGACACTTTGACGCTTCAAGAAGTTCATAAAAAGATAGTAAAACTAATCCGTATGAATGGAGTGGTTTAGTCCAAACTTTCTGAAGAGACTTGATCGCTTTATATGATAAACAGATTGAATTTAGGCTTAATAGTAGTACAGTGTTTCTCACAGGATTTTTGTGTAACTGTGGTTGGTGGGCCTTGGTCCCTCTAGGGGGTTTTGAGGAGATTGATGAAGTTAAATTCATCAATCTAGAGCACTTTGAGAGTTCAAAATGTAGAGCTCTAACCCATATTCTATGTGCAAATTAAACAAAGAAAAGAGTCTGTGGATTGACTTTGTTGCTTGTACCTGAACTTTAAAGGGGACTCACCCTTTTTTATTTGTGATAGTGTCTCAGTCTACATTATGCAAGGCTACATAATAATAATAATAGTTATAATATTATTCCTATGACAGTAATAGCCATATATTATAAAACAATTGCACTGAAAAATAAACAAAACTTTCATAATTAGTTTTGTCCAAATTTCTATACTTAAGAGATAAACCTTTAAATTTGACAGAAACTGCAGTGGAGCTTTTATATTGGCGGAGAACAAGTTTACAAACTAAACTCGTCTTATAACAAATGCTGTAATCGTCAACTATGCGTAACTGGTGCCAGCTACGTTCCCAAATGCATGCTAAACTCAGCACATGGAGGGATGGAGTTCACTGCATTCATTCACTGTGAACTGAGACCACAGTCTTGTTAATGAATGGGAAACACTGAAATCTACTTGTGCCGGTCAATGTTTTGTGGTGTAGTGTGGCAGGCCATCACAAATAAATCAATGTATGGGAAACACTGTAGTAATTAATGACAGAATTGTCATTTTTGGTGAACTATCCCTTTAACATTGATTCTTGGTGCAGTGTCTCACCTCATAGACTGAGATGGTCCTCACTGCAGAACACGAGATCCAGGGGACGAGGTTGGATCCAGATCCTACTCCTCCCACTTTATATATGAGAAATGTCTCGCTGCATTCTGCGGTGGACATCCAATCCGGCCCGCAACCAAGTGTGATGTCAGAAGCCAGGCCAATGCCGCCCTGCAGCCGATTCTTAAGGTTTTATTGGTCATGTCAATCACAGTACTGATTGCCTACACCAAACACTGATCCCTAAACCTACCTGTCTCCACCCCCTGGATCTCGTGTACTGCAGTGAGGAGCTAATGCATAGACCTGCATTGTGTGATATTCAGTTTGTTTTTACGAATTGAGGAAAGAGTCAAAATGATTTAGCCACTAATCTTTAAAGATCAGCTTCAGAATTCACATTTGAGGTATATCATTTTTTGTAAAGTCATGACACGGCCACCCATATATCTGCATCTGCCCTTTTGTTTAGTCACAAATATCCATCTTAGGCTGGCTTCACTTTTGGTTTCTTAAACACTTTTGCATTCCCCATTCTTTTTGATCCTTTTTCAGGCTCATTTTCTTCTCTGATGTAAGAAGCAAATCATAACCCACTTCCTCTCCTCCCGCTTTCCCTATGAAACATCCCTGATCTTTTCTTTTGGACCTCTCTTTCCTTCAAGTGTTTTCAGTGCCAGGGGGATCTGCAGGTGAGGCAGTTTTCCATTCATTCTGGCTTTCCTTTTTTGATGTGGCTTATTGGCAACCGGTTTGTTTCTGCCAAGAGATCCAGATTTATTAATCGTGATTCTCAGCAGTATTTCCAGAGGAAAAATGGAGTGATAATCACTCACTTACCGATCCCGCTACGGCAGTTATGTCATTCCACTGACCCCCTTGTTGCTTGACATCCCATTCACTAATGTTGACAGGGTTTTAAAACTACAAACTGGATGGCCTACTCAGCTTGTGTCTGAAATACAGAGATATGTCCTGCAGCCATGCTTGATCTCTTTCCAGAGGTAATCTGTCACAGCTCGTCTTTTCACAGAGTGATTCACCCAATTTAACATCTTTTATGAAACAATTCATTCATCCTGGTAATCACAAGCCTTGTATTCAGAGGCAGCCATAATCAATCAAAGTATTTCGAAAAGACCTTTCCACTCGTCACTGTGGAAAAAATGTCCTTCATACATAATCAGGTGTAGTTGGCCATGATGAGTGAAATGGTTCCCATCAACAGGACCAACTAAAAATGGGTCTATATATCGTATTCTCTGTTGTTACAAGAATACCTTAAAATATATAAATTCAGTCAAACTTGATTGATCAGCTGTAGAGCTATACAACACAAATGATTTTTTTGCTCTAAGAATTGGTGTGCATTAAAAGATAGTTGGGGTGTCATTACAATACCTTCAACAATACCTTCCCTCCAGAGAGACAAAATTAATCACTGCGTTATTAGATATGATCCCATTTGCATATTTAAAACAAATTTTGGGATATTGTATAAAAAAAAAAAAAAAGCTTGATGGAAATGCCAAGATGTGCATTTGCAGAAATGCACTTAAAAAACGTATGTGCTCAATGGAAACACATTTACTAAATAAATCCCTCAATGAGCAACAACAAATTCACATAACTTTGCCACATAACTAACTTTGATGTGATTGGATAACTAGACTAACCAGTGGACCAATTTCATTGCACAGCGTCTCAAATGTTGGTTTGGTCATTCTGAAATGCCTGAGCCAAAGTCTGTCATCAAAATGGCTGACCTCCCAGAAGCATAGGGAAGAGATAAAAAGACAGTACTGTTGAAAAACTAACACCAAGTAGCCTATAATTAATTACTGAGTAATGAGAATGGGGCATTTGTTGTGTATAACTTAGCCCAGTTATCATTTGCTCATGGAAATGGAGGTAAATAAAAATGTATTTTAGATTTGGTTGGTATGTTATTTGGGGTTGGGGGATGGGTATGGAGCGTGGGCACGCACCGGCAGAAACATAAATCGGCGCCTATGCCCAGAAGGGTCTCATACGATTCTGTTCCCAAACACCAGGCCTCCTCCTCCAATGCTATTCAGAATAACATGGCTCTCTCTGAGGCACAAGTCGAATATAATGAATAAAATAAGAGCCACAGTGGCAGAAACTTCCATTTTTATTACATATATTTTGCACCAATTTTCCAGGAAGTGGAAAAAAAAAAATGTTCTATTGAACACATAGGATTGAAACAGTGCTTTATTTGCAGATGTTTTATGCAATATTCCAACTTTGTGCAAAAGTTTAATTTGTAGCTTTGGATGGTAACGTAGCTATTGACTACAGCAAGTGTGCTGTGTTATTTAGAGAAAGGCGGTAAAGATGTACAGATCATAAACAGAGAGAGAGAATTCTTTCCATACTGTATGTAAGCACAATGAACATTATAACTGAAATATACACAAATGAGTCAATGAATTGAATTGCATCAAGTGCATGTGAATCAAATCAGGAAATCTGTATTGATACCCAGCCCTAAGGTTTTGGCCATTAAATTATCCATTTACTGCAGGGGTTCCCAAATTATTCTGTCATCTGAACCCTTTTAAAAGTAAAAGATTTACTTGAAGTACCTCCTGAGATTAAGTTAACATTTCAATAATTTAACATATTGACATCCAGATTCCAGACACAAAGAACAAATACTCTACTGTTAATGAAAATAGTTACTTGCTTTAAGGGTTTTCGCACTTAGATTCACTCTTTTCAAGAACCAACTAACACAATTTACAATACAAATATTTATATCTTAAAGGGATAGTTCACCCAAAAATGAAAATTTGATGTTTATCTGCTTACCCCCAGGGCTTGATGTAGGTGACTTTGTTTCTTCAGTAGAACACAAATGATGATTTTTAACTCCAACCGTTGCAGTCTGTCAGTCATATAATGCATGCCAATGGTAACAAAATCTATGAGAGTAAAACAAACATGCACAGACAAATCTAAATTAAACCCTGCAGCTCGTGACGACACATTGATGTCCTAAGACACGAAACGATCGGTTCGCGAGAAACCGAACAGTATTTATATCATTTTTTACCTCTAATACACCATTATGTCCAACTGCCTTGAGTGCGCGCATGGCATCCGGTGCATGAGGTGTGTACGCGCTCTGACGTAGTTTAAACCACGTCATGGGCCACAGGGTTTAATTTGGATTTGTCTGTGCATGTTTTTTTTGACTCTTATAGATTGTGTTCCCATTGACATGCATTAGATGACTGACAGACTGCAACGGTTGGAGTTAAAAATCATCATTTGTGTTCTACTGAAGAAACAAAGTCACCTACATCTTGGATGCCCTGGGGGTAAGCAGATAAACATCAAATTTTCATTTTTTGGTGAACTATCCCTTTAAGTCTTCACTTTCAAACATTCAAACCACTGAGGTTTTAATATGTCAGATCCTCGAGCTTTTATTTTGGCAGAAGATTGGTGAAATGTAATGTAAATTTCTGTCCACAAAAATGTGTATGTGAATGTAAATAAAGTGAACCTAGTGTACGCTACGCTGTATTTCCAAATGCACGTTAAATCTTTTTGTGAGAAGCAGCATTTACTGTGAGTGAACAGAGCCATCTTATAAGCTGCTCTAAACACGAAGTGCAACTGAAATGACTAGTTCTTTAAATCACTACCTTTGATTTGAAAATCGTGATTTGATAAGATGTATCCCTATTTCAGTTTTATTTTGATTATTTGTGCAGCCCCGATTTAATTCATTATTAGCTTCACATCAACTCATGAACCCCATGCAGTTCCCTTATGAAGGAAATCCTGATCTATGTATTCTAATATGGGATTATGCAGTTTTTTCCAATATAAATAAGGCATGTGCAAAAATACATATTTCCAGAATTGACCAGTCAGTCTGTTGTTTGAACAGTTAGTTGACTGATCGGCTTTAAAGAAGCCTGTAATATTTAGGTTGGATACGGGTTTACCTCACTAATCCAACAATTTCTCAGTGCCAGTTTTTCTTACATTTTTGTCATTTCTTTTTCAGCCTTGGTATTGGACCTGGTCCTGGTCGGCGTGGTGAAGGCTGTAGTGCGGCGCAGACGTCCTTCCCATAACCGTATGGACATGTTTGCCACGTTTTCTGTGGACCGCTATTCCTTCCCATCAGGCCATGCCACACGTGCTGCAATGTGCGCCCGCTTTCTGTTGGCCCATCTGGTGCTGGCGGCCCCGCTCCGTGTTCTTGTCCTGCTCTGGGCCTCTTTTGTTGGTTTTTCCAGGGTTCTCCTTGGACGCCATAATGTAACGGATGTCGCATTTGGTTTCTTCATGGGCTACTGGCAATATAATTTGGTTGAGGTTCTCTGGTTGTCTCCAGTCATGTTGCAAAGCATGATTGGACACCTTCACTGAGAAGTTAAAGGGTTAGTTCACCCAAAAATGAAATTTCTGTCATTAATTACTCATGTCGTTCCAAACCCGTAAGACCTTCGTTCATCTTCAGAACACAAGATATTTTTGATGAAATCTGAGGGTTTCTGAACCATACATAGGCTGCAACGTCATTGCAGCTTTTGAGGTCCAGAAAGGGTTTTCTCTTCCCTGTCAGTCTCCTACACAGTTGACGTAGTAAACAGTGCAGCGCTTCTGTGTTCTACATCAGAGCGCTGGCTCAGTATTGGCTGGGTCCTGCGTCAGCATCACACGCATGACGTTGCTGCCTATGTGTGGTTCAGAAACCCTGGATTTTATCAAATATCTTAATTTGTGTTCCGAAGATGAACAAAGGTCTTACAGGTTTGGGACGACATGAGGGTGAGTAATTAATGACAGAATTTTCATTTTTGGGTGAACTAACCCTTTAAGACTGAGGAAAGGAAGCATTATTTGGAGGATCTAGGATATTCTACAGTTTCTGTCAAGTTGCTTTATGTGAATTTACCACATTTTGTGTGTCTGCTAACTTGAATGTAAAAATTAATCTCACAGATCATCTGCCAGGAATGTCCAGGTTCATATTAGATTCCACTGAACAGATAAATGAGTTGAAGTTGCAGTGTTAGGGAGCAATGAAAACAGACATCTTATTTTCCACCAATTCCACCAAGTTTTTATGCCACTCACTCTCTTTCTCTACTTCTTTTGTGTCAATACTCTGAGACTTATGAACCATTTGCCATTGTGCTCTGCTTTTTTGAGGATTGGTGCTTACCAAAAAAGGATGATGAATGAGGTGATCTCTGGCTTTTGACATCAATGTTTTTGTTTACAGAATAAAACCTCACCATTGTGATACTACACCTGAAACAATAGGCAACATCTTCAAGATTTTGCCTCCGTTTTAATCAAAAACCAGCCAGATGTCTAATTAATATGAAAATCTCTTCATAAATGAATGTTTAATTATGCGAGGGAGAGGATTTGAAACATCAGGGTAAATTTCAGCACAGCTCTAATACCTTTAGGGTATGCGGCGTCCTCAATACATATTCATGGGGGAGTAGTTCTGTTATCTCTGAAGGGTTGTGTAGAGTTCTTCATTGCACTGATCTATCCTCTAAAGAAGTATTTTGAGTGTGTTTTAAAGGTCTATTCTGTGTTTCTCTCACAAAAGAGTGAACTAGTTTGTTTTCTGCTTTAAAGGGGACCTATTATGCTCCTTTTTACAAGATGTAATACAAGTCTCAGGTGTCCCCAGAATGTGTTTGAAGTTTCAGCTCAAAATACCTCACAGATCATTTATTTTACCATGTTGTAAATGCCCAATTTTTAGTGTAAGGAAATCATGCTTTTTTTTGTGCATGTATCTTTAAATGCAAATGAGCTGCTGTTCCCCGCCCCACTTTCCAGAAACTCTGCCAAAAATTAACAAAACATCTGTTTGGTTTCTATCGTGACCGCGCTCACGTGACATTGCAGTTCTTCTTCATCATGAAAGTTTATTATCTGAATGCGTTTTAAAGCCATATCAGTCTAAACTTCTGATATATATTTTTCTGAGCGCACACATCCAAAGCACGTTCTCTTTCACGTGTTATTGCGCTTAAACTGTCAAATACACACAAGGTTATGTCAAAAACAAAGTTCACATAAACAGTCTGTGAACATAAACAGCAAGTAAAGAAATCGCATGTGTATATTAGATCTGTGTATTAAAGTGAAAGCAGCGTAATATACAGTACCTACTGCTGTTAATATGAATCAAACAACAAAAGAAAAACAATCGCCCAATGCTCTTGACTGAATGACTTTGAATAAGAATGAATTTCTTACTTGAAAGCTGTTAAATGCTCTGGTGAGGAGATAAACATAGGTGAGGGGGAGGATTTGAACATGGCGGATTGTGTACAGTTCACTCAGGGCGGGGTCTATGCTAATGGTGCAGAGTCTGTCAGCAGTCGTGGGCGGTGCCTAAGCATTTGTGACCTCACAGAAGCTACTATCTGCAAATGGCTTGTTCTGAGATGCTGCTTATGATTTATGGGGATTAAAAAAGAGGAGTGAGTGGATTTTTACCTTTTATAGGGTGGTTGTTTACAAACACTGCTGACACATTTATGTTCAAACACCATGAAAAAGTAAATTTTGCATAATAGGTCCCCTTTAATTGTAACTGTGTTAGCAACTGCTACATTTTATTGCACTTTTTTGATGCAGTCTTATTGGTCTATGAAGTAGGAGTTTTCGTTATGTTTTGCTATGGTCTTAATAAATTTGCTGGATTTTAATTGGGTTAAAGCCACAACTGTGATTATAGAGCCATAAATCACATTATATGCTGCAAACTGTTGCCATATATCACAGGAGAATCTGTCATAATAACCATTTGGTAGCATTATTAAGCAGGTGTAAATTGCACCATGATAGGATTAATACTGACTAAAGGACAACCTGTGCAAAATATGTAGTGGGGCTGTACTATGTTAACTTTGAAATGCCATTTTACTGAGTGACTGCATGTTTATGTACCATGGTTTTTACATGGCACTTATGTATATGTTTGAATGAAACAGTGTTACCATGGTACATGTTTAAAAGCCATGGTATTACCATAGTGCAAATGGCAATAATGGTTATTTTCCCAATTATTAAAGTAAAATGTGAACATGGAGGGGGTTTGTGGTTTAGACTTTCTTATTGCCCTTTTTTTCTCATGGACTTTTCTCTTGCAACTCAAGGGTTGTTGAAAAATTAAAACGATTCGGTTTCATTCTATTCCACCATTCTTTTTGTGTGCTTTTATATGAAACCCCTTATATAACCAAATTTGGCTATTCCAGTAATTCTAGTGAAGACTAATCTTAATACAACACATACAGTAACATTATAGAGAAATCTTTGCTTCTAACATTGCTGCAACAGTTTGAGGGGATTTGTCCTCACATAAATGACTAGAATAGCCAAATCCATTAATTAGAAGGTGGTGTCCACATATTTTAGCCGTGTAGTGTATCTTATTACATTCCACTTATTAACTAGTTATCCAGTATTGCACAGGAAGGATCTCATTTGTTGAAGATATAGTGATTGGTAACTTTATTTTAATGTCTCTTCGCCCATATTACATGTTACTCTAATTACTATTGTGGTAATAATAATAATTGAGTAATAATTCAGTTTAATTCCACACATTTTTCTCCTCTGTCTCCTGATGATTGATATACACTCTATTCGACCCATACAAAGAGAAGTAACACACACACAGCCTTACTGGAGTAGTTGAAACACTGTCAAGCCGTTTCACTGTCGGCTTTAACCAGTCATAGGTCTTCCTCTTTCAAAGTACAGTGGCATCAAAGATATTTTTGACAAATCCACCCCACCCTAGAGATTTTTTTCCCTCCATTCTCTGAAATATGTCTCCTCAGGCAGCACATGCCCTCAAAATGATTCGTAGTAATAAGTGTCTGGAGAAGGTTGTGGGCGTTTTGACTGTTTCAAGAGAGCCATATGCACTTTTTTTTCTTTGCAATAACCAAGTTATTTCTCGAAAGTGCAATCGTTTGATCATTTGTGCAATATTGCAATCCAAGTGACAGATGCCAACCAATAAATATTAAAAGTTATTTTTAAATTGCAAAAACTTTGCTGTTTCAGTGATGTGTTTGTTTGCTAGGGACCATGTGTATGAACTTTTTTCCCTTTTGAAGATGGAGAGGGAATATGGAAGACATTTTTATTTGATATTTCAGGTGTTTTGGGTATACTTACAGTCATTTTAAATGGCTTCACCAGCTATTTCAAAATCTGACATTTGATCGTTGTGTAGTCTTAAGTGAAAAGTAGCAATGTATATTCACCAAAGCGAAAACTACAAGGGATTCATAAGCTTAATGTGGTACCTGCTATGACTGTTCATTATGTTTGTGATGTAAAATATACTCTACATTGATCATAATGTGATTGTATTTTCTAAATAAATATGAAGATGCCATGGCTTTGTCTTGGACTTATTTTTTCTCCAAATGTGTAATTTTGTGTGTAAAACTGTAACACAAGAAAGTCCAAGTAAAGCTTTTTTTTTTAAGCTTTATCTGTTTTACAGCGAGTTCTTGCAGCACTTGCAAAATATGGTGTTTTATTGCTATAGATGCTTCCATTTGAAGATGTGGGACAGTTACATTTAAATTATATAGAACAAAAAACAAAACACAGTCTGGTTCTGTAATGTAGTGTGAAAAGAATCTGAGACAGAGACTCTGAGACTTTGTTCCAGCTTGTACCAAAATATTTGTTTTCTGCCCATGTATTTTGGTGCATACATCATTTTTGACAGGTCCCATATCAAGTATCATAATGTGTTCATGGGAAACAGCAATGTAAATGCTTGATAGACTACACTCTTAAAAATAAGGGTTCTTTATTGGCATCAATGGATCCATAGAGCATTTCAATTGCACAAAAGGTTCTTTAGATTATTAAAATGTTATTTTGCATACTAAGAAAGAAATGGTTCTTTTAAGAACTGTTCACTGAAAGGTTCTTTGGGGAACCCAAAATGGTGGTTCTATGGCATCGCTGCGAAGAAACCCTTTTGGAACCTTTGTTTTTAAGTGTAGCAGAAGTGCACTTCAGTCGAATTTTTCATTGCTCTCCATAACACCTTTGAGCAGCAAACATAGTTTTGTGTTAATTGTGTAACAATCACCCTGCAGAGCAAATGATTCAGTGATATATTCACTGACTTAACTGTTCATTTTACCTTAAGCAGCAAACTACAGCCATGGCCAAAAATATTGGCAATGACAAATTTTGTGTTTCACAAAGTTTGCTGCTTCAGTATTTGTAGATCACATTTCTATGGCATACTGGAAAACAATGATGAGCATTCCATAAGTTTTAAAGGCTTTTATTAGCAAAAACATTCATTATATACAAGTCGCTTTACAGTCTTGACCTCTGCAAATCACTCTGGCATGCTGGATATCAGCTTCTGAGCCAAATCCTGACTGATGGCGATCCATTTTTGCCTTATTAGTGCTCGGAGTTGATCACAATTTTTGGGCTTCTGCTTGTCCACTTGTCTTATGAGAATTGACCACAGGTTCTCTATGGGATTAAGATCTGGGAAGTTGCCTGGCCACAGATCCAGAATTTCAATGTAATGATCTTGGAGCCACTTCGTTATCACTCTTGCTTTGTGACGTGGTGCTCCATCATGCTGGAAAATGCATGGATCATCACCAAATTGCTTCTGGATCATTGGGTTTGCTCTTGTAGGATGTTTTGATACACCATTCTTTATTCATGGAAGCGTTCTTGGGCAGACTTCCTTGGATGAAAAGCAACCCCACACATGGTTGGTCTCTGGATGCTTCACTGTTAGCATGACACAAGACTCATAGTAGCATTCACCTTTTCTTCTCCAGACAATCGATTTTCTAGATGTCCCAAACAGTGCGGGGGCTTCATCAGATAAAATAACTTTGCACCAGTCTTCTGCTGTCCAATCCTTGTATTTCCGGCAGAATTTCAGTCTGTTATTGATGTTTTTCTTTAAGAGAAGTGGCTTCTTTGCTGCCCTTCTTGACACCAGACCATTGTCCAAAAGTCTTAACCTCACTTTCCGGCAGATTCACTCACACCCACCTGCTGCCAATATTGAGCAACTTCTGCACTGGTGGTGACACCATTCCATAGCCGAGGAGACAATCCTGGCACTTTTTGGGCATTGGAATGTCTGGAAGCCTTTATCGCTGCAGTTAAACCTCTCTCCTTGAAGTTCTTGATGATCTGGTGAATGGTTCTTTCAGGTGCTACTACACTAGCATAGACAAAACTTGCATGGATCAATAAACATAACAGGTTCAATAAACCTTAAGGAAATACAAAGGTGTTGAAAGAGATCGGGCCCGAAAGATTGATAGATCTGTCTGTCTGTCTGCCTGTCTATCTATCTATCTGTCTGTCTGTCTGTCTGTCTGTCTGTTCAAAGTTAAATTTAGTAGAATGCATGACTTTTTTCACCTAGTAATAGTCTTCTCTATAACTGTAGTTCTTCATTGCCATGGTTCTGAAAATGAACACCTTGTGAAAATGGTACCAAAAAGAATTAAAAAAAAAAAAAAAAATGTAATGCTGCAGTGACCTCTGCTGGTAATATACAAGGATTACACAAATTTGTAAGGAATACCGATCTCAGTAAAATTGTTTTATGGCTTTCCAGTTTAAAGAGCAAAATGAGCAACAAAATATATTTTCTTTTTTTATTTGTTGAATACATAAAGCATTAGTTCACCCAAAAATAAAAATTCTACCATAATTTACTCCCTCATGTCATTCCAAACCTTTATGACTTGCTTCTTTGCAAAAGAATGTTGGTAATAAAACAGACTTTTATATTCACAGGCGCTCTGCAAGTGACGTCATGGACTGCCATCTGCCAATGAATATTGGCGTTTGTTTACACGTGCCTCAGACACCGGTCACACTGATGGCACAAAAAAAGCACCACTGGGAGTGTAAAGTTCTGCGCATAATCTACTGACAGCGTGCAAATTAAAGAACACAGACTTAGCCGGATCATTTCCATATTGACGAATGCAATCTACGAAAAGCAGCACAAATTAGCATCTGGTTTAAGACATGCTTTTTTTTGGGTGGTAAATAATGGCGCAAATAAAACCAATATTAAATAAAAAATAAATAAAACCAATAAATTGACTAGCACAAACCCTAGTAAATTGCATTGTGTGATTCATTTAAACACTCTCCTCCCGTACATTTGGTGTCTGAAAGGGAAACTCCTACAAATGCATATGCAATAAGGTCAACCGCAAAAAAATAACCCTGTCCATGCCTTTTCAGCGCTAATTTTTCACTGTGTGTCTTTGGTAAATCCTGACAATAGTTTTTTTGCACCAAAAGAGGGTTTGCGCTGGTGCAAGCTGTTAAATCTGGCTCTAGATCCCAGTCAGTATCTCATTCTGTAGATAAGGGCCCTAATCAATTGTATCTTGAATTCATACAGTGGTGGTCAGAATGATTGGCACCCTTGGTAAATATGATCAAAGATGACTGTAAAAATAAATCTGCATTGTTTATCCTTTTGATCTTTAATTCATAAAATTAGCAAAAATCTAACCTTTCATTGAAGGAAAAGAATTGAAAGGGGGGATGAAATAAATGTTTTTGCCACAATTATTTTATTCAATACTTTTTGCAACCTCCTTTTGCCAAGATAACAGCTCTTCACCTATAATGCCTGATGAGTTTGGAGAACACCTGACAAGAGAATCAGAGACCATTCCTTCATACAGAATCTCTCCAGATCCTTCAGTTGGTATTTGATAGAATCCATGATGCCATGTATCCGAACAAGATGTCCAGGACCTCCAGCAGAAAAATAGGCTCACAACATTAAAGATCCAGCAGTATATTTAACCATGGGGTACTTTTTATCCATGTGTGCACCAAACCCATCCGGTGGGTTTGCTGGCAAAAAGCTCTTTTTTAGTTTCATCTGACCATAGAAGCCGATCCCGTTTGAAGTTCCAGTCGTTTCTGAAAACTGAATATGCTGGAGATTGTTTCTGGATGAGAGCAGAGGATTTTTCTTGAAACCCTCCCGAACAACTTTTGGTCATGCAGGTGCTGTTTGATAACTTTTTTTAGGCTTCTGAGACTTAAGACTCAACTAATCTCTGCAGTTCTCCAGCTGTGATCTTTGGAGAGTCTTTGTCCACTCAAACTTTCCTCCTCACCACGCATTAGGACGATTTAGACACACGTCCTCTTCCAGGCAGATTTGTAACATCTTTAGTTGATTGGAACTTCTTAATTATTGCCCTGATAGTGGAAATGGGGATTTTCAATGCTTTAGCTATTTTCTTACAGCCACTTTCTATTTTGTGAAGCTCAACAATCTTTTGCTGCACATCAGAACTATATTCTTTGGTTTTACTCATTGTGATGATGATTATGGGAATTTGGCCTTTATGTTTCCTTATGTTTATACTCCTGTGGAACAGGAAGTCATGGCTGGGCAATTTCATGTTCATGATCACCCTGGTGTGCCAAAAAAAAAAAAAAAAAAAAAAAATTGTAAATATGAGTGGGAATATACTTCAGAGATATTTTACTCATAAAAAATTCTAGGGGTGCCAATAATTGTGGCCAATGTGTATTGGAGAAAAACATTTATTTCATAATGTGAGTTTCCCCCCACTTTCAATTTTTTTCCTTCAATGAAAGGTTAGATTTTTGCTAATTTTATGAATTAAAGATCAAAAGGATAAACAATGCAGATTTATTTTTACTGTCATCTTTGATCATATTTACCAAGGGTGCCAATAATTCTGACCACCACTGTATATGTTCCAGACTATTATTGAAAAAAATTAGTTGGCATACACTTGATTTTCAATCTTAAACACTGATTTCTGCCAAAAAGTCATCAGAATAAGTCATATAAAGGGTTAACCTTTACATATATCACCCCACCCTCTAAAAGCCTTTCAACTTATTCGTCGTGGACTTTCAGCTTTAGTTCAGGTTCTCATGCATGTGATCTGTGTCATTATTACCCAAAATGTTGGAAAATTAAAGTGTAAAAAAAGATATGCATTTTATTGGTATTTAAATATAGGAGACCTCTGCATGTTTAAAATGTTAGTTTTATTATTAACAGCAGGCTTTGGACTATTTGTGAAAACCATTGAACTCATCTTCTGTTTTATGATAAGATTAATGACAACGTCCAAAAGATAAAGACTTGCGTGTCTGTGATAATGAGAAATGACTGAACATTGATAATCCTGAAGACCTAACCTACGCTTTTTTTCTTCTTAATTATTCATTCCAGTTTGATCCACCTCAAACTAGTGCCAGCTGAGACCACCCTCCTCTTTGAGACTTCAGATAGTCTCAATTGGTTACATAACAGGCTGATTTCATTGAGACGGTTGCAGGGAAAGCTGCTCTAACTGAACAGAAAAAAACAAAAACTTTTTTTGGCATTTTTTTTTTCTCTGAGGGCTTGAGACCATCTTCAGTTATAAGGTAAGATCCTTCTTTTCAAGCTTGCAGCATATGTTTAGACTGGTGTCTGTCTTTGCGTCATCATCTGTTGGCATGTGATATTTTTTCCTTAATGATTAACCAGTAAATGCAGCACATCCATGCCAAACATTTTGAATGATTCCTGGAATACCTTATCAAATACACTTCAGAATTAACTAGGAAACACTAGTGTAACAGTGTGTCCTTTTTAATAGCTGTGTGCATTTTCACATGACCATGTCTTTTCTTCAAGTGATCATTCCATGTTTCCTATGCAGACTGACAGCATGGCTAAGCGTGTGGCTGTGATTGGAGCAGGCAGCTCTGGGCTGACCGCCATCAAATGCTGTCTGGATGAAGGGCTGGAGCCAGTGTGTTTTGAGAGCAGTGATGGAATTGGAGGACTCTGGAGGTTTAAGGTTGAAATTAAACTCAATTTTAAACATTTAATGTCTGAAACGAAACAGCTTAACAATAAAGGTGAAGTGTGTCATTTCTGTGCCATCTGCCACACCACACAGAAAAACAATGACTGATATAATGATAATTGAAAATAATGATTTTTAGATTCTAATCTAAACAAAACAAGATTAGGTGCCATTAGCCCATGCCTCAATAATTAAAATACTACCACTACCATTCAAAAGTTTGGGGTCGGTAACGTTTTTGAAAAAAGTCTCTTATGCTCACCAAGGCTGCATTTATTTGATTAAAAATACAGTACAAATAGTAATATTATGAAAAAAAATGTATTACAAGAATTTAAAAGAACTGTTTTCTACTTTTACATGTATATATTTTAAACTAATTTATTCCTGTGATGTAAAGCTGAATTTTCAGCATCATTATTATTTATAACACAAAAATCCTATTTTTCCGGACAAGCAACTTTTTTACTCGGAAAAGCACCTAACAAGGCTTAATGTATATACATTTTAGTTGCGGTGCTTCTAAATTTTTGCTGGTGCTCCTAAAAAAGTAAATTTCGAGCCCTGCTTATGGGTAAAAAGTGAATACAGTTGTTCAGGTGTATAATTCACAATGTTACATACCTAAATACTTAACAGTTTGTTTTGATATTACAAACCTGTCATTTTCATAATAGATTATTAATTTTTTGTTTTAAAACCAAGACAATTGCAAATATAGGCCTTTTATGTTGACTTCAGGCAGTGAGGCAACCTTTTTGTTTACATTTAGATTCTTTAAATGAAATTAATACATGACTAGTTAGAACCATACTCACTCTCTGGTTATCTTTTTAACAGAAAAGTTAGCAATGCAGTCGCTGAAGGTCTGAAGGTCATTATTAGTACACCAAGACCTCATGGCGAAAGCTTTTTTCCATTTTAAATATTAACATTCTAACTGTTAAATTCCAGGTGGTATCTCAACATGTTAATGGTTCTCAGCATGAGTGTCGGACTGGCTTTTTGGTCACAAAATGAAAGGCTGCCAGACAGACACCGAGCTGCCTTCTTTCTGTTGGACTATTAAGTAATATCAAAGTCCCTTTAAGACAAGTCATTTCACTCGGCGGCCATCTTTGAAACGCCTCTCGGGCATCCAAGTGCAGCTCCTATCTCTTTGAATGGGGAAACATCAAATTCTCCAAAGCTGTTTGCCAAGCTTTGGATTAAATTTCATATTTGAAATCACCAATGAAATCTGACAACAACTGTCTCATAAATTTTGTTTCTAAACGCTCGAATAATGACAAAAAACGGTATTTTTCAGGCTGGATCAAGCTAATGCGCATGCGCAGTCCTAAATGCGCGTCTCTTGTGCCTTATTTCGGAGGCGCGAGTCTGACTGTTTCTATAGAAACCGGAGCTTCTAACGGTCACTGCAGTGACGCGATGACTTTACCAATCGGCGATTGGCTCTTATTTAGAAGGAGGGACTTATTCCGCCATATTGCGCGTTGCATTTTCTCCTATTCAAAACAATATGAGTGACACGCCTTGTGTTATTCTATCCACCTTATTCCAACGCCCCATGACGCTTTGCGCGAATTATGGGTGTAACTTCCATTAAGCTGTAAACAGTCAGTGAAAGGCTCGCTCTATGAACGCAATAATACGTTTTTTTAAATATGGGTACAATGAGTTGACATTATTCTACTCACCCTTCAACCAACGAACATAAAAGGACATTTAAAAGTGAAAAAGCGCGATTCTTTCCACAACAAATAACTGACGGGTTAAATATAACTATAGTGATATATATATATTATGTATTATACGTTGCCTTAATAAAAATGTTCATGAACTTCAGCATTGCGTGACACTATTTCAAAGTGATTTCCATCATTTTTAGAGATAATAAATTGTACTTACCTGTGAAAACAAACCTGGAAAGAGACGTGAGGCTTTGAGGAGAAAAACGAGAGATTCTCTGTGCATTCCAGTGAATTATTAATGGGATATATCGTAAATTATATCGGGAGAACAGACCACAAATGTGCAGTATATGTTGTCCTTTTTCATACAATTACAGTGCTATGCAAAGAGGCTCCAAAACGGTGTAGCTAATGTCTCAGTTAGCGATGTTACTAACTTAATATGGTACAATTAACACTACTTAAGATGTGACAGGAGATATTATTTTTACATTAAACTATTACACACATCACCTTTAATCAAAAATTTCAAAGCTGGTTGAGGTTTGTTTGTTTTTTCTTAAAAATCTGCTAACAAGTGATTAACCGTATCCCCCTGTTCATTCACAGGAAAAACCTGAGGCAGAACGTTGCAGCATTTATCGTTCTCTCATAGTGAACACCTCTAAAGAGATGATGTGCTATAGTGATTTCCCTGTGCCGGATCATTACCCAAACTTCATGCACAACTCTCTGATCGTGCAGTACTTCAAACTCTATGCTGAGCACTTCAGTCTGCTCAAACACATTCACTTTCAGGTAAATAACACCATGACATCACATCCGCTGAGATTTCACCAAGAAGGATGTTTCTGGATCAACATCAGTAATGGTCCTGGAATAACATTTCTTTTTTAACCAATGAGATTTTAGATTTATTTGTAGATTTTAGTATTTCTTTGACAATGATGATCTAGGAAATTTATTTTCACATTATTGCAAGTGTGTGTATGTTCTTTTTGGAGTGTTTGAATGAGAATTATTCCTTTTATAAAGATCAGCTCTTTGTGGTTTTGTGTATTTCAGACCACAGTTCGCAGTGTGAGGCAGAGGCCTGATTTCTCTGATTCAGGTCAGTGGGAGGTGGTGACCGCAGACAAAGATGGACAAGAAGAGAAACATGTGTTTGACGGGGTGCTTGTGTGTGCAGGACACTACACACAACCCATCAAACCCCTCTCAGATTTCCCAGGTGATCTGTTCATAAGATAAAAGAATGTTAAAATGGCTTTACTGTGCAGAATTCAGCACTGTGTGTAATACTAATTCGACGTATTGCTCTATACATATTTTGGCTCTATATGTATAGAAGCATTAATAAACTGGGTAACACTTTATTTCGAAGACATTCTACTGACTATAAGTAGATTTGCAACTATGTCAACTAACTCTCATTAGAGTATTAGTAGACTGTCTGCTTAATATCTGCTAACACTTTACTTTGATGCTCCCCAACAGACAGTCTACTAACTGTAAGTAACTTTACAACTACTGCACATAAACTAATTCTACTAACCCGAACCCTAACACCTTAACAGTCTACTTATACTCTAATGAGAGTTAGTTGACATGTAGTTGCAAAATTACTTATAGTTAGTATGTCTAAAGCGGACCATCGAAATAAAGTGTAATCATATATGGTATAACGTTTACTGTAATTTTGTCTACTTCAGGTATTGATACATTCCCAGGGACAGTAATTCACAGTTGGGAATATAAGGACCCTGATCCTTACTTTGGGAAGAGAGTTGTGATCGTTGGGATTGGGAATTCTGGTGGAGACATTGCCGTGGAGCTCAGCCGAGTGTGTGAGAAGGTGTCTAATGTGTTTTCCAATATATTTTTTACAGATATTTTCTCAAGTTTTAGAGTCTCAGCAGGGTCAGAATCAGCATATAAATGGAGGGGGCGCATCCCACCAATAAACAAATTAGTGATTGAGTAACATGTGTTCATTTTATGACCCAATTGACTCTTCACATTAAATAATAAATATTATTCCAATGTTCTGACAGCAAAAGGGAAAGAAAATATTTTTCAAAAGAGGAAAAATTAAGAGCGGTGGATTACAGTAGAATCAAAAGGTAAAACTGTGATGGATCCACTGGATGCAAGTCTTGACAAACCCAAGTGCAGTTTATTTAACATAACCATGAACTAAATACAAAAGCAAACACTTGACATGGCATGGCATGGCTTGGCAAAACTAGAACTAAAACAGAAAACTCACAAACAGTGGTTACACGTGACAGTACTTGACAAAGAACAATAGCAAACACGAGGGCAAAAATACACATGTGTATATCCCAATTCGCCTACTTATACTACACCCTAAAAGTATGTACTCTTTTTGTGAACAAAACGTAGATACTTTTGAGTGTGTAGCAAAAGAGTAGACAAGCTTTGGGACATACTATCACGTCATACAATTGCGTCTTTGCACTCTGTCGCATCCTGTCACCGTAAACTGGCCTGTCAATCATCTTACATCCTCCACATTTCATTTAGCTAATTTCCTACCGTATCGGAGAGAAATGCAGTACCACGTTGATGTGTAGTCACGGGTCTTTCATGTGGAGAACTATATTAATGCATAATGATGCATTTAAAAGTTAATGGCCAATCGGATCTTTATAAAAGTCCACATTGGTATTGCAGATGGAATATAACACAGATAATATTAAATAAATATTTTCTATCGGGTTAAACTGATTATTAGTCACTCAAACCTCTCACCGTCGGTCGCGCATATCCGCCATGTTTTGTAGTTTTTTAACACTTATTACTCGTGTTTGTAGTTCTGAACTGAATCCTCATCCAAAGCGCAATGGGTTGTGGGCAATATTAGCCTTTATAGTGTCCACGGATCCACACTTTGAAAGTCTACCGGAAATAGTACACCATCCGGGGACTTTGGCATACTCTTTTCAACATACTTTGCTTTGGGATACACTTATTTTAATCTCACATACTATTTAGGATGGATAGTATGGACATTGGGACACAGGGAGAGACTCATGACATAACAAGACACACCTGAAAGCAATGATTAAACCAATGAACCAATGAAAACCTAACACATGAGACCAAGGGACTCACATGACAATATACCAACCCCATACTTTTGACTGGTAATGTATATGTAAATAATGTACAATATAGTTTCTAGATTTCTATGCCTGATTAAAACAATCTTCAAACTCTGTGAAAAGGGTCATGTCACAGTGTGGCTGTAATAAAGCACACGATGAAGGAGTAAACGACAAAAAAAGACTTTAATTTTAAAACTTGGAAATACTCAGACAGGGGAAAACCAAAACTCAATGACAATAAAAGAGAACATACACGTTACAGGTCATAGTCATTGCATTTAAACCATACCAATTCTGAATATGTATTACTTTCTTGGTTCTCATTAATATTCTGTATTTCGATAAGTTCAAATGCACTCTGGTCTATCCACTAATTCAGCTTTCCTTTCTCACCCTACTTTGGTCTCCCTATTCCTCACTTAGACGTTCCTGAGTACCCGTAAAGGGGCGTGGGTCATGGGTCGCATGGTCGGTAAAGGGCTTCCTCTAGATATGACGATGGTTAGACGAGTTCGAGACCTGATTTACTGCCTCCTGCCTAGACCTCTGCTCAACTGGATTGGCGAGAGAAGCCTAAATCAGAGACATGACCATAAACTGTATGGACTACAGCCTGAGCACAGGTGAAGGGCCAAAACTTTATCCTTGATGATTAAAGTAAAGCACTGACAGATTATTTCAAAATTAACTCATCATTCACAGTGACCTTTGCCAATCTTTTGTGATTCCAGGATCCTTGACCAGCGTTCTGTTATCAACGATGACCTCCCAGGTCGCATTCTGGTAGGAGAACTGGTGATTAAACCAAATGTGCAGAAGTTCCAAGGATCGACACTTGTCTTTGATGATGGGACCGTTGAAGAGAAGATTGATGCGGTGATCTTATGCACAGGATATGATTATAAATTTCCCTTCCTCCCCGCCTCCTTAAACTCTGGTGCTGATGGAGATCTGAGACTCTACAAAAGAATCTTTCCTCCATCTCTCGAGCGTCCAACACTGGCCATCATGGGCCTGCTGCAGACCAGAGGACCGATCATGCCAGCTGTAGAACTGCAGGCTCGCTGGGCCACCAGGGTCATCGCAGGTACAGAGCAATCATGACAGGTCATGAACATTTCTTTTGAGAGTTATAGGAGAAGCAAATATAAAATTTATAATCATTAAAGGTAGAGTAGCGGAGTGGCTAGCAATAGCAAGCTAGCTTTGAAAGCATTAGATCCCACCCTCCCTTCAGAGAGCTCTCCAAAGCCACGCCTCCTTCAAAACAAATGACACAGCCATTTGCGTCATAAGAGACGGAGTTAAATTACCTCATGCCTCAAAGCACATAACATTACAATAATGATGAATGCAACTTAGTCTTACAGAGCTCTGACCACCTGACTGCTGCAGATTCTAAGGACATGAACAGCTCCGAGTAGAATGTCACAGGTTGCCGTCTCTAAATTACGGTTACGACATGGCGTGAACGCAGCATAAGATCGCTGTTTTGATTCAGGAGAAATTGTAAAAGGCGGCTGCTGTTTGTTTGCGGCACTCAGTGACTTTCTGTCTACAACTCTGCATAACCTCATTGAATGCGCTGATGACATGTGACGTCTGTGTGAGCGGGGCGCACAGAGGTATGGAAATACATGCGCTGACAGGCATTCGGACCGAATGCAATGATTGGACAAACATTTTTTGGTCCTGAGACTTCCACAGATGATATATGTACATTTTTTAATATTTAGACCACTATTATTGATTGCTATCAGGATGTGAAGAGAGTTTCAACTAGAGTAGCAAAAACGTGTTTAAAAAATTGCCTACCCTACCTTTAACATATATTTATATATTTTATAATAATATTTTTGTAATGGATTTTCATAATTTAAGATTAAAAGTCTGGGGAAAAGAGTAAAATAAGAGTAAAACAATAAATCGGTAACACTTTATAATAAGATTCCATTTGTTAACATGAACTTACAATAAAACATACTTCTAAAACATTATTTTCTAAGTCAATGTTAATGTCAACATATACTTATTAAAATTAAAAGTTCTGTCAATATTATTTAATGGACCTGAGCAAACATGAAATAACAGTGAACAGTTAACTAACATCAGAAAAGATTAATAAATACTATAAAAAAAATGCTCATTGTTAGTTCATGTTAGTTAATGCATTAACTAATGGGACCTTATTGTTAAGTGTTACCAATAAATCTGTATATAAAATTTAAAAAAATTATGAAAGCATGGTAAACACATTTCCAAGACAGTTTTAATGTGACTTTCTTATATGATTTAATAATTTATATATGATTATGGTTTGAAAACTTTTTGCATTTATTAATTCTCCTTCTGTTCTTCAAGGACTAAACCATCTTCCTCCAGCTGATAAAATGAATAAAATAATTGAGATGGACATAAAAGCAAATTTAAAGAGGTAATTATTTATTTACCTTGATGGTAATTCCAAACTGATTTTGGTTTGACAGTTAATCAATACCCATTTTGAACTCTGTTATCTCTCTACAGTTACCCCTGTCCTAAGCTGGCTGCTCTTCAAGTGGACTATATCCCTTACCTAGACACAATAGCAAAGGAAGTGGGTGTCTGTCCCAACATTACCTGGCTGCTCCTAAGGGACCCTGCTGTGGGACTGAGGGTTTTCTTTGGCCCCTGTACTCCTTACCAGTTTCGGTTAAGCGGACCAGGGCACTGGAGAGGTGCCCGTCAGGCTATTCTTACCCAATGGGAGCGTGTGGCCAAACCCATGAAGACACGGCCCATTCCAGAACCTTCATTCTTCAGTTTGTTCTTTTGGCTGGGCCTGTCAGGAGGGGCTGCTGTGATTTTAGCCATTATGGCAATGCAAAAGAAGATCCCACACTTCCTGAGAATCAAATCTGTTTCTTGTATCTTATAGACATCCCAGATTCATTTTTTGAGTAGCTCTGTTTTGCATTTGCACTTTAACCTTATTATTTCTTTATTTAATTCTTAGAATTCATTATCATGTATAATACAATTTATTTTAAAACCTTTAATCTTTGAAGGAAATTAAAATTAAACATTGTGGTCTAGTCTATTTTTTTTTCTGAGTCATAACAAGTGCTCTGCCAAATTCCCAGACAAAATAATCATTTTTTGTTGTTGTTTTGTAAACAGGGAATAGTTTCCTTATCTTTTGACAATCATCACATAAAGTAGCAGCATTTATTAGTCTTTTATTATATGCTTTTAAATCATTGGAGAAGCCTGAGTCTGGCAGGACTAGTATCATTTTGTGATGATGAACAGCTCAAAAAGATGAAGGCTCTTATAGTTGCAGTAGTTATAGTTGTTGCAGTCATTATCAATGTTTACTCATCATTTTAATTTAATATTTTAATAAAAGAAAGCATGGTAAACATGTCTCCAACCGTTTTAATGTGACCTTCGTATAACATAAAATGTATTCCTTGGGATGTGAAAGTGCTAAGTTGAAGAAAACCCAAATATAATTTACACACACTACTCTGAGCATGGAGTATTTCCATGCATCTATGCAGGTCTACAAAAAAAAAAAGTAGCGTAGGGTGGGGGAAAACGCCCCCCTTAAGGACTGTCTCATTTCTTTTCTTTTTTTCTTTTTTTTTCCTCTCTGTGAAACGGACTGGGCTGTTCCAAAACAATCACAGAATACGTATGAGGTGGTGCCTTGTTTTAAATGTATTTTTTAATTAATTTAATTTATCTTTTTTAATGTAACATATTTATAATTACTTTAATTTTTACCCCACTCTACACTGGTTTGCAGAGGTGCGATCCAACACCAAATATTTGTCAAAATTAAACTAATTCAATGCTATAGAGTGGTGCAGGTATGACGTCACTTTGTATGCCAACCCGGAAGTTACCGGCGCACAGGTTCCCTCGAACGAAAGCCTATGCATTTTTCCCATAGACTTTTGGAAAATCGCAAAAAATAAGCTGTTTTTAACAAAGGTTATGATACTTACACGTTTTGTCCATCAAGATAATTTTCACAGATGAACATAACTTTTATGAAGTTTGAAGCCTAAATGCAGTTGCCAGAAGTAAAAGCTAAAGGTAGGCTATAAACGAGCTACACCACGGTCGCTCGACTTCAACGTCATCATCTCTAAGCTTCCGACAACTCTTTCAGTTTTTATCTAAAGCATTTTTCCAGCACGTTTGATTTAGAATAGTTTATAAGAGTACAATTATGAGCATAATGAGGCTGTAAAAGCAGACTGAGCTTACCTTCTCAGAGTGATGACGTTTAATGTCCCCGACTGCCTGTGTAGTCCCATTTAGCCACTTGTTAGCAACCGCCTTTTTCAAGACACATAACAGCTTAAAAAAAAATCACAAGTGGGGTAATACTGATGCATTTTATGTCGTAGAATAAAACGTGAAACTGTCTTGAACTTGCATTCACCACAGACCGTATTTCAGCTATTTAACCAAAATCCCATTAAAAAAACCCATTGACTTGGAACCGGAAGTGCTAAAATGCTAACTCACTTCTGCATTTTGGCCTACAAAGTGATGTCATACCTGCACCACTCTACAGAGTACCTCAGAGATGACGTGTTTTTGTATGCAAAACCCGGAAGCGAGTTAGCATTTTAGGACTTCCAGTTCCATCGCCCTAAAGTCAATGGGTTTTTTGAATAGGTTTTTGCTAAATCGCCTGAAATAAGGTCTGTGGTTAACAAGCCTCTAAATATTTTCACGTTTTGATCTATGACATAAAACACACCAGTTATAACCCGCTTGTGATTTTTTAAACCTTTATTGTGTCTTAAAAACGGCGGTTGCTAACAAGTTGCTAAAAGGGACTATTTCCTTTGGCGGGGACTTTAGACGTCATCATGACAAACATGACATTTGGACAGCATTTCTCATAAAAAAAAGTGGATAAGTATTCATACACAGCGCAGATCATAATCAGCGAGCATGTTTTTAAATAAAGTTGTTTTTTAAATAAAGTTTGAGGAAGCTTGGTGGTGTTGATCTGCGACCATGGTGTGCTGTAGTCCGTTTATAGCCTATTGTTAGCTTTTTATATCTGACAACTTTATTTAGGCTTCAAAATGTATAAATGTTGTGTTAACTTGTAAAGATTATCTTGATAGACAAAAACGTGTAAGTGTCATAACCCTTTGTTAAACAAAGCTTATTTTTTGCGATTTTCCAAAAGTCTATGGGGAAAATGCATAGGCTTTCGATCGAGGGAACCCCTGCGCCGCTAACTTCCGGGTTGGCCTACAAAAACACGTCATACCAGAGTGACGGCCATGAATCTCCGCCTCTTTTACATCTATGCAGGGGTCGAGGGGTGCGGTGAAGTGTTTGTGTGGAGAGACCAACATCTATAAACTTCGCTCACTGCTTCACACTTGGCACTAGGTAAGATGGTTTGCCACCAACTTTTTATTGGCACAAATATCACTCCATTATCGTTTGGCACAGGCGTGTTTCCGTACCGTGACTCAACGAGTCGTAGCTGTTTGTCCGAGTCTGACTGGAATCGTTTTATATTTCCATATTTTCTCTTCTTGTCAGAGCTTTAACAAGTCGATTTCTCAAATACACCGCTTACACACCGCAGGAAAGATAGTTTGCGGTTTAAAATTCAGATTTCTTTTGTTTATAAATCCACAGTGCGCTGTCTTAGACATGTGAATAATATGTCATTCTTTGTGATTTATGAATTCAGTGAAATCGCGTCTCTTCATTTTATAAGCCATAGCACCAAGACGGCGGTAAAGTTAGTTTAATGTTTGACATTCGTTAAACATTAGGTTTTTAATACACATTTCATGTTTTCATCTCAAACCAACTCAGTTATACATAAACAAATGCTCTTTGCATCGCACAAGCCTTGATTTAAAACCCTAAAAAACTAATTTCTACTACAAAATGCTATGCATAATTTTAGATGTGATGGAAATAACACTGATGGAAATCTCATTTTTCTATCATCTGCATCTGCCTTAAGTCTGACAGTTGTGTATCATCATGGCTAAACGTGTTGCTGTGATTGGTGGAGGAGCCTCTGGGCTGACCTGCATCAAATGCTGCCTGGATGAAGGTCTGGAGCCAGTGTGTTTTGAGACCAGTGATGACATTGGAGGTCTTTGGAGGTTTAAGGTGAGATATGTCTATAAGATCGGGCCCACTGAAGTTGCACATATGAAGAAAAGAAGGGGGCCAAGCACTGAACCCTGAGGCACTGTTCATTGCAGACCATCAATAAACAAGATGCTATGAGAATCTGATCCATTTTTGCTTCTTGTCTTTCCATCTCAGGAAAATCCAGATCCTGATCGTGCTAGCATTTACCACTCTTTGATTATCAACACTTCAAAGGAGATGATGTGCTACAGTGATTTCCCCATCCCTGCCCATTTCCCAAACTACATGCACAACTCCCTCATCATGGACTACTTCCGAATGTATGCTGAGCACTTCCAGCTCAAACGGCACATCTGGTTCCAGGTCTGGCTTGAAAGCAAATTTGAAATGTGAAGTTAGAAATATACTGTACCTCATATTTATCTTAGGTTTTTGGGGGTTCAAAGATTCACAAGTTCGTGTTTTGTGTTTCTTAGACAAAAGTCCTTCATGTTACACCAAGGCCAGACTTCCCTCACTCTGGACAGTGGGATGTAGAGATAGAGTCCAAGGATGGTCAGAGAGAGAAGCAGGTGTTTGATGCTGTGATGGTCTGCACCGGTCACCACTGTCACCCTCACCTCCCTTTAAAGGACTTTCCAGGTGCAGTACATGTGATGACTAAGCAAACACAGTCTATGTGCAAAGTGCAACAATATAAAGTCAATAAAAGCCAATCTGGGACACTCATAGTAAACTTTAGTTGTACAAGAGTCATTAGGCCTAATCACAGTTCTTGTACAACTGTTGTAGCATTAAGCAGAATCTCAGGCAGTTGTACAGAAATATTGTTTTTCAGAAAGTAAATATATATATATATATATATATATATTACTTGCTATATTATAATGGATAATTGTTCAAATCCTCTTTTTAGGAATAGACACATTTAAGGGGAAATACTTCCACAGCCGTGACTACAAAACCCCTGAAGAATGGCGAGGGAAGAGGGTAGTTGTGATTGGCATTGGGAACTCTGGAGGAGATATTGCTGTAGAGCTGAGCAGAATGGCCAAACAGGTGATATGCCACAACTACTGTATAAATGATTTTAGTGTATGAATTACTATACTCTTATTAAAGCATCTGTATTCCACATTGTTTCCCTTTCTTACTTTCCTTTAATTCCAGGTTTATCTGAGCACCCGAAAGGGATCTTGGATACTAAATCGTGTTGGAGAGAATGGTGTTCCATCAGATATGTTTAAAAACAGAATGCGTGGTTGGATTATTCAAATGTTGCCTGTTGGATTTTTCAACTATGTGAGAGAGAAACAACTTAATAAACGGTTCGACCACAAGCTCTATGGGCTGCAGCCTGCGCACAGGTACTCTGAACATTGGAATGAAATTGTCTTTGCTGGAATTAAACTTTTCATAGTGTACTATATAATGTCTGTTGTTTATTTCCCAGAGTTTTCAGCCAACATCCCATGGAAAATGATGATTTACCAAACCGGATCCTCTCTGGTACCATCTCAGTCAAGCCGAATGTACAAGAGTTTCGGGGATCAAGTGTGGTTTTTGAGGATGGCACAGTTGAGGACGACATTGATCTGGTAGTGTTTGCCACAGGCTACACTTTCTCATTCCCCTTCCTGTCTTCACATGTAATTCCTGTCTCAAAGAACAAGGTATCCCTGTACAAATACATGTATCCCCCAGCACTAGAGCGCCCAACTTTAGCCATGATTGGTCTGGTCCAGCCTCTGGGAGCCATTATGCCCATTTCTGAGATGCAAGCGCGCTGGGCCACACGTGTTTTTAAAGGTATCAAATCATAATTCTGTTTTTCTACACAGAAAACTAAGGGCTTTTCTTAATACATATTCATGTTCATATTCATACAATTCAGAACAACTAAGATGTACTTATACTATTATTCAAGATTTCTATCACCTAAAAATGTTGTTTTTAATGAGCATTTTCTCTCTGACATTTAATTAAAGGATCAGTTCACTTTAAAATGAATATTACCCCATTATTTACTTAACCTCAAACCTTCATAGGTGTATATGACTTTCGTCTTTCTGATGAAAACAATCTGAGTTGTATTAATAAAATATCATGACGCATTCAAGCTTTATAATGGCAGTGAACGGGACCAACAAGTATGAAACGCAAGAAAGTGCATCCATCCATCATAAACGTACTCCACACGGCTCCGGGGGGTTAATAAAGGCCTTCTGAAGCAAAGCGATGTGTTTGTGTAAGAAAAATATCCATATTTAACAAGTTATAGAGTAAAATATCTAGCTTCCACCAGACCGCCTTCCGTATTCAACTTACGCAAAGCGTAACTGACACTTTTTTTCATAAGTTGAATACGGAAGGTGGTCTGGCAGAAGCTTCAGAAGGCCTTTATTAACCCCCCGGAGCTGTGTGGAGAACTTTTATGGTGGATGGATGCACTTTCTTGAGCTTCATACTCCGGTTCACTTCCATTATAAAGCTCGAATGCGTCAGGATATTTATTAATATAACTCTGATTGTGTTAATCAGAAAGAAGAAAGTCATATACACCTAGGATGGCTTGAGGGTGAGTAAATCTTGGAGTAATTTTCATTTCAAAGTGAACTAATCCTTTAAGCAAAGACTTTTGACAATTTTGTCTTGTTTTGTTCTTGTCTTGGTCCTTTTGGACTGGTTCTGAAAGTTACAGTATGATGACATAGTACTTAAAAATATTTTTCAGGATGTTCTTATTCTTTTTGTTCTTATTATTCTTTCTGAACATGTCAGAACATTAAGTATAGAGTGTTTTTGTACGTAACAAACTGTGATATGCCCACTAGGACTGTGCAAACTGCCTCCAATGAGTGCAATGATGAAGGACATTAAAGCAAAAGAGGAAGCAATGGCTCAAAGGTTCTCCACACTTCATCTCACATGACTATATAACACAGCATTTACATAATTTCTACAGTTATATAGAAATGTCATTGTAGTGTGTCTTGATGACTCTTAATCACACTGTCACGCAGGTATGTGGCCACCCAGAGACACACCATCCAGGTGGACTACATCCCCTACATGGATGAGTTGGCTAAACAAGTGGGTGTCCGTCCTTCGTTCCTGAAGCTGCTCCTGACAGACCCTAGACTGGCTCTGAACATCATCTTTGGGCCCTGCACCCCGTACCAGTTTCGCTTACACGGACCGGGCCAATGGGAAGGTGCGCGTCAGGCCATCCTGACTCAGTGGGATCGAGTCACCAAGCCTCTGAAAACACGCTGTGCACCAGAGCCGCAGTCTCAGCGCTCGTCTCATTCACTCATATTCTCAGTGTCTGTTGCAGCGCTGCTGTCTGCTCTGTATTACAGCAGGGCCAGTCTGCACACGCTCATAGCAGACCCTTCATCACTCCTGGATAAGATCAGGGCTCTTGTACCATTGCCAGTGACCAAACAGTGATCATGAAATATATATCAGAAACTTAATATACTTTTTATGAGATCTAATATCATAAGAAGTGTGCTTCAATTAGGGTAAAATGTAGTCAACATCATGAAAATGTTATAATTGACACATTACTTATATAAAATACTTGATACTGAATCACAAAGTGCCTTAACATTTGAAACACAGTTTGTGTATAATGAACATTTAATTTATTTGTAAATTAATTGATTTTATGTGCAGTTTTGTATGTAATTATGTTGCACTATCAAACTCTTTTGTTGTGTTAAAATTTCATGTATTAATGGTGCATCACTCTCAACTGCTGCAGTTGTTAGCATGTCTGTTTAGCATGTTAATTTACTCAGATATGTTGATATTGAGAATAGTAATGTTCGAATAAATTGTGTTGCTAAACAAATCTTAAAAATCTATTTTGAAAACAATGTAATTATAATATAATATTAATGATATAAATGATTCGTTCCCCTGAGAAACGTTCATTCTCAACTTTTCGTGGCTCTGAGAAATTTACATTCATTCACAAAACTTTTGCACCCCACAGAGAAAACCCTCAAAACTTTTGTGTTCCCTGAGAAATTTAGATTCGTTCTTAAAACTTTTACAATTCATTCACAAAACTTTAGTG
Organism: Hypophthalmichthys nobilis; assembly: GCA_037950665.1. Taxonomy (NCBI): domain Eukaryota; kingdom Metazoa; phylum Chordata; class Actinopteri; order Cypriniformes; family Xenocyprididae; genus Hypophthalmichthys; species Hypophthalmichthys nobilis. The sequence goes on from CM075469.1 coordinate 28,131,294, forward strand.
CCCATCACCCCCCCCCCCCCCAAAAATGTACGTGTTCTTAATTTTTCCATCCCTACAAGCAATATATTCTTTTCATTTTATTCATTCTACTAATTACAAGTAACTCTACAACTACATAAACTTATTCTACTAACCCGAACCCTAGCACCTTAACAGTCTACTTATTCTCTAATGAGAGTTAGTTGACATGTAGTTGCAAAATTACTTCTAGTTAGTATGTCTAAAGCGGACCATCGAAATAAAGTGTAATCATATATGGTATAACGTTTACTGTAATTTTGTCTACTTCAGGTATTGATGCATTCCCAGGGACAGTAATTCACAGTTGGGAATATAAGGAGCCTGATCCATACTTTGGGAAGAGAGTTGTGATTGTTGGGATTGGGAATTCTGGTGGAGACATTGATGTAGAGCTCAGCCGAGTGTATGAGAAGGTGTCTAATGTGTTTTCCAATACATTTTTTACAGATATTTCCTGAAGTTTTAGAGTCTCAGCAGGGTCAGAATCAGCATATAAATGGAGGGGGCGCATCCCACCAATAAACAAATAAGTGATTGAGTATGTGTTCATTTTATGACCCAACATAAATATTATTGCAATGTTCTGACAGCAAAAGAAAAAAAAAATTCAAAAGAGGAAAAATTAAGAGAGAACAATGGATAAGAGTAGAGTCAAAAGGTATATAACCAAACACTACTAAACAATTAAATTAGGATATTTTAACAAGTATCACTATATCAAAGTAAGACTACTGACTAATTAATTCAGTAAATAAGCTATTGTAACATGTGGGAGCAAGAAAATTGGCAGAACGAATAATAATATTAATGTGATTTAAAAAGGATAAGGTGCTATCAAAAGGACAACACCGAGACTTTTCACCTGTGAAGATGGAAAAACTACTGACTGGTCAATAGTCACAGATTTTGCAAGATTAGACTTCATGCCTACAAGAAGAACTTCACTTTTATCATTATTAAGTTTAAGGAAATGAAATGAAAACCAGTTTTTAATTTCAGCTAGACAGCTTGATAGAAAAAGTGAAGGAACTTTCTGAAAATATGTCCAAGGGGTAGTAAATAAATAATAAATAGAAGAGGCCCCAAGACTGAACCTTGGGGAACACCAACGGTAACATGCGATAGTTCTGATCTAAAAATTTTGAGTTGTACAAACTGAGTGCGTACTTCTGAAGACATGATTATGAGCTTGTCGCATTCAAGTACTTTGTAGAGAAAGAACAGGAATCATGGAATTGGATTTTTATTAGGAATTTCTATTTATTGGGAAAATCATATTAAAGCCAAAATTATTTTGCGCCCCATTCATTGACAGCCATAGAAACATTCACTGTGCTATCTAGATAGTCAGCTTGCTGACGTATTTCGTTCAAATACATGCCATTTTCATTGTGTATAAAACATACAATACTCTTCAAATGATTATTCATATGTGTAAGTATGCACTACTTTAATTACAAGACAAGGTGATGTAGTTGTTGTGGAAAAAACTAATAATATCAGTCACAGCAGCAATCGTTCTCCCCTCTGCCATGTTTAAAGTTCGTGGCCCACCCAACTCTGGAACTTGGGTATCAAAATTATCTCAAAGTTTCCCAGTGATAAATATGACTTGAGAGTCACCTGGGGGAGACAATCAAGTGGAACACAACATGAAAACCTACAAAAGGACTACAAAGATGGCAGACAGAACAGGAAACATGAAGTGGTAAACACATTTCCAAGACAGTTTTAATGTGACTTTCTTATATGATTTAATAATTTATATGATTATGGTTTGATTATGGTTTTTGCATTTATTAATTCTCCTTCTGTTCTTCAGGACTAAACCATCTTCCTCCAGCTGATAAAATGAATAAAATAATTGAGATGGACATAAAAGCAAATTTAAAGAGGTAATTATTTATTTACCTTGATGGTAATTCCAAACTGATTTTGGTTTGACAGTTAATCAATACCCATTTTGAACTCTGCTATCTCTCTACAGTTACCCCTGTCCTAAGCTGGCTGCTCTTCAAGTGGACTATATCCCTTACCTAGACACAATAGCAAAGGAAGTGGGTGTCTGTCCCAACATTACCTGGCTGCTCCTAAGGGACCCTGCTGTGGGACTGAGGGTTTTCTTCGGCCCCTGTACTCCTTACCAGTTTCGGCTAAGCGGACCAGGGCACTGGAGAGGTGCCCGTCAGGCTATTCTTACCCAATGGGAGCGTGTGGCCAAACCCATGAAGACACGGCCCATTCCAGAACCTTCATCCTTCAGTTTGTTTATTTTGCTGGGCCTGTCAGGAGGGGCTGCTGTGATTTTAGCCATTATGGCAATGCAAAAGAAGATCCCACACTTCCTGAGAATCAAATCTGTTTCTTGTATCTTATAGACATCCCAGATTCAATTTTTGAGTAGCTCTGTTTTGCATTTGCACTTTAACCTTATTATTTCTTTATCTAATTCTTGGAATTCATTATCATTTATAATACAATTTATTTTAAAACCTTTAATCTTCGAAGGAAATTAAAATTAAACATTGTGGTCATAACAAGTGCTCTGCCAAATTCCCAGACAAAATAATCATTTTTTATTGTTGTTTTGTAAACAGGGAATAGTTTCCTTATCTTTTGACAATCATCACATAAAGTAGCAGCATTTATTAGTCTTTTATTATATGCTTTTAAATCATTGGAGAAGCCTGAGTCTGGCAGGACTAGTATCATTTTGTGATGATGAACAGCTCAAAAAGATGAAGGCTCTTATAGTTGCAGTAGTTATAGTTGTTGCAGTCATTATCAATGTTTACTCATCATTTTAATTTAATATTTTAATAAAAGAAAGCATGGTAAACATGTCTCCAACCGTTTTAATGTGACCTTCATATAACATAAAATGTATTCCTTGGGATGTGAAAGTGCTAAAAGTTGAAGAAAACCCAAATATAATTTCCACACACTACTCTGAGCATGGAGTATTTCCATGCATCTATGCAGGTCTACAAAAAAAAAAAAAAAAAAAGTAGCGTAGGGTGGGGGAAAACGCCCCCCTTAAGGACTGTCTCTTTTTTTCTCTCTCTTTCTCTGTGAAACGGACTGGGCTGTTCCGAAACAATCACAGAATACGTATGAGGTGGTGCCTTGTTTTAAATGTATTTTTTAATTAATTTAATTTATCTTTTTTAATGTAACGTATTAATAATTACTTTAATTTTTACCCCACTCTACCCTAGTTTGTAGAGGTGCGATCCAACACCAAATATTTGTAAAAAAAAAAAAAAAAAATTAAACTAATTCAACGTTACTGAGCAGATTTATTACCAGACTGACGGCCATGAATCTCCAGTAGCCCCTCACTGCGGAACACTCGAGATCCAGGGGGCGGAGTCTGGTAGGTTAAGGGACATGTGAAGTGGGAGGAGTTGGATCTAGATCCAACCCCACCCCCTGGATCTTGTGTTCTGCAGTGAGGACCGCCTCTTTTACATCTATGCAGGGGTCGAGGGGAGGGGTGCGGTGAAGTGTTTGTGTGGAGAGACCAACATTTATAAACTTCGCTCACTGCTTCACACTAGGCACTAGGTAAGATGGTTCGCCACAAACTTTTTATTGACACAAATATCACTCCATTATCGTTTGGCACAGGCGTGTTTACGTGACTCAACGAGTCTGACTGGAATCGTTTTTCCGTATGTTCTCTTCTTGTCAGAGCTTTAACAAGTCGATTTCACGCTTACACACCGCAGTAAAGATGTCTTAGACATGTGAATAATATCGCATCATGTCATTCTTCGTGATTTGTGAATTCAGGTGAAATCGGCGTTCGCGACTCTTAATTTTATAACGCTTTTAGACGGCGGTAAAGTTAGTTTAACGTTTGACATTCATACTTACTAAACTCTTCGTATTTCATGTTTTCAGCCCAAACACACTCGGGTATACATAAAAAAAATGCCCTTTGCATAGCACAAGGCTTAATATCAAGAAATAAAATATATATTAATAAGCCCTAAAGGTAACACTTTACAATAAGGTTCATTAGTTAAACATTATGATTAATGTATTAACTGACAAGAACTAACCATGGGCAATACATTTGTTACTATTTACTAGTCTTCGTTAACGTTAGTTAATGAAAATACAGTTGTTCATTGTTTGTTCATGTTAGTTCACAGTGCATTAACTAAAGTTAACAAGATTTTAATAATGTATTAGTAAATGTTGAAATTAACATTAACAAAGATTAATAGATGCTGTATAAGTGTAGTTCATTATTAGTTCATGTTAACTAATGTAGTTAAAGGTACGATATGTAAGATTTTTGCAGTAAAATATACAAAAACCACTAGGCCAGTGTTATATATTTTGTTCACTTGAGTACTTACAATATTCCAAATGTTTCCAACTATTAATAAATCGTGAGAAAATTGCAATTTTAACCAAGGCTCCGGGACGTGTGAGGAGTCGCCTGTCAATTGCGTCATACCCGCGTTACCCTCGGTCTGCCTCGGTTTCTGGTTTTATTTTGTAGAAACCATGGAAACACCAAGACGCTTTAATATATTACACGTTTTAATAGACAAGGGAACAACTGTTTTGATATATTTATAGACAGAAAACTAATTATTGTTATACAGCTCAACATATTTAGTCTTATTGTTTAAATCTAATTTTCTTGATTTTTTGCGAGTACCATGCTTTACCATGCCTCAGAGAAAAACACTATTTTGTGAAGTAGCTAACATAGCATAATCAGATGCAGCTTTATTTTTAGTAACAGTAATACAGAATTTTCTCCATCATACAATATGTTTTAAAATGAATTGCATGCCATTTATCAACACAAGCCATCCAGTATTTAATATGTTATTCTAAAATCAATCTAGCTTACTGCAGTGTGTCTCAAACAAGTGTCTTACAGCAGCCAACATTATTACAGCAGTAACGTTATAACATCATTTTCAACACTCTCAAATGTATCTAATATGATAAACAGAGCTGTGTTACCTCATACTCATGACCGGAAAAGCGGAAGCGGCGCCGGCGACTGTGGCATAATAAGTTCCGCTGCTTGTGAGGCGTGTGTTGCGCAATCGCTCCAGCGGCCTCGTTCAGCTCCCACAACACTCGGTCCTGCTCTGCTTCATACTACAGTAACGTTAATAATCGCATCCATGAACATGATTTCTTCCCGAGTCCTATCCCTGTTCTTTTGCACTGTCCGTTGAGGTGAATTCTGCGCTCAAACTTGGCGTTATCAAGCTACACCTTTGTTTTGAATAGGCCTCTAGCGACCTCTAGCGGACAGAAATCCTACATACTGCACCTTTAACTAATGTTAACTAATGAATCTTTTTATAAAGTGTTACCGCCCTATAAATCAATTAAACAATTTAACTATATGACATTATGATATCAAACTAGTAAAATGTTCAGAAAAATTTATTTTTTATTGCTCAAGGCTCTTGTTTTGGAATTGTAAAATCATAATTGTAAAATTATGCAAAAAAAGGTGTAAAATATAATTTTATTGTGTATTATGAATACATAAAATGCTGGCTATGAAATTAAATTTAGCATGACAAAAATGTTTCAAAACTCATTTCTACAATACAATGCTATGCATGATTTTAGATACAATGGAAATAACACTGGTGCATAGTTTCATGCTTTGGAAAAATGACAAAAATCCTTCAATCTTATTTCTATCTATCTATAATTTTCTATCAGCTGCATCTGCCTTAAGTCTGACAGTTGTGTATCATCATGGCTAAACGTGTTGCTGTGATTGGCGGAGGAACCTCTGGGCTGACCTGCATCAAATGCTGCCTGGATGAAGGCCTGGAGCCAGTGTGTTTTGAGACCAGTGATGACATTGGAGGTCTTTGGAGGTTTAAGGTGAGATATGTCTATAAGATCGGGCCCACTGAAGCTGTACAAATGAAGAAAAGAAGGGGCCAAGCACTGAACCCTGAGGCACTGTTCATTGCAGACCATCAATAAACAAGATGCTATGAGAATCTGATCCATTTTTGCTTCTTGTCTTTCCATCTCAGGAAAATCCAGATCCTGATCGTGCTAGCATTTACCACTCTTTGATTATCAACACTTCAAAGGAGATGATGTGCTACAGTGATTTCCCCATCCCTGCCCACTTCCCAAACTACATGCACAACTCCCTCATCATGGACTACTTCCAAATGTATGCTGAGCACTTCCAGCTCAAACGGCACATCCGTTTCCAGGTCTGGCTTGAAAGCAAATGTGAAGTTAGAAATATACTGTACCTCATATTTATCTTAGGTTTTTGGGGATTCAAAGATTCACAAGTTCGTGTTTTGTGTTTCTTAGACAAAAGTCCTTCATGTTACACCAAGGCCAGACTTCCCTCACTCTGGACAGTGGGATGTAGAGATAGAGTCCAAGGATGGTCAGAGAGAGAAGCAGGTGTTTGATGCTGTGATGGTCTGCACCGGTCACCACTGTCACCCTCACCTCCCTTTAAAGGACTTTCCAGGTGCAGTACATGTGATGACTAAGCAAAGAGTCTATGTGCAAAGTGCAACAACATAAAGTCAATAAAAGCCAAACTGGGACACTCATAGTAAACTTTAGTTGTACAAGAGTCATTGGGCCTAATCACAGCTCTTGTACAACTGTTGTAGCATTAAGCAGAATCTCAGGCAGTTGTACAGAAATATTGTTTATGATTAGTAAGTTTACAATGTTTTGCAAAGAATGATTCAACAAGCTTAAAAAATAATTCAATAACAAGTCAATGACTATACTAATTTGTTAATTTTATTGTTTACAATATATACAAATTGTATATGCAATGGCAGACTTTAGGAATTATATAGATAAGTTATATTTTCAGAAAGTATATATATATATATATATATATATATATATATATATAATACACAGGTGCATCTCAATAAATTAGAATGTCATGGAAAAGTTCATTTATTTCAGTAATTCTCTAACATGCTCTAACCACTGAGCTTTCCTGTAGCTCAGTGGTTAGAGCATGGCACTAGCAATGCCAAGGTCGTGGGTTCGATCCCAGGGATTGCACATACTCAGATACAAATGTATAGTATAATGCAATGTAAGTCGCTTTGGATAAAAGCGTCTGCCAAATACATAAATGTAAATGTAAATGTAAATAAATTCAGTGCACACAGACTGAAGTAGTTTAAGTCTTTGGTTCTTTTAATTGTGATGATTTTGGCTCACATTTAACAAAAACCCACCAATTCACTCAATAAATTAGAATACTTCATAAGGTCAATAAAAAAAAGGATATTTTAAACAGAAATGTCAGGCTTCTGAAAAGTATGTTCATTTCTATGCACTCAGTACTTGGTTGGGCCTCCTTTTGCATGAATTACTGCATCAATGCGGCGTGGCATGGAGGCAATCAGCCTGTGGCACTGCTCAGGTGTAATGGAAGCCCAGGTTGCTTTGATAGCAGCCTTCAGGTCATCTGCATTGTTGGGTCTGGTGTCTCTCATCTTCCTCTTGACAATACCCCATAGATTCTCTATGGGGTTCAGGTCAGGCGAGTTTGCTGGCCAATCAAGCACAGTAACACCATGGTCATTGAACCAGCTTTTGGTACCTTTGGCAGTGTGGGCAGGTGCCAAGTCCTGCAGGAAAATGAAATCAACATCTCCATAAAGCTTGTCAGCAGAAGGAAGCATGAAGTGCTCTAAAATTTCCTGGTAGATGGCTGCGATGACTGTGGACTTCAGAAAACACAGTGGACCAACACCAGCAGATGACATGGCAGCCCAAATCATCACTGACTGTGGAAACTTCACACTGGACTTCAAGCAACATGGTTTTTGTGCCTCTCCACTCTTCCTACAGGCTCTGGGACCTTGATTTCCAAATGAAATGCGAAATTTACTTTCATCTGAAAAGAGGACTTTGGACCACTGAGCCACAGTCCAGTTCTTTTTCTCCTTAGCTCAGGTAAGACGCTTCTGACGTTGTCTTTGGTTCAGAAGTGGCTTGGTACGTGGAATGTGACAGTTGTAGCCCATTTCCTGAAGATGTCTGTGTGCGGTGGCTCTTGATGCACTGACTCCAGCTTCAGTCCACTCCTTTTGAAGCTTTCCTAAGTTCTTAAATCGGCTTCGCCTGACAATCTTCTCAAGCCTGCGGTCATTCCTTTCACTTGTACACCTTTTCCTACCACACTTTTTCCTTCCAGTCAACTTTCCATGAATATGCTTTGGCACAGCACTCTGCGAACAGCCAGCTCTTTCAGCAATGACCCTCTGTGGCTTACCCTCATTGTAGAGGGTCTTGATAATCGTCTTCTAGGCAACTGTCAAGTCAGCAGACTTCCCCATGACTGCTGTTGGGATTACTGACCTAAACCCAGTATTTATACCCTGAGAATGGTAATTTAATAGAACTTGAAATTAAATATTCTAATAATTTGAGATACTGATTTTTGATTTTGATGAGCAGCAAGCTGTAATCATCAAAATGAAAACAAAAAGTCTGGAAATATTTTACTTTATGTCTAATAAATCTAGAAAATATTTAAGTTTTACTTTTTGAATTAAATTACAGAAAAAAACTTTTTCATGATATTCTAATTTATTCAGATGCACCTGTATGTGTGTGTGTGTGTGTGTGTGTATATATATATATATATATATATATATATATATATATATATATATATATAATATATACATACATACATACATACATACACTACCAGTCAAACGTTTGGACACAGTAAGATTTTTAATGTTTTTATAAGAAGTTTCATCTGCTCACCAAGGCTGCATTTATTTATACAGTAAAAACAGTAATATTGTGAAATATTATTACAATTTAAAATAACTGTTTTCTGTTTGAATATATTTTATAAAGTAATTTATTCCTGTGATCAAAGCTGAATTTTCAGCATCATTACTCCAGTCTTCAGTGTCACATGATCCTTCAGAAATCATTCTAATATGCTGATCTGCTGCTCAAGAAACATTTATGATTATTATCAATGTTGAAAACAGTTGTGTACTTTTTTTTTCAGGATTCCTTGATGAATAAAAAGTTCAAAAGAACAGCATTTATCTGAAATACAAAGCTTTTGTAACATTATACACTATCGTTCAAAAGTTTGGGGTCAGTAAGAATTTTTATTTTTATTTTTTTGAAAAGAAATTAAAGAAATTAATACTTTTATTCAGCAAGGATGCATTAAATCGATCAAAAGTGACAGTAAAGACATTTATAATGTTACAAAAGATTATATTTCAAATAAATGCTGTTCTTTTGAACTTTCTATTCATCAAAGAATCCTGAAAAAAAAAATATTGTACACAAATATTTTGTACAGTTGTACACAATAAATGTTTCTTGAGCATCAGATCAGCATATTAGAATGATTTCTGAAGGATCATGTGACACTGAAGACTGGAGTAGTGATGCTGAAAATTCAGCTTTGATCACAGGAATAAATTACTTTATAAAATATATTTAAACAGAAAACAGTTATTTTAAATTGTAATAATATTTCACAATATTACTGTTTTTACTGTATTTTTAATTAAATAAATGCAGCCTTGGTGAGCAGACGAAACTTCTTTTAAAAACATTAAAAATCTTACCGTGTCCAAACTTTTGACTGGTAGTGTGTGTATATATCTTGCTATACTTTAACGGCTAATTGTTCAAATCCTCTTTTTAGGAATAGACACATTTAAGGGGAAATACTTCCACAGCCGTGACTACAAAACCCCTGAAGAATGGCGAGGGAAGAGGGTAGTTGTGATTGGCATTGGGAACTCTGGAGGAGATATTGCTGTAGAGCTGAGCAGAATGGCCAACCAGGTGATATGCCACAACTACTGTATAAATGATTACAGTGTATAAATTATTATACTCCTATTAATGCCTCTGTATTCCACATTGTTTCCCTTTCTTACTTTCCTTTAATTCCAGGTTTATCTGAGCACCCGAAAGGGATCTTGGATACTAAATCGTGTTGGAGACAATGGTGTTCCATCAGATATGATGTTTAATAACAGAATGCGTGGTTGGATTATTCAAATGTTGCCTGTTGGATTTATGAACAATATGGGAGAGAAACAACTCAATAAACGGTTCGACCACAAGCTCTATGGGCTGCAGCCTGCGCACAGGTACTCTGAACACTGGAGGACACAAGACTCTGCTGATGTTGGTCCATGAAATTGTCTTTGCTGCAATTAAACTTTTCATAGTGTACTATATAATGTATGTTGTTTATTTCCCAGAATTTTCAGCCAACATCCCATGGTCAATGATGATTTACCAAACCGGATCCTCTCTGGTACCGTCTCAGTCAAGCCGAATGTACAAGAGTTTCGGGGATCAAGTGTGGTTTTTGAGGATGGCACAGTTGAGGACAACATTGATCTGGTGGTGTTTGCCACAGGCTACACTTTCTCATTCCCCTTCCTGTCTTCACATGTAATTCCTGTCTCAAAGAACAAGGTATCCCTGTACAAATACATGTATCCCCCAGCACTAGAGCGCCCAACTTTAGCCGTGATTGGTCTGATCCAGCCTCTGGGAGCCATTATGCCCATTTCTGAGATGCAAGCGCGCTGGGCCACACGTGTTTTTAAAGGTATCAAATCATAATTCTGATTTTCTACACAGAAAACTTAGGACTGTTCTTAATACATATTCATATTCATATTCATACAATTCAGAACAACAAAGATGTACTTATATTATTATTCAAGATTTCTATTACCAATGTAGTTGTAATGTAGTTTTCCATTTTTTTTCTCTGACATTTAATTAAGCAAAGTTTTTTGACAATTAGACAGTGACTTTTCGTTTTGTTCTTGTCTTGGTCCTTTTGGACTGGTTCTGAAAGTTACAGTATGATGACATAGTACTTAAAAATATTTTTCAGGATGTTCTTATTCTTTTTGTTCTTATTATTCTTTCTGAACATGTCAGAACATTAAGTATAGAGTGTTTTTGTACGTAACAAACTGTGATATGCCCACTAGGACTGTGCAAACTGCCTCCAATGAGTGCAATGATGAAGGACATTAAAGCAAAAGAGGAAGCAATGGCTCAAAGGTTCTCCACACTTCATCTCACATGACTATATAACACAGCATTTACATAATTTCTACAGTTATATAGAAATGTCATTTTAGTGTGTCTTGATGACTCTTAATCACACTGTCATGCAGGTATGTGGCCACCCAGAGACACACCATCCAGGTGGACTACATCCCCTACATGGATGAGTTGGCTAAACAAGTGGGTGTCCGTCCTTCTATCCTGAAGCTGTTCCTGACAGACCCTAGACTGGCTCTGAACATCATTTTTGGGCCCTGCACCCCGTACCAGTTTCGCTTACACGGACCGGGCCAATGGGAAGGTGCGCGTCAGGCCATCTTGACTCAATGGGATCGAGTCACCAAGCCTCTGAAAACACGCTGTGCACCGGAGCCGCAGTCTCAGCGCTTGTCTCATTCACTCATATTCTCAGTGTCTGTTGCAGCGCTGCTGTCTGCTCTGTATTACAGCAGGGCCAGTCTGCACACGCTCATAGCAGACCCTTCATCACTCCTGGACAAGATTAGGGCTCTTGTACCATTGCCAGTGACCAAACAGTGATCATGAAATGTATATCAGAAACTTAATATACTTTTTATGAGATCTAATATCATAAGAAGTGTGCTTCAATTAGGGTAAATTGTAGTCAACATCATGAAAATGTTATAATTGACACATTACTTATATAAAATACTTGATAATGAATCACAAAGTGCCTTAACATTTGAAACACAGTTTGTGTATAATGAACATTTAATATCATTGTAAAATAATTGATTTTATGTGCAGTTTTGTATGTAATTATGTTGCACTATCAAACTCTTTTGTTCTGTTAAAATTCCATGTATTAATGGTGCATCACTCTCAACTGCTACAGTTGTTAGCATGTCTGTTTAGCATGTTAATTTACTCAGATACAGTTGCAAGAATAAGTATGTGAACCACTTCCAGAATCTGTGAAAATGTGCAAAATTTTAACAAAATAAGAGAGATCATACAAAATGCATGTTATTTTTTATTTAGTAACTGTCCTGAGTAAGATATTTTACATAAAAATGTTTACATATAATCCATAAGACAATAAAATAGCTGAATTTATTAAAATGACCCAGTTCAAAAGTTTGTGAACCATTGATTCTTAATACTGTGTGGTTACCTGGATGATCTACGACTGTTTTGTTGTTGTGTGATGGTTGTTCATGAGTCCATTGTTTATTCTGAGCAGTTAAACTGAGCTCTGTTCTTCAGAAAAAATCTCCAGGTCCCAAAAATTCTTCAGTTTTCCACCATCTTTTGCATATTCGAACCCTTTACAGCAGTGACTGAATGAGTTTGAGATCCATCTTTTCATATGGAGGACAACTGAGGGACTCGAACACAACTATTAAAAAAGGTTCAAACATTCACTGATGCTCTAGAAGGAAACACGATGCATTAAGAGACGGGGGGTGAAAACTTTTGAACAGGATGAAGAGGTCCAAATTTTTATTTCGCTTGAATATCATTTTTTTTCATTTAGTACTGCCCTTCGGAAGCAACAGAAGATACTTGCATGTTTCCCGGAAGACAAATTAAATACAATTTACCTTGATCTTCAAATTCCAAATGTTTTCACCCCCCATCTATTAATGCATCATGTTTTTTTCTGGAGCATCAGTGAATCTTTGAACCTTTTTTAATAGTTGTGTTTGAGTCCTTCAGTTGTCCTCAGTGTGAAAAGACGGATCTCAAAATCATTCAGTCACTGCTGTTAAGGGTTCAAATATGCAAAAAATGCTGGAAAACTGAAGAATCTGCAGGACCTGGAGATTTTTTCTGAAGAACAGAGCTCAGTTTAACTGCTCAGGACAAACAAGGGACTCATGAACAACCATCACAAAACAAAAAAACAGTTGTAGATCATCCAGGTAACCACAAAGTATTAAGAATCAATGGTTCACATACTTATGAATGGGGTTATTTTAATAAATTCAGCCATTTTTTTGTCTTGTGGATTATATGTAAACATCTTTTATGTAAAATATCTTACTCAGGACAGTACTAAATAAAAAATAACATGCATTTTGTATTATCTCCCTTATTTTGTTAAAATTATTAACATTTTCATAGATTCTGCAAGTGGTTCAAATACTTTTTCTTGCAACTGTATGTTGATATTGAGAATAGTAATGTTCGAATAAATTGTGTTGCTAAACAAATCCTAAAAATCTATTTTTTAAAACAATGTAATTAGTATATTAATGATATAAAAGTTTTACATTTTTGCAAATTTCCCCTGCGAAGCTTTCATTCGTTCTCAAAACTTTTATGGCCCTCTGAGAAATTTACATTCGTTCTCAAAACTTTTGCGCTCCACAGAGAAAACCTTCTTAATTTTTGCGTCCCTCCCCAAGCAATATATTCTTTTCTCTCAGCTCATATTATTTCAATATCCAATTATTTCAATACTTTTGTGCCATAATGCATCCTGGTTCTGTGGATGGTGTGTGTTGTTTGCATATGATTATCAAAACTGTGTGGCGATGAGATGTAGACTAAAACTAAATATCTAAAACTAAATGTAAGCATTATCTAAATAAACTTTGAACAGAAAATGAATCCCTGCCCGTTTTACAACTCTACAGAGGGGAGTGGTGATGTGTTCATATTTCTGAAGTTACCATCACTCATAAATTTATTCAGTCTCTTCTTCAAACTTGGTAAGATACAATTTTGTATTGACACTAATGTAACTATATTTTCAGCTGTTATGGACCAGTTTATGTTATGTGACTTCAGTGTTTACTTAAAAAAAAAATCTTAATTTATCTAAATGGATTGCAAATGCTGTATATTGTATAATGTAGACGTGTCACATGCAGAAGTTACTGTCAGTGCTTTTGCAAGTCGATTTCACAATACTTTCCTACATGTTACATTAGTGATGACACAACACAGTATTTCATATGGACTGCGTGATGACAGAGCCATACGTTGTACCACGGGCGTACACTAGACATGATTACACAAGATCAATTCCGGATTACCACGTTGCATTATACTTAGGTTCCATTTCCAAAAAGAAGGGTGCTTAATTGTATTGAATGTACACTTGTAGTGTACTTCAAATCTTAAAAGTATATGGTACCTGCAAATAGTGTAATATTAGATAAAATGCTTTGAACTTAAAGAGAGTACACTTTTACTTTAAGTAGTTTTAGTTTAAAGTGCATTTTAAGTAATGTATAATCTTTTGTCACGCTTTAAAGAAGTGCATTTATTTTGATGTGTTGACTAACATAAAGACATGGAAAGTAGATCATCTACATAGTCAATATATTTTAAATGTACTAAATTGCAACTTCATCATTACAAATGTGTATTTACAAATATATTTAATTACATGACATTCAAGTTTCAATAGAAATGACAAAGTATTATTTAGTTTACCATAAATGCTTGTCAGTATATTTGACAGTACACTTTTAACTGTAATTTAAAAACTAATAATTATTAATTATTAAAATTACAAGTCTTAAGTTGGTCAAAAAAGGACTGTTTAACTAAGTATGCTAAGCTACTTTTTTCACCTTAGTGTACTATTTAGTTAACCTCTCTAAAGAAGAGAAACAAAAATGAGAATCTGTTTCACTTGGATATGCATCACAATAGGGAAGAAAAGACTATTGCAACTTCCATTTCATGCAACCTTTAATAGTGCAGGAGCCCTTACTTAGCCCCTACTTTATCAGTTGTTACTGCAATTAAGTGTAGCCACCAACACTGTCATCAAACGCATATCAGACACAAGATTGAATAGTTTTATAGTTTTCTCAAATTTCATTATTTATTTCTAACATCTGCATCTGCCTTAAGTCTGACAGTTGTGTATCATCATGGCTAAACGTGTTGCTGTGATTGGTGGAGGAACCTCTGGGCTGACCTGCATCAAATGCTGCCTGGATGAAGGCCTGGAGCCAGTGTGTTTTGAGACCAGTGATGACATTGGAGGTCTTTGGAGGTTTAAGGTGAGATATGTCTATAAGATCAGGCCCACTGAAGTTGTACAAATGAAGAAAAGTGGGCCAAGCACTGAACCCTGAGGGACACTTCATTGCAGACCATCAATAAACAAGATGCTATGAGAATCTGATCCATTTTTGCTTCTTGTCTTTCCATCAGAGGAAAATCCAGAACCTGATCGTGCTAGCATTTACCACTCTTTGATTATCAACACTTCAAAGGAGATGATGTGCTACAGTGATTTCCCCATCCCTGCCCACTTCCCAAACTACATGCACAACTCCCTCATCATGGACTACTTCCGAATGTACGCTGAGCACTTCCAGCTCAAACGGCACATCTGGTTCCAGGTCTGGCTTGAAAGCTTATGTGAACTATGAACCTCATATTCATCTTAGGTTTTTGGGGATTCAAAGGTCCACAAATTCATGTTTTGTGTTTCTTAGACAAAAGTCCTTCATGTTACACCAAGGCCAGACTTCCCTCACTCTGGACAGTGGGATGTAGAGATAGAGTCCAAGGATGGTCAGAGAGAGAAGCAGGTGTTTGAGGCTGTGATGGTCTGCACCGGTCACCACTGTCACCCTCACCTCCCTTTAAAGGACTTTCCAGGTGCAGTACATGTGATGACTAAGCAAAGAGTCTATGTGCAAAGTGCACCAACATAAAGTCAATAAAAGCCAAACTGGGACACTCATTGTAGTAGTTGTACAAGAGTCATTAGGCCTTATTACAACTCGTTTACATGGCTCAAAAAGAATGATTCACGTTAAAATATACAATATGCAATTACACACTTTAAGTATTATATATATATATAGTAGCAGGTTGGACCCCCTATTGCCTTCAGAACTGCCTTAAATCTTCTTATATATATATCTATCTATATATATATATATATATACACACTACCAGTCAAAAGTTTGGATACGGTAAGATTTTTAATGTTTTTAAAAGAAGTTTCATCTGCTCACCAAGGCTGCATTTATTTAATTAAAAATACAGTAAAAACAGTAATATTGTGAAATATTATTACAATTTAAAATAACTGTTTTCTGTTTGAATATATTTTATAAAGTAATTTATTCCTGTGATCAAAGCTGAATTTTCAGCATCATTACTCCAGTCTTGTGTCACATGATCCTTCAGAAATCATTCTAATATGCTGATCTGCTGCTCAAAAACATTTATTGTGTACAATTGTACAAAATATTTGTGTACAATATTTTTTTACAGGATTCTTTGATGAATAGAAAGTTCAAAAGAACAGCATTTATTTGAAATATAATCTTTTGTAACATTATAAATGTCTTTACTGTCACTTTTGATCAATTTAATGCATCCTTGCTGAATAAAAGTATTAATTTCTTTAATTTCTTTTCAAAAAATAAAAATAAAAATTCTTACTGACCCCAAACTTTTGAACGATAGTGTATAATGTTACAAAAGCTTTGTATTTCAGATAAATGCTGTTCTTTTGAACTTTCTATTCATCAAGGAATTCTGAAAAAAAGTACACAACTGTTTTCAACATTGATAATAATCATAAATGTTTCTTGAGCAGCAAATCAGCATATTAGAATGATTTCTGAAGGATCATGTGACACTGAAGACTGGAGTAATGATGCTGAAAATTCAGCTTTGATCACAGGAATAAATTACTTTATAAAATATATTCAAACAGAAAACAGTTATTTTAAATTGTAATAATATTTCACAATATTACTGTTTTTGCTGTATTTTTAATTAAATAAATGCAGCCTTGGTGAGCAGACGAAACTTCTTTTAAAAACATTAAAAATCTTACAGATTCCAAACTTTTGACTGGTAGTGTATATATACAGTGGGGAAAATAATTATTTGATCCCCTGCTGATTTTGTTAGTTTGCCCACTCATAAAGAAATGAGGGGTCTATAATTTTTATGGCAGGTTTATTTTAATGGATAGAGACAGAATATCAAACAAAAAATCCAGAAAAAAACACATTATATAAAGGTTAAAAATTGATTTGCATTTCAGTAAGTGAAATAAGTAAGTATTTGATCCCCAAGCAAAACATGACTTAGTACTTGGTGGAGAAACCCTTGTTGGCAAGCACAGAGGTAAGACGTTTCTTGTAGTTGGTCACCAGGTTTGCACACATCTCAGGAGGGATTTTGGTCCACTCCTCTTTACAGATCCTCCTACAGATCCTTTACAAATCCTTAAGGTTTCTTGTCTGTCGCTTGGCAACTCGTTTCAGTTTCAGATCCCTCCACAGATTTTCTATAGGATTAAGGTCTGGAGACTGGCTAGGCCACCCCATGACCATAATGTGCTTCTTCTTGAGCCACTCCTTTGTTGCCTTGGCGGAATGTTTTGGGTCATTGTCATGCTGGAAGACCCATCATCCACGACCCATCTTCAGTGTTCTGGCTGAAGGAAGGAGGTTCTCGGCCAAGATTTTATGGTACATGGCCCCGTCCATCAGCCCCTCAATGTGGTGAAGTCGTCCTGTAACCTTAGCAGAGAAACAGCCCCAAAGCATAATGTTTCCACCTCCATGCTTGACTGTAGGGATGGTGTTCTTGGGGTCATAGTCAGCATTTCTCTCCCTCCAAACACGGCGAGTTGAGCTCAATTTTGGTCTCATCTGACCACAGCACTTTCTCCCAAGCCTTCTCTGAATCACTTAGATGTTCATTGGCAAACTTCAGACGGGCCTGTACATGTGCTTTTTTGAGCAGGGGACCTTGCGGGACCCAACTGCCTTGAGATCATTGCCTCCCGTGTAGTTTGGGGCTGATCCCTCACCTTTCTCATCATCATTTACCTCATGAGGCGAGATCTTACATTGAGCTCCAGACCGAGGGCAATTGACGGTTATTTTGTATTTCTTCCATTTCCGAATAATCGCACCAACACTTGTCTCCTTCTCTCCAAGCTTCTTGCTGATGGTCTTGTAGCCCATTCCAGCCTTGTGAAGGTCTACAATCTTGTCCCTGATGTCCTTTGACAGCTCTTTGGTCTTGCCTATGGTGGTGGAGAGGTTTGAATGGAAGATACAGATTATTTGGACAGGTGTCTTTTATACACATAACAAGCTGACATTAGGAGTTCTTTATTAAAGAGACAGGACTAATCTTTGGTCGACATGGGCACATAAACAATCTGTAGGAGGCAGATTTCTTGCTGGTTGGTAGTGGATCAAATACTTACTTTACTTGATCAAATGCTAATCAATTTATAACCTTTATATAATGTGTTTTTTCTGGATTTTTTTGTTAATATTCTGTCTCTGTTCATCTAAATAAACTACCATAAAAATGATGGACTCCTCATTTCTTTGTAAGTGGGCAAATTTACAAAATCAGCAGGGGATCAAATAATTATTTCCCCCACTGTGTGTGTATATATATATATATATATATAAAACCCCAATTCCAGAAAAGTTGGGACGTTTTGTAAATTTGAATAAAATGAAAACTAAAAGACTTTCAAATCACATGAGTGAATATTTTATTCACAATAGAACATAGATAACATAACAAATGTTTAAACGGAGAAATTTTACACTTTAATCCACTAAATGAGCTCATTTCAAATGTGATGCCTGATACAGGTCTCAAAAAAGTTGGCACGGGGCTGAAACAAATGGCTGAAAAAGCAAGAAATTTTGAAAAGATTCAGCTGGGAGAACATCTAGCAACTAATTAAGTTAATTGATATCAGGTCTGTAACATGATTACCTATAAAAGGGATGTCTTAGAGAGGCAGAGTCTCTCAGAAGTAAAGATGGGCAGAGGCTCTCCAATCTGTGAAAGAATGTGTAAAAAGATTGTGGAATACTTTAAAAACAATGTTCCTCAACTTCAAATTCCAAAGGCTTTGGAAATCTCATCATCTACAGTGCATAACATCATCAAAAGTTTCAGAGAAACTGGAGAAATCTCTGTGCGTAAGGGACAAGGCCGAAGACCTTTATTGGATGCCCATGGTCTTCGGGCCCTCAGATGACGCTGCATCACTCATCGGCATGATTGTGTCAATGACATTACTAAATGGGCCCAGGAATACTTCCAGAAACCACCGTCGGTAAACACAATCCGCCGTGCCATCTGCAGATGCCAACTGAAGCTCTATCATGCAAAAAGGAACCCATATGTGAACATGGTCCAGAAGCGCCGTCGTGTCCTGTGGGCCAAGGCTCATTTAAAATGGACTGTTTCAAAGTAGAAAAGTGTTCTATGGTCAGACGAGTCCAAATTTAACATTCTTGTTGGAAATCACGGACGCCGTGTCCTCCGGGCTAAAGAGGAGGGAGACCTTCCAGTGTGTTGTCAGCGTTCAGTTCAAAAGCCAGCATCTCTGATGGTATGGGGGTGCATAAGTGCATACGGTATGGGCAGCTTGCATGTTTTGGAAGGCACTATGAATGCTGAAAGGTATATAAAGGTTTTAGAGCAACATATGCTCCCCTCCAGATGACGTCTATTTCAGGGAAGGCCTTGTGTATTTCAGCAGGACAATGCAAAACCACATATTGCAGCTATTACAACAGCATGGCTTCGTCATAGAAGAGTCCAGGTGCTGAATTGGTCTGCCTACAGTCCAGATCTTTCACCTATAGAGAACATTTGGCACATCATTAACGAAAGACGACCACAAACTCTTCAGCAGCTGGAAACCTATATCAGGCAAGAATGGGACCAAATTCCAACACCAAAATACCAGAAACTCTATGCCCAGACGTCTTCAAACTGTTTTGAAAAGAAGAGGAGATGCTACACCATGGTAAACATGCCCCTGTGCCAACTATTTTGAGACCTGTAGCAGACATCAAATTTGAAATGCTACTGGCTACTGCTAATGCATACACAGACATGCTGTACCATGTACCATGTAGTAAATGTTGTGATTGCTAGCAGATTGCATGTAAAGGTCCTGTATCAGCCTATGCCTTCTATAGTCTCATGGATAAACTAGTCACATAGTATGTATATATCTTTTCCATATCATAGTGGCTAATTGTTCAAATCCTCTTTAGGAATAGACACGTTTAAAGGGAAAATTCTTCCACAGCCGTGACTACAAAAACCCTGAAGAATGGCGAGGAAAGAGGGTAGTTGTGATTGGCATTGGGAACTCTGGAGGAGATATTGCTGTAGAGCTGAGCAGAATGGCCAACCAGGTGATATGCCACAACTCCAGTATAAATGATTATAGTGTATAATGTAATTATTATACTCTTATTAAAGCCTTCATATTTTTTCCCATTCTTCTTTGTAAAATACCCACCAATCACATTTTGATAAATTATAATTTATAAACAATAAATTTATTTGACTTTAAAAGAATACCGTATCCAAAAATAAAAACACATAACACAAGTACCATAAAACTGTCATAAACTTATTTTTCTGTTGGTAAACTGTCTCTTTAATTCCAGGTTTATCTGAGCACCCGGAAGGGATCTTGGATATTAAATCGTGTAGGAGACAAAGGTGTTCCTTTCGATATGATGTTTAATAAAAGAGCATTAATGTGGTTTCTTGGATTGTTGCCTGTTAGATATCGTAACAAAATGGGTCAGAAACGACTCAATAAACGGTTCGACCACAAGCTCTATGGGCTGCAGCCTGCGCACAGGTACTCTGAACACTGGAAAACACAAAAATATAATCTCACAAGACTCTGATGATGTTGGTTAGAGTTAGTTACAGCATACTCTTTAATATTATATTTTGTTGTATAGTTTTGTTGTGTGTGTGTGTTTTTTTCAACTGGCAGAGTTTTCAGCCAACATCCCATGGTCAATGATGATTTACCAAACCGGATCCTCTCCGGTACCGTCTCAGTCAAGCCGAATGTGCAAGAGTTTCGTGGATCAAGTGTGGTTTTTGAGGATGGCACAGTTGAGGACAACATTGATCTGGTGGTGTTTGCCACAGGCTACACTTTCTCATTCCCCTTCCTGTCTTCACATGTAATTCCTGTCTCAAAGAACAAGGTATCCCTGTACAAATTTGTGTATCCCCCAGCACTAGAGCGCCCAACTTTAGCCGTGATTGGTCTGATCCAGCCTCTGGGAGCCATTATGCCCATCTCTGAGATGCAAGTGCGCTGGGCCACACGTGTTTTTAAAGGTATCAAATATGACCTCCTGACCTCCGACAAATAGTGGGTGTTCTTACTCAGTCCTGTGCACTATTCATTCATTAAAGCAACTGTATGTAACTTTTTAACCATGAAAATCAGTTTTAAAATCATTCTGATGGTTCACTGACTTCTTATAAGCCGAATGGCTTCTGTTTCTTTCCCATGCTCCCCCACCCCGCCCCGCCCCAAAGAGTATATTCTGGGAGTATGTAAGTTTGGTTAGCGGTCACATATTTCCATGAAAAGGGCGGATTCCTTTACAGCAGTACAATAAGTCACAGTACACAATAAGTCACACCAACATAGCTTTAGCGAAGGGGTATTATCAGTACAAATATCAAGGCAGAGACTAAAGGCCAATTCATACTGCACTGACATACACTGACCAGCGGCAATAGACATTGTCTGGTTTTGTCAGATTAGCGTTACCCCTGTCAGCATCTGTTGGCATTGGTCCCTCATGTTTTTGCCAAATGAACATGTTCAAATCATGTTTGTTGGGTAGTGGAATGTCTGAGAAGAGAAATCTGGCGATTGTCCATGTTGGTCAGCGGCCTTTAGAGACCAAAGAGAAAGTTGACAGAGGAATCTAAACAGAGAACAAAAGAAAGTGCAAGTGTGCAAGGGCCCGGACAAGAGTAAATCTTTGGCTTTTCCTTGTGGTGAGAGCTGACAAGTAAATCTTGCAGCATTTAATTGTAAAATTAAATGCTGCAAGACAGACGTCGAGCTGATTTTCCTGATGCTGGGCTAATATTAGCTGAACTGCTATCTGTGTTATAAAAGCTATATACCGGTAGTTTTCGATCATAAGTCAGCCCAATTCCCAATTAAATTTTGATTTAGTTTGAGATTGTCTCTAGCTCAGGTTCAATTCAATTTCGGTCCTCACGGAAAATGTTTCATAATAAATCAAAAATATACTTAATAACTGAAAAGGGTGTAGGCTGAAGCCTTTGCTTCATGCATATTTATCTAATGAGCATCACTTTTCTCAGTGGATTTAATTGATACAAGATAAACAAAACACAGAGGTACACATTTCAGATATTATTACAACAGTTTAAGTATTGCATACACACATTATTCATATTGAGTTGTATAATTATTTATCGCCTTGTTTTAAACATTTTCTTAAATTTACAAAGTGAAATACACATTTTTAATTCATTATTACAGTTATCCCATATGTTTACCCCTTTGACAGATATAGGCCTACATCTATTTTTTGTATTAGTTCTTGCCCTTTTTTTAAGCATATACATTCCAGTTTATACTGACTTTCTCTTATTTTGAATAGCTTCTAAATACAACTTGGAAGTAAATTATTATATTCTTTATACGTTATCTGTGCAGTGTAACACCGCAAATGACTGAATGACAAAAAATCTGTTTTAACATTATTTATTTGTACAAATTGTTATCTATCATCAAGGTAACTTCTTAACCAAGAGCATATGTTAAGAGTTACATTAACATGCTACTATCCTATCACTAGATTTCATTATATGTTTATACTGTCTTAATTAGTTGTAGTTGTCTGTCTTACGGCTAACAAGAAAGAACGTACATCCAAAAGCAGAGTGTACCTCCCTGCAAGTGTTAATTATAAAAGATGGCAACAGTCCCATCTCAGGATAGCATGCAAATAAATGCGTCTCATACATCAATACATAGCAGGGAAGCTTTTGAAAGTTTGCAACCTTGCAATGCAAACCTATCTCAGCTATCTTGTAATAGTCTATGCTGTCCAATGTATATTGTGTGCAGTCAGTGTGGCCTATCGTGTCACCAACATTTAGTTTTGCACATTCAAACCCTTAGCACACAATGCATATGTGAAAATGTTAGCAAAATTTTAGCAAAACTACATACAGTTGCTTTAAAGATAATAATAAACCTCTTACAATGTTACTAAAGGTTTCTTGCACCTTAAAACATCATAATATAATTTTAATGACTTTTTTTTGCCATTTTCTCTGTAGAATTAAACTGATTTTGCTACTAAAGCTTAAGATATATTGTATTTTCAATACATTTTCTTTTTGGATTGAAAGTTTTGAGTTCTGAAATTATAGTATGACTAGATGAAATCACCCTTAAAAATGTATTAAATGAATCTTTTCTGTTTTAAAGTAAAATATGAACATGTCAGAACATTAAGTATAGAGTGTTTTTGTACGTAACAAACTGTGATATGCCCACTAGGACTGTGCAAACTGCCTCCAATGAGTGCAATGATGAAGGACATTAAAGCAAAAGAGGAAGCAATGGCTCAAAGGTTCTCCACACTTCATCTCACATGACTTTATAACACAGCATTTACATAATTTCTACAGTTAAAATGTCATTTTAGTGTGTCTTGATGACTCTTAATCACACTGTCACGCAGGTATGTGGCCACCCAGAGACACACCATCCAGGTGGACTACATCCCCTACATGGATGAGTTGGCTAAACAAGTGGGTGTCCGTCCTTCTATCCTGAAGCTGCTCCTGACAGACCCTAGACTGGCTCTGAACATCATCTTCGGGCCCTGCACCCCGTACCAGTTTCGCTTACACGGACCGGGCCAATGGGAAGGTGCGCGTCAGGCCATCCTGACTCAGTGGGATCGAGTCACCAAGCCTCTGAAAACACGCTGTGCACCGGAGCCGCAGTCTCAGCGCTCCTCTCATTCACTCATATTCTCAGTGTCTGTTGCAGCGCTGCTGTCTGCTCTGTATTACAGCAGGGCCAGTCTGCACACGCTCATAGCAGACCCTTCATCACTCCTGGATAAGATCAGGGCTCTTGTACCATTGCCAGTGACCAAACAGTGATCATGAAATATATATCAGAAACTTAATATACTTTTTATGAGATCTAATATCATAACAAGTGTACTTCGATTAGGGTAAACTGTAACAGTGTGAGAAAAAGTAGTATGTGAGATTCTTACATTCTGTGAATAAACTTGCAGCTATCATTGCAAATTAAAAATGTAACAAATGTAAGTTTAATAAACATATTTTTAGCATTTCTTTTTAATTGATAAAAGAAAGGTATAAATATACTTTTCAGCACTGGGGGTTATTGTATTAGAAGGAAGAAAGACTATATATTCAAGTTTAATAATTTTGATATACAGTATGTACAATTCTAAGGAAAATAATAATAATAATTTTATTTCTCTTGTACAACGTTTTATTTATTTATTTTTATTTTTTTAGGAAAAAATCCACGTACACTAAAGAAATGGTCAGGGTCCAATTCAAATTTAATTAATTTTCTCCAGGAGAACAGTTTGGAGAACATTGTCAATAAAAGAAAATCAAAGAAGAACTGTAATATTTTTCACGAATATAAAGTTTTTGATTAATGAATGGTTATGATGTACACTGGTATTTTTGTGTAGAAATTTGTATAGTTTTTCTAATTAAATAAGATAAGAGAGTCAGTCAGGCTCCTTCCAACAAGTATAAAGGGCGCCATCTGCTGTATCTTACATGTTAATGACGCATCTTCAGCTGCTGACGTCGCGCAGCGCCTATACGCGCTGACGTCAGGCTCTCGTGGATTGGCGCTCTGCCATCTTTGATTGTGAGACAGGCCGCGGCGCGAGCGGGGCCCTCTCTCTCGAGCGCACGAGACACCGCCAACCGCCCGTTACTGCTCACCTCACACCGGCGGCGCGAACGGAGAGAGATAAAGAGAAAGAAAACGACAGAGAGAGGGAGATAAGTTCTTCTCTCTCTTTTGTGGAGGAGGTTTGTGGGTAGCTAACAGCTCGGCTAGCTGGGACTAGCATAGCACGAGCTTTTGTAATCCACAGCCGGCCTCCCTCTCACACACACACACACACGCTCAAACACAATACAAAGGGCCAGGACCCAGACCCAGACCTTCTGGACGGAATAAACGATATACCCGAAGAGAGAGACGGGACCGGCGGAGACAGGTATGTTAACGGTTGATCAATGTGCTGCTGCTGTGGTGCATAAAGAGAAAAGATTCAGTCTAGCTAATGTTAGCACTGCCATGAGCAACGACAAATCACGCAACCAAAACCCGTTTTCTTGTTGTCTCACACAGGTCAGCATTAACATGGGCAGGTTTAGGATATAAATTACTGAAAGATGATGACCGGATAGCCGGAGGCAGAATTTAGGGAAGAATGGGGGTTTGGAGGCCACCTCACAGGGCCTAATTGACCAGCCCATTTCAATAAACGGCTCATTTTGCCGGTAAAATTGGAGGTACTCGGGAAATTGTTTGATTTGTTAAATCATATGTTTGTTGCATCCACACGGCTTCAACTCAGTAGTTATATTAATGCATTTTAAAGCTGAAAGGCAAGTTCGCGGGCATGAGGAAGGCAGCAGTTATCCAGTGTCCTATTCTTGGTTGTGCAGAGGTAGGTTAGCCAAAGGTGATACCTCACATGATTATTATAGGCGCATCAAATAAAACATTAAAATCAGTGCAATGCATGCAAATGACAACTTCCACTTAACCACATGCAAGATGCACACTGCATGCTTATTCCCCACCATGTTGACTTGTCAAGCATATGCTTGTGATTTAACCCTATAATTTCTACTGTATCATATCTGATTCATGAAAGCTTCAAAATTCTCAACAAAACTGCTAAAAAACCTGTTGTACACAATCTTCTAGATGCCTTTTCTGTCTGATTTGATAATTCATACTTTTTAGCAAATAAAATGCATTTTAGTATAATTGTAAAAATGTGTACCTTCAGGTCATGCTTAAATATTTATAAGAATAGCTTTTATATTATTTCAGGATGAACATTTACTGGACTAAAGCAACTTAGAACTCTTTATAGAAGATAATTAAGCAATTTAGAAATTTCTTTATAGAAAAAGCATGTTGAAATGTTTAAAATATGCACTTGTATTTTTATTGCATTATGCTTTGTGTACACTAAAAACTACACGGCTTTTATCATAAAACCTTTTTAAATATTTTCTTACTTAAGGCCTGTTCACACCAATGACTATAACTATAAAGTTTTAAGTCATTCTAATCCTATAAGAATAGGGAAGTGACCACACTTTTCCACAAGCTTTTCTTTAATATTTTATCTAAATGTTCTGACTGTTTCATATGTCAGGCTTTACAGGATTAAACTCAAAACTTGCCATTAGCAGCTATCTTCATTCTTCATTCTTTTGTGATCCACATCACAAATTACTCATTCCTTCTGTATGCGTGATGTTTTGTGGACCTTGAAACTGTAGATCCATGAGATTTTGTGAGGAAAAACAGCATTAAACTGAGCAAGTCAGAAGCTTTTGGGGTCAAAGCACAACAGAGTCTTTCAACAGAAGCAGGAACAAGTCAGATTTGATTCATCACAGTGGCAGCAGGAGGGAAGATACTTGTGAGCACCAGTGGATGAAGACTTGATCATTTAACTTCCATTTAAACAACTTTACATATTCATAAGAGGAAATGCCACCAAGGACACCATTGGTGGAAACAAGACAAGCCTTGAGGGGTGTTTTTAACAAAGAAAGGAATGAAGCCACAGGAACAGCAGATCAAGTGAATGTTTCAAAGCTTCCTGCAGATCTGTTTGAGCTGTGAGGTTTCATATTAGAGTGCTTTCTTCATTGATTTAAGAACGCCCCTCACCAATTTATTGAAAAGATATTGACTTTACTCATCCCTCAGGGTCTGCGGCTCAGTGCAGTGATTGCTTGGATGCTCATTTGGGAATATCAGAGGAAAACAGCCATTGGCTCGTGTGTATTTGGGAGACAGATGGCCAGGTGATGGGGGCTTGATTGGATGTCAGAGGTTGGAGTTGAAAGAATAAAGATATTTTAATTGAAATCTCCAGTGAATCCCAAACCAAGTTCTTCATTACTTAATAGTATTAAGCCAACATCCTACTGTATGTTAGTGTTACTTTGTTTATAAAGCAAGTAAAATGTGTCACAAGCCTGGAATTTGTTACTTAAAAGGCACATTTTCCAGCCTTAATCATTTTGGTCTTAGACATCCAAAAAATGACTCATGCTCTTTAGGGGGTTTTATCCATTCATCTGTCTTTCTCTGTCTCATGTCCTGGCAGTTTGAAATAAAGAGGAAATTGAATGATACCCTAGCCTTTGCATGGTCCCGTTGGTTGAGTTTAGCTATCTGTAACCTTTCCTCCCTCTCCAATATACCAGACAGCTGTATTGATGATGGCTCTTGAGGTCTGGATTGAAGGGAAGTTGGCATTTAACTGGTGAAGCTGCATAAAAAGTGTTTGTCTCAGTAAATGCTGATAACCCTAAGTAAAAGATGAGTGCTTTCACTTTCATTACACCTCTCTTGTCATGTGACTTTTCCTTTTTGTGCAGCTGGTTTGCATGATATGTTTATAGTTTTATGCACTATGTACATATTTGATTTGGCATGATTGTTGCCTTTTAACTCTGTCCCAGTGGTGACCAGCTGTTAAAAATGTTTGAGACTCATTAGCTTGTTTCCATCCAAAGTTGCATATTTAACTTGTGCGCACATTTGGAATATCACAAAACATTTGCGAATAAAGCTCCGTTTCCATCCTGTGAGTTGAAGAGAACAAAATCGTCACTTCCTGATAAACTGGCGCCCAGTATCACTAAGAAAAATAGAAGTTGCTGCAGTAGAAGCCACTGTATATAATAAATTTCATATATTATAAGTTATTTGCACCTCAGAGCGTGCAGACGAAACCCAATAAACGCTGTCATGTTATGTTCCTGGTGTTTGAGAACACGATCGTGTGAGGCGCCTCTGGGAGGGAATTATAACGAACCACTTTAACAACGTACTTTGCTCAGGCATCACAGAATTTGCGGCGAGATCGCTGGTTAGTCCAATTATGCCATCCCATTGCAAAGTCACATGTCTTTTTTTGATGCGCATGAAGGAATTTATTTGGTTAAAGTGTTTCCATGGCAGTTTTTGCACATGGTTTAGTATCGCATAAATTTATCCAACTCATTTGAGTACATACTTTTTTTTTTTTTTTTTTAATGTTTTTCATTTTTAGAATTTATGCTCATCTTTGCTTTTCCATCTTTTTTTTTTTTTTTTTTTTATATGCAATATCCCCGAAATGTGCATAAAAATAGGTGGATTGAAACCGCTATTGCTTCAGCATTCAGTCTTATGTTGATTCATATTAAAGCTGTGAATTTCTAACAGCTTCTGAGAATTTGTGTTAATTCTGTTCTGAATAGCACTATATATATATATATACAGTTATGAAGTAATATATAGTGTTGCATTCACATTTCTTAGTGAGCAGACCAGTATTGTGGCTGTGCAGTGAATCTAATTGTGTATGGACATGTTGAGGTGACCCTGTTGCTTCTACTGTGCTGTCTTGGCGTAAGGCCTCACACCACATCAATTATGAATGGAGCCCCATGTGGCTCACGGTAGATTGCTGCACCCCCTCCTTTACTGTCAGTTCACTATCTACACTCACATCAGCATGGCAACGTGATATGCATCATCGATTTGAGCCATTGAGATTTAAAGATGTCGAGTTCTAACTGCCTTTGCAGTCCATCTGCTTCAATGACACGCAGCTAGTAATAGATAAGACACTGTATATTGGCCAGGAAAACTAATTGCTTGATATTTTGAAATTATTAGTGTGTGTATAATATATTCAGCACATAAGATTCTGCACCAAGCAGAATCTTAATTTTTAATTATTTTCTGCAAGTTAGTGTCATCATGGCCTTAAACCTCCCAGTTTCAAGCAATGAATTTAGTTTAGTAATGTTTGTGAAACAAGTATAAAGGCTATCATTTGCAAATGCTGTGTTTGGGGAGAGTTGCTCGCACATTTTTCTGCTTCTTTCTGTAGTTGCTTAACAATGGCTCTCGGTGTTGCGTTGTAGTTTGCTCTTAAGCCTGACAGGAAATATAGCTTGAAACACTTAAGACGTGCAGGTAGATATTAGAGAAAGTATCTGGTTTTACTGTCAGCTCACTCAGTCTTTCATTTCATGGTCTCTTCCTAAGGGGCTGGTTCTGAGGGGTGAGGCCGCAGGACCAGACTCAATGAGTTTCCAGCGAAATGTCCGAGAAGTCAGGGCAGAGCACCAAGGCAAAGGATGGCAAAACAAAGTATGCAACCCTTAGCCTCTTCAACACGTACAAGGGCAAGTCTCTGGAGACCCAGAAAACT
This sequence comes from Hypophthalmichthys nobilis, assembly GCA_037950665.1. Classification (NCBI taxonomy): domain Eukaryota; kingdom Metazoa; phylum Chordata; class Actinopteri; order Cypriniformes; family Xenocyprididae; genus Hypophthalmichthys; species Hypophthalmichthys nobilis. Next base: position 28,160,720 of record CM075469.1, read on the forward strand.
GCAGGTGAGTCAACTGAGCATCCTTACAAATTGTTGGTAATTACTGAGATCTCTGTAGTGGGGTCAGTCTCTCTTCAACTTGTCAAGAACATGGCCAAGTTACATTTCACCTCAAAATTGAAAGTGGTAAACTGCATTTTGCATTTTAAAAAAATGAAGCAAATGGAAAAAAAACAAACCGTTTGCATTAAAATGAATGCAATAACTTTTAAAGCATTAGTTCACTTCGGAATTAAAATTTCCTGATAATTTACTCACCCCCATGTCATCCAAGATATTTGTCTTTCTTTCTTCAGTTGAAAAGAAATTAAGGTTTTTGAGGAAAACATTCCAGGATTTTTCTCCATATAGTGGACTTCACTGGGGTACAATGGATTGAAGGTTCAAATTGCAGTTTCAGCGCAGCTTCAAAGGGCTCTACATGATTCCAACTGAGGAATAAGGGTCTTATCTAGTGAAATGATCTGTCATTTTCTAAAAAAAATAAAAATTATGTACTTTTTAACCGCAAATGCTTATCTTGCACTGCTCTGCATTGCGCCACACATTACATAATCACTTTGGAAAGTCACGCATGATGTAGGCGGAAGAACCGATCCAGTGTCTACAGAGCAAACGTGCAAAGACTAAGTCAAACGCCCTTTACAAAAAGGTAACGATGTTGGACGATTTTGAAGTTAGAGGAGAAAATGTTTTTCGCCCTACTGGGGTACTTCTGCCTACGTCACGTCGCACCGCTTCCAGCGTGATTATATAATGCGTGCCTCAATTTCTTTTCAAAAAAACATCTTTGATGACATGGGGGTGAGTAAATTATCAGAATTTTAATTCTTAGGTGAACTAATTCTTCAATGTAATAACTTTTGAATGAACTACATTTATTTTGGGGTGAGATGTAAGCTTGGCACAATTTGAGACATGACATGCATAGCTCATGATAATTTGCACTCCAACTCTTAGTATAAGAATTGTTCATTGAGAAGAGTGTCAAGTGATGCGGTGGAGTCTTTGAACTGTCGTTTGAGCTCCCCAATTAGCCTCCTGTGCATTGCTGGATCAAATAAGCAGCCTTTGTCCACTCAGTCACCGCTGTGAATTCCTATGAGCTTTAGCAGAGAGAGAGAGAGAGAGAGTGCCCAAAAACACTTGTTATAAGGTTATTGCTGCTATTGATGATGATCTTGTTAAAATGACATTGACTTTTTGGTCAGAAAACTATAATTTCTTTGCCTAAATCAAAAGATTAGTATGTTATTAAGGCTAATGAAATGTTTTTTTTTTTTTTTTCCTTTTAGTTGCCGCCAGACATGGGCTCCAAAGTTTGGGCAAAGTTGCCGTTAGTCGACGCATGCCCCCTCCGGCTAACCTGCCCAGCCTGAAAGCTGAGAACAAAGGCAACGATCCCAACGTTAGCATCGTACCCAAGGACGGCAGCGGATGGGCCTCCAGACAGGATCAACCAGGAGACGAACGGTAAAACTACACCCTCTTAATGATAGGTGTATTAGTTGTAAGATTAGTTTAGGAAGTTATAACTAGGGTTGCAAAATTCAGAGAATTTTCAAAGCTGGAAACTTTCCATGGGAATTAATGGGAATAAACAGGGAATTTGCAAAATTGCAGGTTAGCATATAACAGGGTACTTAAATGTAGTTGGAAAAAAAAAAACATCTTGCAGCATAATTTTGGTTAAAACAACTGTATTTAATGCAGTTTTAGTTGAATTTTTACCCTGCACATTCCTCAGTCACATTCACACAGCACACTACTTACTGCAGGGCTATTGAGGCCACACCCCCTGCATGCACTGTGCATTCCCCCAGTCCATAACATGCACATTCGATCAAAAATACAGAGAAAACAGTAATATTGTGAAACAACTACAGTTTAAAATAATGGTTTTCTATTTTGATATACATAAAAATATAACTTATTTCTGTGATGTAAAGCTGAATTTTCAGCATCATTTCTCCAGTCTTCAGTGTCACATGATCCTTCAGAAATCATTCTAACATGCTAATTTGATACTCAATTATCAAAGTTGGAAACAGTTGTGCTGCTTAATATTTTTTATAACCTGTGATACTTTTTTCAGGATTCTTTGATGAATAAAAATTTAAATAACAGCATTTATTTAAAATAGCAATCTTTTGTAACAGTATACACTACCATTCAGTTTTGGGGTCAGTAATTTTTTTTTTTTCAAGGATGTGTGAAATTGATAAGTGATATTGCTATTTTGAATAAATTCTGTTCTTTTTAACTTTTTATTAATCAGTGAATCCTGAAAATAGTATTACAGGTTCCAAAAAAATATTAAGCAGCACAACTGTTTCCAACAATGATAACTGAGTATCAAATCAGCATATTAGAATGATTTCTGAAGGATCATGTGACACTGAAATAAATAACACATAACAATTGCTACAATAAAAAATATTTATTTTACATAAACTAAATTACTAAATTAGAATTAATTGAATGTGAAAAATAAATAACTTATTTCATGTTATGGCCAAACAAAATGTTTATATTTGTTTTTATATTATACATTTTATATAAAATATTATACATTTATATAAATTTCCCAAAGTTTCCAGTTCCCATAAATTCCTGTTAAGTTTCCAAATTGGAATGTTTCTAAAATTCCCCAGGTTAAGTTCGCGTGGAAAGTTTCCGGAAATTTACCGGAAAACTTTCCGCCCCTTTGCAACCCTAGTTATAACACTCTTGTTCCAAACATACTCCTTTAGATTCCTGTGTTTCATTCACACTTCTCTTATGATTTTAGGCAACAAGAGACCCCTCCACCACAGCCCAAGCCAACTGTGCCCCAGACCTCTGATGCCCCTCTGGGAGGCAGCCGCTCTTGGGCCAACAGCAAACAGTCTGGGCAGCTGGACGGTAAGCCTCTTCTTCTATAAACCATTTCATTTTTGTTAGTGCTCTCAAAATAATACTGGGTGTAAATCCTTATCTAAACAAATTTAGGTAGCAGAATTATCGTAATTGAGTTTTGAACTGCTAATCCAAGTGCTTCAATGTCACTGTTTGTGCAGGAGCTCCTCGGATGAGCAGTCAGTTCCATCAGGAGTTTCCAAGTCTGCAGGCGGCGGGTGAGGTGGAGAAATCAGGCGATCAGGAAGATGAACCCTATGGACCGGGCCCCAGCCTCAGGCCTCAGAGTAAGACCATCGTCCTTCCCATTCACTCACAAGCTTAACATCCCTGATGCGACAGTTTGAAATAATATTTAGCAATTTCTTAATGATAGAAATCATGTGCAAATCAATATCGTGCACTCCCTCACTCTGGTCTTTATTGTCCATTACCAACCAGATGTGGGTAGCTGGCGAGAAGGTGGAGGCAGGAACTTAAACGTTGCTCCCAGCTCCTCAGAGACTGACAGTAAGCCCTCTGAGGAGTTGGGCGTGGGTAGAGGCACACCATCTCCCTCTGGGGACTCTGATGAGGCAGGAAAACCCTCTGCTGGTGAGGGCAGAGAAAAAAGGGATGCCAGGGACAGGCTCCCACCTACTGCCCCTCAGCATAAACTCAACGGTGGCCAGCAACCACCGGGAGCGGGAGGGATGTCATCTCAGTTCCATGCTGCCCAGTTCAGGAGCATGATGCCGCCATATGTGAGTGATTATTATTTAACCATTGTTTATCATTTCTTCTACCTTCTGAAATGTGGCATGCTGCTGTATATTTTTCTAGCTGGTACTGATTTTGTGAAGTGCATTTGGCAGTGCTGTTTTAATGTGTGCATCTTTTCAGATGTTCAATGCTTACCCCCGAGGGCCCTTTCCTCCTGTACAAGGTGGCTTTAGATACCCTGGACAACAGGAGATGTCTAAGTAAGTGGTCCCTCAAGGTCTGAAACCAAAGTGAACTGTCTCTAGATGCAGGAGCTAAGGCTGAAGGACGGTGTTACTTTGTCCTTCCTTATGTTGCTATAAATCTTTTATTTTGTCTGGAGTATTTACATTAGACAATATATATTTTTTTTTTTTTTTTTTTTTTCCTTTCTGAAGCTAGGGTTAAAAGGGAAAATGCAAGCAGATGAAAATTTCTATTGAACAAGACAAGCTATTTGGAATTTTGGGAAAATTACAGGGTATTGGGAGCTTTGCAAAGTATCGCTTTCTCATGTTTCTCTCTCCTCCACTTAGGGGTCCACGGTCTGGAAGACCCCCACAGCCTCCCTCTCAGCCATGGCTGCAGGATCCAGACAGGCCATCAATTGTTAGTGCCACTGAATTAAAGGAGCTAGACAATCTGGACACTGATGCTGATGAGGGTTGGGCAGGTGAGAATGACCATTGGAGATATATATATATATATATATATATATATATATATATATATATATATATATATATATATATATATATATATATATATATATATATATATATATAATGTATGTATATGTGTGTGTGTGTGTGTATTTTATATATATATAATATGTGGGTTTGCGGTAGGGGTGGGGGGAAACGATTCGCATATAAATCTTCAGGGTTCCCACGGGTCATGGAATTTCTGGAATATCATGGAATTTTAAAAGGTCTATTCCAGACATTGAAAGTCAGGGAATTCTATATTTTTTCTAAAATTTTTTGTTTTTGTCCAAGTCATGGAATATCAGGGATTTTTGTTTGTCCCTTTAAATTTTAGTTTCCATTTATCAAAATGTACTTTTTCTATACCGCATTTTTTTATTGAGTTGTTTCACTTGTTTTGCGTATTATGGTTAGGCATTTTTTTGGGCTATTTTATTCCCTTCCCGCTCGTCAACTTAAGTCAAATGCAGTCACCTGTACCTGTTAACTAAGGCAAACATGCCAGGAAAATGTACATTTCAAGAGCTTTGGCTACAAAATTACCACTTCAAAGACTGTCCTAACCAGCTGCAACATGACAAAGGATTCTATTTTTGAAATGGTTTCTATATTTCTGGGATTTTGCAGCTAATAGTTCAGGTCATAGAGAGGGAACAAGGACATAAATGCACAAAGAAAAGTATTTATTACTTACAGTTTGAACGTTCTTGTTTCCTTTTATTTCTTTTCAAACTCTGAGGTAAATTATCCATTGTTGCTCTCATAGTGGCTATTAAAGTCATGCAAAATGATATTCAAGCTCAAACCATTTTAATATTAAGCAAAGCTCAAACAAGTATTTCATGACAAAGATTGTATCAGTCACTGTATTTTGAATATATGGTTTAATTTTGTTTAGTTTAATTTCGTTTGGTTTTTGTGTTTAGCTGCAAACAGAGCCCGCCCACACGCTGTTATGCTTGGCAGTGATTTATGATTGATTTTGTCATCTTGTAGCTTTGTCAAGTCTGGTTAGGACATAGCAAGCCGCCTTCTCACTGCACGATTGTCGCATTTCTCCCCCTAGTGGCAGTCGCACAGAATTTTCAAATTGGTCGTGTGTACTGCGTAGCCGTTACCTTCGTTTATTCACCATGGTAGAATGAATAAATATGAATAAATTAATAAATGCACATTGGATAAACTACCAACATTACTTCTGAAGGAAAAATATTATGGGACTTAATTATTTAATAATTATTTATTAATTTTTTCAGACTTAAATAATCATAATAACCATTTACAGAAATAGCCTAGTGTGAAACAATCTAAGATGGCCTGCAAAAACTAAATGTGAAGAAATCAAAAGATTGAATGATGAACTTGATGAGAAACAGAAAATCCTCTAAAGCGTTTAACCCCTGAAAGCATAAAAACCATAAATTTCTCTAGAAATGGTAGGCTACAGAAAAATATCAAAGTGCATTTAACGGGTAAAAGCGCGCAAAAAAGTAGTGTGTATGAATATTTATCTTGGTTTTGTACTAAAAACGTCTGTGAACAAGTAAATCTTGCAAATGGATGGATTCAAAATACTGTCTGTGGCTGATTTTTGTCTGCTCAGTGCTCAGCACAACAGTTTTTCCATTTATTATAGGTCATGGAAATTCAGCCTTTTGTATCTTCAATCGATTTGCACTGATTCACAAATTTCAAAAATTGCTTTTCTAAAGTGTTACACTTCTTTAACTTCACAGTACTAAAACTTGTTGACATGTTAGTGTTATTAATAATCACAATAAGCCGTGAAAAAGGACTGACAAATGGGGTACAGATGCCTTCTCTTAAATGCACGTGATCTCGAATTCAGTTCTCTTTCACAGCTTATTGTGCTTGCATGGTCAAATGCGCACACAATTTTGTCAATGCACATCGTGTGGAGTGTTCATGTAAACACTTTGTCCTACACAAATGTAAACGGTTAGAAAATCGGATGTATGAGAGTATGTTAGACCTGTGTATTTATTCTTAAAGGGACAGCAGTCTGTTTCATCGCTTTTGTATCTTTAATATAAATCAAATTATATTTAATTCATACAGTGAAGACTATACAGAGTTTTATTTTTCCATTTTATAATTCAATTTCTGTAGTATTTCTTACTACACGTTAAATAAACCTAGGCTACGGTACCTGAAAAACCTGTTAAAAAAAATTCTATTGTATTTTTCCTATTGTTTGTAATTTGCTTTTTTTTTTTTTCTATTTTTAATATCAAAAACAAAATAAAATTCCCTGCCTCGCTTTATTACAGAAGACTGCCAGTCATGTTTGTAATGACTGCAGTCAGCTTAAATGGCATTTGTTTTATAATATTGGGTTGACCTGAAATGGGAAGAAAAACTAAATAAATTTCAAGATTCACATTTAATTCAGTGGGATTCTTTTTTCAAGACCTATTAAATTGTCTACCACAGTCAAATAGAAAAGGAAAACACAACCGTAAACTAGAACCAAATCTATGCATATCAAATCGAAATTTGATTCAAAATCGAAAAGTCGATTCCCACCCATAGTTTGCGGTAGGGTTGGATGGGAATGTACAGTGCAACAATAGGAATGTCTCAGTCGTTAGAGGTTACTAACATGTATATTATAACAGATAGCCACACGTCTATCAGCTTGACATAAAATGGGAATCATTGAATTGTCAATACTGTTTTGTAATTTTAGGTTTTTATTTCCTGTTGTCAGTTTTTAACTCCTAATGCAAAGGACCCATTTTTGAACCAATGTCAGTACTTTATGCTATGAGTCATCTTATATTTGGAAGGTGGCAAACCAAAAGAAACAGAAGTACAAAATAATCAAATGAAATGATTATGAAGTTCTTAATTCCTTGGCTTATTAGGTGTTGCCACATTTTATTTCATATTTAAACCATTGTCCATCGAGTCACCATTTTTGGTCTTATTTAGGTGCCCAGATGGAAGTTGACTATACTGAGAAACTGAACTTCAGTGATGATGAGGAGAACCATTCAGCTAAGGAGAAAGGCGATAGCTGGTAAGCACTCATCTATGTATGAAATAAGTTGCAAAATGTATTTGGGCATAATGAAAATTGGTCCTATAAAACTTTCTTGCCAAAACACAGGGAGTGGATGACTAAAGTTGATCGTATGCGGTCAAGAAACATTGATGTACAGGAGGGATGGAAAGAAGGAACAGAGGAGAGGAGTGATGGCAAGAGCTCATGGATGGAAAGTGGAGATCACAGGGCTCCCTCCCCTGGCAATATTGTCCATTATAGCAAGACTGACCAACAGGTATGGCGTGCACTGGGACGGTAGTCTATGATTTGACATGAAGTTGCCTGAACTTATTTTGCTATTTTTGCTTCATTGTTTTTTTTTTTTTTTTTTTTTGGTCTATAATTTTCAACAAAAACAAAAATTGTGCAGGGACAAACTGTTGGACGTTCTGTGGGAAGTGGTGGCCCACGTGTTACAAAGCTGCCTGCTACAGCACCCCCTGCTGGTGAGGAGGAAACGGAAGCATGGCGACAGAAACGGAAGAAGCAGTCAGAGCTCTCGGAAGCAGTTGAGCGTGCTCGCAGACGGCGTGAGGAGGAGGAACGGCGCATGGAAGAACAGAGACTTGCTGCCTGCAAAGAGAAACTCAAACAACTGGAGGAGAAACGTCGACCTTCAACTACAGAAACTACTAAACCAACTACACAAGCTCAAGGTGATCACCAGGAAGTGACTGAAACTGTGCCTAAACTACCTGCTGAAACTCCACCTCCTCAGCCTCAACCACCACCTCCCCCTGCACAGCAACCCTGCCTTCCCATGCCAAACCATGAAAGGACAGAACCAACTGTAGAGGAGGTGCCTCAATTTGTTACTCGGCAACCTAGCCCTCCTGTTCATAGGACTGCCCCAGAACCCCAAAGCAAGGTTGATACTGCTGTAACTGAGGAGGTGCATAGACAGGTGGAGAGACAACCAATGAGAGACTACTTCAGTGCTGAAGAGCCCAGAGGTAAATGGATTGAAAACATCATGTGCGGTTGATGTGATTTTGCTGGCAGAGTTCACCATCAGTATAAAAAGCGGTGAATCCTAAATTATGTTTAATTTGCATTTTTGTATGCTCCCATCACATTTATTACACTGAGTGCATTTCACATAGAGGTTTGTCTCCAAACATTTTCCAGTTCGCATTCTTTGCGTGTATGGCAAAGCATGTATAGCTTTCTATTGTGTTGAACTTTTGGTTTTAAATCTAAAGAATCAAATAGTTTAATGTACAATGTTAAAATAGACCAGTCAGGGTAGGGTGCAAAATCTTGTTCGGACCAAACAAAGCAAGTGTGATAAGAACCTTAATTAAGCTCACCTGGTTTGATGCATACAATAAATAAATTATGAGATGGACTTTTCCTGTATTGTAGCTCAAACAATAGAGCATGGCACTAGCAACCCTGTCGCTTTGGATAAAATCGTCTGCCTGATATGTAAATGGTTATTCTAATGCAGTGTGCTAGTTTAAAAATTTAAAATGGTCTAATTTCTTTGTTTCAGTTGAGGAGCCTCAGTTGTCTTTGTCCAGACTGGATCATTCTGTTAATGAAGATGCACCTCTTTCGTCTCAACTGGAAAATGAGGGAGACACAGGGACTGCTGTTCGCCCTTCTGTCACCTCTGGATACTCAAAACAGTTCCAGAAGTCTTTGCCACCCAGGTTTCTTAGACAACAGGTGCTAACACACTGTCCTGGCTTTGTTTGTTGCCTGCTTCCTATAAGCATCAATGTTAGTTTGAATCCTGTAAACGATAAAAATGGACAGTTTAAGGTTACCTGGCAGATATTATTTGTAAACTGGTGTTCCTGCTTTAATGTAGTCTTTTTTTCTTTTTTCTTTTTTTTTCTTTCTTTTTCCCTTCTCTTAAATACTTTAGGAACAGCTTAAACAACAACAGTGGCAGCAGCAACAGCAACAGCAGCAGCAACAGCAAGGTGGAGGGGGTCCGGTCTCTCCTTCAGGGGGTTCTGTTCCCCCTCAGCACAGATCCCTATACCAACCTCTTGGCCCCCACCACCAACACCTAGCCTCAATGGGCTTTGACCCACGCTGGCTAATGATGCAATCTTATATGGATCCTCGTATGATGTCTGGGCGGCCACCAATAGACATGCCTCCTATGCACCCCGGTATTTCTTGCAAACTGAAATTGTTTCCTTTCCTAGTAACTTGGTAACAAACCCAAACACTGTAAACTGTTTATAAGATGTAGTAACATTTGTTTTGGAGCATTCTATATGTGCAGTTGTAGTAACTGTATTTTTCATCATCAGGGAGAATGCCCCCTAAACAGCTGGTACGACGAGAACCTGCAGACAACAGCAGCTCCGGATCAGACACTTTTGATCATCTGACCCGACCGATCAGAGAACACGGAGTTCCCAGTGAGCCTCGAATGGTCTGGGGTTCTGACCCATATCCTCCAACAGAGCCCCTGCCTTCCTCTGCCACCGCTAAAGGACGAGAGGATGGCAAAGAGCCAAGGTGAGAGACTGCAGTGTTTTAAAACAAAAATATAGAGTTCTAGGTATTTCCCCCACTGTTAGAAATAACTTATTGATCAAGTGCTGAGATGTTTTTCTTTTTTGTTCTTACCCTCTTAGATTGGATGCTGGTCTGGAACTGGATAGAGGTCTATCAGGTGTCTACCCTCAGGACCATAGCCCACTGGAGCCCCGGGGCAAAAGCGACTTCTTCAGGGATTCATCTGAAACCTTATCTGCTTTTAGTCGTATTACCGAAGAGGTTCCAAGTCTCCTACAGACTGACAGAGCACCAGTCATCCCTTCCTTTGAACCTGAGGAGGTTCACCTCTCTGGTGCAGATGAGGTTGAAGCCATTGGACAAGCTGTATTGAAACGGAGTATCTCTCAAGGCTCCAGTCACTCTTTGAAACTGGAAGAGCCCAGATTTGAAGGACTTACCATAGCACAGAAAACCCTGGACTTCCCTGATACTGTGGAACGACCTGAGGACAAGTCCAGAAAGGAGCCTTTTGTTCAAGTGTCTGTGATCAACAGCCGTTCCACTCCTCCTGTGGCTAATGATGGAATGCACAAAACCGAAAAGCTTAACTTACCTGCGCCCAGCAAGCAGAAATCAGAAATGCGCTGGGGACCCCGTGGATCTGGATCTGGGAGGAGAGAGGGTCCTGGAGGGGAGCGGCCAGTCAGGAGATCTGGACCTATTAAGAAACCTGTACTGCGAGACATGAAGGAAGAGAGGGAACAGAGAAGAGAGAAAGAAGAGCAGCGAGGTGAGCGATCCAAAAAAGAGGGCCCTTCTTCCAAAGGTGCTCCTTCAGCTGCTGTAGAAGCATCCGATGGACTGAAGCCCTCTGGTGATGGGAAGAAAGTAGTGGTAGAACCTGAAGTAGGAGTAGCGACTGGTGGAGCAAAATCCAGAGAACCTCAGACAACGGTAGGTTCTTCTGTCTCAACTGCTGCTGAAGAAAAGCCAGACATGCCTTCAAATAATGACAAACGTCCTGAACCCAAACTACCCTCTCGCAAAGAGTCCAACCTCCCTCCCAGAGCTTATCGCAGAGATGAGAGGGAGCGAGAGAGAGAACGGGACAGAGAGAGGGACAGAGAGAGGGATAGAGATGCAGAAAGAGAGAAAGACTGGCCATCTGATTATAAAGGCCGTGGTCGGGGAGAGTACTATTCCCGTGGCCGGAGTTACAGAGGCAGCTATGGTGGGAGGGGCCGAGGTAGCCGTGGCCGGAGTCGAGGGGACTACCCATACAGAGAGCCACGGTCACGCGTGGACTTGCCATTAAGTGCCACAGGTACGGCTGGGTTCCGCTGCCGGGAAGAGAGTGAAACCCGTAGTGAGAGCTCAGACTTTGAAGTCTTGCCCAAGCGCAGACGCAGACGAGGCTCGGACACAGATTCTGAAAGTGAAGGCAGAGAATCTGCTAGTGACACTGGAGCATCAGATCGCGAACCCAGCACCAAACCAAGCAGACCGCTTCGCCGTGAGCTGCCAGAATCGCAATCCTCTAAATCTGCCTCTGGATTTGCAGCTGGACATATTTCGGAAAAACCTGGGTCTCGGAATGAGGATGGGCGACCTAAACCAGGTTTTCTGTTAAAGGGTGAGGCCGCACGCCGGGGAAAGGGAGGTTTACACAACAGGCGAGGTGGTGGCAGGGAACGAGGTGGCCACAGATCAGCTCCTTTCCGTCGGGCTGCTATCAAAGAGGGCTCGCAGTGGCCCTCGAAGCCCATGGAGACCTTTCGCCCAGAGGAAGCTGAGACCTCGCGCACTGATAGCACACCATCTGAACGACGGCACACTAAGTATGACAACAAGAAGATCGGAGAAGGTGGACAAAGCATAAGGGAGAGGCCCCGGAGACCAAGGGCTGCCCGTCCTCCTAGACAGGACAAGCCCCCACGATTTCGGAGGCTTAAAGAACGTGAAGCAGCAGTTTTTGCTGGTGAAGCTACTCCTGGTATGCCAGCACCTACATCTGTCTCCCCGACGCTGTCTAAAGCTCCTGGAACTCTGGTCACTCTGCCTGAGGGAGTGGTTGATGCCACCACAGCACCTTCTCTCATTCCTGATGTGACTTCGTCTGAACTTCCTGTCACAGAGACAGTTGTTCCTGAAATGGGAGCCACTACTGTAGTTGCTGCTGGCAGCAAATCACCAGACTTGTCCAATCAGAACTCTTCTGACCAGGCCAACGAGGAGTGGGAGACGGCCTCTGAGAGTAGTGACTTCAATGAACGGAGAGAGCGAGAGGACAAGAAGCAACTTGAAGCAGCCATGACTGCCACCACTTCCTCCTCCTCTGTCCCCACACAGATCTCTGGGGGACAGAGCAAATCACCCACAGATAGTGTGGCAATCTCAAAACGGGAGTTAGCCTCGACATCCAAGAGGAGCTTCTCCAGCCAGCGACCTGTGGATCGACAGAACCGCCGGGGAAATAGTGGGCCTAAATCTGGTCGAGGCTACCCTGGAGGCAAGAGTGAGAGAAGGGGAGGATCTGGAGCCAAATCGGGACGCAGGGGGTGAGTCCTGAACTGTGCTGTCCCAAGAAGTAGAGTCTTGAGGTTTAATATAGCAGTTTATAGGTGAAATAGCCTTCATATCTGTTGTGCTTTAAGGCAAGCACCAGTTTTACTTGGCTGATACTTCAAATCCAGTCCTTCTCCTTGATGGCCACTGTGCTGTAGAGTTTAGCACCAACCCTAAATTAAACATCGGAACCAGCTAATCATGTCTTCAGTATTATGTGTGTTGAGGCTAGTTGGAGCTAAACTCTACAGGATGTTGGCCCTCCATGAGCAGGAATGGACACCCCTGCCTTCAATTAAGAATTACATTTCAGAACAAAACTTGTGCAGCACCATCTTAAGCAGTTAAATATATGGCTTGTGAAAACAGGTAAAAATGCTTTTTGTGTAAAAATGTGTAAAAATCAAAACATTTCCATATGAGGGTGACCCAGGCAAATTCACTAGAATCAAAAATGGGCAGTTTTTATAAGTACCTAATATAGTAACTTTTAATATTATAATAATGTACCAGCTGTGGTTCCCTGTAGTTTACAGCATTACTTGAGATTTTTTTTTTTTTTTTTTCTTTCTTTGTGGAAATTTGCCATGTACTGTACCTAATGTGCCCCAAATTAATCAATATTGAATCAAAGTTAATCATATCTAAATTGAATCGTAAGGTTTTTAATCAAAATCAAATACGGTTGTATTGTGTCAGTGCCCAGCCCTAATGTCAATAAATGTGATGTTTTTTTTGTTGTTGTTTTTGTTTTGTTTTTTACTTGAAGCAAATGTTGTCTTTTTCCTTTGTTTTCTTGTCAGAGTGCATCAGAATGCTTAGTTTTACATTTTAATATCACAATTTTCTCCTGGGGAAGCATGCCCCCAGACCACCCAACAACAATTTAATTCGTAAACGTCACCATTTGAGTTTGCAGGTCTAAATATACTTCGGTCTTTCATGGCTTCCTGCTTTATTAAAGTATTATTGGAAACATGTTGTTTGATTCTGCCTTACTCTGTTTTTCTGATGAGCTAATATTTTCTCTGTTCCCTGCAGTGCTGCTGCTCAGAATGCAGAGGCCGGTCAGGCTGGTACAGGTCAAAAGTCTGGGAAAGAACCAGCACCCGGCCGCCGGAAAGAGGAAGCAAAACAAGCTGTCAAAAAACCCAAAGAGAAAGAAAATGCTTTGTCTCAGTTTGATCTCAACAATTATGCCAGTGAGTGTTTAAGACTTTTGTCTATATTGCACCCAGTAGTAACCTTTTTTCATAGTAGTTAAGACATTTTTTTAGTAACTCTAACTCTGGCATTTTTTTTCGCTAACTGATTCGTTCCAAGCAATAAATTATTTGTAATTCTTTTAATATTATAATAGTATTATTGAATTACTAAGTCTTAATATTGGTCAACTGAATAATGTTTGAAACTTATTTGTCCTCTCTTCCACAGGTGTAGTGATCATTGATGACCACCCAGAAGTGACGACACTGGAGGACCCTCAGTCAAACACAAACGATGACGGCTTCACAGAAGTTGTTTCACGAAAACAGCAGAAACGTTTGCAGGATGAGGAACGGAGGAAGAAAGAAGAGCAGACTGCACAGGTGAGGAAAGGAAGGAAACTCATTCATTTAGCCCAATGAATTGCATGCATTGCACCATGGCAATGTATCAACTGCCGTGGTGCAATGTATAATTGGTGCACTGTTTTCACATGGTGCAAAGCCAAAATCTCATCTCATGTCTTCTATGTCTGACCAAATGCTGTGCAGAACTGGAGTAAAAAGGGCTCTGGAGAGAAGGGCAGGGGAGGTGGCGGTTCTAAACTTCCTCCGCGGTTTGCCAAAAAGCAGCAACAGCAGCAAGGAATGGCAGCAGGGCAGCAACAGCAGCAACCATCAGCCCCAGCTCCACAGACCCAGTCTATCCTGCAGCAGCCTCAACCACAGCAAGCTATCTCTGTGTCACAGCACAACCTGCCTGCCTCTAACCAGAGCACTAGCTCGCCCCAGCCTCTTGAGGGTGCTGTAGCACCTCTGGCTCCTGCACCTGTAGACTTCTCTGCCAAGAGTCAGACACACAACACCCTGGGTACTGAACTGTGGGAGAACAAGGTGGCTGGCTCCACCGTTCTCTCTGATGTCAAGAAACGTAAGTGCCTCGCCTTAAATCCATGTTTACTTAAACTGCATACATTTAATGTTTGTTGTAATAGTTTCTTGAAAAATGAAGAAATAAATTAAGAACTGAGTTTTTCTTGACAAATATTTGATCTTTGATTTAATTTTAACAACAGTTCTGTATCTGATGGTTGTTTCTCTTCTGTTGTAGTTGGGCCTATCAGCCCTCCCCAGCCTCCCTCTGTCAGTGCCTGGAACAAACCCCTCACTTCATTTACTGGGACCGTTACACCTGAGGTCTGAGAAGGATATTTGAATATTTCATTGAGAATTAAATATTTTCCACCAGGTTGATGTTGTAACAGGCTAACCAGCACCATTTTTAACATTCTGAACTTTAGTAAGTGCTGATGATTGATTTCTGATGTTTGTTTTAGGGTGTGAAAGCGGGCACAGAGACTGGGGTTGAGTTGGGCATGGACAGCATCCAGTTTGGTGCCCCCTCTTCAGCAGGCAGCACTGACAGTGATGGAGTGCCCACCCTGCTAGAGAAAACCTCTGATAATAAACTACCCGAACCCAAAGAGCAGAGACAGAAACAGCCCCGCGCTGGACCTGTCAAACCTCAGAAGGTAGTCACGGCTTTTGTCTAGAAGGACCCTTATATACAACGTGCAGTAGCGTTTGCATCACATAATGCAGCATATTTCCAAGTGAAACAACATTTGTAAAATTGTGCCACATCTCTCACAAATATAAAATGGAATTGGTTTAGATTATGAGAATTGGGCTGTAAAATTTGCTGCTGTTAAAGCAAAAGGGGGACATACCAAATACTAAGAGATTAAGAGATTCTTATCAAATTGATATGCTGATATGTAAAATAGGAGCTTTTTCATTAGTGATCCCAGACTTTTTAGACATTTGTCTATATAGGTGAATAATGAACATCATTTAAAACTCAATTTCTCCTCCAGTTACCTGACATCCCTCCTCCGGAGCACAAGGAATATAAACCTGGACCCATCGGTAAAGAGCGTTCGCTCAAGAACCGTAAGGCTGCCAAAGATGTGCGTCAGTCTGATGGAGAGGGCCTGGATAAAAGTGGAACTGGAGGCAATCGAGACAGAGACTCCAGCTCACCTACTAAAGACAAAGTTCCTGAGCTGGGTGGAGACATTGAGGGCATGATCACTGCTCCATCAGCAGAATACTCCAGCAGCTCTAAGGTGCAATATAATATCCTGCTCCCTCAATTCTTTAATTTATACACTACTGTCACTTAAGATAAATGTAATACATCCTTCCTGTAGATAACTTAAAGAATTTTGAAAGAAAAAAAAAAAAAAAAAATGGATCACTGTTTCCACAAAAATAATAAGCAGCACAACTTTCAACATTGCTACTCAAGAAATTTATCAAATCGCATAGAAAATAAGAAACTCGAAATTCTGAAACTTTTTTTCCCCTCACAATTGGACATTATGACAATTGTGAGTTTATATCGTGCAATTCTGAGAAAAAAGTCTGAATTGTGAGATATAAAAGATAAAAAGTCACAATTACTTATTTCATGGCAGAAACAAGCTTCCATACTAGTGTATATTTTATAGAAAAATTTGTTTGTCTTACTGTTTTTTTTCCTGACCGTCTGTCTGTTTATTGTGCAGGAATCTGTGACTGACTACACAATCCCGTCGTCCTCTTTAGCTGACAACGTCCCCACTGCAGGGACCAAGATGGAGGAGACCCTTGTGACCCCTGTTAGTGCTTCAGTGCTGTAATCGATCTTTGTGTGTGTGTGAAGTTTTTGTGTGTTCTTAACGCTTTCTTGGTTGTTGGTTCAGGTGGCTCTCCCGCACCCATTACCTATTCAGCGAAGAGAAGCTCTGCAGCAGAGCTCCAGCCTTGCCACAGTTTCTCCTGCTACTGTAGACCTCACACTCAAAGTAAGACGCACACTGATTCACTAATCAAAGTTAGTAATACACAACAATGTTAGGTTTTTTTGTTGTTAGTTTCACCATAATCATAAATCATCATAAAACATACTCTACACAAGTATGTGAATGTACATGTTACCAAAAGCATCTTGTCTGTTTCTCACTGTTTCTCACTGTTTTCCTGCAGATGGAATCAGCACGTAAGGCTTGGGAAAACTCGCCTAGTCTGGGGGAAAAGAGCTCTCCTGTCACCTCCTCTGCTTCCCCCATCACCAGTGGAGGAGGAGCAGGCAGTGCCTCCTTCAACTCCTTCTCCAGTGCTTCTGTGCCTCAGATACCTGTGGCCTCTGTTACCCCCAGCACCTCGCTGTCCGGTAGTAGTTCACACTTCATGTTCTGACCTTTTCATTGGTTGTGCTGGTAAAAGCGTTTTAAATGGACATTGGCAGAATTTTAATATTGGTCCTCTGTTACACAGGATCCGCGACCTACACAACGTCCTCTCTAAGCACGAAGAGCACATCAGCCTCTGACCCTCCCAACATCTGTAAGGTGAAGCCCCAGCAGCTGCAGAGTTCAGGAATGTCCAGCACTAACTTTTCCCAACTGGGCTGTGCACCTTCTCTGTTACCGCAGCAGCAGACCCCACAGGTGTTCGTATCACAGTCTGCAGCAGGTACTTTTATTTATAGACATCCTCATGTAGCCATTATAAATATATTTTTGTAATTATTAATTTCATTATGAATTTTGTCTTTTGAATGCCGTTCATCTAATTTAATACACTAGCTTTGGTTTGGGGTTGGTAAGGCTTTTAAAAGAAATCTCTTATGCTCACCAAGTCTGCATTTATTTGATTAAAAATGCAGTAAAAGTGTAATATTGTTAAAAAAATTACAATATAAAACCTTTGTTTGAAAATTAAAATGTAACTTAATTCTGTGGTGGCAAAGCTGAAGTCATTACTCCAGTCACACGATCCTTCAAAAATCATTCTAATTCGCTGATTTGGTGCTCAAGAAACTTTTCTCTTTTTTTATTTTCTTCTTTTTCTTCAAACGTAATACTTTCTTCTTCAAACTGTGATACTACTTTTTTTTTTTTTTTGTTGAATAGAAAGCTCCAAAAGAACATTTTATTTGAAATAGAAAATGTTTAAATGTATCCTTGCTGAATAAAAGTGTTAATTACTTTAAAAAAAATACTTACCAACCTCAAACTTTTGAATGGTAGTATTTAAACATTTCCATTTTATATGGCATTTCTATTTCATATTCATCCATGTAAGTCTTTTGAATGTGTGATCAACTCTTGTTTCTAATCGTGTAGGTTCTGCAGCCCAAATTCCGGCCTTCTACATGGACACCAGTCACTTGTTCAGTACACCCCACCCTCGCTTGGCTCCGCCCACTATGGCCCAGCAGCAAGGCTTTCAGCCTGGACTCTCACAGGTACCACCCACCACCAGTGTTCCCCTCCAGCAGGATCAGCCTGTCAAGTCATTATCTTGGACAAATGTTTCTAGTAGTCTTATTTTCCAGAAGTTGAGATTGGTTAACACCCTGTTATTTGTTCCCTATAGCCCACAGCGGTGCAGCAGATCCCCATCCCTATCTATGCTCCTCTGCAGGGGCAGCACCAGCACCAGGCCCAGCTGAGCCTCAACACTGGACCTCCGGTGTCTCAACCTCAAGACCTCTTCAGCTCCTCCTTACAGCCCTACAGGTACTGCAGACTGCTTTCAACTCTGCAGCAATTTTATATGTAATGTTATATTTCAATATATTTACCACATGCTCTCTTCCCTTCACAGGTCTCAGCAGGCATTCATGCAGAACAGCATCTCCCAGACATCTCCCATGATGCTATCTGGGACGCCACTGCACAGTTACCCTGGAGTGCAGCCCCCAGATTTGGGCAAGCCTCAGTCCAACCTGGCCTTCCAGCAGACCTCAAACACCCAACACATCCCCATCCTGTTTGAGCCCCAGATGAATCAGCCATCTGGTATGGGAGGATCACAGCTGATAGACACACACCTACTGCAGGTCAGAATTTAATTTCGGCTGCTTGTGGCCTATTACATTTTCCTCTTTTCCACTTTTTCAGCCTGCCATCACCTTGATCTAAATTATGCTTTTTTGTGTGTGTGATGATCTGCAGCGTCAAGGAATGAGTCAGCACTCAAACCTGTACTCTGGACAAGTCCAGCAGCAGAGCAGCTACTACAGCTCAACACAAAGTCCCAGCTCTGGCCTACAGCAGGTGACCGTTCCTGTGCCAGGTTCACAGTTGTCTCTGCCCAACTTTGGCTCTGGTGGTGGTCAGCCGCTCTTGGCTTTGCCTCAGTCCCTTCCTCCAACCCCTCCCCAAGCCCCACCTCCCAGCCTCAACCGCCAGCCCCCCAGCAATCCGCCCTACCGTGGCCTTATTGGCCAGAATACACACAGTATGATGCAGCCTTCCAATAAGGTTTGTGCACAAATGCCCATTCACTGATAGACATGTTTTCTTTACTTTACTTTTTACTTCTGTTTATTTTTAAAGTTGTGTACTTCATGTTTAATTTACTTGTAGTAATCAAGTTAATGACTGTAAAACAGTCATATGTACATATGTTTGCTGCTTGACAAATATTCATTTTAGACCATGTTGTATATTCCTTCCATAACGTTTTATTTTTGTCACAACTTGTATTTGAACTTTAAAGATGTTGAAATTGTTTAGGACACCACAACACCATAGGACATAGAACATAGTTCTTTTCTTATATCATAATTGCAGGTATGCCATTACTGTATCACTCATGGGACGTATTGAAATGTGCATGCTTTTTTTTTTATCTGTTGTAGATGTGTGAGATGGATCTGAAGCTCTTCAGTGGTGGAATGGATATGAAGCCTGGAACTCCACCTGTCAGCGCCAGAAGCACTACCCCCACCTCTAGCCCTTATAGGTGTGTATCTGTGCATGCAAAGCCATCCAGCTTAAGGCCTAGACACACTAAGCCGACATCAAAGAATGAGTGGTGACTGAGGCCCTGTTTACACCTGGTGTTAAAATCCGTTTTGGTTGATCGGATCACAAGCAGACGTGGGAGACACATTCCCTTTTACACCTGGTGTTTTAATTGTCTTTTGTCCACTTTCTACCGTTTCTGTCGTGATTTCTTCGAGGGGAGGCTCTATGGGCGGGTAAATGTATGGCCTTTTTCAGATCTTTTGATCTAATGGACAAATTAAGCTCATGCAATTTACATATGAACAGACCAGAGACGAATGAAAAACCCATGGAGAGCATCAGCTTTCGTTTCTGCTCTGAGAGCCGCAAAATCCGGCTGAACGCTGTGAGTGCGTGTTAGAAATCAGGAATTTTTTTTTTTTTTTTTTATAAAGATTATGCTCACCATGGCTGCATTTATTTGATCAAAATACAGCAAAAAAGTAATAACTTTAAATTCTATTACATTTATAGAGAAATGTTTTCTATTTTAATTTGTTTTAAAATGTAATTTATTCATGTGATTCAAAGCTGAATTTTCAGCATTACTCCAGTCTTCAGTGTCACATGATCCTCTAGAAATCTTTGTAGTATGCTTATTTTGTATGCTTTTGATCTTTTTATTCAAAGAATCCTGGGGAAAAAAGTTTTCCACAAAAATATTAAGCAGCAAAAACTTTACAACATTGATAAAATAAACCATTATAAATTGAGCACCAGTAATTATTCAAAACTGAACACCAAATCAGTAGTTCAAATCAGAAGTTGTTTTAAATTGTAATCATTTCAATAATACAATTTTTACTGTTTTTAATCAAATAAATGCAGCACTGAGCATAAGAGACTTTTCAAAAGTGTTAAATCTTAATAATTCAAAACTTTTGACCAGTTCTGTACAAACATTAAAAAGCAAAGCAGCGCTTGCTTACTGTTTTTCCCTCGACTTTGTTGTTTGCTTGCTTTCGTCACTTCAGTTTTTCTCCTCATGGGTTGGTTCGCTAGGCTGAGCAGCCAATCAAAGTGATTTTCTCTCACTGATGGGCTCTGCTGACAATTCAACATGATCCATTGGCCAAAGAGCTGCAGACAGGGTCTGACTAGTGTCAATGGTGTAGAACACACCAGAGCAAAAACTAGACTGACAGATGCTCAAATACAGCTCATTGGCTGAAAAATAACTTTCGGCTTGGTGTGTCATGGCCTTTTTGTGCACTGGATGCATATCCATTATCTGTTGAGGGCACATTTTGTATGTTTTTTGGACAGCTTTCTTGTTTGTGTTCTCAGGGCGAGCTCCACAAGCCCCAGTAGTCAATCTAGCAAGATGAACAGCATGCTGTATCCCAAACAGTTCCAATCAGGATCTGCAGGAATGCGCATTGCTCAGCACTTCCCAGGACAGTTTAACCCACAGGTCAGCTACTACAAAGATTTTGGAAATCTTAATTCGATAACGCTGCTTGAGTATTAACGGTGGTTTCCATGTCTATCATGTGTACAGATGTTGTCTCAGGCCAACATGGTGTCTCCATTGGTGCGTCCACCCCATGCAAACTCCTTTCCTGGAGGGGTGCAGCGTTCACCCATGGGTCCACCTATGTCCCCTAATCTGAGTGGGGGTCTGATGCCCCATCCCAGACCTCAGCACCCTCCACGTGGACCTTCTGGTCCCCCATTAGCACCCCGCGGAACACATGCTGCCCTAAAAGCAGAACAGGACCTTAAGGTGAGCCTTGTGAATACATTAAAGTCAAACTGTGGTTTTGTTTTGTAACATTGCGTGTTTTATTGATGTCTTTCTGAGGTTGAAACACTGAGCGATTACTTTGAAACACGATACATTTCAGTAAGCTTATTGCGATTTATTGGATGGGATGCTAGCTAAGTTTTATTCACGCATCACCTTAAAATAGCAAAATTATCGGTAAAACCAATTATCGGTCGATCACTACTAATATCCAGTAGGGATGTGACAAGATCATGTGCCATGAGAATCTCGCAAGATTAAAATGTGACTAGATTTCTTGTCGAGGTGAAAAGCTGTCTCGCGATATTGCCTTGACTGAGTGTGAGGGTGAATTAGGATGGAACATGCCACCGCTATATTTACTTTACTCCTCCATTGTTGTTTTGTGTTTTATAGAAATAAAAACAATTTAATTCAGTTGGATAACGATCGCTTCAATACCATTCATTTCATCAACACGAGCTGCAGCACTGTATGTAGTGCAGCAGGAATCAGTTCACTGATGACATGAGTAAGATGAGATGACTGACAAGACCATGGCGGAGGATTCGTTGCGCAACAGAGCCTAAGCATTCTCGTATGAGGTCAAAAGTTCTCATATGAAATAATACAGAAAAGTATTTTTACTGCAGTCTTTTTACTGCATATGATAATTCATACTCTGAAAGTAGAACTGAAATGAAATTCATTACAAGATGAATAGTTAAAACATTTCAAATGCACCTGCAGACTATTTTTCTAGTCATGTATTTCATTATTGAGGATTTCTTAAAAATACGGTGTAAAAATCTTCTCGTTCTCGTGAGCTACCCGTCTTGTCACACCGCTAATATCCAGTCATGTGGCCTTTTGAATATTGAGGACAATTGGGGCTTTTGGGGTCACAAAAGGATGAGAACCACTTCTTTAGAAGTTGTATATGAGGGCACTTTCTATATTGGCTTTAAATGTTGATCTTTCTTTCACAGGCTAAACAGAGAGCTGAGGTATTACAGTCTACACACAAGTTCTTCTCTGAGCAACAACAGCTCAAAGCTCCAGTAAGCAAGTCCACCCGCATGGAAGGAGCAGGCAAACCCACCGACAGCATCACTTCAAATCACCAGGGGGCGCCATCCGACCGCACAGAGTCTGACAAACCTGCACCTCTAGCAACAACCAAACCCATCCGGACGGGTCCGATCAAACCGCAGGCCATCAAACCAGAGGAGGGCAAATAGTCGTTATTGCTTCAGAAAGGGCACATGGATGGAAGGATGGACTGAGAGGCCGGAGGCTTGGGGGAGGGGAGGGAAGAGGGTACGACGTCCTACAGCACCTGAAAGCGGCAGAGAAGTGTAGGCAAGTAGAGTAATGGAGGTTAATTTTACGAGGTGCTGTGCATTTCTCACACTTGCTGTGCCCTCATCCTTTTATCAGTCCATCCATTCTCTCCGCTGTGGATGGCATTACAGAGAAGGTGCCCCTCCATTGTGTGAACTGTGCATCCCCAGTGAACAATGAAGGTAGACATCAACAAAAGTTACACTTGCTGCTGAGAATGCCTTTTCTTTTTTTTTTTTTAATAGCAATTTGATTTACTTCTCACTTTCACATTTCCTCATGTAGAGAAACACATTTTAGGAAGGCAAATATCTCTTCTTTTTTTTGATTGAAGATGTTTTCACCAGTTTTTGTTGTTCCTGATGTTCTCGAGCAACAATGTTGAGGTTATGGCGATAAAGATGCAATGAAATGTCTACACACACACACACTCACATATAATTATAGTGTGTGTGTGTGTACACACGCTTCACTCACACTTACTTTCTCTTCAACCATGTGTATTGGCCTTAACAATACATAGAACGTCATTTCAGCAGATTAGGAATTGATTACCGACGTATCTGATTAATTCATCAATTGCAGTCTCCACTGTGAGCCTTCCCTCTTGCCTTCTCAGTCAGTAGTCTACGCCTGCAAGAATTGAAGATTGTGCGTTTGCGTGTGTGCGCAAAATAACCGTGAATCTTTAGCCAAAGGTTAGGCGTCAAGAGACCTGAAAACTTTTAGATGAATATATGATTTTGACAAAGACGGTTCAGCTTGGTCAACAGATAGTAGAATTATGATGGAAAATTTTCTTTTTTTGTAAACGGTTCCTCCAGACCAGGCCTATGTTTGATATGTCCTAAGCTTAAGCCCCTCCCCTTTTCTGTGAACAAGGACAGATGTAGACACGCCCACTTCTATAACTCCAGTCTTTCACCTTCCAGCCTCTCCACACAGCTCCCAACCATGCTGCTGACCAACTCTGACTCTCCTGACCAATCACTGCAGAGGAGGGGCAGGGTTTGGGTTGGGGTGAGTGGTCAAGCAATTGAGGTTCAGTGCTAAAGAGCTGCAAGTTTAGAAAGAGGAATGTTTGAGCGTAAGGCAGCCTAACTCAATGGGGGGTTTGGGGCAGGAGTGATGCAAGTTTTGAACAGAGGTTCCCAGATGTTTTGGACTACTCTGTTATGGTGACCACAGGCCTGAATATACAAGGTCTTTCTCCAAACCACTCCTCTTGGGTTGCTATCGCAAAGAAGGGGCCTACAGTTGAACAAGGGTTTCAGTATGGCCCCCCATTTCTTGTTTGTTTAGTAGGTATGAGAAACTACAAACAGAAGGGGAGGAGAGGGAATTGATGATTTTTTTTTTTTTTTTTGATTTCTGTTTTGTTTTACTTGTACAGGGGTTAAATCGCTGTATTAAAATATGTAAGGTCTTATTTACATTCTCCTGGTTTGGTTACAGAAACTAATAAAATAATATGCTGTAAAAAATAAAATGAGCTGTGGTCATGTTTGTTTTTTGTTTTTTGAGGCGCTAAATTCATTAACATACCTTAATTCATGCAATTTAAGCCAACACCACTAAAATTAAGACAGGCACACTTTAACTTTTGAAATCTTTATTCTCATAAGTTAATACACTTCTATAGCCACAAGATCCCAATCTTAACATCTAAAGCAGCACACGAGTCTTGAGGCAAATTCAAAAGAGAGAAGGGAAAATATTCATCATATACAGAGTTTTGATAGTATAATTGCATAAGGATTATAGCATGTATACAAGCAAAGGTTTTGTTACGGTTTAAGTTGCATACCTCTGTACAATCTAAGTCGAGAGGCAGGCTTAATGTAATTAATTGTATGCCATTATATTTCCCCCCCTTCCTTGAATTTATTCAGTGCCGTAAACACAAAAAGACAAGACATTACTTACAAAGGTAGAAAAATAATTTCTCTATTAACATGTTAAGTGGACAAAATCAATGAGGACTTAAATGTGGCCTCAATTTATTAATGATCCATTTATTATCATGATACATGATTAGATACTTTATCCATTTGGGAACTTGTTGGTCAAAGGAACATCTTTTTAAGATAAGTCCACTTATTGTGAAGATGTGCAGTATAGTCACTGGTATGCTTAATTTCTTTAACTGTTTTCTTGGGGGAAAAAAACAGCCTATATAAAATTATATTATCATTAAAATGTTATTTTCTGTTTTCATTATATATACGTACTGTTGGTGCTATTATTAATGTGACCAGCATAATTATGGTTGAATCTTGTCCAGTTGCCTTTTCATTCTAGATTGTCTTATCATTGTCAGTAAATCCAACAATAGCTGTCCCACTGGATGTTAAAATATTAAAATATTGCAAAATGCGTCTATAAGCTGGGGTGATATGGAAATTTACGCTGATTGCTTCGCTTTACTCCTGCTTGCCTAGTCTCACTTTATAAGACACAATGTAATAGTTATCCCAAGCATATAGCTTTCTCTGCCCTGGGTTGTAGTCTACCATGCTGTTGTAGCGATAGCGGTTTTTGAACGGCACTGAGATTGTTTTACCCTGGCTGGTTGCAGTGTCATACATGTAATTTATGGTGGTGTTTGGCGAGGTGTAACTAGCAACCGTGTACAGCTTGCCACAGATCATAAAAGCATTAGCCATGGAAGTCTTGCGGATTTTAGTCTCCCAGGTGCCCTTCACCTCCAAGTTGTAAGGGTCCAGCTGGGAGATCACAATAGCGCCCTTGGCTTTGTTGGTGCTGTATATGGCCCATAGACCATTCTCATCTACTGCAAGGTCAATGTCTGTGTAACCACCCCAGGAGTAGGGGAATTGACCATGGAAGCCAGCATGGGGAAGATCACGGCGGGCAGCAATGCTCTCGGAGAGTAGATCGTATCGTATAAGTGTGCGGCTGAGCCTCCGTTGGTAGTACAAGGAGCCTTTGTACATGGTGGCACCTGTGCTTTCCATAGATTCTGGCAAGAAGAGGACTTTGGTAGGAAACCCACGAGACAGCTGGTCCATGTTTTCATACCCAAAGAGTTGACGGACTTCTGCCCCTACAGCATCAATGCGCCATACCATCTCTGGACCATAAGGTTCCTTAGCTTCTGGGTCTTGCATCCAGACACCGTATTTACCTGCAATATTGTCAGCCTTACGGTGCACCTCAGGATCTTCTACCCACACCAGGTCACCACAGCCTGAAAGAAATCAAGAGATTGGACACTTGTTGGGAACATCGGATTGCCAATGACAGGTTGAAAGGAGACGCCATTAAAACGAAATCTGCTAAATATGGCTAAAGGTGGAAGAGAGGACACCTTGTCCTACCATTCCTACTAGTGTAAAAGATTAGAAGCATACTTACCCTTTCCTAAAATACCCTGTAAGAGAGAGGAACTGGGGGAAGGGATGCTTGGCAGAATTCAAAGGACTTCTTGGGAAAAACCCGAACCTTGATGTCTTTGTTTAGCAACATGGTCGCATCAAGTGATTCACATTACCATTTTGGCGCCTTACTAAACATACACACTCCTTTTATAAGCTAGATTATTTTAGACTTAAATGAATTGGTAAAAATAGCAGTATTTGTGTTAGTGCTGTCAGCAGGAATGACAGCTATGTGCACGGTATCATTTTTTCAGGCACCTGAGATGAACAGATGCAGGGGCATGGAGCATATATATATATATATATATATATATATATATATATATATATATATATATATATATATATATATATCAACATGACTTGACAGTCCAGCTAATGTCAGAGGACATCTTCTAGATAGTGTCTTTATTTGATAAAGACACCCTAGGGTTAGGGTGTGACTCTCACCTGAGATGTCCGTTGGACCTTCCAGATTTGGTGCAGACACCTCAGTGACCACAGCTGTCAGCTCTTGATATCTTGGATTTGAGTAATGCCATGCAGGATCTAGGAGAGCAAAAAGACAATTTCACATACTCAAATTGAGACATGCTTGTGAAGGTGTTGAGGTCTACATTTGTCAATCCTTCACTATCAGAATGGCAATTAGTGACCGTGGCATAGCAGTCAGTAACAAGAATATCAGAGAACTTGATCATTTATGTCAGCGCAGTTTGTTCACTGCTCGAGTTGCTATACCCTTGTTACACCCCCTACCTCTTAAACTGCTTGTGTCTCCTTGTGTATTCCCAGGGCTGGATACCAGGTGGGAAAGTGCAGGATCTAAAAGGCAAAGACACATGATCAATATGCTGTTTGCTGTCCCTTATTATCTGTTATCTCTAGACCACAAATGTGTAGATAGTCCAATCAAAAGGTTATAATCAGCACTAAAGTGAGATCCACTGGTATCCCAAAGTACGATGATGGAAGACTAAATGAGTAAAGTTGGACAGACTTATAGGCTTGGTATTGATCCTAAGTTGCCTGAGAGAGGTATGTTTGTTGGGATGCATGGTTTTGGGGGACTGGCAGCTCTACTGACAGTCAGGAATCTAACAGAAGGAAATAAACAGCCTTGAGTAGATTCCCAGCTGTCCCGGAGCCTGCCAGACTCCAGACCTCCCATTACACATCCGAAACTCAGACATGCACTCCAGCAGGGTCCACATACACACTTCCTGGTTAACAATCTCAAACAAAAGTGAAGCAGAATTAAAAGCTCTTGTCAATTATTTTTTTTTTTTTTTTTTTATAGGAAAGAATATCTTTTCCTACCCCAATTTGTGCATGACTTTGCCAAAAGTAAAAAACTATGGCTCTGTGGAGTTTTCAACATTGCTCAGTGATCTGACTTGTTAACTTTTGGCTCAACCAGCACCTGTTTGTCCAAAGTCCAAAAAATAGAAGAGGGTTGAGAAGGGGTGTTTTTTTTTTTATGTAGTTTTGTTTGGTCCTTCTAATGATGCAGAAAGGACCTGAGCAACTCCCACACACATTATCCTCACTCCTTTCATTTTATTGGCTAAATTACCTCCGTTAGGTCCTATGACAAACTATGGTGCCACATTATCATTAATGTCTGATCATGTGCTTACATGTTTACAGGCTTTTATAATGGCCCAGCTTTGAGACGTGAACATCTGAAGCTGACTTTGATTGATTGCTGTGACAAGGGATAAAAAGGTCTGCTCCTGCTGATGATGATAGCTTGCTCAGACCTGCAGTGGGAAGGTCTGTAGTTACTATCCTTTATCCCTGTAATCAACACATACTCACGGACACAGGTCTATGCATCTCTACAAGGCAACAAAAGCATGCAATTCCCAAGGTTTGTTTGCAGGTGTTTGTGCTTATCTGTATATTGTGCCTAATGGTTCCCCGAGAGACCAAGCAGAACTTCAAGAACCTTCCAGACCAGCTGGTAGTGTGTTGCATGCAAATTTATTTGGAAGAGTCTTCACATCTTAACATCTTGAAGACTTTGGAGGTTTTTTTTTTTAATGCTTTTGGGGTTTGCAAAAGCCGTGAAGCAGATGCCAACTCTTATTATAATTTTAAACGATAATTCCTTTCATTTAAAATATCGGAGTAAAGATTTCCAAAACATTTCAATCTCCAGAGGCACGCATTCGTATGTTTGTACTTAATGAGGTGACACTGACAACATTCATATGGTTGAATGGAACAGCGATCCTGATCCGTTTACATGTTCAGTTAGGCAGCTTCACTGTTCTGTAATTTTTTCTCATTAAAATGTTTTACACAATGAGTAGTACTTATAAAAATTGCCCCCCTTATTTAACACAGTGTTAAATGTTAGTCCAAGACGACTTCCATATCAGCCAGAGCAATATAAAGAAGTAATAAGTGCACCTTTGAACCGATGTAATTAAAGTTTTTGTATCCACTGGTAAATTACTGTTTATTCAGCCCCTTTCTCTGCTTGTGTATGTCTGCGCAGTAGGATATTTAGGGTGCAAACTGATTATGAACCTGAAAGCAAAACTAAATCCAAGAGGGTGAGGATGTGCGAGATGGATGGACTGTTTTCTTTTCAGTCTCAAAGAGCCGGAATCTGTCATCCTTTTGCAAAGAGGGTCTCCACAGTGCTTCTCTCCTCTGCCTTGTTAAACTTTCATGTGTGTTTTTTTACACAACGTATGGTGATGTTAAGAGCTGTGGTGCTGATCAAAGGTGTCGGTGTGAGAAGCAGAACAGATGTCAAATATGTCAGGATATGGATAAGAGGAACTGACGGGGAAAAATATACTGTATAACCTTTATAATACCAAGTTCATTTGGGACTTTTTTTGGTGCGAGTTATTTGATATTACCTTTTTTTTTTTTTTTATAGAACTGTGGTTATAAAATTAATTATTCAGTAAATTTCAATAACGGAATATGTCAGTAAAGCTTAACCAAGACATGTTTTTAAGGTACCAACATCAGATTTAATCCAGCACTAACAACCCCAGCGGAGATCAGTTACCCCTGACCTCCACCCCTCCTCATGCAACATCAGTCAGGGGTCTGCTGGGAGCTGTCAGTAAGACTTAACTGCAGAGTTTTAGCTGTTTTACTGCTTCAGCCGCTTGCCCCCAACACCCTCATGACTCTTTTCAGTCTTTCGCTCATATGTTGACCTGCTCTTATAATATATGACAGGGGGATGTCACCTAGTTCAACTCTGATCTATCTATACTGTTCAAAGCTGCTTTAAAATGAACACAATGACCTGCTCACCTATCCCACCCGAAGTATGACTCGCATTTCCAGGCAGGTATAATGTGGAAATACACACATAAACCAAAAGAGTCTGTTCCAAGGTGCCAGCGACTCTAGAGTAGCATGCCATATGCTCAAACCCCCTGCTTTCCCAGACACCACACCTGTTTACAATCACAGCTCCGTTGCATTTTAAAAACTTCAGTAGTCACAAAAGTAAGATTACAAGTTAGTGCATATTTTGCTTGAGCATTTTCCATCATTATATTGACAAAACAAAGTGTGAAAGATCACTAATACCCACTTTTATGATGAATTTACAAGTCATAAAAACGTGCAACAATTGTACCTTTAGGGGTACAAGAGCTTGTCACTGGGACAGTACCCTTAAAGGGAGACTTTTGTACTATATTTATCCCTAAAGCATGCATTTTAGCACCTAAACCCTTTGCAAGTAAATAAGATACAAAGGTCTCCCTTTGAGGGTACTGTCCCAGTGAAAAGCTGTTGTACACATAAAGGTAACAGTTAGGCACATCACAAATACAGTATATCCCAAGCTGAACATTTTTTTAAGGTAGTGAACATTTGGCTGATAATTTTGGTTGCGTGAAATGAACTTTAACAAAATATCCCCTGACAATTTTCTTTACAAAAAGTGCTTGGTTGTCACTACTCACCTGATCCTGGTCTGAAGCTGTTGTCATTTTGCGGCACTCTAGGAGGAGGCGGTTGCACACAGGGTCTGCTCCTCAACCTCTCAGCCTCCTGCCGGAGCTCTTCCATCCTCTGCTGCAGATCCTGAACCTGTCTGTCCAGTCTTTGCTTCTCTCTCTGGAGCTGAGCGTTCTCCCCCATCACCTGGTTGTAAGTGTCCTGGAGACCTGACCGAGATCCAGAGCCCTGTGATGACTCTGACACGGCTTGCCCTCCTACGAGACGTGCGACTAGCGCCTCTAGCAGCCCCAGACGGGACTTCAGGGCCTCCATCTCGGGACTTGAACCTGGTGATGGACAACTGGCCTCTGTAGGGCTGTCCACCGTGAAGGTGTATTGACAACGGCCATTGCCGGCATTCGCCCGACGAAAACTAGCACTGCTCTGAGCCTGGGTGCCCATGAGCAGGCAGGAAACACACAACACGGCCAAAAACCACATGTTGAGGTGGGTACCTGGAAACTTCTTTATCTGATGCTCTTCTTACAGGAAGGTTTTACGCAGAGGTGACTACTCTTTCTGTGGATCACTCGTCTGCCCTGTCCTCTTTAGCTCCGACACTAATTTGTTCTTTCCCTTTCACCTCACAAGCGTAACCGGAGCCGCTCACTTCTCTGGATGACCTCTCACCTGAGTCTTTTCAATCTTTTCCTCTCGGTTATGCAAAAGGTTGCCTTTGAAGGGCTGGTCAGAGTGTCTCGTTTTGATTGGTGGCTGATGTCTGCGATCCCTCGGTTTGTCTCTTCAGGTTTGGAGGCAGTTTGTCTGAGTCCGGGGCACATTACGCTGGGACTTATTTATACAGTCAGGGAGGAAAGGAAGGGAGGGAGGGAAAAAGCGAGAGACTCAGAGAGGGACGGAAGAAAAGGAGGGATGCTGTGTGCTTGAGGGATTGCCCCAACAAAAAGATCCTTCTAGAGTTCTTTCTTTGCCACCTCCTCTTGGAGGGCATATCGGAGCATGTGTGGGATGGTTTGTGTGCTGTTTGTTTAGCTTTGTGTGCAGGAATGCAGAGGTGACCACAGGTGAACAGGGTTATGGTTATGTTAATTACATATGTAATGTGCCTACCAAACTCATTAGATGTGTGTGATTTTCAATGGTAACTACTGGGGAGAGCATACCTTTCTGCTGCTTTCTAATTCGGGTGTTGCGGTGTATGTGGTCCTATCAGTTTGCTGCTGGTGATTCACAGCCAGGGGATCTCGCTGTGGGGAACCCAAGACAGGCTGTTAAGAGGGGGTAGATTTGGATAGAGTTACCCCAACCGGATCCAGTCCATGGGAGAGGTCCACAGTATTGGTTTACATGTTGAGCTTAGCTAATGGGGTCAGAATGTGACGCAAACAGTAGCAGGGGTCAATGCATGTTGGAGGTGTGTGTTAGTGATCTTGTTGATGGCATTTGTAACAGTTTAACGTAACACGAATAACAGCTTCAGTCTTCAGAATCGTGCTCCCTTGCCCATTTCTCGTTCTGTCGCCAACCTTCACAATCCCTCGCTATTTAGTTTCCTTCTTTCTCATTTACTTATGACATCCAGCTGTCATTTCCTCCACAGTTCATCACCTCACCCTTTCAATAGGTCTGTCACTTGCTTTTGTTAGTTTACTTTGTAAACATTGGCTCAAAACACTTTCACACTCTTTTATCTATAATGTGGCCCAGATGGCTGAGGACTGGAATCTTTCTTCATGGTGGCCATTCATTTTGTTTTGTTCGAATGTGCGTGAGAAATTTGAATTTCTTGCCTGGCTAAGAAAACAAATATCTGGTATATACACACTATTCCTTGCTTCTGACAGTGTTTATAAACATTCTTACTTAATCCTGAGACCATTAGTCTTGTTTTCTTCTGGTGAAATGTTAAAGAATGGATATGTATGTATGTTTTGTATAAATGTGTCATCCATTCTATACAAAATAAGTAAAGGTAAGATGGCCTTCTGAACAATCTGCATTTACATGCAATGATACAATGCATATCTAGTTTAGCATGTACATGACGAATATGCATCATCCAATATATTATTAGGGGAAATATATAAAAATATTGCCTAAAATATTTTCAACTGTACAACAATTACATTTTAAAACAGGGATGTAATCATAAAATTGGCTCTAAATTTAGATTTAACTATTCTACTCAATTAAGAAAGTTACCAATTTTAAAATTCCATTAAATTATTTACATAATAAATATGTTTAAAAGGGCTTTTAAAGTTACTGACATGCAACTAGCCAGGACACACCTTGACAGGCAACTTCTTCTTACAAAACTGTGTTGATGTGAGTAATGGTCCCAAAAAGTATTATACAGATCACATTTAAAAAAAAAAAAAAAAAAAAAAAAAGAATTGAATTTCACTGTATGACAAAATATGAAACCAAGTTACATCTGCAAACGAATGATGCCAGATCATTTCTTTTTAACTTTTCGGAGCAATTTGCAATTACTTTTATCAAAAAGGTGCTAAGGTGGTTTTTAGTAGATGTCAGTTCTCTTCAAGTTCGCACAGCTGTCTTAGAGTAACCACAGGAGTAGTTCATCACATACGCTATGTTTGACATTCACAAAGTGTCCAAATACTTTTTTGTCTTGATTTTGAATATCTGTTGTTTTATAATCTTGTTAAACTTGTTTTTGTGAAATGTTTTGCTTGAAAAGGGTGCTTGAGGTCTTAAAAATAAATGTCACTTGGTTTAATATTTTGTTATATAATGTTATGACATCAATACATCTTAAATGTGGCTAAATACATTTTGGGGCTGGAAGTTTTAACATCTTAGTTTTGTTTTCAACAACTTTGCTCGTAACCTTCTGGCCGTTCTTCTGGACCACCATCAGAGCTCTCAAATTTCACCTTGCAGGCTTCATTTCACCTATTACCACATCAGATTTATGGGAAGATTAAAGAAACACTGTATATTTACAAGACTATGCCTGCAAACTATATCCAACTAAATCCTTTATGTCAAACACTCATTCTGTGGCAGTAGACACTGACAATGAAGGTTATAGAATCAAAGCTTACTTTCCTTCAGTCAATCCAGTTAATATCTGCAGTCCTATTCATGTCATTTACAAACTCCATACAGACATAGGTTACTGATTTATGATATCTGTCACAAAAGAGTATGAAACATATAATGTGTGACCTTTTGTTTTCAGTATTGAACAGATTTCCAGCAAGTTCAGAACCGTAAATCTGCAACAAACCCTTCAATAGTATTTATTGACTGAGCAACTTACACACACACACACACACACTATCAGTCAAAAGTTTGGAATCGGTAAGATTTTTAATGTTTTTAAAAGAAGTTTCGTCTGCTCACCAAGGCTGCATTTATTTAATTAAAAATACAGTAAAAACAGTAATATTGTGAAATATTATTACAATTTAAAATAACTGTTTTCTGTTTGAATATATTTTATAAAGTAATTTATTCCTGTGATCAAAGCTGAATTTTCAGCATCATTACTCCAGTCTTCAGAGTCACATGATCCTTCAGAAATCATTCTAATATGCTGATCTACTGCTCAAGAAACATTTATTGTGTATTGTGTAAAATATTTGTGTACAATATTTTTTTTTCAGGATTCTTTGATGAATAGAAAGCTCAAAAGAACAGCATTTATTTGAAATATAATCTTTTGTAACATTATAAATGTCTTTACTGTCACTTTTGATCGATTTAATGCATCCTTGCTGAATAAAAGTATTAATTTCTTTAATTTCTTTTCAAAAAACTAAAACTAAAAATTCTTACTGACCCCAAACTTTTGAACGGTAGTGTATAATGTTACAAAAGCTTTGTATTTCAGATAAATGCTGTTCTTTTGAACTTTCTATTCATCAAGCAATCCTGAAAAAAAAAGTACACAACTGTTTTCAACATTGATAATAATCATAAATGTTTCTTGAGCAGCAGATCAGCATATTAGAATGATTTCTGAAGGATCATGTGACACTGAAGACTGGAGTAATGATGCTGAAAATTCAGCTTTGATCACAGGAATAAATTACCTTATAAAATATATTCAAACAGAAAACAGTCATTTTAAATTGTAATATTTCACAATATTACTGTTTTTACTGTATTTTTAATTAAATAAATGCAGCCTTGGTGAGCAGACGAAACTTCTTTTAAAAACATTAAAAATCTTACAGATTCCAAACTTTTTACTGGTAGTGTATATAAAGAGGGATAAATAATGTTCTATTGCAACTATATATATATATATACAGCTTCAAAGGGCTCTACACGATCCCAGGGTCTTATCTAGCAAAACAATCGGTCATTTTCTAAAAAAAAAAAAAAAAATTTATCAGCCACAATTGGTCAAAAGGTCATGCGTGATGTAGGCGGAAATACGGCAGTAGGGTGAAAAAAAAACTCCATGTCATTTTCTCCTCCAACTTCAAAATCGTCCGACATCGTTGTTTTACCTTTTTTGTAAAGGGCATTTGGCTTAGTCTTTGCATGTTCGCTTTGTAAACACTTGCTCAGTACTTCCACCTATGTCACGCGTGTCCTTTCCAACATAATTACGTAATGCATGGCGCATTGCAGAGCAGTGCAAGACAAGCATTTGTGGTTAAAAAGTATATATATATTTTTAGAAAATGACCAATCATTTCACTAGATAAGGCCCTTATTCCTCATCTGGGATCGTGTAGAGCTGTGAACCCCAGTGAAGTCCACTATACGGAGAGTGTTTTCCTCAAAAACCTTAATTTATTTTCGACTGAAGAAAGAAAGACATAAACATTTTTGGATGACATGGGGGTAAGTAAATTATCAGGACATTTTAATTCTGAAGTGAACTAATCCTTTAAGTAAATTTGGATGTATACTTTGGGACGGCTTCAGTCTGCACCGAAGGCATCACCAAAATTGTTTGATACTTCAAAAAAATTCATGATGTCCTTCATACAGTCAAGATTTCCACTTCCTGCAACAGCAAAGGTTTGACCATGGAGAAGGTGTTCTTCTGCTCAAAAGCTTTGCCTTATTTGCACCAGTTTGGTCACATCCCTCAATTAAACATTCTTCCAGAGCTCCACAAGTGAATGAATTTTAGCATATTCAAATCAGCTTTTTATTTTCTTCTTGTTCAAGAGATGCATTCGGCAAGATGTCCCAACACAAAGGCCATGCTTGTCTAGTGTTCTTCTTATACTCTGCATTGACATGTTTTTCCTCCTTTCATTAGGTCATCTTGCAAGTCTTTGGCAGTAAATTGAGGGTTTTTCTCATTGCTCTGATCAAACATTTAATAACCTTAACAATATTGTTCTTTTTCCCTCAAAGTTTTTCATGCAAAAAATGACTTTAAAATGTCTCTTATGTTTGTGAAGGATCTAAGACTATTTTCAATGGGAAACACACACACACACACACAATTAAGATAGCTTGCCTGGGGAGAAAGCGGAAGAACCTTAGTTACGCAACTAATAAGAGACGATCTTCATGGCAGCGATTAAAAACTGATTGGAGAATTTGCTGTTGCAGAACAGAACAGCATGACCCTCCAACAAAACTCTAGTTAAGTAGTTCCATGTATAAATGCACAAAACGTTATGGCACCTCAAGTCATGCGTCTTGGATCAGATTTACAAATGAAAAGGAGGGACATAGCCATATCTAGAGATGAGAATATCATATAGACTTTAGCAAGTTAGTAAAACACCCAGAACATCCCAGTAACCACATGACTACATGCTTAAAAATACAAAACAAAAACCATTGAGAACCTACTTTTGCACCTGCAAACAGTACTCACATTACCTAGTAAAGTGTAAAAAAAAAAAAAAAAAAGCCTAATTATTTGTACTTTTCCTTTCTGATACATTACGACTTCACTGGAAGTGATGAGCCATACAGGGATGGGGACTGATGGGAAATAAAAGGCATGCAGAGCCTTGGATACTGGAAGTTCATTGTCCAAAATTGGTTACTACAGATGGAGTGAAGCCATCTGCCATGAACACATGGGAACCAGAGTGCATGACTGAGATGAGAAGAACAGACAGAGATATAAAAATGCAGGAAAAGAGGGATAAAAGACTGAAAGCAAAGTAATTCAGTGTGAGGAATGTAATGATATTTAAAGGGGAATGAAAACAGATCTAGAGGAGTAAAACTCAGGAGCTGGTGTTTGAATCAGACCTTTAAGAGCTGACCAGGGAGTTGATTTTCAATATTAAATAAGGAAATACAGTACTTAGTTCTATAAAAAGACTTAATAATAAACCATATATGCAAAACAAAACTATTAGTGAAGACGAGAGATTTACCTTGGAAAGTATAGTTCAGGTCACCAGAGTTACGCTATATATGTATATAAATGCATTGAGCTGGTCCTCATGTAAATTAATTGCCAAACATGAGCCAGGAGAGGTCCTCAAGTAAAACCATAAAATGCACAGTGTCTTTTGAAGCATCATCAAGTCATGAAAGTTAGGGACCATTCTACGGAGCCACTAAAGAGACTATGGGAGGAGAAATTTTATTATTTCAATGCTTTTGCGTTGTCATGCAAATATACTGATTGAAATATGTAGAATGAAAAACTATATTTCAGTGCTTTTGCGAACGAACGCAAAGTTTGCAATAGTTTTGCGAGAGAACAAAAATGTATTGTGAGCGAATGCTTGGGGGAACACAATACTTTTGCGAACGCAAAAGCATTCAATTCTAATTTTTACTCCCATCTCATTTTTTCCTTCACTATGTCCCCTCTATACCATACATACAGAATGCGTTTTTGCCTTTAAAAACATGAGATGCAGGCAGAGGAAACATACAGAGGAGACCATTGCGTTAGCCTGAAACTTTGCATTCGCTTGCAAAACAACTGCGTTCCCCCGAGAAACTTTGCGTTTGCTTGCAAAAACCATTGCATTAGCCTGAAACTTTGCATTCGCTCGCAAAACCATTGCGTTAGCCTGAGAAATTATGCATTCGCTCGCAAAACCATTGCGTTAGCCTGAGAAATTATGCATTCGCTCGCAAAACCATTGCGTTAGCCTGAGAAATTATGCATTCGCTCGCAAAACCATTGCGTTAGCCTGAGAAACTTTACGTTTGCTCACAAAACAATTGCGTTCCCCCGAGAAACTTTGCGTTCTCTCGCAAAATCATTGCGTTGGCCTGAGAAACTTTGCATTCGCTCGCAAAACAATTGTGTTCCCCTGAGAAACTCTGCGTTCGCTCGCAAAACAACTGCGTTCCCCTGAAAACTTTGCGTTCAGCTGCAATGCTTTCTGAGAGAACCAAGAGAAATTTTCTGATTGGCTTCGTTTTGTGATTGTCACGTCCTGTCCGGTTTCTGCGTTCGGTGTGGACCGTGAACAGCTATCTTGTTTCTCACTGAAATCTTTATGTATCGCACCTGACTCAAACACAACACATCCATCAGTTTTCCCGTCTCGCTCGTCTTTCTCTGCAGTGAATCAGATCAAATGCCCTTTAAAATCACTTTATTTCAAATGCAAGATTATTTCACAGTCTCCCAATGGGAAGTCAATGCTGACTTACATTGGGAATAGATATTTACAAATAAATACAACAAAGAAAAAAAACAACAGTCATTAAAACAATATGGATTAAAGTTTACAGATGGGTTCAGGTTACCTTCAGTAAGTCAACCAAATCATCATCACACAACTATTACATTACTTACCAATAACAAGCTGTTAAAATTACACCAGTGAAGTTAACTACAATTTTTACATAAACCATTTTACAAGCATGGTGAGCTGTGAAAAAAGCTGAAAATAATGTCTTCATATTAAAATAATATGAACTCAACACAATTAACCACAATCAATTAAAACTTTGTTGCCAAAAATGAAAAAAAATTTAAGCAGGTAATAGCAGCAAATATTAAGTAACATTACTTGTTGCCTTTCAGATTTGAAGTATACCCAATGTTTTGTCCATGTTAAAACTTACAGAAGTTATACAGACAGATGATGAGATCACAGCCATGATGCAGCGTGACATCATCAGGTTTCCTATTTGGCCCCGCCCACCTGAGAAGACAGTATTTCATAGACCTACCTATGTGGGAATTAGACCCTGTAATTGTTAAATGTACGTGCGCATCATGGTGTAAGCAGAACGGCTCTAACGTATAAATAACTATAAAGAGGACATCAAAGTACTACCAGAATGCTGGGCTAAATTTTTTTCTCTGTGTATAGTAAATCTTTAATTTGTCTTACTGAATGCATATACAACAAAATAAATAACCATTGTGTTTGTGCGCATACAAGAGATTGGTCTGCACCTGTGTTGTGCCTTCATTGTAAGATCTTGATATGTTGCTTGACACGCACGAAATAAACTCTGCCCCTGTTTATGTTTCCAGGCCCAGCCAAAATAGGCAAAAACAGTGGACAGCCCAACCCTGTGCAGCGCCCCCTCTGGTACGGAGGAATGACAGCAGAAAGATGAGGGAGAGGAGGGAGGATGAATACATTATGCCTCTAACCTCCCAGCCAAACACTATTTATACCGCAAGATCACAGGAACTGCAAAAAAAGAAGGATGCAAATTCAAGAGAAAGAAAACCTGAAGTCAAATACTCCTCAGCATAAAGCAAATGGATTGCACTGAGTTCATGCTTGCATAAAGAAGAGTGTGCGTTTGTGTGTGGAGTGGAGTGGACTTACTGATTATGATAAGGAGAAGGATGACCACTACCAACGCTACAATCATTTTCATCTGGGGACAGAAAAAAAAAAAAAAAAAAAAAAAAAAAAGATATATAGTGTGAACAGGTCTAAAGTAGTGCATATTTCTGAAAAAATATCTTTTTACAGAACATTTATGGAGCAACATATTTTGTGGGATAATAAATCATAAAAGTAGCATGTTTTGTTTTGTAAAAATCAAAAATGTATGAGGTAGCAAAAAGCCCCCAGAGCTGGTACAAATACTCCAGCTAAAACAATATGTTTTGCATAATATAATAATATATATTATAATATAATATAATAATAATGATAACTTGCATGTGTTTTGAAAATGATAAATTAAAACGATTTTATTTATAAAAAATTATTTACTTTTATTCCATACACTTTCATTAAAATGTTAATTTTAAAGGGTTAGTTGAAAAACTTTTGAAAATTCTGTCATTTATTACTCGCCCTCATGTCGTTCCACACCCGTAAGACCTTCGTTCATCTTCAGAACACAAATTAAGATATTTTTGATAAATTCCGATGACTCAGTGAGGCCTGCATTGCCAGCAAGACAATTTACACTTTCAATGCCCAGAAAGCTACTAAAGACATTTAAAACAGTTCATGTGACTACAGTTGTTCAACCGTAATATTATAAAGTGACAAGAATACTTTTTGTGCACCAAAAAAACAAAATAATGACTTTATTCAACAATATCTTGTGATGGGCGATTTCAAAACACTGCTTCATATGGCTCTGAAGCTTTACGAATCTTTTGTTTTGAATCAGTGGTTCGGAGCGTATATCAAACTGCCGTTCCACACCCGTAAGACCTTCGTTCATCTTCGGAACGCAAATTAAGATATTTTTGTTGAAATCCGATGGCTCAGTGAGGCCTCCATAGCCAGCAATGACATTTCCTCTCTCAGGATCCATTAATGTACTAAAAACATATTTAAATCAGTTCATGTGAGTACAGTGGTTCAATATTAATATTATAAAGCGACAAGAATATTTTTGGTGCGCCAAAAAAAAACAAAATAACGACTTATATAGTGATGGCCAATTTCAAAACACTGCTTCAGGAAGCTTCGGAGCGTTATGAATCTTTTGTGTCGAATCGTGATTCGGATCGCGTGTCAAACCGCCAAACTGCTGAAATCACGTGACTTTGGCGCTCCGAACCGCTGATTCGACACACTGATTCATAATGAACGAAGGTCTTACGGGTGTGGAACATCATGAGGGTGAGTAACAAATGACATTATTTTCATTTTTGGGTGAACTAACCCTTTAAAGTTCACTAGCATTTGCATCCTTTTGTGCCGATACAAGTTGTAATGTTACGTCTATATTATGTTTCTAAGTTATCTGATTAATATCATAGGATGTGTCATAGAACGGGCTTCAGTTT
Organism: Hypophthalmichthys nobilis; assembly: GCA_037950665.1. Taxonomy (NCBI): domain Eukaryota; kingdom Metazoa; phylum Chordata; class Actinopteri; order Cypriniformes; family Xenocyprididae; genus Hypophthalmichthys; species Hypophthalmichthys nobilis. The sequence continues at coordinate 28,200,784 of CM075469.1, forward strand.
ACTGGCATAAAGTCACTCTTCACCTCAAGCAACTATTCCTTTTAGAGGCTTCCTTATTAATAACATTGCTGCATCATAATCAATCTAACACTGTTCTAATCACATTTTCATGTTTTCATAGACAGGTTTTCATGTCATATTTTTATTTTTAACATTCATTTTCCTAACAGTCTTCAGATATTTTCATTATCTTTATGACGGCCATGCCCCGCCCCCCGCACACAACAAACTTCGTACACTGCTCCCTAATCATTTAATATACCTTTACAGTAGCATCAATAAATATATTTTATTACATATGACTAATATTATATTTTTTAAATATGATGGCTTCATTATAAATGCCAACTTAATAACTGATATTGAGCATTTGATCATGATCTAATCATGTCAAGTCAACAAATGGAAAACCCAGACTTACCCAGTTATTTATCAAGTCAATCATTGTGCACCCCTAACACCACACTTCACATATTCTTCAGTTATTAAAAAACTTGATTTAATTACTTTGAACAAAATTGAAAATCATCAATTGAGACTCATTACCTCAACAAAAAATTGTGTTCCATGGTGAAATGTGAATGGTTTAGAGGAAAATAAAATCAAATATAATAGTTTCGACACCCATAGAGTGATTTTACACAAAAGCAATGACCCTTCTACATGTGGTAGATTATTCAGGATGGAGGCTCACCTTCATGTCTCTCCACCACATCCTTCTATGCAGATGCTTGGCTCTACTGCTGAACGCTGAAGCATTGTCCGATAGGCTTTCTGAAAGTCATGTGACATAAGAGAATCAGTACTAAGGTTTACTTCCATGCATGTGTGTTATTATGTAATGACATACACTCGTAACCAACTGAGACTGTTTTTTTTTATCTTTGTCTCCTAGAGATGCTTGTTGACTTTCATGATGCTGTTTTGAGATGTTACAGCTCTGCAACATGAAACCAACTAATAACGTTCAGCCTCATTGGTGCAAAAACAAGAATCAATAAAGCTGAGCTCATACCAGCTGCCATTCAACAATCCCACAGAGGATGACTGTGTGTACAGCCAGAAAGAACGCAGGTTCCCTACTAATTACAGATGCATTAGTTTGCATGATTCATGAAATCAGTCTTTTGTAACAGTCTATGGATTCACCTTTAGGACTAAGCAAACTAAACAAGGCAACAGTATATTGTTTACTTAATCATTTGTCCATCCTTATGCATGATGCACAAAGGCAGCACTGCAGGCAACATATGGAAAACGTTCCCCTTTGTGAGTGACAATGTCTTCCAGATGTTGCACTAAAGCTACTTGATCTCCATTTGCAAACAAAGAGGTGTTGTTTTTTAAATGGAAACAATGGATACAGATACTAAAGCCCCTTTCACATAAACAGGGTCAGAGCTTCGACGCATCTGCCAACAGACGCATCATGCTTCACTTGGACCTCCACATAAAAAGTGTTGCAATTTCAGCAAGGCAGCAAAATGCGGAAAGTGTAGTAAACAGAATAAAAATGTACTTGAGCTCATAACATTTTTGTTTTGATTTTCATACCGACATGCAGGGGCATTTCCTCTGAGGAGGCAAGGGAGGCAGTGTGTCCCCCAAAAAAACTGGATGAGAAAATGATCGATATTACAAAAATAAAACAATGCAAATATTACAAAATTTGACATTAAAAAGTGTAAAAGTCACTTGTTTTTATAAAGTAACACTGTCCAACTGCATCTCTCTTGCCTCCCCTGAGCCCACTAAGTTTTAACAGATCCCCTAAATGTTTTCGTGCGTATTCTCGAATTGGCCTGAATTAAGAAAATGATGCCATTAATGGGAAAACGAATTAAAAAGTAAGTAAACAACTCAGCCGCTTTGTCACGTGAAAATCAAACTTGAAATGGCCTGAAAACATGATGACTGAGGGGGTTTTTAGTGAGCAATCAGCTTGGGGAAATTAAAAGTACATCTTTGTGTGTGTGTTGGTGACCAGTGTGTACAAGCTTGATGATGGATGAAAATAAGTTGACTATCAAAAAGAAAAGCTGAACATTAGTTCACAAATAATATATATTGTTTAAATTGTTACTGCCTTTAGTTATTTTGGAATAAATGTAAAAAATGCATAAAAACCCTAACTTGATGAAATTTATACTAATTTTAATAAATAGAACATTACATAGTTAGTGTAAAAAAAAAAAATATATAGAATTGTATTTGGTCTCTCTTTTTTATGTATTGTTTTTTCTTTTTTTTTAACCAGGGAAATTAAGTGTAACAGGGAAATACATTTACATTGGTCATATACAAAAGATTGAGGACTTTGCCTCAACATTTTAAAGGTGTACTCACACTAGGCGCTCTGAACCGTGCCCGAGCGCGTTTGACCCCCAAAGCCCGGTTCGTTTGACAAATGTGAGTGCTCCGTCCCGTGCCCGGGTGCGGTTCATTTAGCCGGCCCTGGACCGCTTGGAAGAGGTGGGCCAGAGCGCGGTTTGCATGCAGTGTGAGCGCTAACCGTGCCAGAGCACGGAACAGTTACTACTTTTGTGTGCGCTGCTGTCATCATTATGATGGCAAACATCTTTATTACTACTCTGATAGTACACTTATCAATTCATGTAATTAATTCGAGTGTATTTGGGTTTATAATGGTTCTGATTCTCACCTTATTGATGAACAGGAATTGTAGTTTGCGAGTAAAGCTGCAAATTCCTCCATTAACGTCAGCTGCCTTCGTAATAATTCTCTGATACGTGCTATTGAAAATCGCTGCGCGGCATAAATTATAAATAGCCTATATATTAGGCAGTATCTTAGCGAAAGTGCATTTCTCCCTGTTTTCTTCCATTCAAAAAGTTGCATCGTATATGACGCAAGCGTGCTTTGGCCTGGAACGTTAAGTGCAATGTGAGTGCAGGCCAGCGGGGCAGGGGGGACAATCGCGCTCGAGCTCGGTTCAAGGCAACCGCGCCTAGTGTGAGTACACCCTAAAACACCACCGCACACCACTGCCGACGTAAAAATACATGTACATTTTCAGTAATAATTGTAAGTTAAGCAGCATAGATGTACATTTTCTGCATTTTTTTTTTTTTTTTTTTAAGTTCAGCAGCACAGAGGGTCAAAGTTTTTTTTTTTTCAGCTTGATGCCATCCAGTTATTTTACTGTAAGTTATGCACTATTATAGTATTTATTAATATTTTTAATTAGCTTTTCATGTTTTCAGTTTTAATTTACATTTTTATTAGTTTTTTATTTTCTTTTTAAATATTTCAATTTAGCTTTAATTTAGTTTTATTTCAGTTTACATTTTACACTACAACTTCAACTTGTTTATATGTTATATGTGTGTTTATATTTATATATTTCTAATTTCTTGGTTGCACTGAAAAATAATTGATGTTAACAAACGGAAACTTGACTACATTAGTTAACATTAACAATGAACAATACGTCTACATCATTTATCAATCTTAGTTAATGTTAATTTCAACATTTACTAATACATTATTTAAATTAAAAGTTATATTTGTTAATATTAGTTAATGCACTGTGAATAAACAATGAACAATTCATTTTTACAAACATTAACAAAGACTAATAAATACTAAACAAATGCTAATTGTTAGCTCACATTGGCTAATGCATTAACCAATGACCTTATTGTAAAAGTGTTACCCATTTTTGAAGTTTTGTAAGCTATTACCTAATATTTATGTTTTATTTTTTCAGATTTGTTTAAATTAACAAAATATTTTTAATTATTTAGTTTTAGTTAACATTAACAACACTGCTTTAAACTTTCCTCCACTGAATCCAATGCACTGAGGAACACTGACACTGTGGCACTATCACAACATAATTTCATGTTACATAATATTTATGTGAGTATTAAGGTATCTGAGCATCCCTAGCAGCAAAAAAACAGACACACTGGCTCAACCAGTGGAAACCATCATAACTCTGTAGCATGGAAATTTCACATTTTCTCTTTAAAATCAAATCAATGCAATACTACAAGATCTGCTCATACTTTTGAACTCTGAACACAGTGGCTCCTGTTACCAGAGTTTCATCAACATACACGTCTCAAAGTGCTTTCAGGAGCACACACGTGCCTTTGTCTTGGGGGAAGCAGAGCTTTAACCAGCTTCAGTTCACTTGACTCCAATATTTAATGTTATGAGACTAGTAACTAATCTCAGATCAGCCTGGATCAAACATTTTTCAGTTTATTTTTCACATCTGGGCCTGAAATAAGAAAAATAACACACCACTTTGTGGGACACAGGACATTTTACCCACTCCCCTGACCATATGTCCCCTGGCAGTTCCCAAACGGAATAACAGAAAAGGGACATGACTCACTAGGATCAGGTATTATGAAATCAAAAACTAACAGAAGGGTTTATTCATGTGGCATTGGGATTCAATACACTTTCCCCCAGTTCTCTGGATCAAATTTGGTTAAGTGTAGTGAGCTGGTGAATATGTTTGATTTGGAATAATATTTTGTTTACATACGGCTTCCCAATCTATTCATGTGCTAATAAGCGTTGGCCCTGAAATGATTCACATATGCTTTGCGAATCTTTCTCCGATTCTTTTAATTTCCAACTGAATTAAAATTGGGTGCTAACATTCCAAATTTAGCATATTTCCACCAACATCAGAAAAAAATGAACTTGAGCAGGTTTTTTGAGCAACAGAAGATCTGTTGTTCAAAAACTGTGATATTTCGAGAATCATTTTTAATCATTTTAATCCCTTGAACCCAATAGAATCACCAAGTGCCTAAGGATTCATAATGTGCTGTCCACATCCATCTTACCAGACTTATCCTGCAACTCATCCAGACGTTCCCCACGTTCTATCACTTTGGAGATGTTCTCCTGCATGACGTCAATGACCTCGTCAACTTGAGACTGCACCCTGAAGGCCACCAAGACAGAGAAGACAACATGAGAGAACAATCTGGTGCTTCCATTTGATTCAACAAAACATTTGAACAGCTCAAGTGCACATGTTCGTGTCTGTGTTTCTAATATTTTGAAGACAACCCTTTCTTCTTCTGTAAACCTCTCGAGATTAAACAAGATATCATTATGACTACGATCTGTTGACCCTGCAGTGTCGAGAGGAGGTGAGAACATTTTGCTAGACATGGTCTAGACACATCCAAATAGCTTGAACTATTTGATCTCATAGACGTGACATGCAAATGCGCACTAAATAGCTTGTGAGGTATTTAGCTGCTCTCATACACCTGGCACAAGTGGCTGGCATGGCTTTTGGAAAAGCAGCCTACAAATGAACTGAGAACAGGATGTTTTGCCCCTTGCTTCTATGCTTGGATGCCCGCCTAGTACACACCATGATTTGCACCAAGCGGCCAATCATGCAGGACCTCGCTCATCTTTTGCACCTGGGACTGACCTCTTGCACAGAAACAAATGAAGTAATGGCAAGAATCCAAGACATTCACGAAAAAAGGTAAGAAAAAACATCAGGGAAATTTCACCTTACAAGTTTTCCCTATTAAATTCCATTGTTTTATGTGCTACTCCTCCGTGCAGCACATGGTTACGTAAACCTGTGGCTGGTCGCATGGGGGGAAGCTTTGCAGGTTGCCTTTGGGAGAATTACTGCAGCATATTAGTATGTACCAAACTTCGTAAAAAAGAACAAAGAAAAGCTCACAGTCCGCTACTACAGCTACGTCAGGGACTGAGGATTTTTGAATATTGGGAGCAGCTGTTTACTTTTGCCTGCAAATATTATGTTGTGTCATAGAAACCCAGATGGTTATAGTGCTTCCCTTCTTCTCAGACGGGAGGTGTGTTTGTGGGTCGGTCTTTTCACAGATGTCATTATAAGGAGTTATATAAACTGCACAGTCAATAACTGTGATTTTCACAACACCCTGCCAGTGGAAATTATTAGATATCAGTCGCCACATTCCTAAACTGAACCCATTCTACTATTTGGAAATTACTAATTGTTCAATTCTGAAAGTACCCCTTAGTGTCTCACACAGATTAGGCTACAGACATCAATGGTGCATCAATTTGTGCAGCTTGAGAGCTATTGCTTTTCAACAGAATCAGACATAGTTTTCACTTGCCAGATGAGAAAACACTTAAGAAAAAAATTCCCACAGATGGAGGACCTGAGCTATATCTAGACAGCAGAACATCATTAAACACCTGGCGGTGAGCTATTTGGACCTCAGGCAATCGATCGTTAATGGCAGGTCCTTGTGGTAATTACAGTATGTCGGGCAGGAAATCCAAACAATCGCCTATCATCCATCGACCTCAAATATGGTTTATCATTTGAAACATACAAGTAGTAGCCTTTTTACATGGCTGTTTGCTTTAACATGAACCTAGATAAATGTGCGCTATTATTAGGTGCATATCCAAGTGTTTGTTCGGAGTGTGCAAGCTGAAGTATAACGTGCTTACAGCAAAACATGGAGGCGCCGGCGCGATCACTTGCATTTTTACTGATAACAGTGGAAACATCTTAAAATACTCCGTCATTTTCGGTCATACAGATCAGAGTAATAATTCATTCACAACTGTAAAGGGTTTACTTTTATTTTTGTAAACTCACAATAACAACAAAATCTTGTGCTTTTGTAAAATAAGGAAAACAAACAGCCTACGCTTCCTGCTTTCTCGGTCTACGTCAACTAGAGTATGTCACAAAAATGTCTCAAAAACATTGGCTACTTGCCTCACAGACATACAGTATATCCTATTAAAGGCTCATTATGGTTTAGTTAAAAAACTGATTTAAGTAATTAAATTAATATAAACTTGTGATTAGTCGACTAATGGCTTAAATGAATGACTACTAATCGACGAGAGAAATATTTAATCAGGGGCAGCCCTCGTTTGTAGTTTTATACCAATCAGTATTGTTTTGTATTACATGTTCATCATTTTTTTCTATTAAAATTGTGTTTATGAATGTATTGAGTTTACACATGTAGTTTTGAGAAGAAAAATGTTGGCAAGGCGTGTAAAAAAAAAAGTGGGCCAGCTAAAAAAAAAAATAGTCCTACAAACTCATACATACTGCCTAATTTTGTCATTTTGGCCTCCAAATCTTGGTCCTGTTGGTCCTCTCCTGCAAAACAAATAAATAAAATTCAATTTCAGTAACCAAATAAACTGTCGTAAAGAGCTTTCCTGTTAAAGCTGTGTGCAAACTGTAATTAATGCTCAAAGATCTGTTTATTTGTCAATGGTGATTGTGCAAAACTACAGACTTACAGGAAAAAGTCCTCCTCTTCATCTGAGTCTTCCTCCAGTAGGTTCCTCTGCAAGTTAAGAAGATCAGGGTGTCAGGCTGGTTAGAACTGGTGCAGAATGGGTTTAATATAATATTCCGTCTGAACTGAGACCAGGTGTTTGACATAACGGTGAGCAGACTGGGACTCATAAAGATCTTATTGTGAAGTATACAGTCGTCCACCAGCCGTCAAGGACAACAGAACACTCTGAAGGGCACAATATAGGCACAGTGTGTGACAACAGTATTCCTGGAACGGAATTCACCTGGAGATAAATCCGTTCAGAACACAAACTCCTACAAGGAGACATTTCTGATGCACAAGAGATATGAACTCCATGTGGTCTGCATTTGTGCCATCTGATCTCTGGTGCAACGAATCACAGATCAAGAGGCATCTAGTTGACCTTCCATTAGTTTTGTTGTAACGTCCATGACTGGTCACATTTAACAAATCCCTCACCAGATCATTTCAACATCCCGATGACTAATGTTATATAACTCTCCATAACTGCATCCAGACCTGTGACACTCCTCTAAAATTCCATTTGGACAATTCCATGCTAATGTCAACCTTACCATGGAAAAATAAAACATTTACCAAAACAAATAATAGTGTGTTTTACTGTAGTAAAAAGCTATAAATTTAAATGGAAAGGCAATGTTTAAAATGACTCCAAAAATCAATGACTCTTGTGATTTTTGTGTATGATGACATTAAATCAGTCTAAAACAGCTACTTGAATGATTGATGAAGAGAATCACAAATCACTATTTTCAATACTGATGTCATCTGTGACCTGCTTCAAGCTAAATGCATTTATAGCAAATGTTTTTGAAGGGCATGACTTTAAAAAATAAGGTTTGCTTTCTATATCTAAAATATATTGTCCAACAGATTCAGGTAATGTAGCCAAAAATCACTCTTTTGAATCAGTTTTACAATGAATGACTCATTTTTAATAAATCTGTTTGAATTACACTTAATCTGTTTTGGAAATCTAGCCATAAAATGTGGTAGAAAAATAATAGTTTGATCATTTAGACAAACAAATGGAATTGAAATATGATAAACATTTCATATTGCTGCACAACATCTAGGGTAGTTCATGAGACATACCAATATTTCAGAGTCAAAGTCTGGGAGTTTCAAAGCCTTTTTTTAGGATTGTTTCTCAATGTCATATAAACGTTGCTGTTTTTAGAACTATGATTTTTCAGAGGTCGGGTTTTTAGGAAAATTCATACAAATGATTCAGTATACAGGAAACGAGTAACTGACTTTACTTTTCATGTTATGACCGCAAATGACACTGCAATTGCTCATTTCAAATTAGCCCTTTACTAGGGAATATTTAAAAACAAGAACCAGGTCTTTTCAGGGGTCATGGTCAGTGTTACATAACCGGCACGTGGAAAGCCACATTCATCTTAGCTCTATTACACATTCTTGCTCTCTCACTGCTGCGGAGTTCAAGCTTCTATGCGAGGCAAATTAGAGGAGGCTTTTCTTTGGATGTGCTAATATCTTAACCACCCAATAGTTTCTCCCAATCATACATCAGTCGGGAGTTGTACCCAAGTGAAATACACAAGGTTATCATATCCTGACACTGACTTATGGGCTTTTGACTGTAAGGTCTGGCAGGGTTTTTAATGAAAGACTCTCTAGGACTGGCAGAAGATGGAGGCACTGAATGTTAATAATGAGATTGGTAACATCAGATTCTTGGGAAGGGCGCCGCTAGTTTATAACCCCCTGCGTGAACTAATGTCAGTTACGTCATGGCATTAGTTTTCACTTTACATTGACTTTTCCGTTCACTGCCTGGTTTTGTTATTCAAATATAGATTTATTATTAGTGGGGCTTGATATGTTTGTTTGACTTACACTGCTATTCAAAAGTTTTTGAAATATGTCTCTTATGCTCATCAAGGCTGCATTTATTTGATCACAAATACAATAAACAACAGTAACATTAACATTGTTAAAGGGATAGTTCACCCAAAAATGCAAATTTTCCCATGGTTCACTCACCCTCAAGCCATCCTAGGTGTATGTGGGGGGGGGGGTTGAATGCCAAAAAAAACCTGACGCATGACGCAATGATGAATGTGGAAGTGCAGAGGATAGAGCAAAACAAAACACTGCCAATCACAAATTTTTAAAGAGAAATGTCAGAGGATTTCGATATAACAGAAGAGGAGCTTGAGTTCGTTGCACAGCCCTATTTATTTAAACCGCGAGAGGCGTCTAAGCTTACGATACTCCTACATCCTGCGTCATACATTGCGCCAGGGGTTACTCTTGTGGCGCAAGTCGACTTGCGAAGTATGCATATGGTCGTTTGCCGGAAGCTAGTTATTTTAGTTTTAGTTAATTTTAGTTATTTTAGTATATGGATATTTTTCTTACTTTTTTCACTACCATTACGAAGCTTGGAAGAGCCAGGACATTTTTAAATATATTTCCGATTGTGTTCGTCTGAACGAAGATCGTCATATACACCTAGGATGGCTTGAGGGTGAGTAAATCATGGGGTAATTTTCATTTTTGGATGAACTATCCCTTTAAAAATTATTACAATTTAATATAACTGTTTTCTATTGTAATATATTTTAAAATTTAATTTTTTCCTGTGATGCTGAATTTTTAGGATCATTACTCCAGTCTTCAGTGTCACATGATCCCATTCTAGCATGCTGATTTGCTGCTCAAGAAACATCTCTTATTATTATTATCAATGTTTAACACTTGTGCTGCCTAATATTTTTGTTTAAACTGCACTAGTTTTTTTTTTTTCAGGATTCTTTGATGAATAGAAAGTTCAAAAGAATAGCATTTATTTGAAATATAATTATTTTGTAATATTATACATGTCTTAAATGTCATTTTTGATCAATTTACTGCATCCTTCCTAAATAAAAATGTTAATTTCTTTAAAAAAATATGAGCAATCTTAATTATTTTGACTGCTGGAAAGTAAAATAGCATTGCAGCATTGATTTGCATGGGCCTCATTTTTTTTTTCATTTAAATAATCTAGTTAACATATGATGTTTGTTTATTTCTGCAAAATAATTTTCCATTTTATTATAGTTTTTCTGTTTATTTTTCTCTACATCTGTTTAATTTTTCTTCCATCTCAGTTTATTCACTGCTATTATGACATGTGGTAACTGCTTGACAGTGTTAAGAACAAATTGCTCTCTGAGGGGTTGTACAACACAGGAGTTGAAATGTAGTGTGTGAGTGTGAGTGTGTGTAAAATAGCATGAAAGGTTATGCAAGTTCTGTAGAAACTGAGAAACATGAAGGGAGAGCCGTTTACTCTTGTAAACAACACAAACAGATCACAGGGCACAATGTGGTCATAAAAGTGCAGAGATGTACAGGTCTGGCTCTAATCAGCTTTAGACCTCTCATATCCATGTTGTCCTCACCTGTACTTAATCTATATGGTAAAAACTGATTCAGTGTTACCTCAGTGACTTACCCGCTCACTGCGAATCGAGCCGGTGACCTCCTCATCATTCAGATGCCGCTTGAATTTGGGGGGCATGCTGGGGTCGACCTGCTCCTCCCTCTCTGGCTCCCTCTGCAGGCAAACACAGGAAGCACAGCAGTGATTGACTAGATTTATGACTTGTTGTATGACTCATTTTTCTCATGTAATAAAATAATTTCAGCTCAAATAATATTTCATGTCCATTCGATGTCCAGTCAGCCAGGAATTATAGCAAAATAATTCTATTTTGGGCCTATTTTGAAATTATGACAAGGTAAATGTACATTATAACGCTTATAAATTGATACATTCCTTCTTAAATGTTATTATTGTCATGCAATAGACTTAAAATTAGGCTGAGTTTGGTTGACTTTTGCTATACACCAATCTGTGCATTAATACAATAAGTGTGCATTTATCAGATATTTAAAGTGACTCATCTAATTGGATTTTAGAGCTGGAACTGTTTGTTCTTTAAGTCTTAATTTACACCAGACTGTGACCTAAGTTAAAGCTCAACTATAATGACCACATATAGGAGCAGTGGTCTGTTAGTTGGTTCATTAGACTGAACTTTAAACCATAAAAGCTGAACTACTTTTAAGTAAATCCGTCGTAATTCAGACTTGGGGAGAGACCACCCCGTTATATTTAACTAGTCATGGCGGGGATCGATCAAGACACAACGACTGTAATGTGATGCTTGCAAACATCAAACAGAGCAGTTAAAGACAAGCACCAGGAGTTGATGTCAAAGTCATAACGTTCCTCAATGAGTATTTGCTTTATATTCACCCAGCAGTTGTTCATTTACGGTTAAACCATTTGGTCGATCTTTTACAAACCTGTAGCCTATAGCTTTGAAGTCACAGCAGGTTTTCGTCTAGAAACTACCAGACATATAAACTTTACCTATGGAATAACAATGACTGACTCTCAAAAAGACCTTCTAATAGACCGTTTTTCACAGATCTAGAATTAGTACAACTAATAGGAAACTGATTTTGAAATTGTAGCTTGCCAAATTATATGCTTATGTAACCTTGATAATGCAATGTTTAACTAAATACATCTGTGCTACAAAAAAAGACAACATGTTGCACAGGGACATCAAGGAAAACTAAAGTGCTGCAGTGATTATGTATTTTTGTAGGCCAACCCAGAAGTAGCATCACCCTGGTTCACTTGACAAAAAGCCAATAGATTTTTCCAGTGGATTTTGAGTTATTGCAGAAAATAAGCTCTGTGACCAACAAAAGCATGTTCTGTTCATCAAGTTAACTGAGCAACTTTTATGACACAATTGAACACTAGGGCTGCCCCCAACTAAAGATTTTTCTAGCAGACTATTAGTCATTCATTTAGGACATTAGTCAATTAATGGCACGTTTATATACATATATATATAAACGTGCCATTGCATAAATGAGTACACCCCCTCTGAAACTTCTGAAAGTCAGCAATTACTCAATTACTTAGTAGACATGTTAGGGTTCTTTAGAGATATAATGTTCCAGCAAGTCTGCTTAATCAATTACCAAAGAAGCATGTCAAAATTATTCAGGAAAATAAGATTTTCTTATCAAGGTGATAAAATGTTGTGTAGCAAAAATACAATTAAAAGTATATAACAATTAAAAGTGTTATATAGCCCACTGAATCATTCTCAGACTTAATGCTGACAACAATGGAACCACTTGGGAGAGAACTGTCAGGAACTGTCAGGACTTATTTCTTAGCACAAAAGAGGACAGTGGTACAAGAGGATTACCAAATCATTGTTTTAAGTATGAAAATATAGCAAAAGTAAGACAGAAATTAAAAAATAATGGACTTGTGACAAGGCCCCTGAAATAATCAGGCCTTCATTTTAAGCTTTCATTTAGTGATGAGGGATTTTTTTGCTAGACAAAGAGCAGGAGAAATACCAAGCGAGTGTCTCAGACCCAGCAAAAGCTATGAAAGCTCTGTTTATCTCACAGAGTAAGATGCAGCCTGCAGAAATGACATGCATGGTTGTTGTTCTCACTGGAACTACCTACTGTAGCCAAAGCACAATAAAGTCAGTCAGCCATTTCCAAAGCCCATATTTACAAAATATAGATTCTGGGAATCAATACTCTGGTCTCATGAGACCAAATCAATCATTTTGGATCTAACAGCATCCAAAATATTATGGTGTTGCTAGAGGAGGAGTACAGTGAGAAGTGCCTGGTTCCCACAGTAAAGTTCAGTGGTAGTAAAGCTCTTATATAGGGATGTATGAGTGCTGAAGGTGTGAGGGAGTTGTGCTTTATCAATGCGGTCATGAATTCACACACCACGGTGTAATTTAATACACAAACTTGAAACAGAAGATGTTACCCTTTCCTCATTCCCTGCATTGTTGGGCATTTTTTCAACATGACAATGAGGATATGCATTCTCCCAAGGAGAAAAACCTTCTGTGGACATGTATCTTAACACTCTTGAGAACCTGTGGGGGATTCTGTAGAGACGAGTTGAGCAACACTCCCCATTAAAGATCAGGGCATTTAAGGAGCTCATCATCCAGGAGTTAAACAGGACAGATGTGACAATTTGTCATGAACTTGTACACTCCGTGCCAAGAAGGATCAGAGCAGTGTATTCAAAATATATATTATACATTTGTTGAATTAAGTCTAGGGTGTACTCATTTCTGCAATCCTTAATTTAAACAAAATTGGCTAATATACTTATTTTATGGCTATTAATGACATATATTTCTCAGTTTTTATTATGTATATCTTTAATACATTTTAGTTTTGCCATCTTTCCATGAATTGTATTAGTGATCATAAAGAAAATACATCTTTTGTATTTGTTCAGAGGGGGTGTACTCATTTATGCTGTGCACTGTATATAGGTGTAATATAGCCTATTCCTTACTCAAGTGCACACATAAAGCTTGCTGCAAAAGTAATGATTATGAATGTGTCTGGGAAAAAAATAGCATTCAAGTGTTATGCAGCACGTTTGAGCTTCCACAAGAACCAATGTGGTTCATTCTCATGTTACGCAGCACGTTTGAGCTTCTGCAAGAACCAATGAGGTTCACTCGTGTTATGTAGCATGCTTGAGCTTCCGCAAGAACCGGTGAGGTTCATTCTCCTGTGTTACGCAGCACATTTGAGCTTCCGCAAGAGGTTTGTTCTCACGCATCATTCAGGTTCAGTTGAGCTTCTATTTATGTTCACTGAACAATGTTTATATGTGAGTAAAGTCTAAATTAAATCTGTTCATCATATAAAGCGACTGAGTCTCTTCATTTAGACTAAACCGCTCAATTCATATGGATTAGTTTTCTGATCTCTTTATGAACTTTTTGAAGCATCAAAGTGTCAGTCAGGTAGTGATCTATAAAGAGACAAAAAGCTATCAGATTTCATCAAAAACATCTTCATTTGTGTTCCGAAAATGAACGAAAGTCTTATGGGTTTGGAACAACATGACGGTGAGTAATTAATGACAGAATTTTAATTTTTGGGTGAACTAACCCTTTAATGTCCCTGAGAACCTCTTCAGTCCCATTTAGCTACTTGTGAGCAAACGCCTTTTTGCTCACAAGTGGGATATTAGTGATATATTTTATTTAATAAAACATGAAAATATCTTGAGCTTGTGTTTGCCACAGAGCTTCTTTCAAGCATTTCACAAAAACCCATTCAAAATTCCCATTGATTTCAGGACAATGGTGTAACTTCTGAGCAGGAAAGAGACAAGGATCTCTATACTTTGTTTTAAATAAACAAAACAAGAAGATGATCCAAGGAGAAGATGATAAGAGAAATAATCCAATATGGAAACCACAAACATGATACCTTTGCAAGCAAAGCAAAGACAACAACCGACAAAGAACTGATGAAACTAAGGAATATATATACAAAGGATAATGATGAACTAAACAAGACACAGGTGAGGAACATAATCAGTAACCATAGAAACAAATGAGAGCATACTTAGAAATCAAGAAAACAGGAAATATACACAAGAAAAGATAAACCAGGAACAAACTAAACAAAATGAATAATTAAAAAAAAAAAAAAGTCTTTTGTAACCAAAGACATGACAGATAGAAGCGGAAGAGCAAAAATGCTAAATCATTTCCTGGTTTTAGGACTCCTGCATAACCCTATTGATTGATGACTCAAATGAATCAGTGAAGCAATGAACTTGCTAAAATTAATCAGATTTCCTGGCACAAGACATTCTAAGAGAGTGTGTTTGACTAATGTACAACATAATGTGATATAATAGACTGATGTAATAGTTTATACTACACTGATAGCTTGTTACTGGAAAAGCAAAACTATTTTAACAGCCAAGCTACTATCATATTACTGATAAATTTAGTTAGGTTGTAGTTACATGTGGCAGCTTCACTTGTTTTAGTTACTCCATAACACACAGTACTTGAATGAAGAACATGTGGTAAACATGTTCCTGTAAATAATAAATGACATAGGTGTGTCTCAACTGTACTTTTAAAAATAATCATGAAACACATTTATGAATTCTTGCTGTTCTTGAGAAATATTTTTTTCTTCAACAGGCAAACTAAAGCTGCTTCTTTCCTCCACCCACTGGACAATACTCTCAACCCCAACTCCAAGTCTAGTACCATTGAGTCCACTGTCCTCTGCTCTCTGACTGCTCTCTGCTTCTCTTGCTGGAAGAGCTGTAGGAAAACGGCTTCTCCTTTATCCAGGAGTACAGCAGAGCGTTCCAGAAAGCAGGAAAAGGGAAAAGAGGAGCTGGGGACAGGGACTGAGAGGAAGGGAAGAGAAAAAGACATGGGGTTTGAGAGAAAGAGCATGAAAAGGTAAATAAAAGATGCCAAGACAGAGAAATAAGAACACAGAATCTAACCACCATCCACTGAGACCATGTAGATATATTTACTTCATTTTAAATGTGCAGAAGCCAAAACTTAACCTTACCATGGTGTCTTAAAGACTGACATCATTTACTTAAAGGATTAGTTCACTTTCAAATAAAAATTACCCCAAGATTTACTCACCCTTAAGCCATCCTAGGTGTATATGACTTTATTCTTTCTGATGAACACAATCTGAGTTATATTAATAAATATCCTGACGCAACCGAGCTTTATAATGGCAGTGAGCGAGGATCAACGAGTATAAGCTGAATAAAGTGTCTCCAGGGGGTTAATAAAGGCCTTCTGAAGCAGAACGTTGTTTTGTGTAAAATAAATATCCATATTTAACAAGTTATTAAGTAAAATATCTAGCTTCCGCCAGATCTCCTTCCGTATATACACCTAGGATGGCTTGAGGGTGAGTAAAGCTTGGGCTAATTTTCATTTGAAAGTGAACTAATCCGTTAAGCCTAAAGTATATACTTCGGCCGTCTGCGTTCGTGCACCATCCGCATGACATAATTTTCGTCATCCGGAGGGCTCGCCGACGTCCACACACCCCATCCATGTGCAGCCCAAATTTCGAGACCTCGCGGACGGTGCGCGTGCAACAGCACATGCGCATGCAGGACAGAAGAGTCCACTAGGTGGCAATACGCACAGTACTGAGCACAGTGTGCAGTCTTCAAAGAGCGATTCAAAAACAAGTTAACTTAGAAGCATATCCTTCTTCATTGTTTTTAATCTTGACACAAATTGGACTAGAATAGTGATATGAAATATGGACGATGTATGGACAGATGGACGGATGGATGGAAATAGTGATATGAAATCTGGATGGATAGATTGTAATAGCTATACGAAATATGGATTGATTGATTGATTGATTGAAATAGTGATACGAAATATGGATGGATGTCATGCCCATTTCAGGTGCATAAAAAACAAGTTGGGTCTGAGATGAAAGTAAAGAAAACTAAAAGCAGAAATCTGGCCATCATGATACAAATACAAACAATAAAAACCCACAATGAACTTCACAAGCAATCACACTGATTAAACCTTCACATGCATCACACTGTTATGGAACAGCTTCAAAACAGACAACTCACAAACAATACTAACAGGTTGGGCATCATTCCAGTGTTCTCTCCATCACTGCCACTAAACGTTTTAGAAACACACAGATCACGGAACAGCTAAAAGAAACACTGAGATCACTAACAGATGATGGGACTTACATAATTCATGGAACAAGATAGCCTTAACTTTCTATCAACAACTGTGGATTAATCAGAGACTTTGAAAAACTAAACCACTGACACTCACATAATCACTAAACAGAAAAGATATAAAGATACAGAAACTGGAAGACTCAACATTCACTCAGATGTGAACAATACGAGACTGGAAAAGTCCTTCATTTATACATTTGTCAAGAATACACTAGCCTAATTTTACAGGATTCAACTTAGTGAGATCAGGAGGTAATGTGCATATGGGCTTAAGAATAATCAAAATATTAAGATTAAGAAACCAAACAACTCCTAAGTGAACTAGTGGTCATGCAAACGTTCAAATGACCACATATTACCAATAATTTTTAATAAAACAGCTGATGTTCCTGTCCAGCACCTGCTAAACAGAGCTGTATGCTAGTCATCACAACCATGTAAACATACTGACCCTAAAGGACCTTAAAGGATAGTAGCAAATCAAAAGTCATGGTTTTGGGAAAAATAACAAGCATGAAATCAAATGATCGTGTTTACATGAAGATTTGTGAAGGAATGGAAACACTGAAGTGAAAGCAGTTGGAATGACAGCTAGCATGGATGCTAACACCTCTGGCTAAATCACTGACCGCTACACAGACACACAAACACGCGCACAAAGGCCTCAAGAGTCACATCTCCGGCCAGTCTACCTCAAGAGATCTTGCTTTTGTCGATTCCTGTTTGGAAGAACCGCGTCTCTGTGTTAATAATCCCGCTGACTGTGTCTGATCTGAACCTGATAACAGTGACGCGTCCTGAATGATGATGTCTCTCGCTCGGCTCTGAAGCGGAAGTCAACACAGCTGGACGGATCCTGCTTCCTGCAGACACATCATCATTACGGTCATCACCATCTTCATCTTCTAATAAAATATTAAAACATCATATAGTAAAAAAAAAAATATATGGGTTAAGGGGGCTGGAGCCCCGAATCTTTCAGGTTTGAGGTTTCTTAACAGTGTTTTCAAAATGTCATTTTTCTGAACATATCTCTCTATTAAAATATGTTAAACAGTTCAATACCGCTTTTCTGCAGTATACACCGATACCTGCAGCGCTTTCTCTCTCTTCTCTCCGACACTGAGTTCACACACACCGCAGTTGTACACAGACACGCCTCCTGTCACTCACTCAGAGCAGCGGCAGGCCTCAAGACCACTCTCGTTCGGTCCGGTTGAAGGGTTTTTGTTATGATATAACAACTGATAAGACAAGTTTAGCACATTTGTCAGCTAAATATTCATTCAGTGTTTCCCATTAATGACTCTATGCTGCCACTGTTTCATAATGTACCGAAAATTTAAAACATAGCTTAAAAGTAGGGTGACCAGACGTCCCCGTTTTCCGGTTTTTGATGTTCTGTCCCCGACTGGGGCTGTCCCCGGAAATTTCCCCGTTTTATAGCTCCTTCAAAACAACCCGCAAATACATTGCCTGCTGGTTATCAGAGCAATTGTGTAGTGATCATGTTCACCAACAGAGGGGGCTGTGCAGCTACACTCGGTCGCGCGCGCGCCGCTACTTCATGAAGAACGTAATCTGGAGCAGGACCGCGCCATTATCGTCAAATATCAAAATAAACATCGTTATCGGTTTCAAGGTAGTAACATACTAACTATTCATGTTAAATTAAAGTAATACTGTTTGTATGTTTTATAATAGGGCCTCAAAAGGGTGCGAGATTGTTTTGCACAATTTTAAACGTCCACAAAAGTTCCACAGTCACAACACAGCAATTTCCACACACGTCACGTGGTGAAGGTACACTATAAATATAAAATAAAATAAATAATACACGTGCTACTTACTTTGTGTTTAAAATGAGTCTAAAATGCAAAATAATAGTTAAAAATAGTTAAAAGTTAAAACAGTTGTAATTTCTGTAGGCTATACAGTAAAAACAGCTTGTGAAAATTAAAATATTAAATCCAAAATGTTAAAAAATATTTGTTAAATGCCGTTTTATTTATCTTATCTTCTTATATTTATGTTGTTTTATTTTTGTAATGTAATGTGCTTTTGTAAAGTCATACTTGCGTTATAACAAGCATATTGTTTTGAACTACTTTTACAATGCTTTTATTAATCGTGTAATAGTTTTTTGGTGAATTGTATTAAAACCAGAGCAAAAATCCTAATAATCAAACTAAATCATAATAATTATTAATGTAATATTATAAGGAACCCACAACAATTAAAAACAAAAACATTCAAAAATGTATTGTCCCCGTTTTTTTAATAAATAGATAATAACAAATGAGATTTTGGTGATATTTTGACCACTCAAATAGGAAATGTCCCCGGTTTCAATTTCAGAAATCTGGTCACCTTACCTAAAAGGTCTCTAACGTTGTAGTCTATTTTGCCAACAGACTAAAATCGAAACCGGAATATGGCTTTGTGCCTTTATAAAACAGCAAAAGACAGTGATTTAATTAAGTATAATGCAGTTTGTTTGTGCTGCGTGTTTTAAAGAGAAGTGTGCACTTTGCTCAGGCAATCAGCTGGTGATCAAAATAATAGTGCAAGGGTTTATCTCTTGCAAGTGAAGAAATTAGGACATAAGTACTGTAGTTTCATTATTATATTATTGTAATAATTGTTTGGCATTGGCATTTTGTCAATGTAAATGTACACTGAGACTCTATATCACAACTAAAAAGATGTTTGAGCCCTCTTTAACGTCCAGGTACAAGTCAATGCTGTTTCTCTGGTCAGTTTGCACTCTGTACATGGGTTAAGGTCTCAAAGTGCACCAGATTGATGCATTTAACCTTACAATGTACAAAAATATCTTCCAGGGGAGCATGCCCCCCGACCCCCCTAGAGGACGTACAAACAACAAGCATACTACAGCATACTACAACAAAGTTCCTTTTGATTAGACAAAATAGATTTGGGCTAAGCCCGGACTGTTTACAATGTCTGGCTGATCATCAAACATTAAAAATCACTAACACCTTCTTCATCATCATTATAATCTAATCCATCAAACAAAAATAAAACATCATCACCATCTAATAAAACATAAACATATCTCAATCAAGTAAATAGCCTACAGCCTTGATGAGCATGAGATTATGTTTATCACCCAAAATAAGTTTTTATACATGCACGCCTGCATATAAGATATAAATTATTGCGTACGGTTTGGCTTAACATCACAGGGTTATTTTCTGAAGGTCACTTTAGACTTTTCATATATAAGAGTCAAGTTTAGGTTGATTTTTTTATTTATTAGATTCCCCGAAATTGATCAAACAAACACTGAAAATAAATAAAAACCGAGGACACAAGAAAATTAATGGAACATTTGGAGTAATAAATTCAGATCATCCTGTCACATGAACAAGAAAAAAATGCAGAGTGATGCAGCTTTTCGGAGGAGAAATGGTTTTGTGAGCAGACCCGGAATGTGTCCCACGAGCTACAGGAGCCATGATCTGTAAAACAGGCAACCTTGAGAAATGTTTCACATGGGGATAGAAGGTGCTTTGTGAAGTGAAAAGATTAGGTGATGTGTCCAGTGTCTCCAAAAAAGGCTTATTTCCCTTGTAAGGATGCTTATACAAATAAAGGTGAAGTTCTTTGAAATGTGTCTTTTAATCAAAACCTGATGTGCATCTCGATCAGCTCCCTTTACACTTTACATTACGGGTGCACTAATATGCATTAATTCATGCTTAACTAATGCACAGATAATCATATGTTAATGTAGTATGACTTATGAAGAACTAAACCATTAATGAATGATTACTGCATCAGCAACTAATAAAGAGTCTATAAGATTAATAGATTAAGTAATATATGAATTGTTATTAATTAAATGTGTCATAATGTATTAATTCCTTAATAACATATTTTATTAACTAATAGTCTAAGTTAATGTGTTAATTACCACAATGGTTTGAAGCCATGTACTTCAACTTCAAATTGTCTGCTTTAATTAATCATTAGCTAATGATTTGCAAATGTATCATGTTATGACTTTACTTGTTGAGGCACATGGTTATTAACTAATTGTTAAGTAATATGTCATTACAGTTTTGACATCCACACTAAGCTATGGATTTCAATTTCCAACCATCTACAACCGTGATTCCACTGTACCAGATGAACTGCTGCATCCAGAACCTTGTTGCTCAGGGCACAGGAATATGTCAGGTTAAGACTGAGATCAAGGATTCAAAAGCAGAACACTGAGAACATGTGGCCAAGATTAAACTCTGTGCAGGACCACTGCAGTGTTATTTCGTAACACTGTGTCAAGACCGGACAATAGAACCCATTATAATCAGTAATAGTGATGCTTCACTAGATGTGGGGCGACGCTACACAACAAAATTCTACTTCTGTTATGAAGGACAAATGGACTTGCAATGGTCTGTCACATGACTCGATAATGGTCGCGTCCAGTTTAAACACAGTGTAACAGTGGTCAGTAGTTTAGATTCTGGCGAGCTGATATTTGTGTGCAGCCCACCCATCCTTCAAACACATTACATTCACTGCATGTGCAACTTTCAAAACCCATAAGTGACATATTACTTAACAATTAGTTAATAGTCATGTGCCTTAACAAGTAAAGTCATAACATGATACATTTTCAAATCATTACATAATGATTGATTAAAGCAGACAGCTGGAAGTTGAAGTACATGGCTTCAGCCCATTGTGGTAATTAACACATTAATTTACACTTTTAGTTAATAAAATATGTTATTAAGGAATTAATACATTATGACACCTTTAATTAATAACAATTCATTTATTACTTAATCTATTAATCATATAGAAACTTTATTAGTTGCTGATGCAGTAATCATTAATTAATGGTTTAGTTCTTCATGAGTCATACATTAACACATGATTATCTGTGCATTAGTTAAGCATGAATTAATGCATAGTGGACCTGTGTTGTAAAGTGTTACCCTGTAAATCAGTATATCGTGTACACAAATTGGGGAAGTACAGTAAGGACCGAACCACTGATTCGAAACAAAAGATTCGTAAAGCTTTGAAGCTTCATGAAGCAGTGTTTTGAAATCGCCCGTCACTAGATATTGTTGAATAAAGTCATTATTTTGTTTTTTTAGTACACAAAAAGTATTCTCGTCGCTAGTTTTGAGTAGTAACTGGGCAGGTTTTGTTGTGAAAACCTGGCAGCCCTGCTTCTAACGGCTACTGCAGTGACGCGATGACTTTACCAGTCGGCGATTGGCTCGTCTTTCTATATATAAAGTCTTATGAAAAATACTTTGAATGTTACATATACCTGCAACATTTCAGCCTTAAATTAATTGTATTATATTCAGTACCTGTCTAGCGATGTATATTTATGCTGAAATAGTATAACAGTTTCCTTTTTCAAAACATCTATTGCATATGAGTTGGCTCACGTAAATTATATTTTACACTTTAAGGGAAAGGTGCATTCCTCCTGGGAAGCTTAAAGAAAATCCTGAGCTTCCCACTATTTACGACTTTGTGGTGGCGTTCATGTGCATTCAGCTCGTAAATACGATCTTTTCAACATGACTTGAATGCACCAATAGTGAGCATTGATGCTCCCTGGTTTTCACGGTGCATTGTGGGACTTTTTAGGGAGCGAACGTTTCAGTGCACTGGAAGGATTTTGCGATTGAGACAATCCTTAAAATTGCAGACTCCCTGATCAGTACCAGACTGAACAGTGTATACTGACTCCCTAAAACTCTTGTCAGTTGTTTCATTTTCAGAATCCTGTGAGACATTAAAGGATATGGAAAAATTATGAGAAATATCATTCTATAAACAATGAGAAAGCCAAGTCTAACTTTAAATATTCCACTAAGTCATTTGGCTCAAGTTGTTTATGCTATTTGAATCAAAACAGCAATATTTTTGACAAAAGGCTTTGCAACTGTACAGTAGTCAGCTATTTCGCAACCCTCCACGTTTAAAAAAGACTCCATTGACTCGCTTTTCTATGACTTCTGACCTTTAGGTTAATTTAAGGTGCCCGTGGGACACTTTAGGTTGTTTTTCAGGTGGGTTATAAAGCTGTACTCCTCATACTTTCTTTTTGTCCAGTTTAACCTCCAACATCTCTTCATACAATGGAGGGAACATGTTTACAACCATACATATCAGCAATTCACAGAACATTAAACCAAAGAAATATAATTCAAAATTTATGAAGAAACAAATCTATGACCTTTGACTTCAAATGCCACTAAAAGGAAATATTTATCTGCCTGTTGATCCTAATGTTTATACACTCAGTCAGAGTCCAGGGTTTGGTGCATGTTGAAAATGGCTAAAATAAACTTCCTAGTCGTCATGATGAGACAAGCAGACGTCCTGAAAACTAGAAGAGAAAGAACAGGAGCGATTAAGTCACAGAGGATTTAGTTGAGGCCTCTAGATGGACCATTGAACACTTCATAAGTGCAGTATATGGAAAGGTGGCAGCTTGGTTGATGGGATGGTGATCAGCGGGAATCCTAACTTGGTTACAGGATTATAAACGACAGGAAAGAGGGATGCAAGGCTGAAGGATGAGTGGAAAAACCTTTGACAGATGAATCCTACATTCACTTTAGCAGGCCTTCCTTCTGTCCATAATCATTACTTGAAATAAAATAAAATATATATATATTAAAAAAAACTTTCTAGAAATTTCTCATTTTTGTTTAGTTTAAAGGTAGGGTAAGCAATTTGTTTTTTAAACACTTTTTGCTATACTGGTTGAAACTCTCTTCACATCCTGATAGCCATCAATAATAGAAGTGGTATAAATATAAAACAAAATGTACGTATATCTTTTGTGGAAGTTTTAGGACCAAAAAATGTTCATCCAGCCAAAAAAAATCATCCAATGCCTGTCAGCGTATGCATTTCCATACCACCGCACAAAAAGATAAAAAATGCAGAGTTGTAGACAAACAGTCACCGAGCACCACAAACAAACCACCTTTTACATTTTCTCCTAAACCAAAACAACAAGCTTATGCTGCATTCACGTCAAAGTCCCTTTAAGACAAGTCATTTCACTCGGCGGCCATCTTTGAAATGCCTCTCGGGCATCCAAGTGCAGCTCCTATCTCTTTGAATGGGGAAACATAAAATTCTCCAAAGCTGTTTGCCAAGCTTTGGATTAAATTTCATATTTGAAATCACCAATGAAATCTGACAACAACTGTCTCATAAATTTTGTTTCTAAACGCTCGAATCATGACAAAAAAACTATTTTTCAGGCTGGATCAACCTAATGCGCATGCGCAGTCCTAAGCGCGCGTCTCTTGTGCCTCATTTCGGAGGTGCGCGTCTGACTGTTTCTATAGAAACCGGAGCTTCTAACAGCCGCTGCAGTGACGCGATGACTTTACCAATCAGCGATTGGCTCTTATTTAGAAGGCGGGACTTATTCCGCCATATTGCGCATTGCACTTTCTCCCATTCATAATAATACGAGTGACGCGTCTTGTGTTATTCTATAGTATTTGATTCACGTCATCGTAACCGAAATTACGAGATGGCAACCTGTGACGTTCTATCCAGAGCTGTTCATGTCCTCAAATTCTGTCTGGAGCTTTCTATGTCAAAACTATTAATGAATCTGCATCAGTCAGGTGGTAGAAGTCAGAGCTCTGTAAGTTGATTACGTTCATTATTATTATAATGTTTTGTGCTTTGAGACATTAGGTAATTTAACGGCGTCTCTTGTGACACTTTGCAGAATCTGTTCTGGCTGTGTGTGTTCATGTGTTTTGAAGGAGGTGTGGCTTTGGAGACACTCTGAAGGGAGGGTGGGATCTCATGCTTTCAAAGCTAGCTTGCTATTGCTAGCCTCTCTGAAATTGCCTACTCTACCTTTAAGTTAAAGTACTAAAATAACTAAAACTAGATCAACTAATATTAAAAACTAAAACTTAACAAAAACTATATAGACATATTTAAAAAAAAAAAAAAAAAAAAAAATTACAAGAACACACAACATACTTATTAAAACTTTGACTAAAATTAAAATGAAAACAGGAAATATAAAAAATAAAATCTAATTCAAAATATTAACAAAAATATTAACTATAATAGTATGTCAAAGATACTCAGATAAGAATGCACAAAACACTCTCTAATATGCAAAATGGAGCCTACAGCACATAGTGACATGGAAACCTGTATGCATGAAACTTGAAAAAATCACCTTGGGCATTAAACCAACATTTAAGGTGCAGTAAGTGATTTTTGAGAAACACGGACTGAGCACTAGAACAAACTTGTAGCCAATCAGCAGTAGAGGTTGTATATATATGGCCAGGAAAGGCCTGAAAACAGATGCAGAGGTTGCGTTGTTTCTCCTCCATGTGTGAGTAACATTGGTTTTGTTGTTTCACAAAACCAGGATATGCTGTCGTTGTAATGTAGGTATAGTAACAGGACAGTTTTGAGTGTCACTGTTTGTCTGGAATGTTGCTGCGGGCGACTAACAACCAACTCTTCCTTGTGTATACTCTTGTGTACTGTATGTTCACTTTTTGTTCTTCCTTGTCGTTCTTTCGTCATCTTTGCTTTATTTTTAACAAACCATTATTTTGCTTTGCTTCACCTATAATAAAGAGACATCCATTCTTGCATTGCCTGTTCATGCATTTTGGGGCGGCGTAATGAAGGGATGGGTGTGTTTATTTGGGGTGATTTCAAATATCAATAGTGTTTCTCAGAAATCGCTTACTGCACCTTTATATCACATATTCATTATGCATTTGTAATGCAGTTCTTTTGAGTACTTGATTCTGGTCGTTCTGCAAACAAATATTTATGTTTGGTGACAGCTACATTTTATAACTGACTGTTTTTCCAGGCAACCTATTTCCTATGTGTGATAGTTTTATGTCTTTCTTTTCTTCACATAATAAATGAAATTCACATGGAGACCTTGATCATTCTGGATTTGTTTGCTGATAATGACTGGTTTCCTGCACATTATTCCTATTATCGTGTTATTTACAGGCAGGTTAATGTGGGTTCTATGTCTTATAGAGATAGACAGTCATATATGCCATAAGACTGTCTATGTCTATAACTTTTTTAAAAATGTGGTAAAACCATGAAGTAAAAAGTAATAACATATTATTCATACATTATTTTCACATTTTTAAATATATATATTTTTGAGCTAAATATTATTTTATTTTTTACAATTATCATTAATTATTAATTCCTAAAAAAAATATTACATTACAGTTAGGGAGTTGCACCACATGACATTTTACTATCCTGATCTAACCTTGCCTTGTCATATAATGTCAAATTATTAGATATTTTAAGAGACTTACTGACCTTGACACTATGAGGGTCTTTGCCTTTCTATGACATCATTTCCTGTTTTTTTTCCCCTGCATCTTGGTTGCACCACATGAATTGAGTTGGTCACAGCATATGACTGATTTAGTGGATTTTTTTTTCTAAATGTTAATAAGTAGTATATGGAGAATTTTTAAGAATTTAATTCTTTTAGTGAGACTTTTTTTTCTTCATTATGATATAAGAACAGTTGTATCACACAGTTGTGTTCACTTTTTTATTTTACAACAAATTGAACAAATCTGTAATCTGTCTTCTTAGTAAATGTCCAAGGTAATAGGATGTGATCGAGCTACACAGAACCTGAAATCTTTGCCCAAGATGGTTTTCATGAGATGAAGCCCTGAAGGTGAGAAGGTCAAAATGTGCCTTGCTTTTTTTCTCTCCCTTTGCAGTTTCCTCCGCTACCGGTGCAGTTGATCAATCTTAAACTGACCTTGACTGCAGAGCAGACCTCAATCAAACATCCATGTCTCCGGATACATTAGTCATTGCTGTGCTGCTGCATGTGATGGAGCAGGAAGCATTAATCTTTCCCAGTTAAGTGTTTACCTACTGTCATGAAGACTTCAAACACCATGACACAGGTCACACCTGCCATTTGTCCTGAAGTTTAGAGATCACCAGAGGTCAAATTTACTTCCAAATGGTGTCCACACAGGATGCTGTCGTTTTACTCAGTTGTATTAGGCCTACATGTTTTCAAGACCATCTTCATCATCATGGGTTGAAAACATACCTTGGGGGTTTAAAGTCAAAATACTTATATTTTGCTTTTTTTAAAAAAATACTTTGATTACACATTATGTACACAGAAAAATAATTTTAGTTTAAATTTTAATTTAAAAAGGAAGGTGTATTTTAGTATTACATCATCCTTTTACATTAAAGTACTCGCTGTAACTTTTGGCCCTCTAGCGGTTAAAAAACAAAACTGCATGCATTTTGTGGAAGAACATTATTTTGGTTGTGCTTCGGCTCTGCTTGACTGGGGGGACCCAATTTGTCACTACACCAGCAACTAAACTATGCCACTCCCACAACATACACGTGTCAGCTTTTCTATATTTATGGATATGACGAGTCATGAGACATGCATGGGCGAGTGAGGTATATATGCAATTTCCCGCGAAAACTTCTTTCTTGCCTTTTGTGATACATATACTAATGAAATTTTTTGAACAAGAAAAAATGTAGTATGGGACTTGATTTTGTCCATCGGGAATTGATTGGATGGTTGTGGTTAGCTATTGCTGTGATCTCATGTGAGTGACAGGTTGTCCCTCCCTTGGGCAAATAAACACATTAATTGGAGAAGAGATGTCACAGCAAGAGGGATAGGAAGTTTTGATTAAAGATTACGAGAGCACATGAATTTCAAAAAAAAATTGTGTGGATGTTAACACTAGCTTTTCACCTCATCCTTCAAACAGACCTAAACAACGTTTGTGAAACCCTTAGATCCCTTAGAAGGCAATAAACACATTTTCCCTAAACAGGAACTGTGCTTACAATTATTCCTCCAGATCCGTAAAGGTGCTACACCACAAAAAAGTCCCGCTGGAGATGAGGAGGAGAGCACCAGATGTTTGTGGAGGCCTCCTGATGGGACACTGCAAGATGCTGCTGTCGATTATGACATTTTAAACTGGATTCCTGCACTTTATAGGACATCTTAGGGAGAAAGAACACCGTTTATGGCCTCATTCACCCGCACCATTAATGATCACTTTCTCACATGTGAAGTTACAGGTCCATTAGAACATATGAGACTCTATAGTCTCTGTATGTTGGATTGAATGGACTGTTCATTTGTTTATTTATATTTATACATATATACAATATTGTTCAAAAGCTTGGGTTCAGTACTTTTATACTTTTAATACTTTTATTCATTTAATTTAATTGATAGAAATTGCCATCAAAGAGGTTTATAATGTTCCTAAAATGTATATTCAAATAAATGCTGTTCTTACGAACTTTCTATTCATCAAAAAATCCTTATTAAAAAAGTAGGGCTGCGACAATAAATCAATGCATCGTGAATCGAGAAATTATTCTGGATCAATTCTGAGTTTGTTCTTAACAGCAGATGAATGAATGAGGCATTTATATAGCGCTTTCATTTGTACTACTGTGACACTTCATGCTTTAGAAACAGCCGTACTCTGCTTCCAATTCCTTACACACACCACTTGAACCTTCTATAAAATTATCATTCATAATTTTGAAAAGGTTGAAGTGAATTACAAGGGTGTTTGCAGTGGGCTGTTTACATTAATCTCACGTCATAAAAGCATTCTGAGGTGCAAGTATTCTCTCAGACTCAGCCGAATGCACGAGCGCTCTTCTTCGTGAGCATTTGAGTGTGCAGTTAAAAGCTAGCCTAGAGGACCTTCTGCTGTTAAAAACTAAGCTCAGAATCGATTCGAGAGAGAATCGCCATGTATTCGTAAAATCTCAGAATCGATCCACGAATTGAGATGAATCGATTTGTTGTATTTTTGTTCCACAAAAATATAAAGCAGCACAACAGTTTTCAACAGTGAATGTTTCTTGAGCGGCAAATCAGCATATTAGAATGATTTCTGAAGGATCATGTGACACTGAACACTGGAGTAATGATGCAGTCACACGCAAAATTACATCACATAATTTTTTAAAAATACCCACAAGGCATTTAGAAAATGTATTATACACATCGCCAGACAGCCCATGGTTTTGGTTGTCTGATAAGTATTAATGTTTACAGGATGTTTTTTCGCCTTAAACACTTGTTTTCCCCTCTAGACAGACATCCGACAACATGTTTACACATTATGAACTCAAAAAGCATCAGACAAAAGCATTTCCACACGATTAAGAGTTGAGGAATGTTGTTGTGTATAATTGAGGGTCATCAAGGTGCCTGTTTCTTGCTGTCTTTCTTTGTTTTCCATGGATGCCACACCTTGATTTTTATGGGCACGCACCCGAAAGCCCAGCAGGTGCTGGGACAGGGACGCGGCCCATGTTTTGATGTGGTTGGGACATAGACAGTTTGCAAGAGCTCCTGAATACCGGAGATGTTTTCCCTAGCCATTTGACTCGGTGCTCTGTCGCATTCTCTCAGCAGTTGTTTGCATCCCAATCACCCCGTGCAACCAGGAATTCAAACCTAAGGTGCTTTTAAAAATTCTTTCCCTTCACAATGCTCCAAACTAAATTTGAGTGCATCCAGCAAGCAAATCCATTGTAAAAGGCCCTTTAATGCATAAAACATTTCTGTTTAAAATTTGAGCCTAGCAGACATACAAATATGATCCAGGATACTATCTTTAAAATGTTTGCTTTATAGCCCTATTAATATTAATTTTTTTTTTTTTTTGTGATTATATTTTTGTCTGATGAATCTAACTGTAGGCTCATATTAGAGATACTGACCCCATCAAAAAAAACAAGAGACCTAGAACTACTGTCCATTTTGGAGACGTTCAGAAGCAGTTTATTGCTCCTATTCTTATATAAGCATTTATGGTATTGTACATGCATAGCAGTGAGTCTGAGTTATGGCTGTGAGTAAAAAGCATATCACATGCAAAAATTAACACACGCTTCCATTTAAAATCTATAAAAATTGTTAATGTTTTTAAAAGAAATCTCTTATGCTCACCAAGGCTGCATTTATTTGATCAAAAATAAAATAAAAACTAATATTGTGAAATATAATTACAACTTAAAATAACTTGTTTTCTATTTTAATACATTTAAAATGCATTCCTGTGATGATAAAGCTGAATTTTCAGCATCATTACTCCAGTCTTCAGTGTCACATGACATTTTTTTTTCAGGATTCTTTGATAAATAGATTTTTTTTTTTTTTTGACAAATAATGAAATGTTTTTGAACCTTCTTTATGAGTAGGTGGAGGCAATACTGCTTTGTGAATCAAATGCGTCCATATACATGTGTTACCAATAAAGGCTTCTTTGTCATGAGGGAAAGAGGGACAGGAAGAGAAAGTGAGTGAGTGAGCGAGTGAGTGAGTGAATGAATGAGAGAGACAATGCAAGAAACAGCAGTGAAAACACTGCCTGCATGCCATTAATAATGAGAAACACAAACAGTAGATAATACAACTGTAATACAGAGTTATATCCCCCCTGCGCAGAGGGCAGATGAACAAACAGGAGGTGTCACAGGAACATCCTGAAGATTTATGACTCTGAATTCCCCACGTCTCTACCCTCAGATCTGCTCTGTCCTCTCTCACACACACACACACACACACACACACACACACACACACACACACACACTATATTATTAAAGACATTGCATAGACTTCCATTCATTTTATATCAGGTTAATGATATCTTGTATCACCTAACCCAAGCCTTACCCCCTAAACCTACCCATCACAAAAATATGTGCAAAACACTATTTAAATAAAAACATGTTCTGACCGATTTATATACCTTTTTAACTGGTAAGGACCAGTAAAATGTCCTCACTAGTCGGTTGTCATAATATTTCACTAAATTAGTCAGGACATTTGGCCCTCACAAGTATAGCCAAACCTACATACACACAAACACACACACTTGTTTGTTTTGCTATACTTGTGAGGACCTCCATAGACATAATGATTTTTATACTATACAAACTGTATATTCTATCACCTTACTACACTAACCCTATACCCCTAAACCTACCCATCACAGAAAACTTTCTGCATTTCTACATTTTTAAAAACACATTTTATGATGTTTATTAAATCAGTTTTCCTTGTGAGGACCAGCAAAATGTCCCCACAAAGTAGGGAATCCCTAACATTTGGTCCCCACAAGTATAGCTAAACATGCCTCTCACCACACACACACACACACTTACTAAGCAATGCAAATGGAGACATACCATACACTATTTAGGGCTGTCGATTTAACTTCTTAATTGAATAAATTAGTTACTGAACAAAAATGACGCGTTAAAATTAGGTCATCTGACATTTCATAAACAGTTGATTGGTGATGACAAACATGATTCAGGGAAACAGCTCACTGCGTGATTAGAGCCTATAGAATGCAGTTATATGCCCCTAAAATTCAAGATATTGGGCCAAAATGCCCCGTATGTGTTTTTGTCTCACATTATATCATATGTTATAGTTAAGCAATATCACACGAGCAACGAGGGCTGATGCTGATTTTATACAACAGTTCAATAAATAAAAGTTAATATTGTGTTATATTTTAGACACAACGTTGTATGTTTTTGTTAGCTATAAAGCCATAGCAGAACTGTAATGCATCTCCGAGCAACACAGCGGTGTTTCTGAACGAATTCACGTTTTGAACGAATCGGGTGAACAATGATTCAACGGCCCATTCATAAAGAGAGCCATTTACTTCATTCCTGAATGAATCAGCCGTTTGAACGAATCGAATGAATGACTCAATGACTTAATCATTTAGACATTTATCGCCACCTACTGGCAGTTTCAGTTTCTTATTTAGAGTTTCATTTCATAAAAAAAAATCATATTTCTATATTAATTAAAAATTAAAGGTATTCTTCACCCTAAAATGAAAATTCTGCCTCACTCTAATGGCCGTTGTAGCTAAAAAGTTGTAATAAATTATATTTCTTTCTAAAGCCACTTTTTGTAATGTCTGTTTGATATTTTTCTAATTATTCTCACACATTGTATTTTGAATGTAATTGCCCAGCCAAATTTGATGTATGATTAGAGTAATTAATCGCCACATCGTGTAATGAATTAGATAATAAAATGAATTGCTTGACAGCCCCAACTTATTAATTACTATAGCTAATGGTAACTTAATTAAAATCCATCTAGATTCATTACTAATTCAAATTAATAATGGAATGAAAGATAACGGTATACTGTGATTTTTTTTTTTAATAAACAAAACATTTATTTAAAAGACAAAGAGGATGGAGTACATTTTAGACCGTTTAAGAGCAGCACATCAGTGTATTCGTTTGAGCCAGAGCCAAACTGAGCTCTGATTGGCTGATTCTGCTTGGAAAGAGAACAGAACTCAGTCTTGGTGTTTTGTGCACTTGCTCTCCGGTGTGTCGTTAAGCTGGGAGAAGTGTTCCGACAAGGCTGCCAGGGCGCGGTACCGATGGGAGATGCTGTTCTTCACTTCTTTAGGGAGCTCAGCATAACTGCCCACAGAAACACAAAACAGAGGAAAGAGAAAAACAAAAGAAGGTTTTAGTGGTTCTAATAATTTAATCTGAAAATTTAACAGCATTCGATTTGAGCTATTGTTGCCTTAAATTTAGCCAATAAGGGCTTGTGTTTCCTTATCACTGATTTAAGTTTATGTTTCATTCTTTAAAGATGAATACAGCAATTTTTGCATTCTTACAATGTGATCACATGAACTGTAGGAAAAGTCTATCATAATTATTTATACATATTGTTGATCAAAACACATTGGATTTAATTTGAACAATACTGTCACCTAGTGGTGAACCTGAAAACCACCATTTGAAACTCAAATTATCCTCACGTTTTTTCATAACCATCAGGCTGGAAACAAGGATCCCATCCAAAATCCCTTGGGCCCCTGGGCTCAACAATACGGCCCTGAAAAATATTATTAGAAATATCTGAGGAATGAATTATTGGGTTAACACAGCATAACACATTTTTTTGTCACTAGCTCTTAACACACACACACACACACACACACCATGGGCATGATTCGAAAAGATAAAACATGTTTTAGAAAATATATATTTCACATAAGAATTGAAAATGAGATTTTTGTACATTTTTCATAACGATAAATGTAATTTTTTTATAACTTTTTTCAAGTTCACATTTTTGAACTTTTTTCACTTCAGCAATAATCTGCAAAGTGTCGCCATTTAAAAGCTCCAAAATGCTTCAAATCATTCCAGATTGATGACAGTTCAAGTTGGAAATTTCATTTCTTTAGGTTCATGTTTAAGTAAATAAATGGATTATAACTACTACATAAATATAATTCAGTAGCATAAAATAAAAATATTAAATATAAAATAAAAAACATTATCGAATGAAAATATAGTACAGTCATTTCATTGAAATACAAATAAAAATTCTGTCATTTTTGACCGACACACGAATAGTACCAGAGGGTTAAAACATCTTGCCGACCCCCAACTTTCGAATGGTAGTGTACATTACAAATCTGTGATGCTTATATACAGTGCATCTCATCTGTCTATCATTTATCATTTACTGATAGTGATACTGGAAACAGACAATGATGGGGAAAAGATAGGGGAGAGCCTTAAACTTGCACCAAACCTCAATGTAAAAACCAGTATATCACAGTGAATAAACATGCTCACCTCGGTTATTCCTCTGAACAGCTGAACTGGCTCCTCTTTTCCAGCACAGAAAGCAAATGTACACAGAGCCCAGGCTGATTTATCTTCAAAACCTGCCAGTAATTTATACAATCCTGCAAACATATAACAGCTTAATAAATTACATAAATTCAATAGATGTAGCCCAAATCTTTGTCAAATTATCTTACCTTCAGGCTTCAGTTTATCCAAGAACCATTTTCTGTCAAGAGAAGAAAAATATTTACTGTACTGTGCAACAGACCTACACCATATATACCATTTTATATTTACAGCATATAAAGGAACTAGAGACAGACTCACATGTAAGGTCCAGGTAGTCCTCCTAGTGCCCTGAAGCACAGACAGGTGTCCTCCACCAGCACTGGCCCATCCACCTTCACAGAAAACACAAAGATCATGTGTGAGCCGAGGCATCGACCCAGTGAAAGCCAGTGACAAAAGTGTGCAATTTACAAACCTGCTTTGCTGCTTCTTGACACTTCTGGATAGAAATCTCATCTGGTTCTCCCTGATATTCAGGCACTGTAAGCCACAATGGCATTATAAATACAGCAACAGCATGCTTGATAAATTAACAAAGCATTAGAATAATAGCAAAATACTTACAGTCAATCTTCTTAGAGATCAGTTTGTAGGGAAATTTGTCACCAAGGATCTGAACTACCTGTTTGTAAAATAATTTGAATTACAAAAACAAAACATATTATTATACTGTACACGTGTTTTCTGGTTTTACCAATACTGAGTAACATTGTAATTTAGGCTGAATTTTGACCCATTCTGGTGTATTTCTACATAATGATAACATTTATTTTACTGTTTATTTCTATAAAATTTCAAGATAATGGTTTTAATATACATTTTTGCTAATCTCCCTTAAAAAAAAAAAAAAAGATTATAAAATACAACAGTTAATATGACTTGCTGTAATGTTGACCATGATTTTAACCACTGAACAAGAAATAAAAACTTGTTTTTAAACATTCCAGGCCGTTTTTTGTAGCCTCCTTGTGTG
This sequence comes from Hypophthalmichthys nobilis, assembly GCA_037950665.1. Lineage (NCBI taxonomy): Eukaryota > Metazoa > Chordata > Actinopteri > Cypriniformes > Xenocyprididae > Hypophthalmichthys > Hypophthalmichthys nobilis. The sequence goes on from CM075469.1 coordinate 28,235,507, forward strand.
AATAGCTCGAATGTGTGAAGTTGGTTAACTTGAATCTAAAACAATAAATAAATAAAAAATCATACTAACTAACAATGCGTTTATTTAGCAGGACTGGATAGCATTTCACTACTGAAGCTGTCATTACATATCTTACAGTGCATGTGAGGAGAGACTATTCATGCACTGCAAGACACTTATTCACATTCTGTTTTACATTGTACTTAGGTTGGATAATTTGTGGCTGGCTCAACAAGCCACACTCTCACCTCTTCCAATTTTTTCGCGTTCCCGGTAACGAATACCACAGCTCTCCCGGTAGGTACTGCCATGCTTCAGCCTTTTTCCGCCATACAACAACTCACTATCGGAATGGTAAAAACATTGGACCTCTGTCAACTTCCACCAATCAGTGAACGTCTACGCCACACTCTAGACACGCCCTATCACACACTGACCAATCGCTGCTTGTTCTACATCGTCCTTCTGTAAAATCACTCCGGGTGGAAAGTGGAAAACATGTGCGTCATCACATGTCAACGACTGCAACATAGAAATCATTCCATCAGTATTATTTGCCCATTAAATATCTTTGTAAAGTTTATCAGCCTGCAAAAAGTTATAATTCATCAGTTAAATCTGAAAAAAGCTTAATTGAGAGGGGGTTTGAAGAACCGATCCATAAGCATGAGCTTATTGCCTCGCACCGCTGAGGAGTTCAGTTCAGCGGACTACTGGGAGCGCTTTTTCCGTAAAAGAGGAGAAAAGGCTTTCGAGTGGTACGGAGACTACAACTCGCTCTGCGGTGTACTGCATAAATACATTAAACCTCGTGATAAGGTAAATATAATTTCAATAACTCCAGACTCTAATGTTTCCTCCTAATGCTCTCCTTTCAAGTTCACTTCACAAAGACAAAACTCTTGATATTTCATGTCATATGTAAATATGTTCAAATGTTTGGGGTCAGTAAGATACCTTTTGAAAGAAATTAATACTTTTATTCAGTAAGGATGCTTGTAGGTTGTAGGTCAACATCTTGTAGGTTGTACAAGTGTTATGTAAACTTCTAAGTAGAATTGTAACTGTTGGTCTGCAGGTGTTGGTGGTGGGCTGTGGTAACTCTGAGCTGAGTGAACAGCTCTATGATGTTGGCTACCATCAGCTAACCAACATTGACATCAGCGAGACGGTGGTGTCTCACATGAACCAGAGGAACGCAGAGCGCCGTCCTGACCTTACCTTCCAGCAGGTGGATGCCACCCAGACGGGCTTTGAGAGCGGGAGCTTTCAGGCGGCCCTAGATAAGGGCACGCTTGATGCCATGGCTTCAGAAGAGGACGGTGCTCTTGCAGGCAGGATGCTTGCAGAAGTTGGCAGAGTTTTGAGTGTTGGGGGCCGGTATGTCTGCGTGACATTAGCCCAGGAGCATGTTATAAAGCTGGCCGTGGAACATTTCGCCCAGGGCTGGGCTGTACGAATTCACTGTCTAAGTGGACAGCAGAACGAAGTGTCTGATTCCTCCTTCGCCCTTCCTGTTTTCGTTCTAGTCTGCACCAAATTCCGCCAAGCGCCTCCGTTTGCAGTGCTTGAGCTCTGTCAGGGGGAGGATGGCGCTCCGGTTAGACTCGTATCAGTACCGGAGCTGTTGTCTGCTGTAAAGGAGAGGCAGGCCTACAATCTAATGCTGCATAAGCTCAGAGGTGGAACAGATGCTAGCAGCACACCGTCCCTCACGCTGTGCCATGCAGCCACCGGCCGGCCGCGATACACTCTGACAGTACAGGACTGTCTGCCTTCTGCCAAGCTGCCACGGAGTAACTACTTTGCCATCTTTATTGGTGAGCATTTGATTCTTTTTTTTCCTTTTTATTGTGATGCTGATCACTGTCATAGGCCAAGTGTAACTACTTGTTTTCCAGCATGCAACAGTTGAGTTCTGGAAGTAAAAATTCCATTAATATTTGAATTGGTTTTGAACTGGAATTGGTTTGATAAAGACTTAAACCATTAAAGACAGACTTACTGTGAGCTACAATTGTGTTTAACAGCAGAGTTTATAGTGGAAAAACTACATTACCCGTGGTTCTGCAAGGAAATCTCCATGAATTAGAGAATCGACACAAGCAAATCACACCAAAAAACTCTTGTGCCCGCTCACTCTTATTAAGCACTGTGAAGGACATAGTCAGTTTCTCTATTGAACTTCTTAAAGGGGACCTATTAAGTCTCAGGGGACCCCAGAATGTGTCAGTTCAAAATACCCCACAGATCATTATTATACCATGTTGTAAATGCCCATTTTTGACTGCATGCAAAAACATGCTGTTTTCATGCATGTATCTTTAAATGCAAATGAGCTGCTGCTCCCCACCCTTCCTTTAACAGCTCCTGCATGCATCGGATACTCTGCTAAATTCTAACAAGACATCTGGTTGGTTTTGATTATCATCTATATCGCAATCACACTCACAAACATTGCAGTCCTTCTTCATCATGGAAGTGATGAAATGCGTTTTAAAGCTATATCAGTTTAAACTTGTAATTTATCGTTTTCTGAGTGCACACATCTGAAGCACACGCACAGAAAGCTGTCAGACAGCACGTCCCGTGAGTATTAAACTAACTTCTCTTTCATGTTTTAAGCCTCGTTTCCACCAAAATTACCTGGAACAATTTGTCCCAGGAACTTTTTTTCACCCCAGATCTTTTGCTGTCTGCATTTCTATCGCGGTCTAAAGTGCCGTGAAGGTTAGTCCGGTGACGTAGGACTGTGCGCGACTTTCCAGTTCCCACTGGATTTCGTCCTCCTTAATAAAGCCTGAACCTCGTTGTTGGTCCATCAGTCATGTTTTTTAAACTCCATTGTTGATTCGAATAGCAAAAAACTCTTATTGCACACACCACAACAAACTTTTAAATATGGTGGTTGAAATAAAATGCTGCGTGGAGTCAACCAGTCAGCATGTTCAGTGCCCAAGTCCTACCCCCGAAAGTTCCTGAACTTTGAAAAAGTACTACCTCGTGAGCAGGGACTTTCTGAGGGGCTAATTTTTACCTGGAACTTTATTTAGACCCTGGTTCCTGCGGTCGAAACACACTGAGAACCACCCCAAAATCCCTAGTTCCTGGGGAAATTTCCTGCGGTGGAAACGGGGCTACATTGTGCTTAAACTGTCAAATGCACACAAGGTTATGTCAAAAACAAAAAAGGTTTTGTCTGTGAACATAAACAGCAGGGACAGAAATCGCATGTGTATATTAGATATGTTGTGCATTCCCTTCAAAAATAAAATGAATCCACTGCGTCTTCAGTGGCTTAGATGTCGGGAGTAAAAGACTGTTATGTTCACATCCAACAACAAAACACCTTAAGACATACCAGACATTCTTGTCGCTACTGTTGCTTTGGCATCGAGACAATGGTGGACAGTGTACAACTCGCTCAGGGCAGAAACTATGCTAATACGGCAGAGTCCGTCAGCAGTTTAATTGTCTATGTTTAATCAACATCTTTAAATCAATAGTTTTAGATTCCTCGTAATTTTTAATTTGATTGTCATTTGCAATGCTTTATGAGATTGTACTGAGATTTTACTTCTTGTGCTTCTTTCCCTCATTAAATTTGTTGAGTACACAATCTTGTGTACTTTTGTCCAATTTTCAAATACTTTTTTGCTTCAAATCAAAGAATCAAAGTTTGTATTGTTGTGATTCACCTTGTAGCTGGTTGGTTCATGTCTTTTAACTCTTAAATAAAAACTTTTTTAAAAGCCCCATGGGAAAAATACTTCCAGTACCATGGCCGTTCAATAACATATTGGAGTATATAAATACATTTTTTTAATTACATTTTTTATCTTTAGTTCCTCAGGGCCGTGAGTCTGATTGGTTGTATGGCTCAGCTGAAGGTCGGACTCAGCTAGCATCCAGTGCAAAATTCAGACGCCTGGTCATTGTGGCAATGCATCGAGATCAGGAGTATGAGGACATGCAAGCGGTCCAATCAGAGCTCTCTCCAATGGTGATGGAACTCGCTCCTCCTGGAATGCCAGCCAATCAGCAGGTGCACGAGAATAACATGCAACTGTATTGCTTTTTATCTTGTCTTCATTCCTCACTCATGCACTTTCTCTTTCACACTTCCTCTGGTAAAGGTGCCGTTCCTGTCTGTGGGAGGAGATCTGGGGTGGAGGGAGGTCATTGGACGAGGGCTCAGTGCTTTGACTGGAGAGTACTCTGTGGAGGATGTGAGAGGAGAGGATGGCCACCTCTATCGCAGGCTGATCTTTATGAACAATTCCCAGCTGGTACAGTCAGAGAGCAGACTCCGGTCCGCTGCCACAGGTGCAGTTACAGAATACCTGGATGCTGAATACAGCTGTGTTTGAATTCTGCAATGTTTACAGAAAAACTAAAGACTTATGTCAGTGTTTTGTCTCTTTTGCCAGCTTCTTCAACTCATAAAAAGAAGAACAAGAAAAAAGCCAAACCGTCTGTTTCTGAAGCCCCTGCTTCAATGGAAGCTAAAGATCGCAGTGTGGACAGGGGTTTTCTCTGCTGTACACATCATGAAGTCATGGTGGCGGGCTTAGCAATGCTTGGATCGGATGCAATCAGTAATAAAGGTAAGTGTGTTAACATTAAAAAGCTTAGAAAAAGTTTGAAGCATTTACATGTGGAAGGGTTTGTATTGTTTATGTTTTTTGATGTTAAAGGGGAACTATTCACTTTTGCAAAATTCAGTTTTATATGGTGTTTGAACATCATCATAGGGAGAAGCCCTGCCCACAAAAGGTGAAGATCTGCCCAATAAGCATAGACACAGCCCTGAGCCCGCCATTTCTGTATCCTCACTGTAGCAGATAAATGTCTGCACCAAAGAGGCATTACAAGTGTTGTGTTTTGGGATGTACCAATGAACATTAGAGTCTCTATAGACTCCCGCCATCTGAGTCACTGAGGACATTGTGGTTAAATTACTTTCTTTGGGACATTTCCTTCAAAAATTAAGTCTTGTATGTTTTGGACACGAAGAAGACTGCTGGACAGTGTTTGTGCGTTCAGCTGAGTCATGTTAGGGCTTAAATATACTTGCACCTCAGCTCAGAATGCTTTTATGATGCGAGATTTGTAATTCACTTCAACCTTTTCAAACTTTATGAATGATTATTTTAGGTTTAAGTGGTGTGTGTAAAGGAACTGGAAGCAGGCAGTGTACGAGTGTTTCTAAAGCACGCATTGTAGTGCCATCTGCTGTTTAAAACATAAGCTCAGAAAAGCTCAGAAAAGAATCGCTCCAGATTCTTTGTATCACAAATCAAGATTCAATGTATTGTCCCAGCCCTATTGTAAACAAGTTTTCTAGTTAAAAACTGCACATGAACATTTCTGACATTTTTGGTGCGTGAGATTGTCCTGTTTTGTTGTTGCCAGTATGCTGAAAAATTAGTTCTTCTGGAAAGGGGGCCGGGAGCAACAGCTCATTTGCATTTAAAGGGACACACACAAAAACTGTGCGTTTTTGCTCACACCCAAAAAGTGGCAATTTTAACATGCTATAATACATGATCTGTGGGTATTTTGAGCTAAACGTCAAATACACACTCTGGAGACATCAGAGACTTATATTACATCTTGTAAAAAGGGGGATAATAGGTCCTCTTTAAAATACTTTGTTATATCCTGGCTAAATATACAGACAACAATACAAGTCCTGAAGTAGTTAATTAAAAGTAGTTAATTAAATTAAAATGATTAATTTCTTTAAGAGTTTTAACTTTTTTTATTGAACACAGTAGAAAGTTTGGAAGAATTGTTATGCAGCTCTTGTCAATGAATGATGGTTCATGGTGACCAGGGGCTATCAAAAACAACAACAACAAAACACCAAAAATAAATAAAATAATCATTATTTTTATAATAAAAGTACTCCACAAGACAAGTGTGTTATATTCTAAGTTTAGAGGAAAAGACTGAAAATGTCACAGTTCACCGATAATTTTGCCCTTCCCCAAATCTTGCGTCTAGCCCAGTGGTTCCAAACCTGTCCTGAAGGACCCCCAGCACTGCACATTTTTTATGTCGTCCTTATCCTACTTCAGGTCTTGCAGTCTTTACTAATGAGCTGATGAGTTGAATCAGGTGTGTTAGATGAGAGAGACATCCAAAATGTGCAGTGCTGGGGGTCCTCCAGGACAGGTTTGGGAACCACAGGTCTAGCCTATATCAAGAATTCACAGAATGGCACAGCATGTTTGGTTACTACAGTACATATGTGAGAATAAATGCTGTTTTGCCATAAATTAAATGTCTGATAGATGTGAGTTTTGGTAAGAGATGACTAGTAGATTTTGGTCTGTTCAAAGCTATCGTATGAACAATAGCTATCGTATGAATTCAGAACACTGAAATAAAGCTCATGAATCACATGAACCACTATTATGGTGCTGAATGTCAGTCCCCCTCAACGATATGCATAATTCACAAAAAAGTCTGTTCTTATTAATCTGTCACATGTTCTTCAACAGATCACCCAGTGTCCGTGTTGCTGGTGGGACTCGGTGGTGGGGGTTTGCCCCAGTTTCTTCATGACTTTGTGCCTTGTGCACGGGTGGAAGTGGTTGAACTGGACCCAGCAGTGCTGGAAGTGGCTCAGAACTGGTTTGGATTTCAGACTGACAAGAGGCTGAAAGTTATACTGGGAGACGGACTGGAGCACATCAAAACACTGGAGAGTCAGGGTGAGAGAACATCTAGACTCCTAATTCTAAACCTTTTTCACTCAAAGGCCCCCTGTTGTCCACAGCAATATTCAAAGGCCTCATGATGACTTTTCCAGTTTTTCGTGATTGTATAAGGATTAAAAACAAGAATATTTTGTACTCACAATTTCTACCTGATAAAATATTTTGGTAACTTTACAATAAAGTTTCATTTGTTAGCATTTGTTAGTATTCATTAACTGTCAATGAACAATACTTCTACAGCATTTATTAATATTAGTTAATGTTTATCTCAGCATTTACTAATACATTTTTAAGTTGTAAGTGTTAACATTAGTTGCATTGTGAACTAAAATGATCATGAACATTTTGAACATGAACATGCATTAAATAATGTTAACATAAAACCTTTTTGTAAAGTATTAGTGATATTTTAGAGATTGGCAAAACTATAAAATGTATATTCATTGTAAAATAGTTAATGGTGTTTTAAGATTTTATTCATTTCTACGCCTTTTTTTCCAGGGTTAATAGGCTTTGTCATATATTCAGGTTTTTCAAGAATCTAGAATTCTGACATCCAGTTTTGGATTTCAATATTTTAGTGAATAAAAATGTTTAATCTAATGTATAAAATGTTTAATTTAATGAATTCTAAATGAACTCCTGTATATGCTTCTTTATGTGTCAGTCCATTGGTCATCTATTTTATGGAGAAGAGATGGAGGTGGATTTGTGTGTTTTAGCTGCGTTTTCAGCAGACAACCTGTTCCTTCTAAAATATATTAAAATTGTCTGCATTTTTTATAGGGGGACATTCTTTTGATGTCATCATGTTTGACGTTGACAGCAAAGACACCACCCTGGGCATGAGCTGCCCTCCACCTGCCTTTGTAGAAACATCACTTCTGAAGAAAGTTTACAGCTTATTAACCCCTCGAGGTAAGCACTTAAAGGGATAGTTCACCCCAAAATGAAAATTATCCCATGATTTACTCACTCTCAAGCCATCCTAGGTGTATTACTATCTTCTTTAAGATGAACACAAACAGAGTTATATTAAAAAATATCCTGGCTCTTCCAAGCTTTATAACGGGAGTGAATGGCGCTCATGATTTTGAAGCCCCAAAAAGTGCATCCATCCAGTATCCATATACGGTAACACTTTATTTTAGGGTCTTATTAACATGCTTATTACTAGAATATTGGCTATTTATTAGTACTTATTAAGCACATTTTAATGCCTTATTCTGCATGACCTTATTCTACATTCTTAATCCTATCCAATATCTAAACTTAACAACTAACTATTAATAAGCAGCAATAAATTAGGAGTTTATTGAGGGAGAAGTCATAGTTAATAGTTTATATGTGTTCCCTATACTAAAGTGTTTCCAAATATCCATATTAAAAACTTTCTAAACTATAATAACTAGCTTCTGGCAAATGGCCATACACATCGAGTTATGGCGGAAGAGTGACCTCTGACCCGACGTACATGTATGACTTATTGACGAACGCTGAATTGCAGAGGATAGAGCAAAACAAAACACCAGTCATGAATTAGAAGTCTAAAATGAGACTTTTTTAAAATAGAAATGTTAGAGGTTTTCGATGTAAGAGTAGATGATAGCGAGAGGCATCTACTCTCACCTACTCCTATGTCCTACGTTGGGTTAGAGGTCACTCTTTCGCCATAACTCGATGTGTATGGCCATTTGCTGAAAGCTAGTTATTATAGTTAATAAAGTTTTAAATATGGATATTTTTCTTACAAAATCATGAGCGCCATTCACTACCATTATAAAGTTTGGAAGAGCCCAGGATATGTTTTAACATATCTCCGATTGTGTTCGTCTGAAAGATAAGTCATATACACCTAGGATGGCTTGAGGGTGAGTAAATAATTGGATAATTTTTCATTTTTTGGGTGAACTATCCCTTTAAAACAAGTTTTAAAAAGTTGAGATAGTTTGCAAAATATACATTTGTTTTGTAATAAGTGGTCATTTTCCATGATCAATCTTACTTTTTCCCCTCCCACAGGACTATTTATGTTGAACCTAGTGTGTCGTGACTCGGCTCTCAGGAAGTCCGTTCTTGAGCGTGTTCAAGCCGTGTTCCCGTGTGTGTTCTCTCGTGGAATCGAGGGTGAAGTCAACGAGGTGCTACTGTGTTGCAGAAGTGAAGGAGAGGGACACAAACCTCACGCCGTTCCACAAACATTACAGCAGACGGCAAAAGACCTACAGAAGACACTACGTGCAAACACCCAGACTGCACCATGTGTGCCTCAAATAGACATTACTGCAATGCTTGATGACCTGAAAGTCATCTAAAGATTGAGGAAAGGTGTGGAGAGAAATGAAAAATAATAAAATAAATGGTTGATTTCATCATTTTCAAGGTTAAGAAATTATTCCGGTCCCATTCTCATGTTGGCATATAGTCTGGTCCATATTGCAGATTATTGTTGAAAAAACAACAACAACACAAAATGTCTACTTAGGATGAGATCATCTGATTGCCCTTTAAAGTCACCATGTTTTTTTTTGTTATAGAATATTGCAGTATTTATTATAAATGATTTCTCCCTGCACATAATTTTTTTTTTTTTTTTTCTTAAATTCATGTGTCCTCATAATCTTTAATCAAAATAACTTCTTGCATTGACATCTTTTCTCTAATGATGTGTTTACTGGCATGAGGGCGGGACAACCTGCCACTCACATGACATGACATAGCCATACCAAACCACAACCATCCAACAAGCCCATCGATTCCCCATGGACAAAATCAACTCCCGCCCTACATTTTTTTTTCTTGTTTTTTTTTTTCCAGCGCTTTGAAAGCAAACATACCAAAATGCTACAGTAGTCAACATTTAAAGTGGATCAAAAAAGTTGTCCTAAGAAGGAGGTTTAGGACAACTTTGATGAAAGGTTTTGATCCACTTCAAATGATGACTACTATATTTCAAATGTTTAAAAGAAAGTGTAATGTGTATATCAAAACTATACAAACTATTATCATTGATGATCTATATCTAAACGGAAAGACAAACATCAACATCTAACACACACACACAGACACACACACACACACACACACACACACACACAATGCTTTTGGGTCAAAGTCTGTTTGCTGTCTTCACTTTCAGCAAAGAATTGTAATGGTCCTGAAACAAATAATAAAAATAATCATAAATTCATTGACATTAAATATCTGGGTTTTTTTTTAATTTCTCTTGAGATTGCCTTATAATAACATATCAATTATGTTCATATAATGTAAGGTTTTAGGACATTTTACTCACTGAAAAAAATATGAATGAATGCTGCTGTAAAGAGAAGTTCACTAGTGTTTATTCAGAAGCAAACTATCTGGCAACCCTATAATGGCTGTGCAGTGTTATTTTTACTAGATGAGTCTACTGTACTGAAATGAGGGTGGATGCACCCTACAGTGGCATTCACTCACTGACCTATCAAGGGGTGGAAAGCCATACAAACTAAATTGTAAATGCTTTACGGTATGTAAAGCTCTATACACAGCTCTAATCAGCTGTATTTATACCACTTTTGTTTGTTGTAAAATTCTGGTGCTCCATCTTCATTTCTGCTGCTCCATACCCTCTATCTTAACTGACAATTTCTAGAGAAAACTAATTTCACTTGTTTTTATATATATGTAAGGTTATAATAATAGTATGTTTTTTCCGCTATTTAAATAATTGAGTGGTTGATATTCACGTGTTGATTTTTTTATTATTTTTTTTTTTTTAAGTTTTGACTTTCACTGAACTTTCACTCTTAAGATTAAGCGGTCACAAGTGAGTTTTGCTTTACAGATGCTTTAGGATTGTGAAAGGAAAGGGGCAGGGTCGCAAGCACGCGCTGCACGCCACTACTGTTACCGTACGTCACTCTGCTTTTTTCCCCTTATCGCTGAATTCAGATATTTCTTTTTTTGTTCCTCATACATTTGTGTGCATTAAACGACAAGCCAAAAAGCATACTTTTGAGTAGCACCAAATCTGTATTTTTATATTCCTAGAGGAGTGGCGTCTGCGCGAGCACGCGCAAGCGCACTCAACGAAAAACGGTCAGTTGGCTGTCAGGTTTCGACCACAAGTTGAGTTCAGGACAAATAAGTGATTGAAACAGGCGAGTTACATTGAAGATAGTTTATTCGGTTTCTTTATATATCGCCTTATAGTTTCTTTTGGTTCGTCGTGTATAGAAAGGGGTGTGTGCTTTTAAGTTCAGTCACTGCTCATTGCTCTCTATAGCGTCCCGTACACGAGCGCCGTTTCTCTGAATCGCTCCGTCTGTCAGGTCCAAACGCTCGGAAAAACGAATTTCAGGTAATTAAACTGCCTTTGATTTACTTAACTGATTAGTATTCTCATTACATACGCTTTTTAAAGAAGAAAAAAACTTTAGTTTATATAATTTTAATTAACGCAGTATTATTATTACAGTGGTTTTGTATGTCACCAATATTTGATTGTCTGGAAAACTGCGCTTATTTGAAGTTGGCAGCTGGTTTCCCTCTCTCAATTTTATTTTATTTTATTATTATTACTATTTTTTCTATAACAAAGGTTTACTGAGCCCAGTGATTCGCGCGCCGCATCCTCGCGGCTCCGTCACCATGGGCAACCGGGGGATGGAGGAGCTCATCCCGCTGGTGAACCGCCTGCAGGACGCCTTCAGTGCCATCGGACAGAGCTGCGACCTGGACCTGCCGCAGATCGCGGTGGTCGGGGGTCAGAGCGCAGGCAAAAGCTCTGTCCTGGAAAATTTCGTGGGCAGGTATGACACCTTCGTAACTGGGCACTACAGTCTAGAATAGTTCTGTATTATAATTAATAGTTCAGTTCAACATTCCAAGGAATTGCTAAAATGTTATTAAAGCTATTATTATTGGTCAAACCATGCGGGGTTTCAATAACAGGCCGATATTAATATCTGGGTAGTGGGTAGGTATCTGGGTGACCGAAGGATGATATAGAAATGCCAAAATCCTAACAAAAGGAATGAACAAAAATATTAAATGGCCATGTGGACATGTTTATTGGCCAATGGCAATAATCTCAAAATTGACTGATTAATCGGCTAGTGATGTTGAATTGAGTCACTGAAGTGTATAGCTGAAGCAGGTGCAGATGGTCATGCTCTCATCTGTAGTCGGGAGTAGTCACTACCTCTTCCTCCATCTGTCTAATGGCCTGCCAAGCCAAAGTCCGTGAGCCATGCAGAATCTGAAGACTGAATTAATTTTCTCTGGACTATACAGATCATGAGTACAAGCTGGCGATCTGATATTAGAGAATTTAAGACCATATTTAAATGAAATAGAAACACTTATTTTTCTTATTTTTTTAAGATTAATTTGTGTAGTGTAGTAAGTAAGTGTAGTAAGTATATATATACCGATTAGTCATAACATTATGAGCACTGATAGGTGAAGTGAATAACACTGATTATCTCTTCATCACGGCACCTGTTAGTGGGTGGGATATATTAGGCGGCAAGTGAACATTTCGTCCTCAAAGTTGATGTGTTAGAAGCAGGAAAAATGGGCAACTGTAAGGATTTGAGCGAGTTTGACAAGGGCTAAATTGTGATGACTAGAAGACTGGTTCAGGGGATCTCCAAAACTGCAGCTCTTGTGGGGTGTTCCCGGTCTGCAGTGGTCAGTATCTATCAAAAGTGGTCCAAGGAAGGAACAGTGGTGAACCGGCGACAGGGTCATGGGCGGCCAAGGCACATTGATGCACGTGGGGAGTGAAGGATGGCTCGCGTGGTTCGATCCAACAGACGAGCTACTGTAGCTCAAATTGCTCAAGAAGTTAATGCTGGTTCTGATGCATGTATATCGAATACACAGTGCATCACAGTTTGTTACGGATGGGGCTGCATAGCCGCGGACTAGTCAGGGTGCCCATGCTGACCCCTGTCTACCATCGAAAGCGACAACAGTGGGCACGTGAGCATCAGACCTGGACCACGGAGTAATGGAAGAAGGTGTCCTGGTCTGATGAATCACGTTTTCTTTTACATCACGTGGATGGCCGGGTGCGTGTACATCGCTTACCTGGTGAACACATGGCACCAGGATGCACTATGGGAAGAAGGCAAGCCGGCGGAGGCAGTGTGATGCGTTGGGCAATGTTCTGCTGAGAAACCTTGGGTCCTGCCATCCATGTGGATGTTACTTTGACACGTACCACCTACCTAAGCATTGTTGCAGACCATGTACACCCTTTCATGGAAACTGTATTCCCTGGTGGCTGTGGCCTCTTTCAGCAGGATAATGCACCCTGCCACAAAGCAAAAATGGTTCAGGAATGGATGGGGTGGACAAAAATGAGTTTTAGGTGTTGACTTGGCCTCCAAATTCCCCAGATCTCAATCCAATCGAGCATCTGTGGGATGTGCTGAACAAACAAGTCCGATCCATGGAGGCCCCACCTTGCAACTTACAGGACTCAAAGGATCTGCTGCTAACATCTTGGTGCCAGATACCACAGCACACCTTCAGGGGTCTAGTGGAGTCCATGCCTCGACAGGTCAGGGCTGTTTTGGCAGCAAAAGGGGGACCAAAACAATATTAGGAAGGTGGTCATAATGTTATGCCTGATCGATGTATATAGACCATTGTTCAAAAGTTTAAGCTTCTTTTCATTTGTTCCTTCTATTCATCAAAGAATCCTTACAAAATGTATCACAGTTTCCACAAAAATATAAATTATCACAACTGTTTTCAACATTGATAATAATAAGAAATGTTTCTTAAGCATCAAATCAACATACTGTAATATAATTTCTAAAGGATCATGTGACACTGAAGACTGGAGTAATGGTGCTGAAAATTCAGCTTTGCCATTATAGGAATAAATTAAATTTTAAAATAGAAAACAGTTATTTTAATAGTATAATAATATTTCATAATGTTACTGTTTTTACTGTAGTTTTGATCAAATAAATGCAGACTTTGTGAGCATAAGAAATTTCTACAAAAACAAAAAAATCTTTCAGACCCCAAACTATTATATAACCCTTTTTAAGAGTCCCTGTAAGGCACACAGTTTCAAGTCTTTAATCATCTTTTATTTTCCTTGCGCAAGAGAACCTCACAGGATCTTCTCTTTGCACGCTGGTTTCCGCATGGAAATACTGGGCCTGTCCAACAGGAAGCTGTGATTGTTAGTGAAAGCTATTATTTGCTCAGTGCATATCTGTTTAGTGAGCTGAAGTGAAGTGAATATAGCCTGCTTAAGATAAGTGTGTCTGACTGAGAACAGGCTTCTTGCTTATCTGAGAGGGAGGCACTCAAGCATTCTGACCATCATCCTAAAATCTTGGTCAGTGTGTGAGGCATCATGCTCTCAGACAGTTATTGGAGACCTTCGCTGCGTCCAAAATCAAATACTTCCCTACAGTGTGCGAAAAACTTTAATCAAAATGTCATGACTTAATCTCACTGTGTCAAAACGACAGACTTCTATCTGGTAAAGTATGTTGAACTTCTCCAATCATTTAGTATGCTTAAACCCCACCCTTCCACAATCAACTGCAAGCTCATATTCATTTTGAGTGCAGTGCCCACATCTAAAATTAAATTTCCATGGGATTCAAACCCATGACCTTGGCATTTCTAGCACCATGCTGTCTACTGTTTGATTTTGAGGAATGCTACAAAATCATTTATGCATGTTTACATTTATGCATTTGACAGACAGTTTTATGCCATGTGACTTACAGAGCATTTAAAGTGTCCTATTATGCTATTTTAAAGGTTCCTAATTTTGTTTTGAAGGTCTCCTACAATATGTTTACATGCACTCAAGATCAAAAACACTTTTTTGAAAAAACACAATTTTCTCATAATAAACATTGCACATCACCTCATTTCTCAAAGAGTCTGACAACAGTTTGTTCGAAGATTCAGTCTCTCTAAACCCCTCCTTTCCCCAAGCCTACTCTGCTCTGATTGGTCAGACTGCCCTGTCTATTGTGACTGGTCTACTGCTTACCACCATATCTGAAACTCTGGAGTTTTCTTCAGAGCTTGATACACAGTGAAGTGATACGAACAGTAACAATGGCATCATTTTTTTTCGTATCAATTTCAAGAGTCATTTGGATTTGGAGCACCAAAAAACAGTGTCTTCTCGACATGTCAACAACATGAACCAAACTCTTCCAGGCCTCAGCTACAACTACAGTGTTTGAGGGTCGAAGTAGACATTGTGTGCAGGTTGCCAATGAAGACTATAGGCTTGTATTATGCAAAATTGTTAAATTGTTAAGCAGGCATGTAAAAGGAAGTGAGATGGAATTGCTGACGATTAGTTTCGGCACTTCAGAATTGATTCTTTCTTTTAGGAGACATCGTGTTTCTCTGTGCTTCAGAACAATTGACCATATAATAAGTTATGTAGAGTCTGCCTCTGTTTTTTAATGTAAACTGATCAACTGAAAAACTGTACAATGAGTTGCAAATGGTTTTCATTTATGCACCAGAATGAACTTATGTGGTGCTGGTGTGGTCATATGATGGCCTACTTAGAGCTCATGCACAGGAAATAATGAGTACATGTATCCATAGCAATGAGTTATATATGAATGGAGATCACTGCACCCTCAGCCATCTGTGATCTCAGTATCTTTGCCAGTCAGTGGAACACCAGCGATGCCTAGAGAAATGGGTTAGTCAAATGAGATCTCACTGATAGAGGGAGTGAAGTGCTTAGGTAGAGGATGTAGTTGATTTTTGCATGACCAGTAGATGACATGCCAAAATGCAAAATGGAGAAATAAAATTTTGCTGACCTATTTTTTTTTTATTATTATTATTTTTGGCTGTCACACTGGTTTACATTTCATTTGCATTTATAAATTTAGCAGAAATTTAGCAGACACTGACTCAAAGCGACACTACAATACAACTGATTCATCCACAGGAGTGCAGCAATACAAAGTTTGGAATAGCAATAGAGAATAGCACATTTATTTATTCATTTGAAATTATTAGTTCATCCAAAAATTCTGTCATCAATTATTGACTGTCATGTTGATTTTCTCACTTGTAGAGCTTTAGTTCATCTTTGAAACACAAATTAAGATATTTTAATGAAACCTGAGATTTCTGTCCCTCCATAGTCCATTCCATCTAAATCTGACACATCTAAAAATTCATAAAGTACTCAATCAACGTTGGGTGAACTATGCCTTTAATAAGGAATAGTTCAACTAAAAATGAAATTCTGCCATCATTTACTGAGCTTCATGTCATTCCATGTCATTGTCAAGCCAGCATTGGCTTTATTTGTCTTGCACAGTCGGAGTTCATGTTGTTCATGTTGCTCCTTTCCATATTATGAGATGGAGGCCAGCACAAAACAACAATAACAAAAAGCTCCATAAAAGTGTGCTCATTAAAACCGATGGCATTTGGTTGTATATACTAATTTTATTGTGATTTTTGTCAGTGTTGGACCATAACAGAATAATGACAATTTTTTTTTGCTTGAGCTAGTACTTTAATCAATCTTGAAAATGCTCAGTTAAATACCCATTGAAATCGGTAAACATTAATACTATGTTACACACAGGCAGTGCTCAATTCAGCTTTACTGTGTCTGTTTACTACAGTAATGCATGCTGGGTACTGGGGGAGGGAAAGGGTGAAATAAGCAGATAGTGAAGAAGAAAGGATAGACAAGGGGGAGAAGATGAGGCTGGAGCAGTTGAGTCAAGAGGGGCTTTGTTGAGGGTTAGAAAGTAGAGGTCAAGGGTAAGTGTTGGGAATGACTGGGAATGTAGAGCACATTGTTGAATAAGAGTGGGACATGTGTCAAGCTCACAGATGAGTCACTGCCTAGCTGAAAGTTCAAGCTAAATACCACAGGCTGGCTTGCTAGTTCATATACTTTAGCTTCATGGCTAATATGCAAGTTCAATACTTAAGGCCCTGATATACTCATGGCGAAGTTCTTTTTCGCTTAGAGGTAAAAAGATGTTTGAAATACGTGAGCAGCAGTAAACTGTTAGCGAACATCCGATGGCATCCACGCTATTGAGAGCGGCGTTTAGATGACTATGTAAATATGTGCTGCGTGATTTCCTCTCAATAACAAAATTAACACAACAAAAATGAGAAAACAGCAAGCATTTTTTAAAGAAAGCATAAGAAAAGCATCTGATCATAGCAATGTGGATATGCTTGCATAAGTTCTGCTATTTGTCACTCTAGTAAAGTCACGTCACATTTATTTATTTAGCACTTTATACGATAGATTGCTTAAAAGCACGAAGCTTTACAGTATTAAACATGAAAAACAGTGTCTCATTACATCAAAAGTTAATTTTCTACTATAAAGCGGCTCTCCAGTTTATGTTTTTACTCACGCACGTCTGATCTCAATGGACTGGACAGAAGAAATGAATTGGAGAAAAGAAGGCAGAGCCTCAGAGCCACGCCCACCTATTGCGTAATTGCCCTGGACCAATGGTAGTACAGAAGTGTTTACCTGCCCCAGCTTTGGCAAGCTGTTTCGAACTCCCAAAACGAACTCCAAGATAACTGTGTTTTAACCTGATTTTGTTTGAAATGACGTCAGTATGTTCTTTGATTTCGCTTGAAGTAAATCAGGGCCTTTACTCAGGGCTAGAGGTTTGTACAAATCCCTAACCATCAGTATGAGCAATACTAATTGTCGTCTTAGCAACCACTACCAACAGTATGGGGAAATATGATGATGCAGTTGACTATGATGGTTTTCTGTAGCCTAGCAGTAGAGTGCTGCAGGGATGATGTGTTTTTGTAGGCCAAAACCCGGACACGAGTGACCTGGTTCCAACATCCTGAAGCCAGTGGGTTTTTTTAAATTGGTTTTTGGTTAAATAGCTAAAATTAGGTCTGTGGTGAACACAAGCTCAAGATAATTTCACGTTTTATTCATAACAACATAAAATACATCAGTAATACTCTCTTGTGATTTTTAAAAAGCTTTTACTTGTCTTGAAAAAGGAGGTTGCTAACAAGTGGCTAAATGGGACTATAGAGGTTGTCAGGGAGATTTTTTAACTTTAGTTAGTGTGTAATGTTGCTGTTTGAGCAGAAACAACATCTGCAAAGTTACAACGCTCAAAGTTCAATGCAAAGGGTGATATTTTCTTTTACAGAAATTGCTTTTTAAGGACTACAACAAATGGCTGTTAGGGACTACAACGAGTTTCTTCCCAGGTTGGTGACATCACTAACCCCAAAATTTACATAAACTCTGCCCGCTGGGAACACGCAACAAAGGGGAGAGGCCATGTTGGGCTGCTTTAGAGAAGTGAAAGAGTTGTTGTAGTAGAGTGTTGTTACCATGCGGTCATTTTACGCCGGACTGCTTCACAAACGAGGGTCAATTCAACGCTGGATTTGCACAAAAGATTAACATGACGGCACATGCTAGTCCATGAGTTGAATCAACTCCACAGCAACTACATAAATTTATCCACTAACCATTCAGAAACGTCTAGTTTCATTCTAAAAGTTGTAACTTCTTCCTGAGTCTCTCCATCAGACTCCGACTCCAGTTTGAACAATGTAAGGCTGAACACAGTTACAGACAATCCTCATTTTGGCTGCATGAGATTTTCCTGCTTTGTTGTTGTTGAGCAACCGAAGCAAGAGCTGTTAAAGCTGTTCTTCTGGAAACGGGGGCGGGAGAAGCATTTAAAGGGACACACACAAAAATGGCATGTTTTTGCTCATACCCCAAATAGGGGCAAATTTGACTATAGCTATAATAAGCTATAATAAATGATCTGTGAGATATTTTGAGTTGAAACTTCACAGACACATTCTGGAGACACCAGAGACTTATATTACATCTTGTAAAAAGGGGCATTATAGGTCCCCTTTAAACACCACGCTGAACAGGAGAACTCATCTACTCACTAGTGCGCTTTCACAACTTCATTGTGTTTATAAATTACAGTTTTGCAAACTATTCTAACTCAAATTTTCAGCAAAATGTTTTTAAATAAAGCCTGAAAGAGTTGTCGCAAGCTTAGTGATGGTGCTGTTGAAGTCATGTGACCCTGGCTTGTTTATAGCCTTCGTTTAGCTTTTTACATCTGACAATTGTATTTAGCGTTCATAATTCATAAAAGATTAACATGATGAACAAAATGTGTAAGAATCATAAACTTTTGTTGGTCACTGAGCCAATAATCGAAATCTGCAATAATCCAAAAGCCAGTGGAAAAATCCTGTTGGGTTTTTGTTGAGGGAACCAGGGTTATGTTAACTTCCGGGTTGGCCTACAAAAATACGTCATCACTGCAGCACTCTATGCCAATCTTGATTATACCTGCATTCTGCCCTCCTCCCTGGATGCCTTTAACTAGGTCTAATCCAGTGGGACTTGCCCTCTATTTTGGGAAATAGTTCTGTTTTAGATCCGCGCACACCCTATTTCCACTATCATCTTTATCATGCATAGAGACTTCATCTCAAGCCTGGGGAGTTATCAGACCAAATGGAAAACACATTTTCCATAGAAAAGTCTAACTTTTGCCATCGTATTGTTGCCTCTTTCGAAATAGACTGGATAAAGAACAAAAATCAAAAGTGCTTCTAAGACAAACAGGTCCACACCATTGAATCAGCCACATACTGACAAACAGAGCTACAATGGTGTTGACAGTTTTTGGGGGTAATCAAACTAAGATTTATTTAGATATCTAAGACATGTTTAGACATATCTCTGCTCTTTAAACAGGGGCAGGAGGTATTTTAACATCACCCATAAAGAATATCAGTGATCCAGCTGCAGTTCCTCTACTGGACTGTTTTATTTATAGAGTGCACTCATGTAATCTGCATATAGATGGTGAAAATGAACTGGACTGGATTATGAATTGACTACTTTCTGGTATTTGATCCCATATGCTAAATGGTCCCACAACTCATGTGTAAATGTACAGGCTAGTACAAGTTGTGTGTAAACGTGCCATAAATATCAGAGCATGAGGGTCATGAAGGGTGTGAGGAGGAGGGATGAGGTTTATGGTTTCACTGTAAAACTGGACTAGTACAAGTATGCAAAGTCTCTGGCACTGTGCCTCAGACAGGGACTCTGTCAGTGTATCATGTGAGGGAAGTTTCATGTGTAGTTTTTTTTTTTGGAAGGAGAATTGTATTTTGGCTTGCACAATGATTTGTCTGCCTATTGTATGTTTACTTGTGTGTGTTTTTTTTTTTTTTTTTTTTTTGATCAATGCTGTATTCTCAGAGATTTCCTGCCAAGAGGCTCAGGAATTGTTACAAGGAGACCACTTGTCCTTCAGCTCATCAGTTCAACTTCAGGTATGAGTGATACTCACATACACACATTTTGGTTGTGGTACTTAATTAGTGATCAGGTACCAAAACGTTGTTTGGAATAGCTCAGTATAACCAGGCCTGTCGCAATAATCAATATATCGAATTATCTCACAACATGACAATAATTTTTGGTGACGCAGTATATTGCCCATTATGTCAAAGGCGCAATTCACTGTTCTGGTTCAAATATAAATGTCACAGTGCAAAATGGTGCCACTAAAATAGTTTTAGCAGCAGATGTGGCCTGTTGAGGCATCTCTGCCTTTGTTCATATGGACATCTGACTGCAAAGTAAGGTTTGTTTTTTCATAAATAGTGTGTACCCTTACTTTACGGAGAAAAGAAGGACAGGGAAAAATCTGTAATTTTCAAGTGTGTTTTTTTCAACTTGTTACAGTTTGCACTTTTTTTAAAATGTTTATTTACTATTTATTAAAGTTTTTTTATTTAGGATATTTAATTTCTATGGTCTGAAGAATTAAAAGGTTATTGTCATTTGAAAGTATGTAGGTCTACTTGCTTTATTATGCTGTTATATTATGATTATATATTGAGTGGCATAAAATGGTCTTAAAATTACAAATAATATAGTTTATCACAATTACTTCTGGGACAATATATCGCACAACAAATAGTAGTTATCATGACAGGCCTAAGTATAACTCGATATATATTAGGGATGCACCGATACCGATACTAGTATCGTATGGGGCCCGATACCAAGCTCATGTACTCGTACTAGCACTCGTAAAAATACCCCCGATACCAAAGACCGATACCTCACGTGACGTAATTGACAGAATTGTTCGTGCACAGAGACACCGGCGGCAGCAGCAGAAACAATGTCAGCCTCAGAGGTGTGGAAATACTTCAAATTAATGATGACAGCACACACATTGCGAACTGCATGCTTTCAATCACAATTCATTATTGATTAGTGAAGGCGGGATAGGCGGAATCGCGCTGAATGACACAGACCAGAAGCACGCTCTCTCTCGCACACGCTCTCTCTCTCTTTCTTGCGCGCGATCCGAGTTCTCTCAGACAGCGCGCGATCAGTTCTCCTCGCGCCTGAATGGTCAAATGCACACATAGTTGTCAAAATGTCCATCGTGTGGAGTATCTCACGTAAATACAGTCGGTTTTGGCTTAAGAGGACGTAAACATTTGGGTGAAAACAGGATATGTGTCAGTATCCATGGATTCGGTCTTAAAGGGACCATAGCCTATTTGTCATTATGTTAATAAAACAACAAAAGATGTTAAATAAATGTATACATGGTAAATAAACCTACTGTATCTGAAAAACAAGTTTATTTAATTTGTATCTCTATAGTATTTGTTGTATGTTTGTAAATTTCTTTTTATATAACAACAATTATATATATTGGTAATTATGCCCTTTGAAGGTTATTGGACACTGTGAAATTTTTGTTCTTTAAGTTTGTGACAAGCACATAAAAATTATTACTTTTTTCATTAGAGTAATAATAAAGAAGCTGTCCTACATTCATTAGTCTCACTGTGTTGTGCTTGGAAGACTGCAAGATCACCAAAAAAAAAGAGAGAGAGAGAAATTAATAAACGTATAGGTATCGGTATCGGTATCGGCGAGTACTAGAAAAAAAGTATCCGTATCGGTCCTTAAAAAATGGTATCGGTGCATCCCTAATATATATGTTGTGCAGTTTTTTTTTTTTAATTATTTGTTTTATTTATTTGTATACAACATTGGATTAACAATTATTTTAAAAATATATATATATATTCCACCCTCTGGAGTAAATATATATTACTTACTGAGTTCATGTGACAACAGAGTAGGATATTACATTTTAGTTAGGATTTTACTATGGACCTAAAAATATTACAACCAACAAACAATCTAAAATTTAAAACAGTAATACAATAAAGACACATTCAACAAATAACCAATTAACCAAATATCACAAAGCCAATTAAAGCTGAAGTGAATTTTTTCAGTTGTTTTTTTTTTTTTTTTTTTTTTAAATCTGTTAAATCATTCCCTAACTCCCTTCATTGAAAATGATGACTGCTCAAAAGCTGTTCTACATCTTGGTACACTACAATTATTTACGTTTATGCACCCCTTATTATAAACGCATATGTAAGATCACAAACGGCTTAAGAATAAACCATTCAACACAGCTAGATTTTTGCCCACTACGCTGATTTCGCCTGGTATGTAAACACCTTAACCTGCGTTCTGTTGGCTTATTGAAGTGTGCATGTGTGATATGTGACAGGAAAGCATCCTTATATGGCACAACCAGCCACAGCGAGTGTTTTGCGTTAAGGGAGGACAAATATATCGCAAACTCTGACTTTTCCTTGACCCAAGAAATATAAAAAATGTTTTCTCATCTCATGCAGCCAAAGGAGTTGTAGATACTTCAAATATGAGAGGAGAAGGAGTCTGTGCAAGTTTCTCACTGTGCAAGTTTCTTTTGAAATACTCTAGGGTTTTTAATGCTTTATTTAAAATCACAACTCACATAATACATAGAATACTCTGAGTCAAATACATGGATGCTTACATTTTGAAGTCACCACCGGGGAATAACCTGTTTTTTTAAATACAGTCTTGTAAACACGATTTACTTGTATTGCCAGGTTATTGATTTGCATGTAAACTGGTAAATAGGGTTCTTTCAATAAATTGATTTTTGCTAGTTATCAGCATATTGGTGTGCATGTAAACATACTGAGCATGTTTACATGCACACTAGTAAGCTGATAATATCATCTTATTGAAATAACCAGTTTTCCCCGTTTACATCCAAACCAGTAAACTGACAAAGCAAGTAAACCGCGTTTACATGACTCTGTTAATAAATCAGGTTATCAGGTGACTCTGAGTATTCCATATGTTATGTCAGTTATGATGTAAAATAAAGCTTGTAACATGTTAGGGAAACTTACGGCTCATATATTATTCTCATGCAGTTACAGATGACTGAAACATATCTACTTCTGCTGCACAAGAGATGAGAACACATTTTTACAATTTTCTGGGTCTTGCAATATTTCCTTCTTCCTTTGCTGCAAAACACTCGTTCTGTCTGGATGCGTTTAAATCTGCACTAAGGATGCGTTTCTGTTATGTATCACACATGCATAATTCAATAAGCCGACAGAAAGCAGGTTAATGTTACGTGTGCAGTCTATAGGCGCGTAGTGTTTCTTTACAAAGTGACATCGCCAACTACTGGCCTGGCATGCATAACACAGCATTTGTCATTTCCGCGGATCCATATGAATGAACAAGGATTGTTTTGACAACGTTGTTGTGTGTACGCAAAACTTTTTAAAAAAGCAAAGGAAAAACTTCTGTTTTTAGTACATTGTTGTTATATAAACGTACACTAACATCACACAATACGAAAAATGTGAAAAAAAAAAAAATCATCACGTACATAGACAATTTGGCTACTTCAATGGGTATGTAAGTTCTAATTATACAACAGCAGTTCAAATTTGTTCTAATATTTGTTCTAACATTTTTTAATGTCAGTAAACTTTAATTGGGATTTCAATATTACACCTACAAATTTAAAATAATGAACCTTCTATATTTGATTTTAGTTAATCAAATCCCTTAAGGTAATAATATTCTCTACAGGTTAATTTTATAATCTGTCCTATATAGCCAGTCTCTTGTGGTCTATGGAGAATGTGCACTGAGCACTAGAGGGCAGTGTCTCCTGTGTTAAGATTAAATGCAGTCAGTGTATGGAAAGAGGAGAATTGTATGATTTTTGAATTTCATGAATTACAAACTGTTGAGCTGTCAGTTCCCTAAGGAACTATCATCTTATACTTTCTCTAATTCGTACTTTCCATTCTCCACCACAGAGCACGCAGAGTTTCTGCATTGTAAAGGAAAGAAATTTACAGACTTCGATGATGTCCGAAGGGAGATTGCAGCAGAGACAGACAGAGTCACGGGAACAAATAAAGGCATATCCTCCATTCCCATCAACCTTCGTGTCTACTCTCCAAATGGTATTATTGTCAGAAAACAACTAATTCATAATGTACATTAAAGGGATAGTTCACCCAAAAATGAAATTTCTGTGAATCATTTACTCACCCTCAAGTTCCAAACCTGTATGAATTTCTTTCTTCTGTTGAACACAAAAGAAGATAATTTGAAGAATATGGGCAACCAAACAGGGGCAAAATGTAAAAAAAAATAAAAAATACTATGGAAGTCAATGGGGTCCATCATCTGTTTGGTTACCGCCGTTCTTCAAAATATCTTCTTTTGTGTTCAGCAGAAGAAAGAAATTCATACAGGTTTGGAACAACTTGAATGTGAGTAAATGATGACAGAAAAAACTTTACTTTTTGATTAAACTTTTACAGTTTAATGTGTCCTTGCTGAATAAAAGTATTAATTTATTTTTTTTAAAAAAGTAGTAAAAGTATATTTGCTTTTCTTTTAATGTTGTTCATGCTTTGGAAAGATCTCATTTTGACTTTTTCTTTCCTAGAAGTATCTCAGACCAAATAACTGTTTTTCCCATTTTCTCTCTGCAGTTTTGAACTTGACTCTGATAGATCTTCCAGGCATAACTAAAGTACCTGTGGGAGATCAGCCTCCTGACATTGAATACCAGATTAGAGACATGATCATGCAGTTCATCTGCAGAGAGAATTGTCTCATCCTAGCTGTCACTCCCGCTAACATGGATCTGGCTAACTCCGATGCTCTTAAACTGGCCAAAGACGTGGATCCGCAGGGTGAGCGGGAAAGAACGATTATGGTTCATATCTGTCCTCAGTTATATCCCTTTTGGCCCACTCACATCACATGCTTTTCCTTGTTGTTTTTCTTCCCGTTTTGCTCAATCTTCCTGTCAGGCCATCGCACCATTGGTGTGATCACTAAGCTGGATCTGATGGACAAGGGCACAGATGTCAGGGATGTTCTGGAGAACAGGTTACTGCCACTACGCAGAGGTACAGCATACATGTGGAAATGTGCTGTCAGTAGAGGCCTGTGCAGTTTAGTCTAAGATCTGGGCTACTGCCAAGCAAGTCTGCTGAAGGCTATAGTGGCTAAAACAGGGCCAGGTGCAGAGTCTTCATGCTTCCTGCTGCTGCCTTAATGCATTAGACACACAGAAGTCCAGCCATGGAAGAGGGTTAAGACACTCTAGAAATCCTATTCGTCAGTCATGTGTGCAGATCGGATACAATCTCACTTATAGTTGTAGGACCTTGACTTTTTCTTTTTTATTGGGTCACAACACTGCTGAACAAGAAATCACGTTCCCACCTCAAGTCTAAAGTTCTAGAGATTTTTTTCCATAACAGAGCTGAGCTTATGCTTTGCCTACGCCAGTGGTTTTCAACCTTTCTGACTCAGGCCCCCCATTGTCCACAACATTTTTTCATATTCAGAGTCCTCAACAACAATATAAGTTTTCTTTGGTACATCTGCTGTCATATTTTGTTTTCAAAACTTTTTTTTGTAAATTACAGATACTTGGTATGTCTATAGATTCAAATAAATAACTAAAACAATTATAAAATAATTACAATTCAGAATTCCAGGCATCCCACTCTTTTTAACCAATGAATTTATATGACTTTTACGTGACAGTCATTCGTGAATTACTGAAGAAGATTTAAGGATAAGGAAATTTAAAAATGTTTTTTGTTTTACTCACAATTTCTACCCAATAAAATATTTTAGCGATTAAGAGATACTTTATAGATATTTAGGCATAACAAGGAAAATATATATTCTTTAAAAAATGCCAATGGTGTTTTAAAATTGTATTAATTTACATGGCTTTTCTAGGTCTAGAAATCACAATTTTAAAATTAAGCTACCTCAGTGTGGTTGAGGGTGTGAATTATATCTAAATAATATCTTAAAGGGTTAGTTGACCAAAAAATGAAAATTCTGTCATTAATTATTCACCCTCATGTCGTTCCAAACCCGCAAAACTTTCATTCATCTTCGGAACACAAATTAACATCTTTTTGATGTTCCGAAGATGAACAAAAGTCTTAAAGGTTTGGAACGAAATAAGGGGGAGTAATTAATGACAGAATTTTCATATTTGGGTGACCTAACCCTTTAATGACTTTTCTTTAAAACAAGTCGGCTTCATTGTAAAACAAAGAATGTATCTGAAAGAAAGATACATACTTTACCCCCCTCTACTTATTTTGTCTCCCTGTTGTGGCTACAGGTTATATTGGTGTGGTAAACCGTAGTCAGAAAGACATTGAGGGAAAAAAGGACATCAGTGCAGCTCTGGCTGCAGAGAGACGGTTCTTTAAGTCACATCCTGCATACCGACACATGGCAGACTGCATGGGCACACCATACTTACAGAGGCTCCTCAACCAGGTGACAAGAGAATGATACTACACAGAATATTACAAGAAGTACCACATGTGTGAAATACATAAGAGCCCACAGATGGAAATGATAGCTTTAATTGTATTTCTTCTCTTTTTTCACTCCTAAACCCCTCACATATCTCCCTAGCAACTTACCAACCACATCCGTGACACATTACCAGCGTTACGTAGTCAATTACAGAGTCAGCTTCTCTCACTGGATAAAGAGGCAGAAGAGTACAAGTATTTGAACCCAGATGACCCCTCACGCAAGACCAAGACTTTAATGCAGTGGGTTCACACGCACATAAACTCACTCTAATTCAGAGAATAAATACACATGCACTGATAAACACAAACAAATATGGACACATACACACTAGTCTTTACTATATTGCAATAAACAAGACCGTTGTTTACTGCCTAAACACAAACACATTGCAGATAAGACCAGAACCACACACGCAAACACATACTGTTCATTTGTTATTTAGGCTGATACAGCACTTTGGGCTGGATTTTGAGAAGCGGATCGAGGGATCTGGGGATCAGGTGGACACAGTGGAGCTTTCAGGAGGAGCCAAAATCAACCGTGTCTTTCACGAGCGTTTTCCTTTTGAGCTGGTTAAGGTAATTTGTTAAAGTTTAATTGCTCATTAAGACAGTAAATATGATGATGTCCTGATGTTTATGTTGCACTACATCAGATGGAGTTTGATGAGAAAGAATTGCGAAGGGAGATCAGTTATGCTATTAAAAACATCCATGGCATCAGGTATGTGTCACAAACATATATTAACTTATTTCAGTAATTTTTTGTTTATATTGTGCTGGCTGTTATGGCAGTCATCTTGAACTTAAAATGTTTGTTAATTAACAGGTTAAATTTTATACATAGTGCCTCTCTGTATGTCTTCCTCTACCCCTCCTTCTCTACCTTTTTATTCATTAATATTCATATTCAGAACTCAATTTCGTATTATGCTATCTCCCTGTACTCCATTTTCTCTCCCCTCTTTCTGATCCAGGACAGGACTGTTCACACCCGATATGGCATTTGAAGCCATAGTGAAGAAACAGATTGTGAAACTTAAAGGACCGTGTCTCAAGTGTGTAGACATGGTGATCCAGGAGCTCATCAACACAGTACAACAGTGTACCAACAAGGTACAACATACTGTTATACTGAGTGCACTTTTTGAAAGTGTAATCTTTAAGTACACTTAAAGGTGGGGTAAGCGATATTTCAAAAACGCTGTTGGACATTGTTGATATTTGAAATCAACCCAAACAAACACACCCCTCTCATCATAACTCCGCCTCCAAAACTCACCCTCCAGTCCTACCCGCCCTCCGCCGAGTCAGTCTAGAACCCCAATCACCGGAATGCGAGGCGAGTGCACTAACAAGGATGCTAAACACCACATATTGTAACAGTTGTCAGCGCACCTTTTGAGATAAGTGGATGTCTGTTTATCATAGCAGAAGCGCAACAAAATAATGCGTCACGAAAAATAAAGCGCACATGATGAATGAATGACAAGGAAGCACAAAAAATGAACGTACAGTACACAAGAGTAAAAGCAAACAAGAGTTTGTTGTTAGTCGCCAATAGCACAGCAGTTCCAGACAATCAATGACACTCAAATGCAGTGTTACTCACGTGTGGAGCGGAATCAAAGCAGCCTTCGCTTATATTTTCAGGCCTTCCCTCTTAGTTCTTACCAGCGCTGGAAAGCTTTTCTAATATTAACGCGGGTCCTAAAGCTCCTGCCCAGTCATAAACCTTCATTCCAGTGATATTCTTCTGAGCTTTTTCTTTTGTATTGTGTCTCATCTCTATTTCTGCAGTCTTTCTTTAAATCTCCCTCTTGCTCATTCTCTCTCCTCGACCGTCATACGTTTGTTGTTGTTTGTTGGTGTGTCAGTCCAAATAACTTCCAAACAGTGTTTTTGAAATATCGCTTACCCCACCTTGTGGCCTTTTATTTCATTGATAATATATTTATACAGTTTTTTCATTTATTATTTTCATTTTCAAAAACTGCATAAATATAGGTTTTTTAATACAGTTTTTTAAAAATATATATTTTTTTGAAGTTGCAAGCTGCATGCTGCAGGTTCACATTCAATAAAACATTTTTTCACAAAGAACAGTAAGACAAGGAACTTTAATTAAATCTATAAAGAGGGTGGAGATAATGGTTTTAGATTTTTTAATTATTATTATTATTATTATTCTAACTTGTTTGTGTGTGTGTGTGCGCGCATGTCCTCAGTTAGAGACCTTTCCAAAACTACGGGAGGAGACTGAGAGAATAGTGACCACACACATTCGAGAACGAGAGAGTCAAGCCAAAGACCAGGTCAGACAGTTTAGCTATGGATGAAATTAACATTATGAGCTTATTGATTACAAATTATTGTTTAATGTTGTATCTTGTTGTGCACATGCGTGTGTTTGTTCACTGAACAGGTTTTACTCTCACTAGAGATTCAGCTCTCTTACATCAACACAAACCATGAAGATTTTATCGGATTCGCAAAGTAAGCTTTTAACAGCAAATGACAATGACAGAAATAAAACACATGTTTTCAACATGGCATGAGAGATTTCCCTCCTTTTACACATTTCCTTTCAGCGCTCAACAGAAAACCAATCAAACGTGCAAGAAGCCTTCAGCAGGGAACCAGGTGAGTCAAAGTGTTTTATGAACTACTGTTGACACTGTATGAACCTGGTATAGATCAGAAATCATCAGCGAGCAGGGTTTGGACAATCTGCTGAGTCTTTACTGGAAGGAAGATTTTTCTGCTCAAGCTCTGTTGCTCTCTTGTTCATCTGTCTCACATCAGATAATATGTGGCTTATGTATGTCTAACATTTGTGTTTTCACTTCAAGTGTTGTGCTGTGAATGAATATTCGAATTTCTCTCTCTCGCTCTCTGATGCACGTCCTGATTTTGCAGAGTTAGAAGTGTTCCTGGGTCAACATATTTTGTTGATCCTGGAACAACATTCCTGTCCAAAAATTATGTCCTATCCCTAACCCTAAACCTAACTTTACAAATAATTTATCCCTAAAATTAGAGAAATCATAGATGAATAACATTGATGTAGAAGCAACCCTGATTGTAAGCCAAAACTTGACATAAACTGTAAATTTGTCCCTCAATTCTGATGAAAGTTGTTCCAGGACAAACAAAGATGTTGATCCAAGAAAATGTTGCACTTGGTGAAATCAGGTTCTGCCTCTCTGAGGGCTGTTTTTTGCCCCCTATTCTGTAATCAGCTGTTCTGTAATTCATGGCCCCATTTGTTTAGAATTAGATCTATGTTAGAATAGGATGAAATTCTATTAAAAGCCCAGTAGAGCTCAACAATGGCTGCCCACTTCTTTGTGGCCTTGGTTACGGAAGTATATTTCTCATTTTTTTTCTCCATTTGACCGAGCAGTGAGTGGCTTTTTGAGTGGCTCACCAATGTGTTGCATATCTTCTAATACATATATGCAAGAAAAGCTCACACAGCAGTCACTTTCCAAACAAGCAGCTTTCTGTTGGTCAACATGAGGAATTCCATTCCAAAATCTGCGTTACGTCAAATTCACAATTATGTGGATTCCTATTGAAATTACTGTTTTTTTGTCTTCGAAATTTTCAAAACAATGGTAAATTTGACTGCACCTTTAGAACTCTCGAGCCTCTGTCCTATTTCAGTTTTAATTGTAGTGCTTCACTGGGTATTAACAAAGTCCCTTTAAGACAAGTCATTTCACTCGGCGGCCATCTTTGAAACGCCTCTCGGGCATTCAAGTGCAGCTCCTATCTCTTTGAATGGGGAAACATCAAATTCTCCAAAGCTGTTTGCCAAGCTTTCGATTCAATTTCATATTTGAAATCACCAATGAAATCTGACAACAACTGTCTAATAAATTATGTTTCTAAACACTCGAATCATGACAAAAAACTGTATTTTTCAAGCTGGATCAAGCTAATGCGCAGTCCTAAATGCGCGTCTTTTGTGTCTCATTTCGGAGGTGCGCTTCTGACTGTTTCTATAGGAACCGGAGCTTCTAACAGCCGCTGCAGTGACGCGATGACTGTACCAATCAGTGATTGGCTCTTATTTAGAAGGCGGGACTTATTCCGCCATATTGCGCGTTGCACTTTCTCCCATTCAAAACAATATGAGTGACACGTCTTGTTTTATTCTATTGTCTTTGGTATTAAACAAGATTTTTTTAATAGTAGGTCTGTTTAAAAAGGTTTATATGCTAAAAATCAATTTCCAAGTGGAGATTTTGAATGGGATTTTTGCTTCCCTTCTGCCCCACGGTTGAGCTCTGTGCTCTGCACCAAAACTTGATCACATGATCCTAAGGACAAACATTTCAGTCCATTCCAATGTAAGTTGCTCTTTCCCATCTTCGATGTCCATTTTAAAGGAATTTTCCAGGTTCAATAATTTGAACAAATCAAGTCAAAAAATGTTTTAAAAGAAAGTAATACTTTAAGTTTGAATCTTTAATCATTGATACCTCTGCTAATGATTCATTAAAACAGATGGCTGGAAATTAAAATCCATGACTTTGACCCATTGTGGTAATTAACACATTAGTATTAGGTAATGATGGATATTAGTTGATAGGGAATTAATTCATGATGACACATTTAATAATTAGCAATTCATATATGACTTAATCTATTAATCAGACTTTTAATTAGTTGCAAATGTGATAAACATTAATGAATGGTTTAGTTCTTCATGAGTCATACATTAACGCACAGATAATCATGAATTAATGCATATTAGTGCACCCTTATTATAAAGTTTTTACCATATTTTAAAAAAATACCAATCCCTAACTTTTGAATGGTAATGTATGTACTGTACTATGATGCACTCACAGTGGCAGTCTGTGGAGCAACTGGAATAAATGTTAAAATATACAATTTCAAAAACATAA
This sequence comes from Hypophthalmichthys nobilis, assembly GCA_037950665.1. Lineage (NCBI taxonomy): Eukaryota > Metazoa > Chordata > Actinopteri > Cypriniformes > Xenocyprididae > Hypophthalmichthys > Hypophthalmichthys nobilis. The sequence goes on from CM075469.1 coordinate 28,266,963, forward strand.
CCACAACTTAAAGGGATAGTTCACCCAAAAATGAAAATTATCCCATTATTGACTCACCCTCAAGCCATCCTAGGTGTATATGACTATCTTCTCTCAGACAAACACAATCAGAGTTTATTAAAAAATATCCTTGCTCTTCCAAGCTTTATAATGGTAGTGAATGGCACTCACAATTTTGAAGCCCAAAAAAGTGCATCCATCCATCATAAAAGATATCCACATGGTTCCAGGGGATTAATAAAGGCCTTCTGAAGCAAAGTGATGGGTTTTTGTAATAAAAAGATCAATATTTATAACTTTATAAACTTTAATAACCAGCTTCCGACAAACATCCGTACGCAAGTCGACTTACGGTGGAACCTCTGACACGATGCTTAACTTAGGAGTAGGTGAGAATAGACGCCTCTCGCGATTCAAACAAATAGGGCTGGGCAACAAACTTGAGCTCCTCTTATATTGAAATCCTTGGATATTTTTTAAAAAAATTTCTTGTTTTAAACTTCTAATTCGTGACTGGTGTTTTGTTTTGCTCTATCCTCTGAGCTTCCGCATTTGTCAATACGTCATGCGCCGCAGAGGTTAGTGGATATTTTTTAATATAACTCCGATTGTGTTCGTCTGAAAGAAGAAAGCCATATACACTTAGGATGTTATGAGGGTGAGTAAATCATGGGATAATTTTCATTTTTGGGGGAACTATCCCTTTAAACATTTTACATGAGATTAGTGTGATAAGATCAACAAAACCACCACTAAAAGAATGATATAGACAACCTTACAGTTCAAAAAACACATTTTTGCTTCACTTTCATTGTGTCAAAATTGTTTTCTGTGTTTTTAGAGACGGAGGGTGTCAAAATTATTTTCTGTGGTAATAGAGTTGGACTAGTATTGAACCTGAAGCATTCCTGTAATTTTTTAAAGATCTTCAATGTTCATATCTCCTGCACACACTCACATAGTGAGTAACACATTCATTGAGCGCTCACTGTGCTGCATAGTTGCTTTTTGCTGTACATGTCTAATCTTTACTAATTTAAACCTTCCATTGCTTAAAAAATGGTATGGTATTTTTAGTGTTGGTAATATGACAAAAAAAATTTGGGTTGAAGGAATCAATGTGGAGTGCCAGCGTGCCAGGAGAGATGCCCATGCTTACTGGTGCCACCTTAATGGTTTTATTCTCTCCTCTCTGCTGATGTTTTAGGGTGCTGCCCCTCCTCCACCCAGTCAAATTGTACGAGTCCAGTGTCTGTAAGCCTTACCTACTGTCTACCAGCGTCACATAGTTTTGTGTTTGTGTCTGTGTATGTCAAAAAGCCTGTATGCCTCTGAACACAGCAAAACCATATCTTCCTCTTTACCTCTTTCTTTTCCACCCTTTGTCTGGTGCTGCCGTCACATAAATCAAAGACATTCTGGGACTCAGAAATTCAGATTTTTACGACTCCTGCTAAAACATTCCATGAACATTGTTGTACAGTGTGTTTGTCATGCACTACACTTCCCTAAAGACTCCTCAATCAGTGTAGATACAACAGTCCAAAACATGACTCAGTTGACCTTTGAACTCTTATTCTGAATCCTGATTTGCCCAGCAGTGTCTTGTAAATCCAAACAGTCTGAAATCTTAAACCACATCCTAAAACCTTATACCTGCTTCATTTATCCTCGTATTTATCATTTTAATGTCTTCGAATCACTGAACTTTAATTCTAATCTTATAGTATACTGTCTGTGAATGAACCTCCTTACAGTTTGCAGCCCTGTAAGTACATGAGTAAACAGGCTTGTGTGTATGCGTGCGCTAATGTTAAAAACAGGTTGGAATCTCAAACTCGTCTTTGATCTCAGTCCATTTGGCCTGTGTGTGAGTTCGCAATTTCTGATTTTGAAGAAAAAAAAAAAGGTGAATGCTGCAAACTTGAGGTTGGTACAGTCACAAATTAAAGAGATGTGTTTTATTGTTTTTTGTTGCTGTTTTTGGAGGTTTATTTGAAATGGTAGGTGAAGCAATGCTTTTGTAGAAGATTTGTACAAGAGTTACTTTACTGTTTTATCTACTGATAACCATTTTTAGAAATCATGCATGCATCATGGCGATGCTTTTTTGCTGCATTTCATCTCTTCAGCTCAGTTTTTTTTTTTTTTAAATACTATTTTAAGGTGAAATCTATACATTCTGTGCAATTTGAGAATAATAGTTCATACTACTTCTAAATGACTACTGTCCATAATGTTGCTGAACTGAATGAATGACGCACAGGATAAAACTGTGTTTTGAAAGTTATGATCAGCCTAAATCAGCCAAAAAATGACTCATATTTCCTACGGGATGTTTTGGACCTTTCCCCTTTCTCCCTTTGCCATTCCGACCTTCTGTTTCCTTTTATTTCTTCACCACCACCCTCTCATCCCTTTGTTTTTTCTCTGTCATCCTCTGCCCACTAACTTTTATTATATTGCTTTTGTTTTCCTTTTCAGGGTTAGTATTGTAATTGTTCTATCTATCTATCTATCTATCTAATTTATCCTATCACTGTTTCCATCCATCCATCCATCCTATCACTATTTCCATTCATCCATCCATCCATCCATCCATCCATCATAAAGGACCAGTAAAATTTAGTACCTGGATACAGATTTGACATGTTCTTTAAATTCACCTTGACATTTTTGTTTCTTAAAGGACCAGAGAATCTCAGCCTCTGCCTGTGTTTTTTAATGAACCTTGAACCCAGACTTTTCACCTTTGACTTTTGCCCCTCAGGTGATTCGCAAGGGCTGGTTAACCATCAACAACATCAGCCTGATCAAAGGAGGGGCCAAGGATTACTGGTTCGTGCTCACCGCAGAGAGTCTGTCCTGGTTTAAAGATGATGAGGCGAGTAATTACAGATTTAAATGTGATCTTTCATTCGTTTAATGACTTTATGATGATCATGGTAAAATACAGTTGTCAGTGGTCTGCTTAAAGTTCCCTGCCAGGTTGCGGTGGAACTGATTGGCTGGTCTCTGTGTCAGTCACACTGTGTGGCCTGTCAGGCGGGCTGCCATCTGTCTGCCTGTCTGTGCCTGCTGTACAGGTGCAGGAAGTTCTGCACAGCAAGTGTAGACAGGCAGACAGACAACGCTCTCAGTCATTGGCAGCACAGCCTGCTTCTCCCGACCGGAAGCCGGAAGCAAAGGGGCAAGAGAGAGGACAAAGATAATATATTACTAGAATACAAACATAAAGGCCTTTTCTTTTCACATCATTGCATTTAACAAACAATTTCATTGTTCTCTTATGCAATTCATAATTTTTTTTCTGAAATAAATCAATAATTGTCTGCTACAAAAAGTAAAAATGACACTGAAAACTCACAGTACTCTTAACCAAGATGGTAATTTAAATGCAGTAACTTTTATTACTAGATTACGAAACTCTAATATCCACTTATCTTTCACTCAGTCGTTCATTTCTCGTTTTGTTGAATCCTTCTTTCCTCCTTTCTTAGCATTTTACTTGCTCCCTTTTCCTCTTATACCCCCACCGTTTCTCTCTGTCCATTGGGAATTAAGGCATTTGGTCTGGATCACCCTGACATAGCTGGAAGCCCCCCAAGTCAAACTAACACACAAACACACACACATACTCAGACACACATGGTTATTGATATACACAGAATCTTAAACACACACAGACGCAGACACACTAACACTCACCGGTCGTCCCGACTGCCAAATGCATGCGACTATATAAGCAAACACTAATTTTAATGAATACTGAAACTCAAAACCCATGCGGCACTTCAAACAGAGGAATTCGCATAAACATGGGTATATTTTTCTGAAAGTCGCACATCGTTAGGCTCAAAATATTCAGATCCGAACATATATACTCTGAATTTAATCAAATTGATTATAAGTATTTAGATTAATATTAAAATTATTGGTTTTCTTTCAAATTAACATTGAACTTTACACAAGTATTAGTGGACTTAAGAAGTTGGCTGACTTCACAGTTCCTCATGTTCTGCTGAATCCATTATTGCAGTGTGTGCATGAATTGAATTTAAATTTGAAATTCAAATTAAAATTTGAATATATGACTTCATATCACATTGTCCATCTCTTTCCCTGTCTATCTTCTTTACTTTCTCTTCATTTCATTCTGTCTCTGTGGTTGGCAGTCTCACTGGGGCCATACACATTCCTTGGTGGAAAATTGTAAGACTTTGTCCAAACACCATCCAGCCTCCTAGAGCCTGCCGAAAGAGAGAGAGAGAAGAGAGAGAGAGGAAGAGATACAGCCCCTCACCCCTTACAGCAGATCACATTGCAATTCTCACACATTCTGTGTGCACATACACACATTCTTGCATTTAAACGGATCACTTCTTTACCCTTAAAAATGTTCCCCAATACAAACTGGCATCAGATGTTCCCTTCCTTTCTCTAAATCTGTCCCGTTTCTGATGGCGTTCATGGCCCGAGACTGCTGGTTTGGGTTAATCAGCACCCAACACTAAACAGACACGCATTCCTGCAGTCTTCCCTCTCTCTCTTTTTGAGCTGAGCTGCATGAGGGAAAACAGATGACTTGTGCACCCCTCCACTTCTCTTAGTATACGGCATAATCACGGTCTTCTCAGAGTCTTACGGCATGCCAGTTAGCATACGTCGGTTATGCTGAGATCTGGACAAATCTCGCTACTCGAAACCTTCAGAAGGGCCTTCTGAACATCTCAAGACAAAAAACTTGCCGGATACCCGGAGCTTTACGCATGCACAGCTCGGCCTGAGTACATACGTTTACACATAAACGGCGGGAATGACTACTAGAACGCTCATGTAATATCATTCGCATGCCAGGTTTAGCTACACGTAATGTGGCTGATGTGATGCACATGCCTCTTTTTGGTGGGCGATCACCTAAATTCAAGCTCTCAATCATCAAGAAACTTCATGTCTGTGTCATTAACGGCAACTTCGAGTCCACAGAGACATGCAGTATCACCAACACTGGTGTAGAAAACAAACCAGACTTTTCACCTGCAGTTGTTGAGTTTGTGTGTGTTTTTGAGAGTTTGCGTCGGTCCCCCATGCAGCGACGTGAGTCCATGCACAGTCTAACCAATGTGCAGACTACTGTACACCAGTATGATCCTGAACAGGTAGTCTGAACACTGGGATGACGGAGCAGGAGATAGTTCCAGCCCTCTCTCTCACTTTCTCTTTCTCTCTCTCTCTTTTAACCTCTTTTTCTTTATCTACTTCAATCACTCAGTCCAACACTGCTGGCCCCGACCTTCACAGGAGGCGGTAGAAGATGCAAAATAAACACGACAGAAATAGTCTCCATTGCTTCTATCTGTTTCTCAGTCGGGATGACGCCTTTGTAGAGGACGGAGAGAGAAGCTCCAGACGTCCGTTTACCCGTTCTCGACTTTCTCAGTTCCATCTCGTCCCCGGCCCCGTTCCGTGTTGGATTGCAGTATCCAGCCTTGACGTGGCACATTCGCTTCCACAGCCGGCTATCTGGCAGGACGTTCATGGAAGGCATAGCAAAAAAGAGGGAATGAGGAGTCAGAGAAGGAAGGAGAGAGAGACAGAGAGAGAGAGAGAGAGGAGAGGGAGGGACCCCACTGGCCATATAAGGGTTGATGGGACCCTTGGGGAATAAACTTTTGGAGTGGTCCGTTGTTTCTCAATTCCTCTCTTTCTTTCAATCTTTTGGTCCGACTCTCTTCTATCCACTCCTGTCTTTCTCCCTCCGTCCTCTCTCAGTACTCCCAGCCATCCTCCGGACTTCCCTGCCTCATCTCTCTCTCTTTCTCACTCACTCTCTCTCCTGCTCTCTCACTAAAGCGGTACCAGATGTTGTATTCTTAACGCCAGCCTGTCATTTCTAACTTTTTTTTTAACCTCTAAAAACTCAGGCAGGAAGTGGGCCCCTCTGGAATGAAAAAAGAGAGAAAGTTTTCGAGGGGAGCAGAAAAGGAGGGGTGCAGAGAGTCAAAGAGGACAAGGAGAGATAGTTTAAAGGAGTAGTTCTCCGAAAAGTAAAAAATCTGTTATTGTTTGCTCATCCACATGCTTTTACAAACCGTATGCTGTTGTTTTATGAATAATTGTTGCACAACTGTTGTCCAACAATGACAGTTTGTAGTGAGCAGGGGCTGTCAAGCGCCAGGAACGTTGTGAAATGTTATTACAATTCTAATTTAATATGTTTTAACGTGTAATTTATTCCTGCGATGACAAAGCATTATTACTCCAGTCTTCAGTGTCACATGATCCTTCAGAAATCATTCTAATAGGCTGATTTGCTGCTCAAGAAACATTTCTTATTATTGTCAATGATGAATATTTTTATAATATTATAATAATATAAATAATATTTTTGTGGAAACCATGATTTTTTTTTTTTTTTTTTTAAGAAGAAGAAGAATAGTATTTATTTAAAACAGAAACCTTTTGTAACATTATAAATGTCTTTACTGTCACTTGATCACTTTAAAAATCTAACTGACCCCAAATTGTAGTGTATGATTTAAATTTCAGTCTGTTACACAAATGGCTTCAGAACACTTAAAATGTAGCACACAAGAAGTTAATGACCACTTTAATGAAACTTTTATGGTGCTTTTTTGTTCTTTTTGGTACTTGTCTATGGAGCCCTGCACATGACATGCAGGGAAAAAATTGTAGGCTAATCGTTCACACGATTTACTAATTCTTCCCTCAATTTGCTAAATTGTATGCACAATTTATAAATCAAGGAAACAAATTAGTACATTGTGCGCACGATTTAGCAAATCTGGGGAACGGTATAGTAAATCGTGCACACAGTTTAGCAAATCAAGGGAACGAAATAGTAAATCATTCCCACGATTTAGCAAATCTGGAGAAACAGTAAATAGTAAATAGTGTGCACGATTTACTAATTCGTTTCCTTGATTTGCTAAATTGTGTGCACGATTTATAAATCTAGGAAACAAATTAGTACATTGTGTGCATGATATAGCAAATCTGGAGAACAAAATAGTAAATTGTGTGCATGATTTACTAATTAGTTTCCTTGATTTGCTAAATTTACTTTTTTTTCTTGCATGTCATGTGCGGGGCTCCGTACTTGTCAGCTCCTGCTCACTATGAACTGTTGTTGAATGGTAGTTGTGTAATGATTCTTCAACATTAGCTATGTTTCCATCCACCTATTTTTATGCGCATTTTGGGATATTGCATAAAAAAACTCACGCCAAGTTGTGGATAAATTCTAAAAATGTGCATAAAAAAACAAATGCGCTCAATTGAGGCAGATATACTTTTTATAAGATAAGAAAACATGTGCATAAACTACAATGGGAACACATTTACCAAATAAATTCCTCAATGTGTATTAAAAAAAAAGTCATGTGACTTTGCACGATGGGACGGCATAACTGGACTAACCAGTGGACCGATCTCGCTGCACAGCAAATGTTGTTTTAGTTATTATGAAATGCCTTAGCCAAAGACTGTCATCAAAATGGTTCTGTACCTCCCAAAACGGTCCCAGAACATGACTGTGTTCCCATCTACCTCTGAAAGCAAGATGACATGACTGTGTTTATTACGTTTCATCTGCGTGCTCTGCGGCACAAGTAATTACGAAAAAAAGACCAATAGTAGCTTCTCTAACTGCAGCAACCAAACGTTTTTCTTAGTGATACTGGGCGCCAGTTTATCAGGAAGTGACGATTTTGTTCTCTTTGGCTCACTGGATGGAAACTTTTTGCAAATGTTTTATACAAATGTTTAAATTTGCAACTTTGGATGGAACATAGCTACTGTCAGGTTTTGGCATTGGAATTACGTGAATAGACGACGACAGATTTTTTTAGGTGAAATATAACTTTAAGTCAGAAAGCACTTAGATGTTAGATGGTCTAGCTGATTTGCAGAAAATACTTGAATTTCCAAAAAATTCCTACACAGTCACTCCGTCAGACTCAATCACTGATAGTGGCTTCATATGGCTTCTCTCTTCCCCTTCTGTTTTTCATTTTTACTCTTTTTAGAGTGTTTCCCCTCACACTTTCATCCCTTGTTCCTCTCTTTCATTCCCACATCTCCGTTCCGTTATTTGCAATGTAATCCAAGCCGTTTCCTGAGACCCCAACCCCTCCTGTACAGACAGAGGGAGGAGAGAGGTGGAGAGAGGGAGCTCTTTTTCTTTTCTTTTTTTTTTTTCTTTTTCAGAAGAAATGTTGTGTTTTAGAGCCTTGGTCCGAATAATGACTTCCACATGTGGGCCCTCACACTCTATCTCTCAGTTCCTCTTTCATTCTTTTTCCTTCTTTCTTTTTCAATCCTTTACTCAAATAGTGAAAACTAGTGGCATTACTCATGTGCACGTTTTATTTATTTATTTATTTATTTATTTGTCCTGTGCCTGAAGCCATCCTGAGGATGATCACATGGATCTACAGTAGATTCTTTCTTTGTTTCTACGCTCTTGGCTTTCTTCCTTGTAGTCATTTTCCCTAGTTCACACCATTTTAGAGATTCAGATAAAGAAATTGTCCAGCCAAAAATAAATATTCTGTCATTATTTGTTCACCCTGTTGTTTCAAACCTGTATTTTCTTTCTTTTCTGGAACAGAAAGGAAGAATGTCCCGGTCACTCTTTTCCATGCAATTGCAATGAATAGGGACAGAAGCTTTCGAGCTTCAAAAAGGATGCAAAACACTATAAAAGTGGTTCATACAACTTGCTAAAAACTTAAGAGAAGTGAAAGCCTTGATCTTCCTTCCATGTTTATAGGTTTACAAGAAATGTCTAAATTCCAGAACAAATTGTTCTTTTGAAACAGATGCATTTAATTAATTGGTTGATCTTGTTCACAGAAGTGATCTAAATGATTTGTTCATGAATTGGACTGATCCAGTTCTCAGGTTTACTCACTGATGTTTAACAGTTCACTAGTGGGAAAGATTATCAGTCAATGATGACTTGAAATTTGTGACAGTTTTGAAGCTAGAAATCGCCGGTCCCAATTCATTGTAATTGAATAGAAAAGAGCAACCAGTACAACTTAAGAATTTCTTCTTTTGTGTCCCACAGAAGTCACTTGGGTTTTGACCAACATGAGTAAAAGTAAATGATGACAAAATTTTCTTGTTTGGGTAACCTATTCCTTTAACACCAATTTTGAGAAACTAAGAAGCTTACTAAGATCTGCTTCTCAAAACTTTGCCATGTTTGAATGCTAAAAAAGGTTCCCAGAATTGCTGTCTAGGTAGGCAGCTCACTAAGTCTTAAGATGTCCATTGTCTCATTTTCTAGGAAAAAGAGAAGAAATACATGCTTCCTCTGGACAACCTGAAGGTGCGGGACATAGAAAAGGGCTTCATGTCCAGCAAACATGTCTTTGCCATCTTTAACACAGAGCAGAGGTCAGTTACACCATCTACATACACTTCAAAAGATAACATGTTTTTTCAGAGAACATAAGTTTTCTTTTAAATGATGTAAAGATCAAACACACTAGATAAAGTACAAATGAAATGTATATTATATACCAGGGGTATTTAATTAAAGTTCCAAGAGGTCGGTCTCTATATTTCCTTATTGGGCACCAGTACTGCTTTGTAATAGAAGTCAAAAAACAAAACAAAACAAAAAAAAAACAACAGTCAAAATAGTCATCAAAGATGAGGATATTGGGCCCTCAGAGCCAAAGTAGAGGCATCTGAGAATTTTTCTATAAAACATTAAAATATTTCATCAGTTGAGCCCAATTAGATATGAATATTAATAGGTAAGATCAGATGTTTTAAAAAGCTATTATTATTTTTACATTTAGATAGCCTACATATGTAAAGCAGAAGGCCATGTGACAGAAAAGATACTGTATGGTGGTTCAGGGTTTTCCTGGTCTGGACCATTTTTATATTTTTCTTAGAATCAGTATCTACTAAAAGCAAACAAACAATGTACATAATCAAAATGCCCTCGTTATGAGCAGAAAACACAGTTAACTAAAGTTTAAGTTTGAAATTTCTTTGCCATCTATATATAATTGTCCCAGTTATAACATCGGTTATTATGAAATGCTCTTAACATGCCGATTTATAATGATAAATGGGTAACACTTTACAATAAGTTTCATTAGTTAACATGAACTAATAATGAACTGCACTTATACAGCATTTATTAATCTTTGTTAATGTTAATTTCAACATTTACTAATACATTATTAAAATCTTGTTAACTTTAGTTAATGCACTGTGAACTAACATGAACAAACAATGAACAACTGTATTTTCACTAACTAACGTGAACAAAGATTAGTAAATACAGAAACAAATGTACTGCTCATGGTTAGTTCATGTTAGTTAATACATTAACTAATGTTTAACTAATGAAACTTATTGTAAAGTGTTACCGCTAAATGTAGATGAACAAACGTCTTGTCACAAACCTGGTTTGAATGGTCAGAGTCTTGTATGTATTTAACTATAAATTCTATAACTATAAATTAACTATATTTGATGCATTCTTGTTTTCTGCAGTGTTTTAGCGAAATATCCATCATATTTTACTGCTCACCTTGTTGCTGCTAGTGCTACTGTTGTTAAAATAACTGCGTCATCTGCAGCTCTTAATGTGGCGCTTTTCACGTCTTTAGCGGGGGAGAGAAGCAACGTGCTCTGAAAAAAACTTCAATGAAATGTGTTTGGCTCTAGATAAAAATATTAGAGGATATAGTACCGAAAGATCATCACCATAAACTACCCTGAGCGCCTGTGGTGTGAACCACTCCGTTGTTTTGACGTTTTGCTCAATTTAACTAGAAACGGCAAAATGGTGCTACCGTTGTCATTATGTCTCGCGGTTCGGTTGGAACCAAGCGGTCCGCTATATTTGAGGATGCCTGTTATAGACAAACCCCACACAGCTAAAAGAGAGTTCAACTCTCTGTGTGACAAGTGTGCGTGTGTTTTGAGATCCCAGCCGTTAAAATTAATTGTCTGGTGGACGATGAAATGGGTGAAAAAATTTACAAAAAGGGAGGGACACCATCTTGGCGCAATTTTGGCACGGGCAAGCACCACTCACATTTTCTTTAGGAAATGTAGAAATTAGTTATTATTGTAGAGGTATTCTATTAGAGGTATTTAATATTTTCTCTCTTTTTGTCTCTCTGTCTCTCTCTCTTGTACACACACAAACACACACACGCGCACACACACACACACGCATTCCATTCTACAATGTCTGGAATATTAATAAGTTATTTATAGCTCTCTTCTCCTCTTTTAATATGTTCCTCCGTGCCACAACCAGGCTTTTTTTCCTCAGTGTCTGATGCAATTTGTACTCTGAGCTCCTGGCTGCTTTCTAATGGAGGCTTCTTGTCTGTTACCCCGTGTCATTACCAGAAGTGATAAATATAAGAAGAGGTTTTAAGAGTTGCTGTGCTGTTCAGCTGTGAAGAGTATGACATTTAGTCAGTCACTTGGTTTCTATTTCTGTGGCGTCATACTTGGGTAGCCCCGCCTATGATAAAATCTCATTGGTCCAAAATTCTGCTCCATACAACTGTATAACAATAGTTAACTGTCAGAAGCCTAAGATTCACTTCAAAGGCAATCTGTGGGCCGTCAGTGAGCATGTCACACTAACCGATCCAAGACTGTTGATTTTGCTTTGAAATGAAAATTGTCTCAAGGAGAGTGCAGTGGATTCACATCTGGTGGTCATGGCACACACACTTACACACACATCCGCATGCCCTTGTACAGGGACATATAACTTCATTTCACATGCACACCTTTATATTTTCTAACATAAACACACTCTAACTTCACAGCAATACTTCACAAAGAGCACGACGGGAACAGGGGGCGCAGTAGGACACACTTTGACACATTCCTGGCCAATCTTTACTTTAATGTCCCTCCCTATCCTCTTTTTCTCTCAGTCTCTGACATTCTGTCTCTACAAGCGCAGCCTCTTTCATTTTGAGTGCGGGTGTGTCTGGGATTGATTAGCTGCTTAATTGGAGAGATGTTGGTATGCTGCGGTGAGCGTGCACACACACACACACATACACACACACACATCTTTGACACTGAGAGAGGCATGGCAGACTATTGTAAACACACCCAAGGCTGCACCACAATCAATCAGATGCTCTCTCACACACACACACTCTCTCTCACATACACACATCCATCACTTCAAGCACTCTGTATAAAGATATTCAAGCTCTCATAAACTCCACACTCATTCCCGCTCACTAGCAGAAACATACCACCCAGCACTCCGAAAAATCCCCTTTTCTTCTCTCTTGCTCTTTTAAACACACACACTCATGATCTAATGATTCATACTATGCCCTTCACACCCACCAACTCCCTATAGTGTCAGAGCGACCGGTGATGTCAGACGGTAGATGTCGTTTTTGTCACAGCGGTGACACCAGTCTGGCGTGGGACGGGGAAAGAACACACATTAGAAGTGCTCATGAAAAAAGCAAAGAGCTTTTTGGCCTACTTTCTTCCACTTTTTTTGCATCTGTGTACATTACATCCGGGTTCATATGTGACGGCGAGTAGTTATGTGCGGTTCTGGACTCACTCAGGACTGTGATTAAAGGAATGCTTTGGGTTTAACATAAGCTAAGACATCTGAAACGATTACCGCAGACAATAATTAGAACCCGCTCATCAGTTTGTAAAAACAAACAAAAGTAGTTTTTACAGCATTTAAAAAAAAAGGAAACCCCTCCTCATAGACTTCCATTGTAAGTGCGTTACAGTAAATGCGATTTTTGTTTTGTTTTTAAAAACTGATGGATGCAAACATAACATGTTTAACATGTATCCAGTGTTGTGAACTAAACTATTAAAAATCATTTTCGTTAATTAAACTGAATTTTTTTCCTTTGGGAATTGATTGGATCATTGTTGTTTGCTATAGACACATATTGAATTTAGAGGCTGTGAGGGATAGACTTACAGTCCGTGTTGGGGAAAGTTACTTTTAAAAGTAATGCATTACAATATTGCATTACTCCCTAAAAAAGTAACTAATTGCGTTACTTAGTTACTTTTTATGAAAATTAATGCATTACATTACTTTTGTGTTACTTTTTCTCATCTGGACTGGATTTGCTTGTTTGTTTTTTTAATATCAACAAAAAAAAGTGAAAAGAATAAGCCTCATGACGAAGGAAATGCATATTTACTCCTATACAGTAGAGGGTGCAGCTCAAACAAACCTTTCAGCTGTGCTGCCATTCTGGATTAAAGACGAATAGGATACAGGAGGAGGAAGCTAAACACTCTTATTTCTAAATCTAATATAAAGTCATTTTTGCTTATTAGTATGGTTGATTTTAGTGATTCATTTCCGCGAACCGGTTCTTTTCGGACAGTTCGGCTCAATGAACCGGTTCAAAAAGCCGATTCATAGGTTCCTGACGTCATCATGCTATGATGCCACTATGCATTTCTTTTCTAACAACTCAGTGTCATGTTATATCAATGAAACGTTCAAATAAAGTCATTTGTGTCAATGGAGTTTGTGGTCACAGTTTCATTCACAAATCCTTTATGTCTTATAAGACTGACCAATATTGAGTAGCCTACATCTTGGATAAGATTTGTAACTACAACACACATTTGATGCACAAACACGGATATGTTCTACATGTCTAAAGTATAGAAAGAATAAACTCATTGATTTCACTTAACAATTTAAAATATAATCTGCATGTATAATAAACCATAGTAAAATTTATTTACATCTCTCGACAAAAAGGTTTTTGCAGGTTTTAATAAATGTTATTTAATTACAGCAGTCATAATAAGCATATTTCCAGTACGTGCCTCAGGCTTGCATTGTATCGTCCACTCACTCATCAGACTCCTCTGTAATCCTCAGCAAACTTCCACAGCTGGTTGAACCGGCTCATTTGGTTCTTTTTGAGTCGGACGTGCTACTTCAGCTTGCATTTCACTGTTTTTATTCATTTTGAGGAATACTGAATGTTTTCGTGCAAGTGAGATGAGTAAACACATTTAGTCACATTTAGTCTAGAACTACAATAACCATGATGTTCACACCAACGCCTCAAAAAGTAATTACTTTACTTGAAAAAAGTAATCTGATTACTTAACTCAAGTTACTTGTAATGCGTTACCCTCAACACTGCTTACAGTCTTTACAATGGCACACACTGTATAAAGGCTCTAGATCACGTAATTTTTTTTAATTTCAAAACTGTTTTATGGACTTTTTGTCTATTGAAAGTTTTTTCTTTTTTCAGAAAGACATTTCATCAGTTATTAAACAGTACAATTCAATGAACGCACTGTATTCTATCCCTCACAGCCTCATTTTCATTCAAAACCTGATATGGCACTACCCTGATTAAGGTCTGTTTAAGAGATGTCACTGCAAGGGGGAGGGGAAGTTATTTTCATTAAAGATTATGAAGTCACATGAATTGTGAAAAAATAATGATGTGCACAGATAAACCATTTATAATTAAAACTGCAATAAATTCCTAAAAAAACAACAAAAAAAAAAAAAGTCAAAAATGACAAAAAGCACATAACCAAAACTTAACATAAAATTAAATTGAAAACTAAAAACAATTTATTAAAAAAAATACTATAATAGTTTAGAAATAATACTGAAATAACACTGCATGCATCTAAGACTTTGGAACATGATCTAAGCTTCAGTTCGAGAAAAAAAGTCCATAATAAGCCTCGTAAACGTAGCCAAATATTATTTTTGGATGAACACAGATTGTTTTGTTTATGTTGCGCATACTCAATTTTTAAGTCTAAATCCTTTTAAAAGTCAGAGCCGTACTTTGTGGTTTTGGAATGGCAAATAAAGTTCAGTACATTCACAAGCGCCGCAGTTATCCTGTCGTAAATATCATGAACTACCAATGAATTATGAATCGTTTAACCGCAAAACATTATTCCACGCATTACGCATTATTAGGAGGGTCTGCAAAGCAAATGATGTTTGGATGCTTGGATCGCTTGACATATGCAGTCATATATGTAAACTTCTGGACTAAGCGGTTATAAGAAACGATTTCTCAGTTATAGCAATTAGTAGCACTGAGTCATATCTGTGCTTGCAAAAACAGTGTTTTGTAGCTGAGTTTTATTAGATTGAAGCATGTGAGAATGTGGTTGCTTTGGTGTGTGGTTTGTTTCAGTGTATGTGTGTCCGAATTGACCCGGTCTTAGGCCACGTTTTTGTAGCCATGTTCTTATCAGCCGCAGACTAAATCAAATACACGTTGTACGTTATACTTTAAGCCTCTTACCCCACAGGCACAACAGAGAGAAACAATAGCCACAAAAAGAGAGAGAAATAAGAGGGAAACAAAAGGAGGAGAGGAACAACAGTATAATTAGGGGGAATGTGGAACAGATGGAGAGAGATGGGCTCCAGATTCCTGCCTTTCTCGGAGCGAGCGGGAAAAAAAAAGAGGGAGAAAGAGACTGGGTAGAATGATACGAGACAAAAGTAAAGATGGGAATTGGAATGACGGATAAAAAAGGTGAGATAGGGCAAAACTTGGGGAAAAAAAACAATCATATTGGAAAGTTTGAATGGATTTTCATTTCAAACAGGGCAGAAGGGGTGGTCTGGGGTTTTTGTGGTTTTGGACAGATGATATGTGTGAGTGAGAGAGGGTTTTGCTGCGCTTGTTTGTGCGAGAGTGTACATGCTGCCATGGGAACCAGCTAACGACAGATTACTTTCCCTGTAGGAACGTGTATAAGGACTACAGGCATCTGGAGCTGGCCTGTGACACTCAGGATGAAGTGGACAGCTGGAAGGCCTCTCTGCTGCGAGCTGGGGTTTACCCAGAGAAAACCACAGTAAGCACGGGAACCCATTGGCTTCTGTACCTGTACACTAAACCCTGTGGCCTAATACTTCAAAATAAAGGTTTCAGTTTAAACCAAAAAGGGCTTTATAGCCAGATGCCATGTGAAAATTTATAAGCTCCACTCTCAACTTTTTATTCCTTAGTTCTTTACAAAACCAACACCATGTGTTAGTGCTTTAAATAAATAGTAAAAAAAAAAAAAAAAAAAAGTCATTTTTTGTCACCCCATGACTTTTTCTTTCTTGGAACACAAAATAAGAAGTACTTAAGAAAGTTCATGCTGCTCTTTTCCATTCAATAAAAGTAGCAGACCAGACCAAAAAGCACCAGAAGTGTATGACTTATGTGTCATATTTCAACCCTGTGTCTGAATATGCCTACTTCCCTACAACATTGTAGATGAAAAACAATATGTGAAATGAGTAGTATGTCCGAATTTGTAGTATTCATAAAACAGTAGGTGAAAAGTACCTGAATGACCTACTACTTCCACCAAAATGTATGCACAATTTACTGTCCCATGAGGCCACGGGAGGAGTTGTCAATGGCAGTGAAATGACGCTGTTGCTGTTGGTCACATGACAATGACAACATGAGTAGTACATCAGGATTTCATTCATACTACACACATTCATAATACTTGTATACAGGGCTTGACATTAACACCCACCAACCCGCCAAATGCGGGTAGATTTCAGCTGCGGCGCCTAAGACAGCTACTTCCACTAGCCATTTTGGCGGGTTGAATATAATTTCAGCCTACAGCCTAATCAAAGGTAGCCAAGCTTGTTGTAGCACAAAATTACAATTCAATCACAATTTGTTATCGATGAACGTGCAGTTAGTGAAGGTGGGATAGGCAGAATAGCGCTGAATGACACACAACAGAAGCGCTCTCTTGCGTGCGCGCTCTCTCTCTGTCCGATCAGTTTTCCTTGTGCCTGAATAGTCAAATACATGCACACACAGATGTCAAAATGTTCATTGTGTGGAGTATCTCGTGTGAATGCAGTCAGTTATGGCTTAAGTGGACGTAAAAAGGTGGGTAAAAACTGGATATATGTCAGTATATTATGTCCATGCATTCAGCAGTCCAATTAAATAACTGTCTGTCATTAATGTTAATCAAACAGTTAAATAAAGTTAAATAACATGTATACATGTTAAATAAACCTACTGTATCTGAAAATTTTTTCATTTTTTCATTTTGCCTAACAAAAATAACTTTATAAAAAATAAAATTATAAAATTTCTCATATTATGGTCATGTTGCCCACCCAAACATACCAGCTGATATATCATGTAATTTTGATAAGGGTGGTCAATCTGCATCTGAAAGATTGAAAGCATTTTAAATCAAGCTAAATCAAGTAAAATGACTCAAAATCAAGTAATTTTAGCATTCCAAAGTCATATTTAATCATATAAAATGTAATTTCCCTATCAGCAAAATTGTGGCCAGTGAAAGTGCTGAGTGGCTAGTAACTTTGGAAAACCACTAGCCACAGTGGCTGGTGAATGAAAAAGTTAATGTCAAGCCCTGCTTGTATACATTTTTAAGGTCGACTGGAAAATTCACCCTATATTGATTTTTTAAATGCATGTTGTAGATCTTATTGTGAGTGATTCATGTTTGTTTTTTTCTGCTTAAACCTCGTCTTTTACAATCGACTGCAGGCTCACATTCAGCCGAGATCTGCCTTCATCCAATCAACAACCAATGGATAGAACCAAGTTTTTTTTTTCTTTCAGTAGTCTGTTTCACTCGAATACATCACTATATGTAATAAATTATATGTTAGTACATCTGTTTAATCGCAACTTTGATGGTCACAAAGTTTGTTCCTCATCAAATGTAGTAGCTGTTCTGACAGAATGTGATTTCGGATGCAGTTCTTTTTTTTATTTGCCTTTGCGTAATTCACATGTACTATACATACAGTATTCAAACTTCATATTCAAGTGATTTGTTAAGAGACATGAATATGAAACTCCAAAAAAGCAATCATATGGCTTCAAAAGACTTGGATTATAGTCATACAGAGAACTTCAATGATACTTTTTTGATCTTTTTGCATTTGTCCACATTCACTTTTATTGTATGGAAAAGAGTAGTGTGAACATTATGCCTTCAAATTTCTCTTTTTATGTTCCATAGAATACCGAAAGCAACAGGCGTTTATAACGACATAGGATCAACAGTAAATGATGACAGAATATCAACTATTGAATCCAGAAACCAACACGCTAATCTGAAGAACCTATATAAAAGCATCAGCATTTGGGAATCTTTTTTTGAACCTTTAAGGCACAGTTCACCCAGAAATGAAAATTCTGTCATTAATTACTCACCCTCATGTCGTTCCAAACCAACAGGACTTTCTTTCCTCTTCAAAACATAAATGAAGATATTTTAATGAAACCTGAGAGATTTCTTTCCTTCCTGAAGATCAATTCCACCAAAACTTTGATGCTTCATAAAGTTCATGAAGACATTGTATAGGAAATCCATATGAATTAAATGGTTTAATCCAAGTCTTCTGAAGACATAGGACACATCAAATATGGTAAACAGAAGCTCAACTGTACATCAATGATTCTTGTATGTCAAGCAAACACATTTGAGCTTTCATTTGCCATATCAGTGTTTATATGTGAATAAAAGCCTAAATTATATCTGTTCATCATATAAAGCGATTGTGTCTCTTCAGAAGACTTGGATCAAACCACTCGTTTCATATGGATCACTTTTACAATGTCTTTATGAACTTTTTGAAGCATCAAATATCAAATTACAAATATCTTCATTTGTGTTTCAAAGATGAACCTGAAAGTATGGGTTTGAAACAACGTAAGGGTGAGTGCATGGTGACTGAATTTCCATTTTTTGGGTGAACTATGCCTTTAAGCATTTCAAATAACCATAGAAGAACCTTTATTTTTAATGTCTTCTTTACCCATTCTTTACAAGCTGCAGTTTTTCAAGAAATGTGCAGAGATATACACTACCAGTCAAAAGTTTGGACACGGTAAGATTTTTAGAAAGAAGTTTCGTCTGCTCACCAAAGCTGCATTTATTTAATTAAAAATACAGTAAAAACAGTGATATTGTGAAATATTATTACAATTTAAAATAACTGTTTTCTGTTTGAATATATTTTATAAAGTAATTTATTCCTGTGATGGCAAAGCTGAATTTTCAGCATCATTACTCCAGTCTTCAGTGTGATCATCATTACTTCAGCCTTCAGAATGATTTCTAAAGGATCATGTGACACTGAAGACTGGAGTAATGATGCTGAAAATTCAGCTTTGATCACAGGAATAAATTACTTTATAAAATATATTCAAACAGAAAACAGTTATTTTAAATTGTAATAATATTTCACAATATTACTGTTTTTACTGTACTTTTAATTAAATAAATGCAGCCTTGTTGAGCAGACGAAACTTCTTTTAAAAACATTAAAAATCTTACCGTGTCCAAACTTTTGACTGGTAGTGTACATACACATAATAACCAGGCCCACACGGCATCTATGCACATAGAGCGTTGCAGAAACCTCCACATATTTCTGCAGAACTGGAGCGCCTGGTGTTCATAAATGTTTAACACATTTCACATTTTATTGCTCAGAATTCTACAGATTTTACCCTAAAATCAGCACATAAAAGGTAGATTCCATTGAGGCCTTCTAATAATTTAGTGGACTGTAGTTCGGATAGCTCTCACTCCTGTAGCATGTGTGTGTGTGTGTTTGACTCTACGGCTGCAGGCTTCATGGTGGCTGTGCTCTGGGGTCAGGAGCTCTGCTGCATTCCTCAGCTCTTGTGTCACACCATGGAGGATCAGCGAGGGAGGGGGCTCTGAGCTCTGTTTCTAATCAGCTCCCTTGCTTTTTTTCCCTTCACGCTCCCCTCCATCCCCCTCTTTCTGTCTTTATGTATGCTTTGGAGCTACATGTTGAGTGATGTCACAGTTCTGTCAGGGTTCCCCATAATTTGCTTTGACAGAAGTCAACCACACCCCCTCTGAGAGTCACTGAAGCAAAACTCGTTATTTCCTTGCTTCTCGTCTTTTTATCCCCCAACATCTCTTTTTCCCTGCCTAGTTCTCTTCATGTATGCACACTCATTGTCCTCTGAAACATCTTTCTCATCTCTACGCTGATTGTACCTTTCCCATCCAGATTTGCCCACATCTTCAAGTGTCTTTTTTTCTGATTGGTCAGGTGGATGGAGAGGGTCCAGGCCATGCGGAGAGCTTCTCCATGGACCCTCAGCTAGAGCGTCAGGTCGAGACTATCCGCAACCTGGTGGACTCATACATGAGCATCGTCTACAAAAGCATTCGAGACCTGATGCCCAAGACTATCATGCACCTGGTCATCAACAATGTTTGTGCCCTTTGCATCTAACACTGACGTAACATCCAATACAAAAGGGAAACAATGAAATCATATCGAATACAATTGTTTTAAAATATCTACCCAAGTAGTTTTTATGTAAGATGAAGAGACGTATTTATTCGTAAATGTATATTTTATAAAAACCATATACTGGTAACATTATAGAATACCGAATTGGTCTTCCCACAGGGAAACTTGTTTTACAGTTTATGTAATGTTTTGCATGTCTATTTAAAAAAAATAAATAAATAAATAAAAAATACTATAAAAATATTCTACTTCTAAAATACTACAAACAGTACAAAGTTTTTAAAATGTCTAAATATTGAACGGTATATTTCTAAACTTTATATTTAGGTATTTTACATAACTATTTTGCACTTGAATTGTTACAGCAATAGAATTCAAAATGTATTTTGGGTTATTTTTTTATATTGCGATAATTAGAAATATGTTTTGAACTTTTGATTCCATGTGTGGGCAGTTTTCAGTGTGTAAATAACTTTACCATCTTTTTAGTCCAGCGTTTCAAAAAACAATTCCAGAATATTTGTTTCACTGTGGTTTTGGACTTTTTATTGACTTAAAGCCTGTTCACACCAAGGACGATAACTAAAGCAATATCTATTTAAGTTTATAAGTTTTAGTAATTGTTCTAATTCTATGAGAATAGCAAACTCCACACCACAAATATAACAAAAACGAACTATAACGTTGGTATCACTTTCAGAACGATTTATTTTTTCCAGCTGATGAATGATAAAAACGTTTACTGCCAATCAGGGTCCACCGGACTTTCAAGAGCTTGAACATTTAATTTGCTGTTTTGAATCAAAATGTAATTTATGTGAATCGTGTAGATCCGAAGAGTTTTTTTTATCTCATGTAATCTATCAATCAGTGTTTCAACCGCGGAAAGACATCAATAAAACAGATTGTAGAAAAAAATGTCACATTTACCTCAGAACAGCCATTCAGTGTCCAAAAACTCATTAGTCAGCTACAAAAATGAACTCCGAGAGGAGCATTTTGCTAAATATATGCACTATGGGCTATTGCATATTCATTGTGTTTGTACTTAACCTTTGCTTCATTTTTGAATGTACTGTATGTTTGAATAAATCCATTTTATGACAGTCACCGTTTATAGAGCCTAAAAACGAGTAGAAACATAATTGTCATTAAAAAGGTATTATAACGTTAATATAAAAACTTCCTTATGTGTAATTTATATGTAAGTAGCTTACAAATCAAATAATTTTAACCTTTAATAATATAATGATGTACCAACTGTGGTTCCCTGTATAGTTTACAGCATTAGTTGAGAGGTTTTTTTTTTTCTTTGAGGAAATTTGCCATGTACTGTACCTGATAGGCCCCAAATTAATCAGTATTGAATGGAAGGTAATCAAATCGAAATCAAATTGAAAGCTTCTGAATCGAAATCGAATCCAAATGTGAAATTTGTGTCAATGCCCAGCCCTAGTGTCAATAAATTATTATTATTATTATTTTTTTTTACTTGAAGGAAATGTTGTCTTTTCCATTTATTTTCTTGTCAGAGTGCACCAGAATGCTTTGTTTAAATATTAAAATCACAAACATTTTCCACTGGGGGAGGACGCCCCCAGACCCCCCTACAGCAATTTTGTTTGTCACCTTTTTCACCTCTTGTGAGTTTGCAGGTCTGTATTTAGAAACACGGTGCACTTATATTATTATGAATGGGAGAAAGTTCAATCCGCAATATGGCGGAATAAGTCCCGCCTTCTAAATAAGAGCCAATCGCCGACTGGTAAAGTCATCTCGTCACTGCAGTGGTTAGAAGCTCTGGTTCCTATAGAAACAGTCAGACGTGCGCTCCCTATAGAGACGTGCACTTAGGACTGTGTATGTGCATTAGCTTGATCCAGCCTGAAAAATGCATTTTTTGGTCATGATTTGAGCGTTCAGAAATAAAATTTATGAGACAGTTGTTGTCAGATTTCATTGGTGATTTCAAATATAAGCCTGGCAAACAGCTTTGGAGAATATGATGTTTCCCCATTCAAAGAGATGGGAGCTGCACTTGCATGCCTGAGAGGCGTTTCAAAGATGGCCACCGAGTGAAATGACTTCTCTTAAAGGGACTTTGCATTTAATAAACACAACATTATCGTCCCTTGGTGTGGATGCCAATATAGTTCTCGTTATAATTATCGCTCTTGGTGTAAATGAGCCTTTACACATACTGGTGTGGATGATGTGTGAGTAGTTGGCTGTTCAGCTAGTCATGTGATCTCAAAACCATACTAATGCAGAAATAAACAGGTTTTTCTAGGCAACAGATATGACAATGTCATCATCTCAGTGTATTTTTTACACATTTTGCCTAAAGTCCTGTTTAACTTTTCTTTTTATATATTTCTATGTTTTTTCTAGGTAGAGGAGTTTATCCACTCTGAGTTGCTGGCTCAATTGTATTCTTCAGGAGATCAGTACTCTCTGATGGATGAGTCTCCTGAACAAGCCCTGCACAGAGAGGAGGTGCTGCGTACCCACGCCGCCTTGAAGGAGGCTCTAAACATCATCACTGACATCTCTACCTCTACCATCTCCACCCCATTGCCACCCCCCGTGGATAACTCCTGGCTGCACAGTGGCTCTCTACACCGAAGGTACCTCACCTCTCCACTTCCTGTTCGAGGTGTCTCCATCATCACTCCACCTCATCATCTAGCAGTGCTGTTTTTTTACCTGACCCCAGAAACCTTTAAAGTCCCCCTGAAATCCCTGAATATGTTATCCTTACTGTTATCTATAAGCTAGTGTGCTCCAAAACAACACCTTTAGAAGATATAAGCATTCAAAACTTAATCTCTCACTTCCGCCAATATGGATGAATGATTTTGATGACATCACTCTGCACTTCAGCTTCTCGTGAGATTTTCTGTCCAATCAAATGCTCTCTAGAATCTAAAGCATCCCGCCCCACTACATTATAAATAGATGCTGAAGCTGTGGCTGAAATCTGTCACTTATTCACACATGTACTATTCTACATGGTGAATGGGACATAGTGCACTATATAGGGGATAGGGAACCATTCAGACAGTGTATATATGCTTTACATTGGGGTGAATGAAGTCTGTTTCGCGTCAGTGTCACGCGAAATGCCGGAGCGCACACAGTCTTGTTTCAGTGGAAATTACGTCAACACATATATGAATATAATCAATAATGCGCGTTCCAAGGCACTTCAGTGGACCTTTAAACCAGCACATAATTAATAGTGGACCGTTGGCACTAACACAGAGTGAATCACCAGGATTATAGGAAATATCATGGAATTCTGTTTTCCAGGCCAAACAAAACTAATTGAGATTAATAACAAATTAAAAGTCATGGAAAGTTAATTTTTATAGAGTTGGATGCTGTAGAGTAAAAACCACAGTGTTGTCTGATATGCGAGTTGGACTCTCTTTTGGGTTGGTTCTTTTCAGTTAATTGTTGAACCAGTTCACAAATCAGTCTGAAACATTAATTAGCAAGTCTGTCTGAATCAAAATGATTCTTTAAAATCCTTATCCAGTAAACACAAATGACTGCAAAGGTAATGGAAAGGTTATACCCCACCCAAACTGTTAGTCTTTCATTCATCTCTCTCTCTCTCTCTCTCTCTCTGTCTCTGTCTCTGTCTCTCTCTCTTTCTTTCAGGTCTCCTCCAGGTTATAGTGTCCCTAAGAAGCACCCTGCTCCGGCTGCTCCTTCTCTACCAGTTCGCTTGGAAGCTCCGGACCCACCTCTCTCCAACAGCACAGACACCACCAACCCTAGCAGCCGCCCCAAACGAGTCCCTCCTGGTGTTCCCAGGTAAACATTCACCAATCAGATCTGGACCAGGAGTCACATAGCTGCTTCAGAACCAGTCTTGGTACATTTCGACAAACTCAGTTTCTGCCATGACAGAATACCACATCATGATTCATCAACTAATGTTTATTTACTGCATGAAAGAGGATTTCATGTGTGTTCTCTCCATCAACAACACAGCTGAATAAACCTTTGATTAATAAAGTACCCAGTGACTAGGGTGGAATCAGGTGCGTCAGCACTGAAATAGGCAGAATATTTGAAATGAACTCAGTGACCTGTAACTTCACAGCATTTTAAACAGTATTTCAACAGTTTTCCAAGCTTAAAAGCTTTGGTGAACTTGTGGTTTCCTCTTTCCTAGGTTCCATCTTCTGTGAATATATGTTGTACTTTCATAAGTGCTTATGAACCAAGGAGGTCTATAAAGGTGTGGTCACATTAATTTCAGCAAAAAAAAAAAAAAGGGTCCACTGTCAATAGCAAAGAAATGTATGAAGCACTGCTCACACTGAAGTCACTTTAATACCAACTAGCTTTCTGTTGGTCAATGCAACAAATTTGTGTGACCAACTTAATTATGAGTGAAATCTGCATGGGGAACTTTTTCACCCTTACACCCAACCAGTGTCGTCAAATCACCAAAAGCCGAGGTACGGCAGACTCTGATGACGTCATCCAATCCAATCCTCGATGTAACAGTCCCCCTTAAAATACAATGTGTGTGTGTGGTGCGTCCAAAAATTAATCACATATAGCTCTGATTGTAAGTTTTGCGATGTAGGAAAACACTTATGAAAAACAAAAACTTTTAATTTAAAATAAAAAAATTATCAGTATAACCAGTAGATGGCATCAGAGGAGCGCTTACTGGCAAATTTATTTTTAGACATTATCACATCACTATTATAAAATTTAAAATCAGTTTTTTTGTCACTTTTGTACTGAAGTATGTAGGAAAAGCAAACAAAACCTTTTCTTTAAACTGCGAATGAAATTACATAGAAAGCGAGTAAAGAATGCTTCCTTTATAATCACTGAAGCTGTCAGTCAGTTCAGCACAAACTCCCGTTTTAAACAATAAATCTGAATAAACTTCACAATGAATCTTTTATTTAGATTGTTTCTCTGCTTTGTTGATTATAATAAGAGGATTTGTGCGCTTGTAGAAATTAATAACCTTTCGCTAAACAAACTCATTCAGCGTTTTGAGAGATACTGAGTTGATTCTCACTACTGGTAACTTAAACGCCTCTGATTGGTCATTGTTTTCAACAGAAATGCTTGTGATTGGCTAATACTCAGCACTGCAAAATCACGTTGTAAATAGACACATTTGCAGCGCCGGTGAACTCACATAACACAAATATAATAACCATAGACTGTAAGAAAATATGGACGTAGTGTCCGTGACGTCACCCGTAGATTTCTGAAGAGCATTTTTGAAGCGAAAATGAGGCCGCTGCCATCATTAGAAAGTTCTAAAGGTTTACTGTCAATCTACGGTATCTTTTTTACGATATAGATGCTCCAGCACCAGTAATTGTAATTTGTGTCAGGTGTGCAAATAACAACATGAAAAATCAAATGGGACTTCATACCTTTATAATGAAATAGAGATTGCGAGATGAATCCAATCCGTGGCACTTGGGTAAAATGTCCATTGAAACATTAAAGTGTCCATTGAAAAACAAACAACAGTACTTTTTCTCCACAAAAGCGTTAAATCCATGAAATATTGATATATTATCCATTATTTGCATCACAATGATCTGCTCTCCATCATCATTCTTCAAGAAATTATGCAACCTGAGCAGCATTTATGTTGTAAAATTGTATATGATCGTATATATCTAACAAATAAATGAACCCGCGTCCAAAGTATAATTTTTCAAAATACAGCAGTTTTAGTTATAATATCCAAGCAGTGCTGTCGGAGTTTTATGTCCTCCCGCCATTGTCATTGTAGTAAATCTTACGAACAAAACTTCTAGCCAATGCCACGATCCAACAATGTGTGTTCTGTTTATCTTCCGTATGCGTGCATCTACACAGACGCGTACATCTAATCTGTCTCGAGTCTCGACCATTAACGCAGCAAGCCATATTATTTTATAATTGTATAAAATAATCCTGAAAAAAAGCGCAAACAGGGCAGAGATGCCAAGTTCAGCGGCTGGAATTAGCTGAGGTGATGGCTCACAGACAGCAGTGCAATTCACCTGTCACTCAAGTGACCACGCCCTTAATTATGCAGAACTTTAAGGCTTAATATAATTTAAACGGATGAGTTATAAAAAAATTCACCCCCCTCAGAGTTCTCATGAAGGGCAAAATTAGCTGTATAGACCAAAACCACAATTTGTACCAGCTGTAAACATGTTTCTTTCTGCTGTAAAGTTGGCCATTTTAACATGAGGGTCAATGAGATTCTGCTCTCTTTTGGAGCCTGCCTCTAGCGGCCAGTCGATGAATTGCAGTTTAAGTCACTTCTGTATTGGCTTCAAGAGAAACTGGGGGAGGTTGCCGCTTGATAATAACCCAATCGCTTTAATTTACCTGCTTTTCTCTTTTATTAAAAAATGACAAATTATATGTTACACATAGTAATATAACTCTGTTAATCCTGCAATAAAAATATATTACTTTGCGTTGACCTGACCAGGTAGCCAAGGTATAGCAGCCACCACACCCTAGCATACCCAATTGATGCCATTGCGCCCAACTCCTGATCACGCAGATTCCTATGGGAATAACAGGATTTCACCAAACAACAGTAAATGCGACCACACCTTGATACCGGGAGAAAGGTGTCCATTAGCATTCCTATATATCTAAATGACAAGTTTAATCCTTGTTCAGTGTCTGCACAAGTAGTTATGAGCGATAAAAATATCTTTGTACTCGTTTAAACTATCCATGAACTCAAAGGCTCATCAACTCGGGCATCTGTTGTTGTTACCATCTACAGTAGTTTGTTGTTCCATCTCATCAGTTTCTTTTTCGAATGTGCCCTTACGTAACAAAAATATATGGGAATATACTGCAAAATGTAATGCGATCTATTACATACATTTCCATATGGGAAACTACTGCTTAAATTTTTCAATACTGCAATATATGCATTGACCATGTATGACTATATATTGATAAATATAAAAATATTTAGAAATGAAGACAAAAATAGCATTGCATGTAATATTCCATTATTGTGTACATATATTGAACATACATGTTGCCATATAAATGTGAATGTAAATAAACTGTATACACACATTCACGGAATGAGATTTTTAGTTCCCAGCATGCTTTGCTTCTGACTGTGATAGTCTCTTTGCTAAATACTTTAGTAGATGCAGTGCTATTTTTAACTAGCTATATATGAAAATATGGAACATATATAATGTAAATAATTATGAAATATCAGAAATATATTACATTATATATTTCTATATATATACACTACCAGTCAAAAGTTTGGACATGGTAAGATTTTTAATGTTTTTAAAAGAAGTTTTGTCTGCTCACCAAGGCTGCATTTATTTAATTAAAAATACAGTAAAAACAGTAATATTGTGAAATATTATTACAATTTAAAATAACTGTTTTCTGTTTGAATATATTTGATAAAGTAATTTATTTCTGTGATCAAAGCTGAATTTTCAGCATCATTACTCCAGTCTTCAGTGTCACGTGATCCTTCAGAAATCATTCTAATATGATGATCTGATGCTCAAGAAACATTTATTGTGTACAATTGTACAAAATATTTGTGTACAATATTTCTTTTTCAGGATTCTTTGATGAATAGAAAGTTCAAAAGAACAGCATTTATTTGAAATGTAATCTTTTGTAACATTATAAATGTCTTTACTGTCACTTTAGATCAATTTAATGCATTTGCTGAATAAATTATTCATTTCTTTAATTTCTTTTAAAAAAAATTAAAATAAAAATTCTTACTGACCTCAAACTTTTGAACGGTAGTGTATAATGTTACAAAAGCTTTGTATTTCAGATAAATGCTGTTCTTTTGAACTTTCTATTCATCAAGGAATCCTGAAAAAAAGTACACAACTGTTTTCAACATTGATAATAATCATAAATGTTTCTTGAGCAGCAGATCAGCATATTAGAATGATTTCTGAAGGATCATGTGACACTGAAGACTGGAGTAATGATGCTGAAAATTCAGCTTTGATCACAGGAATAAATTACTTTATAAAATATATTCAAACAGAAAACAGTCATTTTAAATTGTAATAATATTTCACAATATTACTGTCTTTACTGTATTTTTAATTAAATAAATGCAGCCTTGGTGAGCAGACGAAACTTCTTTTAAAAATATTACAAATCTTACCGATTCCAAACTTTTGACTGGTAGTGTATATGTGTGTATATACTGCATGAGTAAATATATGTCCAATATATTTATACCGATGCAGTACTATATCACATGTACATCTATATGTTATGAAGTGTATTACTGAATATGAAATTACATACATTATGATATACAAGTAAATATATTGTCAAATATTTTTCAATATATGAAAGCGGCAATTCCTTATTTATTATTCAATATATATTGTAATATATTTACACAATATATTAATCTGTATATTTTCTAATATACCGTTAAATCATTTAATATATTGATCATTCATATATTTGGAAATATATTTTCTTTGTGTAAAGGTGAAACAGTGAAACCTTTTGGACAAACTAATTACCGTACACATACAAAAAACCGATGTATACTTTGGGCTTAACTGGTGCTTTATGCATTTTATACAACAAAAATGATTTTGTTTGGTTGCACAAGCCTGTCTGCTAATAAACTGGCTAAATGTAGGTTTCTCTGGCAAACCTTTATTTCTATTCATTAAAACTGCATTTATTGCATTCAGCATTTACAGTTCTAATTTATGATCAATATAAAATTGCTTCCACCATGATTTTTTATTCACACACCCCCAAATTCAAAAGTCAGAAAGTGTTCAGTTACAACAAACCCCTTAAGTTAAGAAAACAGTTTAGTTATAATTACAGGGTATTATCACTATAGGTTTTCTGAACCTAAGGGTTTTGCTGCAACCGGCTACAGTTTCCCTCTGGTAATTATGGCATTGTGGTGAAGTTCATTTTCATTTGTCTCATAAAAACGATCATTCTGGCATGACTTGATGGCGGCATGTGACTGTTAAATAACTATTTAAGATCCGCTAGTTCTGCTCTCCTTCCCAAATGTTGGGATTTATGCTCATACTGAACACAACTAATAGGACTCTCTGTGTCCCAAGAGCGAGGCTTGTTCTTGGATCTGTCTTTAGGATAAGTCTCAAAGAGGTGCGCTCAGAGACCAGAACTCTTTGTGATATATATGCATACCTACCTTCATATGCGTGATAGATGAAACCACGTGCTCACCGGTCCCAAAACCACAGCACTAGATCACAGAAACTGCTGTCTCCACACAACATGAACATGTGGTCTTGAGTGTGAAGGGAAAAAGACCTTTAACTTCAACAGATGTCATTGCTCAATCACACAGGCAAATATATTTACATGAGAAGGAACACCTCAGTGAAAGTATGTAGCTACTTTGTAGGTACAAAAACTGTAAAAAAATGTCAAGGTCATATATTCTCCACCCATGAAAGATATAGTATTTAAACTAAAAAGTAATTATACTTCAAGTTAGTGTTATTCATATATATATATATAAACAAATTAAAATGTTACATTAAATTGATATTATTTTATAAATTACTTAATATTTTTATATATTTAATATTATACTGTTTATAATACTTGCATATATACTATTCAAAATTTTAATTTATAACCATTTAAATTTTGACATTAAATTTATACTAATAATTTTACATATAAATCTATTTATTTAAATTTTATATGAAAATATAAATTATGTTCATTAATATATTAAAATATTTAATGTTTTAATATTTTTTATAATAATTTTATAATAATCTCTTTACAGGAATAAAATCACAGCCTTGGTGTGCAGACAAAACTTCTTTTAAAAACACTAAAAATCTTACCGTGTCCAAACTTTTGGTAGTGTGTATAGATATATATGTATGTATATATATATATATATATATATATAACTTAATTTTAATTTAAATAAACAAATTAAAATGTTATATCAAATTTATATTATTTTTTATTATTTTATAAATTATTTAATATACTGTTGATAATATTTTCATGTATTGTTCATTATCCTTTTTAGTAATGACAATTAGATGCCACGATGCAAAAGAAAAAAAATACAAAATTATATATATATTTTTTTATATTTATTTATGTATAAATCTTATTATAAGATTTCATATTATAATATAATTATAATGTTTTGATGTATTGATGAATTGTCACAATTCATAAAAATGTTAATGATGCTAAAAATAAACTTAATTTCCCATTTACCAATATTATATATTTTTTCTTCTTTGGATTTGGGCATGATCCGGACATTTCTGAGCTAGATTCACACATCACTTGGGATGGGTGGAGGTCTTGTTGAAAATGTGTTTTCCATATTTGATTCCCCATTTTCAGCGCAGACAGTGTCTGTTCTCTTCCACAGTCCTCACTTCTTCTAGCTCTCGTCTTGTTTTGATGTCAGTCTAATCACCAGAGGCCGTACATGAAGGCTTCTCATATTTCATACCGTTCTGTGATTATTGTGTTGGATATCTCTAGTACGTTTTGCATTTCATATGAACAAGAATAAACCAAACCAGAAGCATGACCTCATTAAAGGAGCACTGGAAGAGGGTTATGGTCAACTTCCTGTTCAAACCGTCATATCAGTATGCAGTATTCATAAACAGACCTATCTTTTCCTTTCTCACCATTCCATTGGCGTTCGTTTCTTTCAGCACTCTCTTCGATTTCTCCCTTGTGATCTCACTCTCTCATTCCTTACCTTCACTTTTTGGCCCATTTTTCTCTTTCTTTTCTGCCTCATTTCCTTTGTGTTCAGAAACGGGTCTGTTTGGACCTCCACCCTTTTTCTCCTGCTTTTTCTCTCTCTCTTTCTCCCCCCGTCGCCCCTTTCTCTAGTTCTCCCACTCACTTTTTCACATTTCCTCTCACCATCACTCATCCCAACTCTCCAACTTTCCCTCTCTTTCCTTCCACCCCCATTCCCCTCGTCTTTTTTTCTCCCTCACTTTTCGCAGAACTCATTTGAACCTTCAGTTGAAGTATTCAGCGTGACCCCGACCAGAATCGGCCTCGTGGACAGTGACAGAACCTGGTGACCCAAGCAGCATTTATGGGCACTATAACGGCAGCTCGCTCGGTTCTGAGACGCCGCCAGCACCTAATCAAGCAACGTTCCTCTCTCGCACCTCATCCACTCCTCCAATTACACCCCGGCAGTCTTCAGTGCATTCTTGTACTTTTAACTTCTGCGTTTCTTTCTGTCTTCCAGTAAACCCCTGGCATTTCCAGGCTGCAAGATCTTGCATGTTTCCTCAAGCGTTGTTTTGCTTTTCTTTCCGTCGTCTCCATCCTTTCTTTTTCTTTCTGTGAAACCGCAGTCCTGTGCTCACCGCAGCACAGGAAAAATAAAAGCCACTCTCTTCTCTTTCCCATCCCAGAGAACGGCTCCCTCTGCCAGCTCCATTAGAGAGTGAGATTCCTGCGTCTCCACAGGGATCTTTCCAGGACCAGCTCTGCAGGAATGCTGGACTCATATTCCCCCTACACACACTCGCACACACACACACTCAAGACGCACCGACACCGTAGCCTGCAATTGTAACATGGTCAGCTCCCAATAATGAGGACTTTTGGGCCTAATTAAAGGTGATGTGTCAATTTTTCAATGTTCCAATACTTCTATTCCAACATAAGATGTTGGGACAAGTATACATAAGTCATTTTTCAGTTGATTTCATTGAAAAGTCTAACACTGTAGCTTTGTTTATTTGAGCATCCTGACCAGCACAACACAGCAACATTAGCTTCACCAGTCAATGGTATTATATTTGTAATTCTGCTTTAAGAATGGCAAAAAAATGTATATTATTAAAAGTTTAGAAAATTAATTATAAAACACTTTACAATAAGGTTACATTAGTTAAAGGATCATATGATGTTATTTTAAAAGTTCATTATTTTGTTTATTGGGTGTAATACACTCTAAAAAATAATGTGTTGGCTCAACAACAACAAAAACAAAAATTAAAGGAACAGTTTGCATCAATTTTTTGAGTTATGACAACTTTGAGTGAATTTATGTTCAACCAACAAGCTACATTGAGCATAAACACAACTTTTTAAGTTGATTACTCAATTATATTTCAGTTCAAATCAACAGCTATCATTGCACACATAACAGAACTTATTTAACATGTATATTTAATGAAGATTTTACTTTTCACTGGCATTAGCGCAGTCATTGTTTATAGAGTCGATGTAGTGTTTAACTACACTGCATCTGTATCTACTGTATCTACTCTTCAGCACAATGGTAACCACAAAAACTTCAACATTACAGAAACTCTTTTAAATGTTAAACATAAGAGCATTTAACTCTAACAGGTCTTTCCCTTCACTAAAAACAAATACATGAACACTTAAATTTAACATTTATTCTCCTTATCCAGTCCTGTGCAAAGCATGCTGGGAACTAGAAATCCACTGCCTAATTTCTGAAGTTATCAAGACAATTTCATTGTTACTACAACCTAATTTTTTAAAAAAGCCAATTAACTCAGAAATTTGTGTTTAAATTACAGACGATATTAAGTTGATGTAATGATCAACATTATTATGTCAACAGAACTCAACCAAATAATGTTTGCAAATTAAAAGGTTTAATTAAAATGCATTTACTTAACAGTAAATAACAGGTCCCCTGAATTACATTTTAGAGTGTAGAATAGGTTAACATGCTTTAATGTTAAAAAAAAATATTTTTCATATACTGTACATTATAGCAGTACCTCTATTTCCAGTCTGTCTGAAACGCACTGATTTTTACAAAGCCACTGCTTTTGAAAAGCCTAGAGTGAACTGATCGGCCAGCCGACCCAGTGCGTTGTGATAGCCCAAACATCTCAAATGTGTGTCAGAAATGTAACACCCCTTTACCATAATAACGATCTTCAGCTTCCAAGGCTTTAAATAAGGGATAATGTACATCCAGCTGGTTGTTATCACAGAATAAACCCAGACAGAGTGATCAGGCCACTCTGAAGGGGTTTATTCTGTGGTAACAACTGGCTGGATGTACATTATCCCGCTTATTACATGGTACTTGCCAAATAAGTAAATAATTAGACATGAAATATTGACTTGAGTTGAAATATTTTATTAGGTCTTTTATTAGCTTCTGCGAAGAAAGTTGCTTGCAAGTGGCAAGTTCAAACTAGATGGACATTTAAGAGATACGGTACAGTCATACCACATATTACATGGCATTTTGCCACATAAATAATTATGGGGATAAGAGATACTGATTTGAGATAAACTGTTTTAAAATCTTACCTATTTGTTATCTTATAATCCATTACAGTTTACAAAACAATCGTTGCAAAATGGCAGCAGCTGCGTATTAAACAGAGACCACAGTACTGGATAACATAATTAAATAACTGTACACAAAACATTGATTTGAGTTTTAATATTTTATTAGCTCACCAAACGCTAAACTTCCACGAGGAAAAAACGTTTCTAGCAAGCATAAAGCGCTGACTTCAGTTACCCGCATGAGCCTGTGTTATCTGCTTTTACCGGTTGTTATCGGGGGAAAACATACCGCTGGATGGCGCGATTGACCAATCAGAATCAAGTATTCCACAGAGCCATGTAAGACACCACACAGTTAATAATGTAGTCAGTTTTACCCTATCAGTTTGAGCCCGAGTCGGATTCTGAAAATGCAGATGATCAGGCCGATTCATCGAAACCAAATTTTGCAAGCATGACTTGAGCAGAACATTTCACAGTGGTCTTTGAGTGCAGCCGGCGTTGAACTCTCCCAGGTTCAGGAAGCTGTCCTCTGTAAAATGCAATGTGCACAAGCAAACTTTTGGCTTTTACTGCTCAGGAACAGCTTTATAAATAAATCTTAACCACTGATTTCTAACAAAGAGATTATGCTTTCGAATCCAAACGCACAGTGTGTCTGCGACATGACGACAACACTACAATTCACTGAAGTGTCGTCTTCTCTCTTTGGGTGGTATTTATGATAATATGTGACATAGTCATTTGAGGAAGTAATATCTGGACTTCAATCCAAGCGTTTTAGGCAGGTCTGGGTCAGTGTTCTCTATTAGATTGAAGAAATCTTTTTTTGTGGGAGACTATGAGATTTGTAACTTTACAGATCTTATACAAACAGATACATTACACACTAAAGGAAAAGGAAAACATTAAAAAGCATAATTTGACCCCTTTAATTACGTATTATGACTAAACAATGAACAATGAAACAATGAACAAACAATGAAAATTTTTTTATTTTTTATTTTTTTTACAACTTTAGGTTAATGATAATTTGTAAATATACTACTGTATACTGTTAAAATATATTATTGGAAACAATTTATTTGTATATACTACCGTTCAAACATTTGAGTTTGGTAAGATTTTTTTAAAAAAAGACTTGATTTGAATTTATTTTTGAAAGTCTCATCTGCTCACCAAAGCTGCATTTATATGATCAAAAATACAGTAAAAACAGCAATATTGTGAAATATTATTACAATTTAACATAACTGTTTTCTATTGTAATATCTTTTTAAAAATATTTTATTCCTGTGATACAAAGCTGAATTTTCAGCATCATTACTCCAGTCTTCAGTGTCACATGATCCTTCAGAAATCATTTTAATATGCTGATTTGCTGCTCAAGAAACATTTCTTAATATTATTGATGATAAAAATAGTTGTGCTGCTTAATATTTTTGTGGAAACCATGATACTTTTTTTATGAAAAGAAAGTTCAAAAGAAAAGCTTTTATTTAAAATAGAAATCTTTTTTAACATTACAAATGTCTTAAACTAACCTTAACCTAGATTAATAAATGCTGTAAAAGTAGTGTGAATTGTTTGTTCATGATAACTAGTAGTAGTACTATTAGTTAGTTAACAAATTGAATCTTAATGTAAAGTTTTACCAGAAAAACAAACTCAAAGCAAGAGTAATCACTTTTTAAGAAAAAAAGTTAGAATTCTTGATATTTTATTTACAATTATGAATTTTCCTTAAAGTATGGAGCCCCGGACATGACATGCAGGAAAAAAAATAGTTAGCTAAATCGTGCGCACAATTTACTAATTCGTTTCCTCGATTTACTAAAACGTGCACGATTTACTATTTCGTTCCCTCGATTTATAAATCATGCACATGATTTATAAATCGAGGGAATGAAATAGTAAATCATGCGCACGTTTTAGTAAATTATTAAAGGGATTGTTCACCCAAAAATGAAAATTCTGTCATTAATTACTCACCCTCGTGTCGTTCCACACCCGTTCATCTTCAGAACACAAATTAAGATCTTTTTAATGAAATGAGAGGTTTTTGTCCCTCTATAGAGATCCAACGCAATTGCCAACTTTTATGAAGTGCTTTGTTTGAGCAAAAAAACATAATTTGCACTTGTGTTGGTGCTTGAGTCTGAACACAAAACGCATGCGTCATGATGCTTTTTTTTTTTTTTTTGCGCAAACAAAGCACTCACGTCGCTTCATAAAATTGAGGTTAAACCACTGAAGTCACATGGAGTACTTTAATGATGTCTTTACTACCTTTCTGGACCTTGAAAGTGGTAGTTGCATTGGATCTCTATGGAGGGACAGAAACCTCTCAGATTTCATTAAAAATATCTTCATTTGTGTTCCGAAGATGAATGAAAGTTTTACAGATGTGAAACAACATGAGATTGAGAAAATAATGAGGTGAACTAACCCTTTAAGAATTCTTTTGTTCTTCAGATTTTTGTGTACGATTCACAGCTAATCAGCAGGGTTTGGTATTCATTTGTAACCCATCTAAAGAAAAATAGTTTTTGTGTTCTATTCAGTCCTGTTGATGTGATCTGGCCATTTGTGTTCATTTCGCTTTCATTTTCCCAAAACAAAACACACTTGCAGGCAATTGTAAACATATGCAGCCATCTGAAGCAGAGCAGTTTATGGGAGATTGTTGTTATTTCCATTAGCTGAACTGGCAGAACTGTGAGCAGTGACCTATGGGAGTCTGATCTGACGGCTCAGGTTATGTCTAATGTGTTGCAGGAGACAGCCACCAGCGGTGCCCACTCAACACCCACACTGAGACCCAAATGCCCACCTGTGAGAGAAAAAGCACCAACAAGATCTGCTTGAATTTTCATCAAGAAGACAGCAAAGATTCAAATCTTAGACAGTGGAAAACCATCCAAACAGGTTTAGGTTTAGCAAACCTCATCTCCAGACGGTCTTTTTGCTCACCGACTGAGTACGCTGTCACTCCGCAGAGGTTTGTTCCTGTTCTGTACATATGTTGATGTTTGCAATGTGAGTGAGTTTCATTCAGTTCTGTAACAGGCTTAAATAAAAAGCATTTTTGGACTTTGTAAATACTGCGTGCTTGAGAAGTCCAACGCTTTCCAGTAGTTAGCGGTCTTTACGAAAGCAAGCGTCGCTGTTATTATTGCTCATGACTAGGATTAGTGATTTGAACCAACCCCTAAGCCAATTTTTGACACCATTTGTGTTACGGACATGATTTATATCTCATTTCATGCAGCTTGTACAAGAACCACCCGCAACATTGTGGTGTGAGTTTCCAACATAACTCTTGTTTTCGTCAAAAATGTGAAATTTGACAAGCAAACATTAGTGTTAATCTTATTTTGTCAAACATTCTAACTTCATTAATTTACACAACTTACATGAAGTTCCCATAGATGTCGCACAGAATGCTTTAATTTGGCAGCTTTATTGCAATGTCACAGAATGTTCATATATAAGCTCTAATTCTGTCAGTTATAAATGACACTTAAAAAAGGCTTATTACTGTACATTCTTTCAACTGAACACTGGCAGAAATGTTTTGCCGACTGCTGCTGTGCTGTTTCAGATGAACAAAACATGAACGCTGCAGCAATGCCTGGGACTGATAGAAGACTGACATCTTGTGGTCAACAGTTTGTCCACAACAATTTCAACAATTGCACAGTAAATGGATTTTCTGTCACCTCCATTAAAATAAATCTAAAGGGCTTGTAACAATTATAATTATATATGTTTAACATTGTTTAAAAACAACATTTATTTCCAATACAGTGTGTTAATATTGTAGTATTTTTAAAACCATTTAAAAATGTTATTTTATTAGCAATTTGGCAATATATACATTTATATAAATACTGTTAAAAAACCTCCCAACTCCCATATATACCATTTTGGCGAATATCAAAAAACATGTCTGGATCAAACACTAAAAATTAAGATTTTTGAAATCTTTTTTTAGGACCATTAAGATTTGATCCTGAAAATCGGCTTCATTTCCTGGCAAAACAAATAAATCCTTTGTAAATCCTATAAGCATGTGCGTATGAATAAACAGCAGAACACTGCACTAGCTTGCGAATCATATTTTAATGCAATATTTCGTTCTTGCAATCTTTATCAGGCACCAAAACGGTGAACGATGAATGTCACATGACTGAAATGTAGCATTAAAATACAACGTGCAAGCTATAGCTGTGTGCGGGAATTATCTATTTGTCTTAGACTTTAAGTAAAACATAAATTCATATTTAATGTGACCTAGACATGTTGTAATGAGGTTCACAGTTTAATATTGGCAAAATGAGATATAATTTCCCAATAACAGTTCTTATTCATCCCTGAGCTTAAAGGGATAGTTCACCCACAAACAAAAATTCTGTCATTATTTACTCACCCTCATGTCAATCAAAACCCATGTGACTTTTCTTCTGTGGAACAAAAGATATTCAAAATATCTTCTTTTGTGTTCTACACAACAGGATTGGAAAGACATTAAAGAGAGTAAATGAGTTAATTTTTGGGTAAACTATCCCTTTAATCAAAGTGCAAAAGACTCTCAGAAGGATTTAAAGGGACTTTAAAGGGATAGTTCACCCAAAAATGAAAATGTTGTCATCATTTACTCGCCCTCAAGTTGTTCCAAACCTGTATGACTTTATCTCTTCTGCTGAACACAAAAGAAGATATTTTAAAGAATGTTGGTAACCAAACAGTTGATGGACCCCATTGACTTCCATAGTATTTTTTCCATATAATGCAAGTCAATGGGGTCCATCAAATGTTTGGTTCTTTAAAATATCTTCTTTTGTGTTCAGCAGAAGAAAGAAACGCATACAGGTTTGGAACAACTTGAGGGTGAGTAAATGATGCCAGAATTTTCATTTTTGAGTGAACTGTCCCTTTAAATCCCGTAGACAGTTTCAGTTCAGGAAGCGGGACAGGTCCTCTCTGATCTCTGCCTCGTCCCAAGGACCGTGGATATTGTCCTTGTGCCTCTGCAGGTGGACTAGTAACAGTGGACAGAGTAATGTTAATGTTATCAGAGCCAGAGAGAGAAGAAGCGCCCCCTCGGGCCACAGGCTACCCAGACCCCCGACTCCAGCCAGACACACCAGCACCGCTGCCCACGGGAAGCTCCACTCCGCCTTCTCCCGCATGCGGTGCAACAGGCAGGGCCAGAGAGCGAACACCAGGAGGGCGCAGCTCAGCATGGTGAAGGTATGCAGGGCGCCAGGCAGCCGGGACGCCAGGCACACCGACCCGAAAAGAGCCGCGTTGAGGGAAAGACTGCCCGGCGGACTGGGCTGAGCGTACGGGAAGGACACCAAGTGAGCCAGGAGCATCACGGCTGACATGGCGTACACAGTATCCGTACTAACTGACTCGGTCAGAGTCTTTAACACAGGAGAGAACCCAAAGGTAAATGCCAGGAAGATGGTCGCACTCTGCAGGTCAGCCAGGCGTGTGCGCTCCCGAACACAAGCGTCTCCCAGGATCTCGTAGATGCCGTAGCCCAGCAGAGCACAGCCCAGACAGACCCACAACACCACGGATGGCTCCAGGTCTCCCTGCTCCATATAAGACCATAATGTGAGAACGACAGCCACGCAGGACACCTGCTGTGCGATGAGCCCCGTCTCTCGCACTACCGCCCAGTAACGGTACTGACGGACACGGATGTTGCGCCGCAGCTCCTCCAGAAAACGCCGGTCCACATAGTTGTCTGGGAAAGGCTGGCGTTCATACAGCACTTTACGCCATGGGACAGCTGCAGGAGCTCCCGGACCACTGTCTGCCCCCATCACCTGTCAACACTGACAATACACAACCCGTCATCACTACATAGTGACTTAAAGCTGGTGCCTGATCAATATGAAAACATATACTAGTTATATGACTATACTACAAGTTTTTTTCAAATAAACAGGTATTATCATTATAAAACACACTGTTTTAATATATATTTAAGAATTTATAATATGTTTAAAAATGTTTCTTGAGCATCATATGATCTTAGAATGATTTCTGAAGGATCACGTGACACTGAAGACTGGAGTAATGATGCTGAAAATTCAGCTTTGATCACAGGAATAAATTACTTTATAAAATATATTCAAATAGAAAACAGTTATTTTAAATTGTAATAATATTTCACAATATTAATGTTTACAAACTTTTCATTGGCAGTGTATATGTTTAGCATTGTTTAAAATAAACATTTATTTCCAATACAGTGTGTTAAAATTATAGTATTAATAAAAAAAAATAAAAATAAAAAAAACATTTAAAACATGTTATTAGCAATTTGGCAATATATACATTTATATAAATGCTGTTAAAAAAATGTAAGACTTTATAATATATTAAAGGCTTTACAAAAATACTAAAATATGTCAAATCAGTTTATAACAATAAAGATAAAAAACTCAAACTTAGAAAGAGATAATAAATATTGCAAATAATTTAGAGAGTTTTTAGACATTCTTTTTTTCAGCTGCTTTAATGATTGAAATAAACTTTTCAAACCATTTTTAAATGCCACAAAACTTGGAACAACTTTAAGAAATCTACATTTTTATAAATAAAATATGTATTTATAAAGCAAAAAATAAATTAGGTAATAAAGTATTTATTACCTACTGTAAAATCATAATATGATTACACATACACAAAAATCAACCTCTTTGTTTGGCTCTATATTTTTAAAGACTTTACCTAAATAAATACCAAAATATATAAAAGCAAATTACAACAAATTGAATTAAACTTCATTTTTAAATGTCACAAAACCTGTAGCAACGTTAACAAATCTCCATCTGTGTAAATAAAACTTACATAAAATCAGAATATTATTACATAAAAATTTAACCTCTTAGTTCGTGTTTACTCTGCGCGAGACTGACAGCTTCTCACGTCAATCTGAATATAATCAATAACAGATTCGACTC
This sequence comes from Hypophthalmichthys nobilis, assembly GCA_037950665.1. Taxonomy (NCBI): domain Eukaryota; kingdom Metazoa; phylum Chordata; class Actinopteri; order Cypriniformes; family Xenocyprididae; genus Hypophthalmichthys; species Hypophthalmichthys nobilis. Next base: position 28,307,634 of record CM075469.1, read on the forward strand.
ATAGCCATCCTACAACAGCTGACGCTAGTATATCATTCATAGCGAACATATACTATTAGATAAAATGAAAATAATTGTAATATCTTACAGAATCAGCTGGGTTTTCTCACGCTCTTGTCCCACTGCTGTCATGCCATCGCACACCCGGAAGTGACGAACCACAAAAACACAAGCTCGATTGTAGTGTTAGCTGGAGAGCGCCATCTGCGGACCTTTCCTCACGCCCTCCAACGAATGTAGAAGCATGAGATTTTAGTGAAAGGATTTTTTATTCATTTTCACAGTTGTAATCAGTGTGAATTGGTCAGTCGGTCAATCACACAGTATAAATTGATTTTTAAAGAATTTATATTTATCAACGGTCCCTTACTGTATTGTTTTTGGGGATCCTTCCGAGCTAACCATATTGTTACGTAACTGATACGTAATTTGACGACCAAACTTTCGTTGTGACAACTGGAAAAGTCAAATTCCCGGATACGTTGCTACAACGTCACTTTGCCAGTTGCCGGTTAGTAACTGCTACGTCGTGGCAACGTCACGGTGTGTCGATAATTTTTTATCATTTATTTATTTATTTGTATTTCTATGCAGTATTTCAACCTAATTTGGATTATTTATTGCACCACAGCACATCAAATTTTAAATGAAGGATTAAAATCATTTACAAATCATCATTTTAGTGTTAACGTCCTAAGTGGGTGTGGGAGATCGAATAAGACCAACCTAAGGAAAAAAACAACAACCTTACTGTAACAGCAGGCTATAACTATCACATTTTTTTTTTCAGATAATGTTATTTAAAAACTGTATAAAATTCCTTTAGTTAAGGATAGTCGTTGAAAATTGCCAGTTTGCAGCTCTAAAAGCCGCCAGCAGGTGGCGAAATGAGATTAGAAAAAGTTTTCTGCGAAACCGTGTAAAAAAACTAGCCTGTTTCAAATAATTAAAAATAAATCCACATAATTATGCCATTTTATTCCAAATGTCTATGAAAAAATGTTGAACTGGTCTTTAGAAGGTAAACTAAAAAGCAGTGCAACTATGATAAACCCAGAAATAAATTTAATAATATCAAAATAAGAGCAGTAAACTTAATTTATTAGTACCGTGAGAGCAAATCCCCACAGGACCAGAGACTCTCAGTGGAAGATGGTTGTTGTAGAAACAACAGAAATAGCTCAAGCGTCACTAGACAGAGAGAGAGAGAGAGAGAGAGAGAGAGAGCAGTGCACAGTCCACTGAAACAACACAATAGCCATTACACCGTTTAAAACAAAAATTCACCAAGGAAGAGGAATTAAGTCTATGTTGTAATGGCACAATGAAGCCCAGGCTGCTGTAAGAAGATCCCACTGAGGAATGATCGATTGAGCTGCTGCTGTTATTAAATATTGATAGAACCTTCTAATTAAAAAAAAAAAATTGCTTTGAATTAACAGGTTCTATCTTGCAAAACAATTGAAGCAATATTTTTCAAGAAACACAAACAGTTTACTTATAATTTATTTTAAAACAAAATTAGTGTTGTAACAATGTGTCGAAATGTATGAGAAAGTTTAAGTGTAATGATTTCTATGACATTTATTTCATATTTTAGGACGAATAATTATTTTCTTGTTCAAGTTAAGCATAAAGTGCAGTGCTAAATATTTTGTTCAGTGCAGACGTTCATTTTAGGTAGGAATATGGTGGGAAATTAAACACTGAACCTTATAAAAAGGTCATATCTGATATTTTAATAGACTTCTTGATCTTACAGTAAGAAGATCTATAATTCCAGTCTAACAGTCATTTTTGTCTTTATTTTTATTATAGTTATGCAATTATGTACAAAAGTAGTACAACTGACATACAGTCATGAGAGTGCAGTTGTCCCCTCTCTGACATCATTTCCTGTTTTTTTCCTGCAAATTGACTGATTTGGTGGACAATAGTTTTTGAATATTTATCAGTGATAATCAGATTTATTTATTTATCAGATTTTTTACAATATTTTTTTTTTCTAAAAACAAAGGATTATGCGAAACAAGGTTTTCTCTTCAAGAATTGCCTTTTTTTGTTATGACATCAGCATAGTTTTATCACTTTGACATTTGACAAAAAAAAAAAAATATCCAAATGAATTTCAATTAATTCAGACATAAAATCAAAAGAAGAGGTGTATTCAAGCCATTGTGTGTATGAATTGCATTTTTAATCTATTTTGGAATAAATTAATGGACCGGGACAAAAAAATGAGTGCCAATAACCATTAAAATTTGTTAATAAAAAAAGCCAAAGCATCTATGTACTGGGTGTGTCTAAATTCATCTAATTATCAGTAACAGAAGCAAACAGAAAATGGGCATGGGTGTGGTTAACATACAAAAAAGCATTCAAAACATATTTTAATCACACATTAATATGGCTCATGAACGCTTTACATTGCTGTAATTTCAAAATACTTATTTTCCTTTTCAGTGCCTGGAAGATTTCAGTAACTACACACGATACAGTAAACTATAAAACATAGTGTCATACAAAAACACAAAACTAGTTCTCTGGTAGTCTAAAAACATCATGAAGTCATGTTCCTGGTTAGATCCGTCACATAGCAGCTTAGAGATCAACTTCAATCTCTCATTTGATCGTCTGAGTCAAGTAGAAAATGATTGTCATCATCACAACAAGGCAAGAGAGATAAAAGAGTGGAGGAGAGACTCCAGCTATCATCAGCCCAAGGACACTTTGATGGGACGAAACAGAGGATGGAGCTTAATGTTGAGGGACACAGAGAGAGACAGTGGTTCGTCTGTGTGTTTTTCAGTCAGTAGAGGAGGCTACGTGCGCACTTTCCTCCTGTCGTCAAAGAGGCTGCGCAGCAAGTAGACCTGTATGCAAGACACGATCACCATGACAACAAGGTTGGTACACGACCACAGGTTGACTCGATCGTAGTTGCTCTCTTGCAGGTTGCGGTCACGGGCTTCGAAGGCTCTCAGCAATGTCTGGATCTGAAGACTCTTACCCAGTCGAGATTTCACGCTGTTGATGGTGTCCTGCAACGAAAGACACTCAAAATGTAAAACTTACATAACATACACTAACCTTCAAAAGATTGAGGTCGGTAAGACCTCCTTTCCAAGAGCTACTCTGCTCTGATTGGTCAGACGGCCCAGTTTGTTGTGATTGGTCTACCGCTCACAGTGCATGTCGGAAAAGAAATAATCATTACTATATGTGAATTTCAGCTTCGGAGGCTTCGTCAGCGCTTCATACACGTTTATATGAACAGTAAACATGGCGTCGGGTTTATCGTATCCATTCAAGCCTGAGTCCTCATCCTTTTGAAGTGCATCAAAGTGGATCCGCTTTCGCAGCACAGAAAAAAGCATCTTCTCAACATGTTGACAACACAAACCAAACTCTTCTAGGCATGTAAACAAATGTCAGGTGAGCCAAACTAAACAAATTAAGCCCAAAGTATAGTCCAGCCGTCCACTGTCCGCACGACCCAATTTGTCATCAGGAGGGCCCGCGAACGTTCGCACACCCCGTCCGCACAGATGGTGCGTGTAAAACAAAGTAGCCCCTCTCTACAGAACACGAGATCCAGAGGGTGGAGATGGGTAGGTTTAGGGATATGTAAAGTGGGAGGAGTTGGATCTGGATCCATAATAAGGGCTCTTTAATGCTTTAATGTTTATGTTCAACAAGACTGCATTATTACAATTTAATATAACCGTTTTCTAGTTTAATGTTTTAAAATGTAATTTATTCCTGTGATCAAAGCTGTATTTTCAGCATCATTACTCCAGTCTTCAGTGTCACATGATCCTTCAGAAATGATTTGCTGCTCAAGAAACATTTATTACTATTATCAATGTTGAAAACTATTTTAGGAATATATATATATATATATATATTTTTTTTTTTTTACAGGATCCTTTGATGAATATAAATATAAATCTTTTGTAAACTTACAAGTTCAGGGAGTGTCTGTGAATTTTGCCAGACGAAGAACAGAATGTTTTTCATCAGTATTTAACAATTAAACCTCAAAGCTTTAATACGTCTTCAGGATTAAAAGAAAAATAACCAACAGCTGAGACATAAAGAGGCCCACACAAACGTCTAAAGAGAACTAGAGTCGATAAAATCTCCACTTTGAAACAATGGCAGGTAAACAAAGTAAACTCAAACACTTTGACCCAATAGGAACATACAATTTCCTGCACAGATGTGATTTTAATTGGAAAACTTCCTGTTGCTTACTGAAATGGCTTGTTAATTTACAATCAGTTCATATACACTTCTTTCAAGAAAAACAGCAATCGACTCCAATTCTAGAATCAGATAATTAAGGTCAGGAATCAGATTGATATAAAATTAAAATTTCAGTTCCTCTTATCAATTCCTGTGAGTGCATTTTAATATGACTTTAAACCATTCAAGCACAAGAATACTCGCACGCCGTTTTCTGTGGCGTTCACACATCCAAGACGTGCGCACAGAAAGCCACCTCTCATACCGAATATTGTGCGATACTGAACTGAGTTCTATTCCGTGTCTTTTTGCATTTGAATGGACAAATACACACAAAAACACGTCTAAATATCCTCGTAAACAAATTTGGTTATGTCTTAAGCAGAGTTGGGCAAGTTACTTCCAAAATGTAATACATTATATATTACTAGTTACTGTCATTTAAAAGTAATTAGTTACATTACAATATTACTGTCTCTGAATTGTAATGAGCTACACTACTTTTGCGTTACTTTCATCAAAATAACCACAGAAGTATGACGGCATAAAATGCTAAAATGTAGTTTATTGCTGCTCATTATACATCCAGTGGAGGGCGATGTGGTATCGCATAATGACTGTATAGGCCAGCGATCCTCCAGGGCTTGAAGATATATTAATATATTTAAATTAATTTTAAGTTAATTCATTAATTGTATTATTAATACATTAAATTAAATATTAACAAACACCACCTCTTTGCGCATTGTGCGATTGTTTCGGAGCAGCCTACGCCGTTTCTCATCGCGCTGTGTGAAATACAGACTAAACGGTGGCTCAAAACACCCAACCGCATCAGTAACATAGTATACGCAAACTACATCTATCAGTTGGATAAAGAAAACCAGTGTCGCTAATAAAGTTTTGATGAATGACAATTGTAATGAAGGTAAAGACGATAACAGTGACATACAGGAGTCGTACATTAGGCATGCGCGAGTCCGTTATTATTGATGTGCAAACAAACAGTGTATGCGCGCTCGCGGCTCACTGATATTTCTGCATCTGTTGCTTTGTCTTGCCCGCGCTCTCGTCCGGCGCATTCTTTCTCTTCTCCGACCCTGAAGCTCTCTCGGTTATCTTAGTGTTAGCGTGGCACCGGTCCAGGTGATTTTTCAAGTGCTATTTCTAGAAAGTTCCCTCAGTGCCGCACATAGATTGCAATATTGCACTTGACTACGTTCTTGTTCTTTTCTCTGAAAATAATGGGAGTATATGTCTCACAAATGTAGAATCCGTCATCCGATGCAGTCATCTCAACCATCAGATTCCAGAAGAAGGAAATAGACATATTATTTTACCCGCAAATTCCCCCATCTGTGATCGGCTACAATGGTCATCACTGCAACCTTTCATGCCACAATCTAAATATAATGCCATAGATCTAAATGTAATCGTGTAACACTTTTCACGATTAGTTAACCTTGAGAGCTGTAATAGTAAAAATGTGCTAAAAGAGAGAGTAATACTTGGCTATTTCAAATGGAAAGATGTCAGCCAATCACAGCAGTGGGCGTTTACACTGAAGTCTCTCAGCAGACACGCCCCTTTAAACAGAGCTTTCAAATCAGAGGGCTAAAATCAGAGTAGGAAAAATGCCTTCTATTTCTATTTCTAAATTATGACCATTTTTGATGTAAAAATCATACTGACATTATAAGTGCACCCCAGAAAACATTATAAAACAATAAAACAACGCAGTTCATGACCCCTTTAAACAACAAAATTTATATTAGTTAGGCTAGCTGTTTTTGCTATGGTATTTTTAAACCATAGGCAAATGTTCCTTGTGTAAGTGCTTTAGTTCAGCTACAATGAAATATTTTGCAGTAAGTCTTAGAATAAATGTGAATATCACCAAGTTTTTTGTTTGTTTGTTTGTTTTTTTACCTTATTGGAATCGAAATTAGGAATCGATAAGAATCAGTATCAAGTGAAATCGGAATCGTTAAAATTCAAACGATACCCAACCCTAGTCTCCAGATGCATTTTGAAATTTTTTTTTTTTTTTTTACATTAACTGGCTTTCTATTAATGCAGTGCAGTGAATGACAACTGTCTGTGGTCTCCCAATGACTTACATTACTGGCAGTTTAGTGTTAAGTGATTGACTCTCACCAAAACAAAAGATTACATGTGTGCATTCATCTCCGAAAACATTATTTTGTCTTTCATAATGAACTCAGACAAGCTCAGTGCCGACTTGTTTTCTGTCAGTTCTTTTTTGTGAATTGGAATATGTGCAAAGGATTGCAAGTAATTGGAGGACACGAAGGATGCAGTTGATGCATCTTTCAGAATGAGCTGAATGAAGGACGCGAAATGAAGGACGCGAAACGAAGGCTGCCTTCCAAGAATGCTTCAAATTCAGATGACGTGTCAGCTGAGATATGCAGCCATACTAGGACGCAGCCTTCCGTTTGAGAAGCACCCTATCATGCCATTTCACAAGCACTCAGGGTCACATTGACACCACCTGTGCTGCACTGCATGCTGGTAGTTGGCATGCCTGGTCTGGTTATCTACATTACTTCAGTTCTAACAAATGTCACCGTTAACAGACCGACTGGCTACTGGCATTATTACAGAATTCAAGCCCAAATTCTGACAGCTGTGAATAGGAAGTTCTAAACCTCCTAAAATTGGAGTTAACCACATTATGTGTCTTTCAAGAATGTCTGTGACATTCCTTTACTGATTAATATTCCACGGTTCAATTCCTGCTAATCCACATTCCATTCCAACAGTTTGTGGCTACCACACCTTTTGACCAATTAATTCACATTATATTTCCTGTTGATCCTAATTACTGCTTACAGAAAAAAAAAAACAATTTCTAGCAAAATATTGTAGCGTTGAGCCTAACTAAATAAAATATTTGGCCATAGATTTTTTTTTAAAAGATTTTATTAAATTCTTTTCCAGACAGGAAAAGATTTCTTGATGCTTCTGGTATTTTCCATGACCATGGGAACCCTGACAGTTTTGCAAATATTAAAAGCTATTTTATTTACCATTCAAAAGTTTAGGGTCAGTACGATTTTTTTAATATTTAAATATTTTTTTAATATTGTAATATTATTACAATTTAAAAGAACTGTTTTCCATTTTAATAGATTTTAAATGTATTCCTGTGATCAAAGCTGAATTTTCAGCATCATTACTCCAGTCTTCAGTGTCACATGATCCTTCAGAAATCATTCTAATATGCTGATTTGATGCTTAAGAAACATTTCTGATTATCAATGTGACTGTGCTGCTTGTAAAACTGGTACATTTTTATTTATTTTATTTTTGATGCATAGAGGGTTTAAAGAACAGTATGGACGCTTGTTTCCGCCACTAAATAAAAAAATAAAGGTTTGCGACTTATCTCACAATTCTGGATGTTATAACACACAATTGTGAGTTTATATCTCAATTTTGACTTTATTACTCACAATACTGACTTTATATCATGCAGAGAAAACAAGCTTCCATAGAACGTTGTATATTATAAACGTCTATAAATTACTTTTGATCAATTTAATGCATCCTTGCTGAATAAAATTATTAAAGGGATAGTTCACCCAAAAAATGAAAATTGTCATCCTTTACTCACCCTCAAGTTGTTACAAACCTGTATAAGTTTCTTTCTTCTGTTGAACACAAAAGAAGATATTACGAAGAATGTTGGTAACCGGTAGCCATTGACTTCCATAGTATTTTTTTTTTTCCTACTATGGAAGTCAATGTGTGCCATCAACTGTTTGATCACCAACATTCTTCGTAATATCTACTTTTGTGTTCAACAGAAGAAAGAATGTCATACAGGTTTGGAACAACATGAGGTTGAGTAAAAGATGACAAAATTTTCATTTTTGGGTGAACTATCCCTTTAATTTCAATCATTCATTTGTATAAAAAAAGTACTGACCCCAAACTTTTGACCGACACCGAGACCCTTCCATCTAAAAGTGTGTTTGTTTGGCACGTCATTCTTACCATGATATCCTCCAGCTTCATGTCCAGAAGGTCTGCTCCCTGAACGTATGCTTTCCAGTCCTCCGATTCCTCACCGTCACCCATATTGTCCAAAATCAACTCAAAGAAGATGACTTTCTCAGAAACAGCACTGAATGTGTTATCAAAGCAGAACATGTAGTCTCCCTCTTCTGTTTCCACTCTGGCACATAAAAAAAGCACAAGCACAGTTAATCGGGAAGTAGAAAGTCAAGTGTGTATGACTAAACTGTGATCGTAGGAGAAACTTACGTATGAACCCCATCAGATTTTCTGTAGTCAGAGGCTACGACGTGACCGCTGGGCGAGTGCAAGTTGAAGTCCACATCTAGACTGGCTCCATCCAGAACCTACACAAAGACACATAGATTTCCATTAATGATGAGTCAACAAAAGGATCTGCTGGTTCTGCCCTCACAACATTGAGCCTACTATGGGCAAGTTACAGAATCAATACGCAAGTCTACAGACAGTCACAGTCCTTTTGGTACTTTTCCTTCTCCAAAAATGACCTTTAGCTCCATTGTGTCACTTCTCCATCTTCTGTATTGTGTCACAACTTCAAGTCTAATTTTCATAATGCAGCATACTGTATTGCACTAGATCATGTTTGAAAGAGCATGTTTTGCAACCAAAAAGTTTTTTCTTGGAAATTTTTCTTGGATATGTGTCACCTATGTAATATATTATATATATATATATATATATATATATATATATATATATATATATATATAAAAATACTATTATCACTTTTACTTTAAATGTTTAAATAAATAGAAAAGTTTAATTCATTTTTTTACTAAATTGTCACAGAAATTGCCTCCAAGCTAAATTCAGAAATGTAATTTACTTTATAAATCTCGGAAAGTTACTTTTGATATTTTTGTGAGACTTTAAGTTGTTCTGTTTTGCTGATGAACATAATTACACCTATATATAAAAATTAATCTAGAACATCTTATATCGACTCGTATCTATTTTACCAGAATTAATATGAAGAAGTTTTAATGTCTTGCAATATAATCAATGTCAACTATATCCAAGCTGAATCAGAATGAAATATCCAGAGGTACCTGGTACTCGATCTCCAGTGAAGCGTCTTTCTTCATACTCTGGAAGAAGCACTCTTTGCGTCCGGCGGGTAGAGTGAAGGTAAAATCACTGTCCAGAGACTGAGAGAAAGCGCTTATCACAGACACACACAACGATAAACAAACCACACACACTCTGAACACCTCTATACTCCACCGCATCTTCATACACTTCAAAAACTTTATCAACAACCGAGAAAAGTTGTTCTTCTGTGAACTTCAGCAGCTGCTTGGGACAGCTCACCAAACGAGTTGGGAATGGGAATGCTGTAACTTGAGGACCCCGCCTCATAAACTTAAATTTTTTTTTTACATGTCTAAATCTGCCAGCATAAGTACCTCCCATTTTTAAGAGATTAAAAAAATCTATAAAATTAAGGAAAACATCTGTTTTACGAGAATGTATTAAATATTTATACACACGTTCAACGACCACTGGCAATATCACGCGACGCCCTAGAATGTTGCATTATGGGAAATATAGTCTTTTATGCAGCATGTGGTTCTAGTGTGCTCCACAGTACTTTCTAGTAGTGATGGGAAGTTGGACTATATTCTGCGAATTGGTTCTTTCGAACAGTTTATTTCAATGAGACGGTTCTTGTCCCTCTTTTTATTTAGAGTATAATATTTCTCCAATGTATGATATAATAACAAAACAATTTAATAACAATAAAAGTTGAAAAAGAGAAAAGAAAATGCCAGGGGGGATATAAAAATACACAAAGACTAAAATTCAAAATAGGTTACATTATAAATTCACCTAAATTATTTGGGGTTTTGTGAACCTGTTCAGCCAGTTCATTAAAAAGATCCGACTCAATAAACGATTCCTTCACGAATCGGACATCGCTATGTTTCACAGACGTTGACCAAACAGGTGTTTAATTATTATTTTATACCAAGATTAAGTGATAACATACATACGTGTTGATTATAGGCAGCAAGACCCTCATTTGAACTTGTAAAACTATGGAAGAAATATTCTTATGAAATATTTACCTAAAATGCTGGTGAAAACTATGGTGAAAACCCAAAAGTGTTGCGTCTGAAACTTTCTATGGGTGGAGCACAAGCTGATGAGTTTTCTTTAAACCTTAAAATGAAGTTATTAAAACAAAGTTAATGATTTATACAAAAAAAAAAGTTAATAAATTAACTGTCAAACAGTTATGCGAATTAAATTGTTTATAAAGTTAAAGAATTTATCCGCCCACATAAGGATGAGACACATTTTAAACCCCAAAAGAATTGAACATTTAAGCAGTTAAATATAACAAAGTAGCTCAATCATTCTCCCACATGAATGTTCTGGCACTGTTTCACATCTCTTATCATTGAGGTGACGCGTCTGATGACAAAACTTCCAACTCATCTAGACTTCGAGGAGTGGGCGGAGTCAACATAATACTCGATTCCTATTGGCTGAGGACGGGGCAGCAGGAGCGGTAAGCGCTGGGCAGCCAGAGCAACAGCAGCATACGCAGACGGGAACCAGTCAGGCAGCGAGCGCTTCTCGACGGGGGGTTTAAAACAGAAACTAACTGTTTGTTGTGTACCGCGAAACACACCCCCTTACCTTTATACAGTTGTAAACAATTAGCATTATTAGCTAGTCTTGGCCCCTGTCGTCAGTATTAGAGGAGAATAGATAAAAAAGCGAGGATGTTGGTCCCCGCGGGAAGATAATGAAGAAGCTGCGCGTGTTGTTGCTGTGCGCCGTTTTAGCTCTCCTGTGCTGGTGAGTCAAAATATTTGGTTTATTGAAGTAGCATTATAATGTCTCTACCTGTAAAGCTGAGCAATAAAAACATCAATACTTTAACAACGACATCATTTACCTCTACGTTATATCTCTCATGGTAGCTTCATGCTAGATGCTAACGTTAGTTGAATAGCTTCAGAGGTGGGATGTGTTTATAAGCTTTGTGTCATACAACATCAAATAATATGAGTCAAATAATGTTTTCTCACTCATTTATTATTATGGAAATGCTTGCACCTCATTCAGAAATGTGCTGTCAGACTGTTGAAAGTAGCACTGGACCACCAGCTGCCCACTATGTATGTAAATTGTGGATGTATGGTACACAATGTACAGAAAACACTCAGCCCACCGTGCATTAGGCTTCCCACTTCTGTATGGGAGCTCTTAATAATTTCAGTTTTTAATTTATGTTTTGTTTTTATTCAGTTTTTAGGCTTTGTTGAAAAGCCAACCAGTGGCTTCAGCTGATATAAATTGTTGAATTTTGTAGCCAGCACTTTTTTTTTTTAATAATCATTGTCATGAATCTCGGTCAATTTTTGTCTGTCAGTCTCAGTATGCAGAAGCTTCATAGTAGCTGTTTTCAGCTTACACTGTATTTATTTTAAAGTAACAGGTTACTGTCCAGTTGTCTGGACTGCCAGAGCCTAAATTGTCTTACCACAGAAGCCAACTCTTACTTTATTTTATGATATTTTGAGAATGTTTAATGCATTGATATATGTGTATATCTATGATAAATGTAGCTTTTCCTGCACCCACTATCTGTGCCAGGCTGATGTGGCATCCACTGTGGACAGGTGGTGGATTAGGGTTGGTCATATGTTGACTAAGCACACAGGGTGCTGACGCAGGTCGCAGTACATACCTGGTGTGAGACACAAGAAACAATTACACCCTGTGCCGACCAGCCATCCTATCGGATTTGGTGATTTTAATAACGGGCTGATATGCGAACTCACTATTTTCATAACAGCTGATTATAGAGCTCGTATTACTGTCCTTTTGCACAATGGTTGATGTCTTAGAATTGTGAGCTGGAAAAGTGTTTGCAATGTAATCTTTTCAATATAGGTAGATTTTTAAAATTGTAAGGTTGATTCATTCATTAGATGTTTGCCCATTTCATACCTAATGCCAGTATGAAAAAAACACAGTGAGTTGCATAAGAATTGCATCACATGTGCACAGACTCACAGCTCACAAACCTTCTGTTATTTTTAATTTGACACTTTGCTAGCTTTGGTTACTTCATTATGGTTTATTGATGTTTGCATGGTTTTCAGAAGAGAGCAACCTGGTTTGAGCTTAAAATCAATGTAAAACAACACACAAACTCATTTTACTTTTGTAATTTGGCATTTTCCCCAAACAGTATATTCAGCAGGAAAAAAGGTTGGCAGGAGATTTATATAATTTATCTGTTTGGGTTGTGAAAAGTGGCCCTTACATACCAGAAATGTAAGGGCTTTGCAACGTCATACGAAAAAGCTAGTTGCTTCAATCACTTTAAAGATTATCAATACAAACAGCAGTTTCATTTGGAATAACATGCACAGATGGAGCGTGCGCAATAGGACCAGTCACTTGCATTAAGATAGTAAGGGAAAGTAAGAGTCTTTGGGAAGTGCAAATAATTTAAAACACTTTTCTGTCCTTGATTATGATTTCACTTTTTTAACTTTAGTTAGTGTGTAATGTTGCTGTTTGATCATAAACAGCATCTGCAAAGTTATGATGCTCAAAGTTCAATACAAATGCAGTTTTTCTTTTACAGAAAATGCTTTTTAAGGACTACAACAAACAGCTGGTAGGGACTACAACAAGCTTCTTCCCGGGTTGGTGACATCACTAACCCTAAAATTTATATAAACCCTGCCCCCGAGAACACACATCAAAGGGAGAGAGGCCATGTTGGGCTGCTTTAGAGAAGAGGAAGAGTTGTAGAGTAGAGTGTTGTTGGCATGCCGCCATTTTACACTGGACTGCTTCACAAATGAGGGTCAATTCAATGCTGGATTTGCACAAAAGATTAACATGACGGCACATGCTAGTGGATGAGTTGAATCAACTCCACAGCAACTACATAAATTTATCCACTTACCATTCAGAAACATCCAGTTTCATTCTAAAAGTTGTAACTTCTTCCTGAGTCTCTCCATCAGTGTCAGACTCCGGTTTGAACAATGTAAGGCTGAACACCGTTACTGACAATCCTCATTTTAGCTGTGTGAGATTATCCAGCTTTGTTGTTGTTGAGCAACCGAAGCGAGAGCTGTTAAAGCTCCGCCCTCTTCTGGAAAGGGGGCAGGGAGCAGCAGCTCATTTGCATTTAAAGGGACACACACACAAACGGCATGTTTTTGCTCACACCCAAATAGGGGCACATTTGACAAGCTATAATAAATGATCTGTGGGGTATTTTGAGCTGAAACTTCACAGACACATTCTGGAGACACCAGAGACTTATATTACATCTTGTGAAAAGGGGCATTATAGGTCCCCTTTAAAATAAGCAATAGATCTGAAAGGCCATCCATGTGCTGCTTTATATTAGCCTTGTTTTATATTATTTATTTTTTATTTTCAGATTTTTTTCCCTTCCCTTTAAAAGGTGGTTCTGAATGAGGGGAAAAAAATAATGTAACTGACTAGGACTATTTCATTTTCATCATTAGGTAGTTTCCATCCACCTATTATGCACATTTTGGGAAATGCTGGATGGAAGCACCAAGACATGCAAACATTCTAAAAATGTGCAAAATAACTTATATGCCCTATTGAGGCAGATAAATTTTTTTATTGGATAAGACATGTGTGTAAGATGGAAACACATTTACTGAATAAATCCCTCAACAAAAAACTCATGTGATTGGATATCTGGACTAACCAGTTGATCAATTTCATTGCACAACATCTCAAATGTTGGTTTGATCATTCTGAAATGCCTGAGCCAAAGTCTGTCATCAGAATGATTTGGTATAATGACCTCCCAGTAGGGCTGTGAGCATGCTCAATTTCTAAATCACAGAAAGCATGATTTTTCCACCAGCCCCCTTAAAGGGTTAGTTCACCCAAAAATGAAAATGCTGTCATTTATTACTCACCCTCATACCGTTCCACACCCGTAAGACCTTCGTTAATCTTCGGAACGCAAATTGAGATATTTTTGTTGAAATCCGATGGCTCCGTGAGGCCTGCATTGGGAGCAATGACATTTCCTCTCTTAAGATCCATTAATGTACTAAAAACATATTTAAATCAGTTCATGTGAGTACAGTGGTTCAATATTAATATTATAAAGCGACGAGAATATTTTTGGTGCACCAAAAAAAACAAAATAACGACTTATATAGTGATGGCCGATTTCAAAACGCTGCTTCAGGAAGCTTCGGCGCATTATGAATCAGCGGTTCGGAGCGCCAAAGTCACGTGATTTCAGCAGGTTGGCGGTTTGACACGCGATCCGAATCATGATTCGATACGCTGAAATCAACATCTGTAGTTTGGGATTATTTTAGATACCTGGCTCTGAGATGCATCTCTCCTGTAATTCACAAGACCTGTTAAACTATCATTGCAGCTAGGGCTGCACGATTAATCGCAATTAATACGAAATCACACTTAAACCACGTAGAAATGTTTACAGAAAAACAATGGCACAGTTTCTTCCCAGCAACTTCCATTGCAGCGACTTCCATTTTTATTACAGATGTTTTGTGCCAATTACTCAGGAAATGACAATTTTGTTCTCTTGAACACGTTTTATGCGATATTCCAATTTTGCACGCAAATGAAATTCGCAACTTTGGATGGAAATGTAGCTAATCAGTAGATCCAGATACAGTTCTATGGCATGTGTAGAGGGGGCCAAATAGTAGATACCCTCGTCTACTGTTGCACTAATGTTGTCATCTTTCAGCGTTTAGGGCTTTAGGGTGCAGAATAGACCTTTTGTTGCATAATTACAAAAACAGTCAGAATATCCGGTTCCATTTTTTTAACCAAATAGTCTAATTCGTTCATGTAAGAACTGGTTCAGCTTTTTACTGCAAAAACTGCACCAGAAGGAAAGTGTGTAACACTTTTCGATACAAGACAGTTGGATTAAATGAATTTCCATTGCAATCATATTTGCTGTATTTAAACTGCAAATCATGCGATCTCTGATTTGAATAATTATATACGTGGTTGTGGGTGGGTGAGCACAATGGTGTCAGTTTTCCACTTTTTCTTCAGAAAAAAGACTTGTGACAGCACTCTTTACATGTGTTGTTTCCTGTCCTGCTCTCTTTAGTCTGCTTCTGTCTTTATGTTGGCACATAATTGTTTTCAGTGTTTACTTCAAGGACAGCCGATGAGCAGTGAGGGTTAAAAAAATCAGAAAGAGTTTAGAAGGAATAAAGTTAAAATAGTGTGAGAAACACACAACCTAGAGTTATGGGCAGGACATGGCGCTACTTTGGCACACATTCAGACCCACAGCCAAAGGCTCTTTTCTGCTGTTTGCCTTTTCTCTCTTCCTTATTCTTTCTTTTCCTCCTCCTGTCCATTTCCTTCTTTCTTTCTTATAATAGCTGAGAATGTAGCATACTGTTGTGATGTCTTCCTCCACACCTCCTGCAACAAAACCAACAGGCTCATATGCAGGCCTTAAATTCTTTGTGAGTCATAATCACCTGTTACTTTTCTCAGAAATATTATGATTGATTTTTAAAAGTGAACAAATTTTAACTTTTCACGACATCTTGTAAACTCTCAAAAGTTACATTTCAAAAATGAAAGGCGTTCATGTGAGCTACGGTGCTTTAAAGGGGATGAATTTAAATACTCAACTTCTCGGAGGCTTGTTCATTAGTAGTTGTGACCCATGCCTAGAGACGGTGAAATATTTGACCTGCTAAGCATGTCCCAGTCTAAACTGCCCATCACCCACCTTGGGTTTTGAAAGTGGGCTCCAGGTTGCCTTGGAAACACCACCCCTTGGTCATTGGGTTCATCTTCTCACTTGGCCTTGAGATTGCACAAAGCACACTTGTGCTTTGTCACGGTGCAAATGAGGAAAAAAAATGCGTTGAATTTATATCATTATGTAACTTCCTTTTTGTAAACAACGCAGGTGTGATATGAAGCCCAATTTTTTAACTTGTGTGGCTGCCTGTGGTTAAAAAAAAAAAAAAAAAAAAAAAGAGAATTTAATAACTAAAACACCTCTGAAGCTGACATGCTAAGCATTTTAAGATGCGTTCATTTAATTTTTCTGAATGTTATGTTATGTAATTCGTCTGGATAAAAACAAACCCTTCTTGGCCCCCTTTGTTGACACTGACATAGCATGGCCATAGGGGAGGGGCCCATGTTCCCTATATGACTGAGTACACAGTGTACAGTGATGTCAAAACTGCAGAAAGACAGAAAAACCTTTCCCTATCCAGTCTTTTTTTTTTCCCTCGCGAAACCACTGAAACTGACTCAAAATGATGTAGTATACATGCCAGACCAGTATGTGGTGATGTAATTCTGCCACAGAGATGCACTAAAAATGGAGAAGAACACAACAACAAGAAGACGAAGATGACGTAGCGGTGTCTGACTAGGTTTGAGACGTGGAATGATGACATCATCATTTCACAAAATATACGGATACACACGAACGGTGTAGTTTTCAGATTTATCCACTTTGGGACCCGGTTTCAAAAAATAGCGGTTTCAGGCTCCCAAAATGCCGGCTCCGTTTGGACAAAACCGCAAATAAATTTTTACGTATACAGATTGATCGGACGATATTGGCCACATTTTCATCTTTGGAATGATATCACATTCTATGGCTCGATCATCACATTCTATGGCTCGATCGGGAGTCACTAAAATACACCGATCTTACCTACCGATCGCAAATTGATGATGTCAGACTTTAGCGCCACGGTCATGTCATCACCAGTGTGGAGTTATGCGGTCCCAAGAAACAATGCATTTTTAAGCCATGCGATTTTAAGAACAAGTGATTTGAAACCGCTTATGCGGATTAAGCAGTGAAGCAGTGCTCATTCGATATGTTTTGCAGTCAACACACACAACGGGAATATGTTTTAAATGAAAAGAGGAATAGACTATCTCCCCAAAATTTTTAAAGAGAATCCTGCCTTACCTACTTAAGTAGGACGTAGGAAGGATGGACTCAAGCACTTGCTGAATAATATTCCTGATCATTTTTGTATCAGACTACTCATTTTGTTCATTAATGAGTTGCAGTGTTTCTATTTGTTTTTGTCCTCAGTCACATATTGGACAATGTTTAATTACACCTTATGGGTTGTAATTATGTTCAGCTTGACATTAAGTCTTACAGGCTCTTTAATTAGCCAGAGTATCCTAATGTGGATAATGTTTTGCATAAGCCCTGTTTTTTAAAGGCCTATTAAAATGTTAATTTTGAAATTAATAATTGTTGTGCTTATTTATTTTGATTCTCAATTAAAATGGCAATCAATAGCATTACTGTAAATAACATCTGTGGTATTACTTATTTGGGAAAAAAACTCGGCCTGATGACAAAAAATCGGTCATCGGAAAAAATCCTGACCGGAGCATCCCTATTGAACAGTGAATTTATCATTCAACTGCTGCTTAAAACATGGGAATGTCGTCATATGGCATGTCAACCTTTCCTCTATAGCGAACAGTTGTGTTCACTCATCACGGCATGTAAGTGTGGATTGACATTTCAACTTGCACTATGTGTTGGCTGTAGTGAGTGCTGCAGTGATGTCGTATTTTTGTAGCTCAACCCGGAAGTAGCATCACCCTGGTTCCCTTGACACAAATCCAAAAGGTTTTTTTCCATTAACTTTTGGGTTATTGTAAAAAATAAGCTCTGTGACCAATAAAAGTTTATGATTACTGCACATTTTGTTGCTCATAATAATCTAATACAGCTTTTATGGATTTTGCAGCCTAGAGTAAAAAGCTAAATGTAGGTTATAAACAAACCACATCACGGTCGCATGACTTCACCATCACTGAGCTTGACAACTCTTTCAGTCTTTAGTTTATTTCAAAAACATTTTCTTTGAAAATTAGAGTTAGAATAGTTAACAATAGCGAGATTATAAATCCAATGAGGCTGTGAAACCGGACTAGTTGTTAGATGAGTTTTCCTGTTTGGCGTGATTACATTTAATGTCCTCGACATCCTCTTCAGTCGCATTTAGCAACTAACTAAATTTATTCTGATATTTAACCAAAAACCTATTCAAATAACCCATTGACTTTGGGACGTTGGGACCGGAAGTGCAAAAACGGCCGTTCATTTCAAGTTTTTGGCCTACAAAAATGTGTCATCCCTTCATATACATGCCATTTATTTGCATGTACATGAATATTAAAGGGATAGTTCACCCAAAAACACGCATCCGGTCGTCTGGCGGAAGCTAGTTATTTTAGTTTATAAAGTTTTAAATATATTTTTCTTACAAAAACCCATCGCTTCGCTTCAGAAGGCCTTTATTAACCCCCCGGAGTCGTATGGATTATATTTATGATAAATGGATGCATTTTTTGAGGGGCTTTAAAACAGGCCTCCGTTCACTTCCATTATAAAGCTCGGAAGAGCCAGGATATTTTTTAATAAATCTTCGATTGTGTTCGTTTGAGAGAAAATAGTCATTTACACCTAGGATGGCTTGTGGGTGAATAAATCATCGGATAATTTTCATTTTTGGGTGAACTATCTCTTTAATGCATCCCTACGATGTTGCCATAATAATCTAATAATTATAATAATTATACATCTGCATGAGTACACTAAAGTTAACCTGCATAAGGTGATGTTTAGCCTTTTATGTTTGACACCCCTATTTAGCCACTCTGCCTGATGCAGATAATGTAGAGAAAGGAAATGCAGCTTCAAACTGAGAGATATGTGTAGGTGTTTGGTGTTAGTTTTGCACTTCTAATCACAGATGGTGTGATGATGTCATTCTCAAAGTGCCATGCATGTCCTCCATAATAATGTTCATTTTGCAGCTTATGTGAGTCTTTTCCATACCTTTTAGATAGTTTCTCATTGTTGCAGCTGGATCTGCCTGACACATATAGCAGCAGGAGGCTGGTAATTATTTAGAGGGATAATTCTTTCAGCCTGAGCCCTGAGTAGTAAGCGATGACGTTATGTAATAGAGTATTAGATAAGAAGGATTGAATTAGGAAGGCAGCCAGTCTGCCATCCCCTGTGCTTTGTTTGCTGGTCTGTCATGTTATTGTGTATGCTGTTGTATAGAGCAGTAGCTTCATTGATTAATGCTAGTAACATTGTATAATCGTAGAGTATAGGTAGGATGTGAAGTCACTGATCCATGCATATCAAATATTTTCTTTTTATTGTGTATGGATGGATGTTTTTAAAGTGAAATTGTTTGTTTCTCACCCAACCGGTTCCTATTATGTACCCTAAAGACAGAGTTTGTTCACTCAAGAACCACAGCACTGCATGTTGTAACAGTTAACACCTCTTAGTATTGAGTTTTTCAGTTTTCAGTTCATGTGATCCTAATTTAAATAAGTCAACAAGTAAGTGAACACAAAAATCCCCTTGAAAGCTGTGATGAAACGGAATGGCAACAGATCTTTTCTTTTATATTGTTATGGCATCCATCCGAGTGTAATGGATTATCGAAAAAGGAAAAAATTATAGGACTGGGCTTAACCTTCTTCTTCTAATGTTAATGAATTTAAAGTATTCTAAATGGCCGTCTGCAAAAAACACGCCCAAATCATTTCCATATAAGTGCTTTCCACACAACATTCCATTACTGTGCCATCCTGAAAACCATTTTAAACACAATAAAGCTTTATAGATCCAGATTACAGACCTCTCCGTAGCCTATTTAGTATAACTTTTAGTATGAAAGTTGTTGGTGAATCATTATTTGTTTCATTGAATCATTATTCTCACAAATTTGCATGCAAAACGCCATGATGTTATGTGGTTACTACTAGTCAAGTCATTTATAGTTATTTAGTGCTTCCCACAGGTTTGAAATATACTTGCGGTGGTAGCCAGGTGAAAAATCCTCCTATTACCCACGGCACAAAAATGGTCTACTACATGTGACAAACAAATAATGTGTGATATTTTTTTTTTTTTTTTATAAAGTATTTTATTTTATTGAAATTTATTTTTAATAACATAGCATACCATTACATTTAATTACATACTAATATTATGTATTATTATGTATTGTAAATTATGCAAAATTACAGCATTTAAATGGTTCTCCATTTCCTATGTTCTCCTTGCTATGTCATATAGTGTCTCTCTCAGTGAATGGGACACAGATTTTACTAGTAACATTTATATAATGAATAATATATGTGTCAAATAATGTTCTTAGTCTTTTCTTCCTGTGGGGGAGAGTACAATAATTTACTATGAATTAAATGGAAATCAAATTAAATACAATTTATTGTGTAACCAAAATACCAATAATGCCCAGAAGAAGAAGAAGAAAAAAATTAGCTTGTGACTTTTAATTATAAACAAGCCCGAAATTCACCGGGACTCTACACAATTGCAGGCTGATCCTTCAGATTCTTACAGTCGTCTAAAACATATTATATAAAGGCCATAAAGTAGAAATTGTCATAATATTTGTCAACTTGAGTTCATTAGCAATCGCTTGGCATAAATCTGCGCTTTTGAGAATCACTTTGAAGCAGTCTGAAGCGCTGTTGCGCGAGCCTGTAGAACGCGCAACAACGCTGCCTTGTGACTTTGCAACATGCAGCGCTCTTTGTAAAAATATCCACCGCATCTCTGCAGCGCATGTGGGAATGTTAGCGGGAGTAAACAGTTCTGACGCACACATAACGAGCAGGAATGAAACGCGTAGGGCGAGGGGAGATTTTAGTTAATCGATTGCAGATGGGTTCATTATCTTGGGCGGATACAAAAGTATACGAGGATAAAAATAATAAAAGCATAAATGTGTCTCCACATATACTTGGGCGGCTGTTAATATACCTAGGCGGCCCGCCCAAGTAAAGTCTATGTGTGGGAAGCACTGGTTATTCATATATGGGTCATGGGATTCGGTATGATTTTGATTTTTGATTTTGTATTGTTTAAACTACATATAATTAATTTTCTAAATACCCCATTAGGCACATTTCAGACCTCCAACAAATCATATTTTCCCACCTCAGGCATTAAAATTTTTATTTCATATTAAGTTAAAAACAAACAAATTGTGTGTCTCTGGTCTCTTTATTTTTGTAAAAAATGTTTTCAGTAGAGATGTTTAACTAAAACCACAATTTTATTGTGTTAGTTCTTAACATATCAGGTGCTAATCAGCAAGAAATGCCTTCATTTTTAATCATCTTCACTATTTTTTTCCCAAAAGAATAGTTGAGAATAGTGTGATGGGGTTGAAGACTGAGAGACTTTGAAGGGTAGACATTGACTTCAATTTTATATATTTTAACTTTGTTTGTCTCTCATATTGTGGCCTTCTTTTTGGGTCAACAGATCTGCATGCAAAACACAGTCTTTCTGCTGCTGATGTGGCTGCCATTTCTGACATAGGATGCTTGTTAAAATTTAAGTGCACACATTACATCAAATATTCTATTTTTTACAAGATTGAGTTGTCATGATTTTAGTTAGTATATCTTTAATGAAATCATGACAATTTATTATTACTATTATTAAAATTATTCATAAATGAAGCGAAAATCTCAAAATCACAAATGTTCAACCCCGAAACAATGAGAAATGTACAGATATGTGACAGGGTTGAGTGTGATTGGGTTAAGGATTTTTGCTCAAAATGGCCACTGCTTTTGCAGTGTAGGGGAGTAGTCTGTATATTTATTTTATGATAAAAATGATTAAAATGCAATAATTATTTGTATTCATTATAATGGACATACCAAAGTGTTGTGAAAAGCTTTTAACAATTCATTTTGGTGAACCACCACTTTAAAATATCTGTGGGACTGAAATATTACCGAATCCCAGGAATGACCCAGCTTCAATATATAGCTTTCAAAACAGCTTCACGTTAATAAACAGGAAGATAACAACATTAAAGTTATCCCATTATGAAAGCTGTAAAAAAGCAGCTCTAAAAAGACAATGGTGCTCACTGGTCAAAAGAGTCCAGCCCAAAGTCTCTGTGACATTCTGGCTCGAGTCTCTTCTTTAGTGTAAGTCTATACACTAATACAGTACTGTAAGGTTGTTTGGGAGCTCGCAGTAGAGTTTGCTCCACGAGGGGCCTCATTTCCTCATGCACAGACAACCGAGCAGTCATGCTTGCAGTGGGGGGTGTGTTTATATATGCATGTACAAGTTAAAAAGCCACTTGTGCTGCCTCTTACATAAGTCCATGCCATGAGGGCTGTAATGGTGGTCTTGTCTTTTGGGCTCTAGTTGTCATATAAGCCTAACTGTTTTTAGCATGTGGATGGGTAAGAAATATCTGTGTGCTGACAGCCTGACTCAGGGGGAGGAAGAATGACTCTGAACATACCTCAGGCTGATATAGTGACTGGGGGTTGGTGGGTTTGGGAGGTATGCAAGGCCAAAGATCTTGTACTGTGTTGGAGGCTATGTTTTTGCAGAAAAAACTTGTATTTTTATTTTTAGTTTTGGATTTCTTATCTTTGTCATTTGTCTCGCTTGTCTGGTATTTTCACTGGAAGAACGTTTTCTGATTCTTCAAGAATTTCAAGAGAAGTGCAGTGTCACAGTATGTAATGTGAATGCGAATAGCTCGCAGCAGTCAGAGGTATTCCCCCCTGCACACCAGCTTCCTGTTTGAGCTGTGCCATAGGTTCTGCTTGCTTAATGATGAAGGAACTATTCATAATTAATTGTGACAACATAAGCTGTATATTGATTCAGCACATCACTTATTTAAACAGTGGAATTGTTTTATGAACTTTTAAGCCTAAATTGCCATTGACCTGATCTTATAGCTAGAGATGGATCGATAATCTGTGTGCCCAATACTTTTGAATGATATATTCACCCTTTTCTACTTCGGTTCTGTTATCGGTTCTACAAATGCCTTCATTTGGTGGTTCCCTAAAAAAGGCATCCAACATTGTAGTGAAGTTTTGTGTTACATAATTATGTAATATTCCTGAGTAAAACAACCCTGCTGGCTGTTGTAAACATGGCATATTACCTCCTGCAGTTATGCACACTATTTTCCCCTTATTGAATCTCACTTCCTTGTCTTTTTTGTGCCTTGGTTTTTAAGCAGAAGTTTGATTTTGATTAAAAAAAATTCTGGTGAAAGAAATGAATAAATGAAGAAGAATGCCAAAATATTAAATGTCATGGATGTATATGCAGTTTACCAATTTACTCTGAGAGCCTTATTGAGATCCCAATATCTCTCCGATTAAACCATATAGGGCCTTATAGATATGGATACCAAAAAAAAGTTTGTTAAAAACAATCTAAAAGGATATTAAGATATCTTTAATACTTCTTGAGTTACGGGCATGCAAACTTGAGTCAAAAAACACAAAGTGCTTTTTTCCATTTTTGAACTGTTACCATTGGCATATGTAATGAAACAAATATTGCTAAAGTCAACAGATTTTACTAACAGACCTCCACTCTCTGTGTAAAAATAAAATAATGATGCTGCCATCTTTCTAAAGTCATTTTTACCCCCCTATAATTTAATTGTCATTTTGATTCTGTCTACAAAACAGTGGATTACTCAGTAAATATACACCCATGACACATGAATGTGGCTTTCATCACTATTTATGATCTTTTTTTCAGAAAAATATATTAACAAAATCCAAATTTGAACTGGTGAAGTTTCTGAAATTTGGTTGATTTGACACAGAATAATCCTGTATTATTTGGACTAGCTTGCAGCTGGCAGAGAAGACCCTTTTCATTGTGCAAAATTTATGAATGACATATTGATTCACTGGTGAAAAATGTCAGGACAAACACTCTTAATTGTTGAAGAATCCTGTATCGAATGAGGCACTGAATTAATGTGTTCGAAATCTTTGGCTCGAGAGGCTGAGAAGGAAAATTGGGTTATGCTTAATTAAACGGTGGTTTTTCACGGGCGTGGACAAACACATTTTGCTGGCGCTCAGACTGGCTGTCTTTTATTTTGCCTTTACTCATTTGGTTTCTCAGTTTCAGAGCCAGACAGTCCATTATTGTTGCTTCTCTTTCTGTCTTTGTATCTCTCTTTTCTTTCTCTCTGCCTGTGTAAACAGTTATATTAGATCCTGTCAAGCGTAGGGGAATGTCTGAACTTGTCGCTTGGGAAACAAGCGGTTGGACCAAGCCAGGCAGAAGCTGTCCCCAAATCATACCTAGAGCCTTGTCAACTTTAATACCAATGTTTTCCTTCTCATCTCTGAATAAAAACCCTGCACCTGCTCTGTAATGAAACGATGGGAAGAGAGAATAGAACAGGGTATTTTGGTAAGCAGAAGCAATACAACAAAAGTTTTGGTTTAGTTTTTCAGATTCAAGAGACCTCAATGACAATCTCTGAGTTTGAGTAGTGATATTTTGCAGATTTAAAGTGCTCTGTGTGACAAAACAACAACAAAAAGTTCTGGCAAACCAAATATTATATGTAAAATAAATGACACGTACACAATGACACATGAATGGACTGAGCTTCTGTCTGCCCTAGCCTTGTTTTTGATCACATCAAATGTAGTAGTCTAGTTTGGCTATTTCTAGGTTTACAGTGGTTCTGGCAGTCTTCCTATAGCCCATCCCCCACTTCTTCAAGCACAGGGCACATTGTTTCTTTCTATCCTATACATACGGACATTCTCCACCCCCTCCTCAGATTGTGTTCTAGGACATTTTGTACTAAATGTAAAGAAAGCAGAAAAACAATCCCATGATGTCCAATCTGATTGTTGAAAGGTTAAACGCATATGTTTACATTACATTTATACACCCATAGATTTGCTGAAAGGATATAAAAAGTCAGTGAGTGGTTAGCGTTGTGCATCCATTAGAGAATGCATGTTCAGTCTCTAAGTGATCTAAATGTTTAATGCCTCTATGTTGGTTTGCAAAGCTGTTGGCAGTAGTGGGCAACTCACACACTCTTTTGTCCTGCAAAACAACTGCTTTCCCATTCCCAATATTCCTTAAGCCACTGATCCTGATTTCAACTTTCTTTTTTCTTACCTAATAGTTGTTCCTAAATCCCGTCTCTAATAGTTCAGGCTTTTTGGAGTCCTGTCAAGTCATGTCATGTCAAGTTTTTTTTTTTTTTTAAACCGGCTACCTTATAGTGTGTTCACACTTGTATGGAAGCTTGTTTCCACCACTAAATAAAAAATAAAAAAGGTAATTGTAACTTTTTATCTCACAATTCTGACTTGTTTTCTCACAATTGCGACGTATAGGCCCGGTTTCACAGACAGGGCTTAGCCTAAGCCAGGATTAGGCCTTAGTTCAATTAGGATATTTAAGTGGCTTTTATAAAAGTACACTAGAAAAAAACATTGCTGGTGTGTGTCTTGAGACAAAACGATGTCACTAGCATATTTTAAGTTATGTCAGTACAAGTTGCTTTCAGTTAAAACAGCTCAAATATGCATTTTAGTCTAGGACTAGCTTAAGCCTTGTCTGTGAAACCGGCCCTTAAACTCACAATTGTGAGTTATAAAGCGAAAATTAGTGAGTTATAGTCACAATTCTGACTTTATAATTTGCAATTCTGACTTTTTCTCAGAATTGTGAGATATAAACTCACAATTGCGAGTTATAAAGTCTCGCAATTCTGACTTGTTTTCTTAGAAATGTGAGTTTATATGTCATCATTCTGATTTTATAAAATGCAATTGCAAGTTATAATGTCAGAATTGTGAGATATAAAATTCTGAGAAACGTCAGTCTTTTTTCCCTCACAACTGGACATAACAGTTATAATGGTTTATATTTATTATAATATTTTTTTTTTCTTAGAATTGTGAGATATAAACTCACAATTGCTAGTTAAGTCAGAATCGTGATGTAAACTCGCAATTCTGACTTTTTTTTGCAATTGCGAGTTTAGATCACGCAATTCTGACTTTATATCACGCAATTCTGAGAAAAAAAGTCAGAATTGTGAGATAAAAATTTGCAATTATCTTTTTTATTTTTTATTTCATGATGGAAACAAGCATCCTACACTTGACAGGTTTGGTTTGGTTAAAACCAACTCTGATGTGATTGCTCTGTTATAAATAGTGCATTCTCTTGTACAAATACAAGATCATCAATTTCCTTGCTGCATACTGACTGTAAAAGGAACTTTGTAAAAGGATATGATGATAAAAAACTGAATATACTGAATGTACATCTAATAATAAACAAGTTGTACTCTAACCACTTTTATTTATACAATTTATAATTTATAAAAAAATGTTCAATATTTATGTAGTCGAATATGCATTTGAACAAAAACCTCATAGGCTGTGTCCCAAATGATATCCTAAGCCCTTGTGAGACCCCAAGTGTATTGAAGTGTGCCATTTCGGACAGTACCAAATATTCTGATCACATGCTCACATTTGTATGGCCTGTATAAATCTAATGTCAACACGTTGAGCTCTAGTGTTGAGTTTCCTCCATCCTTAAAATGCAGATCCTGTGTGCTGATTAGGGATGTGGCAGGATAGAAAGGTTAAATGACGTCAGTGATAGATTGTCTTCTGTTATAAGAAATATTCGCAATTCCAGGCAAAGTGCTTTTTCTTCATTGTGAATGTGAAAATTTGCTGCTTTTTTTTCTAACTACAGATTGTTTAGGTTTTTTTTTTTTTTTTTTTTTTTGATAAGCAAACAAGAGTCAGAATAACTCCACCAAAACAGGTAGAGGTAAAAAGGCATGATGGTCAGGTTTCTTTGTCATTGTCATGCCATTGTTGATGGGCTTATCTTGAATCTTGTTTGGAGGTGGGATTTGAATACTGTGCTCCTGCTGTTGTCACACCATACTTATGGCATCAACTAAGGCTTCATCTCTTAGAAAACAAGGTTAGCATGCAAACCTATAAGCCTATAGGCTGCACTGCAACTCTACCCAATCTCTTTTAGGAGACTGATAAACATTGTTGACTGTTTCTGCTGTGCTGACTCAGCTGCCCTGAGCATTGCCTGTTGAGGAAGTCATGCATTGCATTTCAATCGATGGCTTCAGCGTTCTGGAGTGAGCTACTAAAGCATCTGTTATCACCTCTAAAATCTTCAGCAATTTAAGTTTGGCTAAGCAGGTGTTTTGATTTGTAAAACATTTCTTTGTTGTGAATTATTCTTGTCACGTGAGTGGAAGACGTGATGCTGCAGTGTCTGTAAATACGTGATGAGATCCAGTGCTTTTTATCCGGGCCTGAATAAGCCTGTGCTCTGCGTGACGTGTCCGCTGCCTCTTTCAGATCGCATTAGCTGCATGAATGCCTAAAACTTGTGATTCACTCTGGCCTCTAGAAGCTTCAGCCTCATTTCACTAAATGCGCTTCTCAATTTAATGAATGGCACCCTCAGACTCCCACAATTTTTGCAATCTCCCACGACAGCCCACAGGTGGTTGTTATGCAACCGCAACTGATAACTAATAACTAGGGTTGAGTATGTCTGGTTATATTCAGTATGCAATTCGACTTCTTCCTTTGTGTCTACTCTATGGACGCACAATAATTCAGTATCATATGTGTTATTGTTCTAAAACCTGTTTTATTGATTCCCACACATACATCAATCAGCATGTCAGTCGTCGAAGTTCATCATAACCTCAAACACGAGGCTCCGAAGCATCTAGGAATTTAATAGCAGCAGATGCATTACATAGCACTAATGTTTGTGGATTGATAGCTTGACTCATGACTTCACTAAAGTACAGCTCCATTCAGCTTCATTATGTGGTGTTGAGTGAGAAGGGGAGAGATTATGTTATAATGCATGGGATTTCATTTTAAAGTTTTTCATTGACTTCATTTCCAGCCCTGTCAGCTCAAGAAGGCTCAGGCGTCTTCTGCTCTGACATTTGCTCTGTGGCAGAATGTTTTTGTCTAGCCACAGCATTGGCCTACTTTTTGAGAGAGCTCTGGCTTTGTGCCCCACAATCCTGTTCTTCTGTTCCTCCCCCAGCCACGTCGCTCTGTGCACATCTGAATCTGTTGAGTCTCTGATTTCCCTCCCCGCAGTTCATGTAATATTTATCAGTTCATCATTTAGCATTGTTTAGACCATCCCCCTCATTTAAAAGAGACTGTGTTTGTACTGTTTAAATGAAAAATCTCTGGCTGTGGTTTACCATCACGTTCCTGTTATTAGGGGCCAAGCACCGAAGGTGCTTAGGCACCTATTGTATCCGTTGGATTTCTTTTTTTTTTTATTATTCTTCTTCTTCTTCTTCTTCTTCTTCTTCTTCTTCCGCTCTGGAAGTCTATGGTAGCCTATAGAACCGCTTGCGGGAAAGTTGTGAAATTTGGCACACAGTTAGATGACAGTCTGACCCTGGTCCATAGCAAATTTGGAGTCTCTAACTCAATCCCTCTAGCGCCACCAGCTGTCCAAAGTTGCACTTATGTTTATGTTAATAACTTTTGAACCGTAAGGGTTAGAAACAAAATTCTTTTTTCCTCTGATTCCTTGGCTCATGACGAATCGATTGCACCCTATGACGTCATTTTCCGTCATGAAAATTTTTCCGCCATTTTGAATTTTCTGAAAAACCTACTTTTCGAACTCCTCCTAGGTCATACTCCGATTTTCACGAAAATTGAACCAGATCATCTTCAGACCATGCTGACAAAAAGTTATGGAATTCAAGTCGATTTCTCAAATCGTTTTCAAAACACGCGAATGAATTTCACGTGGCGCTTAAAAATAGACATAATGCTGTATCTCATACGCTTTATCGTATTCAGACCAAACTTGGTACATGTCATCACAAGCATGACCTGAGGCAACATGCAGCGTTTCGGCACAGCGCCACCTACTGGTCCGAGATACGAAAAATTGCTATTTTTGCTTATAACTTCTGATGGGTTTGTTCAAAATCATAAATATGGTCTCGTTGGATTCGGGGCATCATGCTGAGTCGAATGCTATACAATTTTCACATATCAGCCATTTTCACCGTCGGCCATGTTGAATTTTGTGCTAAAATGCTGTATTTTACTAACGCATTAGCGCATTGTTACTGAAACTCGGTATGGGTCATCAGGACAATGCCCTGAAGGAGCCTGAGAAGTTTCGGACCAGCGCCACCTAGTGGAGAATTTGTTTTTTCATATGCATATAACTTTTGATCTGGTTGGCTTATTTTCACAGGAGTCACATTCTTAGACTCCTGAATCCTTGCCGAGTCCAACGATACCAAACATGATGGATTTCAACTTACGGTTTGTGCAAGGTCGTGTTTAGCGCTTTAAAAACAATTGCGAATATCTTTGAAACCGTTAGTCCGATCGAGACGAAACCACCATAGGAAACACGGAACCTAAGCTGGTTAACTATGTGTTATAGCCCAAATGTCAAAATTTTGATAGGAAGTGGCAAAAAAATCAAAACAAAGTCGTCAAGGAGTCATTTTTTATGATCTCTTACATGTAAATGTCTATAACTCCAAAACGAAATGAGATATTTGCACCAAATTTGATACACACATGTATGGGGTCACCCTGAGGACACACAAAAAATTAGGTGGGATTGTGCCTCTTGGTGGCGCTATAATTGAACAAAACATGAAATTTCATTGATGTACCATTACGAAACTCAGGATGTGGCATCGGCATCATGCTCTGAAGGTACACAATAGGTTTTGAGACAGCGCCTCCTTGTGGTCAGATTTTATAACGATATATTTAAAAATGCTAATAGCTTTATAAAAATGGGGCCTATTGTAATGAGATGGTCTTATTGATTTCATGTTGATAGACATAACCTTTTTCCATACTGCAGCAACTTGAATCAGAGGCATGATGCCAAAATCACTGTTGAGTCTGTATCTCTGCAAGGCTTTGAAATATTGGCACCAAACTTTGCAAGTGTCATTGTCACCTCACTCTGACCACACCACATTAATTTGGTCACAGCGCCACCTATTGGTCGAAAGTGATGAACCAGTAAATCCTCATTTTTGATCATTTTTCAGCTCTTTTGCATAAAATGATCTTAATAGATCTTTAATTGCTCACTGTTGCAGTTGGTCTGTTGCTCCCAGCCGTGTTGGCTGGCATCTTGTGCCGCTTTTGTGCTTGGCCCCGTAATTGCTGCTTGCAGCTATATTTGTCCTGCTGTTATTCTTCCTGCCAGAGGTTTTTTTTTTTTTCTGGTCCTCTTTTTATTCTGGACCGAGTGTATGTGGCAGAGCACACTGCAAGAATTAGCATTTGTAGTGACATTTAGTGTCTAGTCACCGTTTGTTCACTCTGTGAAGCAGATGCTGTTTAGACTTTTTTTTTTCCATTTAATGTGCCAGATGCTCCGTTCTAGTGCCACATAGGCAAGTCAAAGTCCACTCAACGAGTGCAAAACAAACAGATCTAGATTTATCTTCCTTGAGAGTTTTGCTCATTAATGAAGCAAGCATCTATTTGTATACAGTTTGCATGAAAAATAACCTCTGAAACTCTCCTGGTGATGTGAACAGGTCAAGTCACCAGTCATAAATATGTCATAGTTTTGACAGATATGTGGAAACCAATATGTATTCGTATCATATAGGTTATTGATAAATATTAGTTTAAAATTTCACTTTAAAACACTTTTGGATTCTCCATCCCACCTTTCAACCAAGATTCACTTAAAGGATTAGTTCACTTTAAAATGAATATTGCCCCAAGAATTACCCCAGAGCTGTGTGGAGTACGTTTATGATGGATGGATGCATTTTCTTGAGCTTCATACTTGTTGGTCCCGTTCACTGCCATTATAAAGGATGCCTCAGGATATTTATTAATATAACTCCGATTGTGTTCATCAGAAAGAAGAAAGTCATATACACCTAGGATGGCTTGAGGGTGAGTAAAGCTTGGGGTAATTTTCATTTTAAAGTGAACTAATCCTTTAATCAACCAGGGTGCATTTCCCGAAAGCATAGTTGGCCAACTGTGCATGGTCGCAAGTTCCATTGAACTCTATTGGTAACAACACACCTCAGGCATATTAGACCAACATCACAAGATTTGTCTTGAGACTGTCTGTTGTTGCCTAATTTTAGGCCCATTCAAAAGAGTTAGACCTGGAAGCAAAACATTATAAAGAAAGCCCTGTTCAGATGTTAGCCACAGTTTACAGAAGCGTCCATTCACACCCACACCCTGGCTGAGAACTGAGACGATTGTCCGAGAGCATGCAGGATTTCATTTAAAAACTCACTTAACGTCTGCCTTTGAACATGTAGGTTCATATAGATCCCTTCAAACCTTTCTTCACCTCATGCGTCATTGTGTTTTCAGGGTTGTGTACAGAGGTGACACACCTCTGAATAGCCAAAAGATATTTTCCACTCCATTTAATTGCCTTACTTATTTTACCACATGTGCTCTATGCCAGCTGTTTACTCAGTTGTGCAAGAATAGTGCAGGTGAAAATGATTTCTAATTGCCTTAGCCAGGAGGAAAAAACTTCACTACATTGATGTTAGGGCTGCACAATTTAGGGAAAAAGATAAAAAAAAAAAAATATGCAAAAATTGTGATTTTTAAATGCAATCTTTAAAACAAACCATCCAAAAAATCATAAAGAACACTAGGTTTGTTGTGCTTCTTTGTAGGAATGCACAATTTGGCCAAAAATGTTTATATATCAATAGGCCTTTGACTAATAATAATTATTATGATTATTATTAAGAAATATTAGCCTACTATTGTAATAACAATATAAATTATAGCAATAGCAATTTCATTATAAAATACAAAACA
Source organism: Hypophthalmichthys nobilis (assembly GCA_037950665.1). Taxonomy (NCBI): domain Eukaryota; kingdom Metazoa; phylum Chordata; class Actinopteri; order Cypriniformes; family Xenocyprididae; genus Hypophthalmichthys; species Hypophthalmichthys nobilis. The sequence goes on from CM075469.1 coordinate 28,339,719, forward strand.
GTATAGGAATAAATATTATACAATAATTATCATATTTTACAGAAACCCTTTATTTGACAGAAAACTGCTGGGTGACCTATTAACATACAGGGGGCCTATAACTACAAAAGTTTTATTATACAAAAAATAAACAAACTCCAGTACACTGGAGAAAAAATTATGGATTTTCATGTGTTTACTTCAAATTTCTTTAGACAGAAACATTATTTTTCCTATTATTACTAAATACAAAATTTTACAAAATAGGGTGATGTGAGCATTAGTGAGTACATGGCATTATGTCACGAAAGTGTGGACTCGTAAGACCACCATGGGTGTTTAGGGTGCCATTTGGGACAGGGCCATAGAAGTCATAAAGCTCATGACGTTCCGGGAAATCCCTTATAGGGACAAATGCATCCAAATATCGCTGCAACAGAATAAAACGCATGTACAAACGTTTTGACATGAGCATGAAGACAATAAATATACGATTGTGACAATATATGGTATACCTGTGTTCTTCTAGATATCTCTGGTATTTTCATAAAAATAAAGTATATTTATAATTCACTGCTAATCAACATAGCCTTTATCACAGTATAGAATACTATAAAATATATTTTTGGCCTCATTCTGTGATATTGAAGCCATGTCAGATCATAAAACAAAGTTATTTCATTAACTATCCATGCTAGATTGATGGATGCACGCTTTTATCGTTGGTAAATATTGTTAAACATTGTGACAGTTCCATCAACCATAAAAAGCAACTACAGCATTTGCATTAAGCTCCATCAGTAATTATGTACACTTCACACTAGTCCAGGTGTTTTCAGTTTCAGTGTCAGTTGTAGACTAAGTATTTTAGACTAGCATTTATAGCATGAATCTTCATTTTTTTTTTTAAGTTAATAAAACATTACAAGCTTGCTTTTCAATCTCAATTCCTGACGTTCTATGGTAGATGATGTGAAGTTTAATGGCATCATTGTTTTGGATTGTGGCACAGTTGTGGATCCTGGCCTTTTCTGGCATGAATAATAGGGCTAAAGCTAACAGGAAATGTTTAAGGGATTTTTCTGGCCGCCTGGCTTCCCTAAACCTACTCATCCAGACAGACTGAGAGAATAAACACTGCCACAAAATGAAGCGACCTGTCACATCAAATGGAGCACCGGGAAATTGATTGTCATCATTTATTGTGTAGTGTCCTGTCACCAGTTTTCTATCCTGGCGCTTAGTTTCTGTCCTGACCCTGTGATTTCAGGGTCACTCACGTGTTTGGACAAACCTTCATGTAGTGCTTATTACTAAGGGGGTCAGCAATGTCTGCTGGCTGGCTAGTGATATATTGACTGTATTGACATCTCAGACTGAGCATTTCTCCAACGATTTGACATCTTACTTGAGATGGTTGAACACTATTTGTGAAGTGGGGTGACTATGACATAACCCAACATTTCAACCTTCTCCTGCATGTCTACAGCCATGAACTGGTTCAGACAAACATATCTTTTGGTCCAACAAAAGAAAAATTTGTTTGTACATGGACAAGTTTAGTATCTTTTCCCATATCTAGGGTGACAATGTGACGTATCCAAGGTGAAATTTGTATTATGTAAAAAAATCTGCAACAAGTCAGCCAACAAACTGTCTGTTCTTCTCTTCTTTTTGCATAAGAATGGGTGTTTTGAATACAACAGTTTCCTAGTTCTGCCTTTGTCATCAGCCTCAGCTCTTATGTGTCTGCTCGATCCCTGCTGCTGTGCTTCTCTGTAAGTGCTCTCATAAATAAGAGCTAAATGGGATATGATGTTCTCCCACTGAGTTCCCATAAGCTCCCTGTCCAATGGAAGAGCAGCAGTATCTCTGATAAGCCTGTGGGCCACACAGCCTTCTGTGTTGGGTTGCTTCCCAACAACGGAAGTGTCTATATATGAACAATCCTTAATCCTTAATTTCTTTTCGACATGAACATCTTGGATGATATGGGGGTGAGTAAATAATCAGGAAATTTTGATTCTGAACTGAACTAATCCTTTAATAAACAAACAATCAAACAAACAAACACACTCATCATCACTTGAGACTTGAAGCAATTATGTAACATCAGAAAGTGATATTTTAACCTGGAGAGGGCAAAAAGCTTGAGCTGCTATTTTTGAGTGCACCTCCCCTTTTTGGGAATGGAATATATCTTTTCTTCTTTCTCTTTGTTATGGTAAGGGTTTGACCTATTTTCTTGCTGTGACATGTCAGAAGATTTTTGCTGCCGTTTTTGTCTGGGTTGTGAAAAGTAATTTGGCTACTAGGATAGCATTCAAAAAGTATGCATAAATATCTTCTCCACACTGATATGGAAGAATATAAATAGTTGTCTTAAATAGTACTATGTTTTGATCTTATTTATCTGTGGTGTTATTTGTGACTGGAAGCTGCCCTGATGAATCACTTCATTTGACCTACATTTGAGTTTATTACCTCCTGCTCCACCTCTCTTCTGATCTTAATTCAGTGGTGACTTTTACATGAAGCCAGAAATTATTTCCATAATTCGAATCTGTTGGAGCGTGCCATTGAAAATAGATCTGCAAATATAAGAAAAAATAGAAAAGATCATGGTGAGACAGAATAAGCTGCACATTGTGCTTTAGAGTTTGGGCTTTTAGTGAAACATTGGCTACTGCAAATAACAGCAGCTGATGACATCTGATGGTTCAGCTCATGTCATCTACAGATGTAATTCTTGCTATTTGTTTTGAGAAATATTTATTATGTGGTTGTCTGGAGTACTTCATTCTGATTGGTCAGTTTATGTATAGTGACCGCTAAGCTGTATTTTGACCATTGTCTCGGGCAACTCATCACTCTTTACTCTTAATTAAATTTCAGCTCAAAATCAATATTTAATGTCTATTTATTTAATTATGTTACTAGTCTTGTAACAAACATGATAATGTACAGTTAGCTGGTCATTACCACAAAGATACAGTCCACATGATTGATCACCCTGACTGGTTTATTATGAGATAATGACTGGGTCTGTACATTATCCAGGAGGTACTCAACTGCTGCTCTAGGGAAAACATGATTGTGCCGTCCCCCAATCCTTCACATTATAATCTTTTAGGCTACATGTGAAAGTACATACGTTCCCAGCAACCTCTTGTATGGACTCAGCCACTGACCAAGTTGCTTGTTTAACATTTACACAGAGTTCATTAACAATATATTCTGATTCCTTAATTCAAACACATTCAAAGTAATTTTAAACTGTATAGACTGAACTATGACAAAACTCAATCATTTAATGTTTATCAACTGCCTTTTCCATTCTTAAAAGTTGTGTAATTTGTTAATAAATCCATTCAATGCAGCTATTTACTTTATGAATGATTTTATTAGCAGTGACTGATTTATTTATTTATTTAGTTTTTGATGGCTGCTGTAATGCCAATATATTTGATTTCTATGAAGTTTGCAAAGTTTGTGGAATAAATGTTTATTACCATATTTTTAAGGTGTATATGTCACATTTTATTATTACATTCAGAAACAATGTAAAATACCGGTAAATAAAACAAACATTCACTATAAACATCAATTTTAGTTCCCTCACTCCACAACATATACTTTAAATTGAACAGTATTCAGATTCAGAACAGGAATGAAAAATAAAAGGATAAAACAAACATTATAGTGGCCAAGCATAAACAAATTCTAAACAAGTCCCGCTTCTGACACTTATTGGAAAATTTTAATTAAAAAATACTAAAAAAAAAAAAAAAAAAGCCAAATATTGGCTGATATATCTGTCAACCACTTGAATTTATGAGAAATTTACACGCAAATTTGTTTTGCTTATGTTATGTTAATAAAGCCCACTTATTGCTTTGGCAGTAATGTATGTAATACAATCATCATGCCAATACAAGCACTTTCATTAAAATTGATAATTCCAATGTAGATGTGTTTTTATTTCTCTCTCTCTCTGTCTAGATTTCTTTTGCCTTTCTCACTTGGCCATATCCAACTGCCTAGTTTGCCCGTATGTATGAAGTGTCCTTGCTACTATTGTTTTGGTCATTAGACACACACAGAACATACATTGTTGCTCAATAACTCCCCACTGACACCGAAACAAACACTATATCGGTGTGTGTATATGTTCAAGGTTTGACCCATTAATCATTAACTCTCAGATCCATGTGCATCAGTGACAACATAAAGGGATGTAAAATCTTTCATTTTCCTTGTTTATCTTACAAACATCATTTTACAATAGGTAATTTATTGCTCTTTGCAAGTTTTCCTTATTGTAAACATCAAAAGAGTCAAAGAGTGTTTCATTATGTCTTAAAGTGGGTGTGTCTTCACTGCTGTGACTTGCCCATACATGCTTTCCTCAAGTAAACACCTAAATACAAAGGCCAGATAATAAGAAAGGGTACAGTCCCATCAGAAGAATCACTTAAAGTTGGTTAATGTCTGATGTTGATTGAGGGTTTGACCGTACTGGCTGAGGTGCTGACAGTGTGCTAACATGAGCCTGCATGTGAACAGGTTCTCCTTACTCCTAAATCTAGTCAAGGTGACGCTCTCAAGTTACTTTGTGTGAACATTTGAAACGAGAGTGCTGATAATGACAAGCCCCAGCTGTTGTTCATTCTCCAAAAAGTCATCTGACAGCTTTCTTTGGAGAGCAGATGCATAGTACAACATTTTTGCTATGATTTTTACCTTCCAAGTGGATGTGCGATGGTTAAATTAGATCGGCAGGATTAGGAGGGATGAAAATAGATTGAACAACTGATTGATCAGTTTGGTGAAGAGCGTCAGTTGATCTTCATTTCAGATACTGCTGTCTGTGTGGTTTGCATTCATTTCCAAACATGGTGTGTTTTCGGTGCAGAACAGTGTGAGTAGGTATGTGACGGTATCAAATTTTCATGTTGCGATTAATTGCTGAAGCTTTTATCACGGTATACGGTATTATCACGATATTGAAATAAGTTGCAAAAAAAAAAATTGTTGTCATACAGGTTTAAGAACTGTTTTTGTAATAAAAAGAACTCTGAATGTTTAAATACAATAATACAATACACAAACATATAAAGTAAAATTTTCAAACAGATTAAAGTGCAAAAGAATTAGGCTATAAAGAACAACAGGTAACACTTTACAATAAGGTCTCATTATTTAATGCATTAACTAAGAGCAATAGCTACATTTGTTACAGAAAGTAAGCCGCTCTGAACATTTAACCGCTTTGTTTGAGAAAACTATCGTCATAAACACAGAGAAACTCAAAGCTCTAGGCAACCCGTCAAAATAAAAGTTTGATTTAACTTGACAGAAACATATCAGTGTTGTACAGTAGATGAATTAAATGAATTTGATAATAAATTATTAAAAATATATTTTTAAGGAATAATCTGTTTTTCTTCCATGTTTTAATTTTTACAGTAAAACTCTGTTGTGCAGCACATTGTGCACACATTTATTTAATTAATAAATTTTGTTGTTTTTAAGAATTAAATTAATTAGACATGCTTTTTGATTATTAGAATGTAATTAAACCATTAAAATGGAATCCAGAAATGTTAAAACAGAAAACAGAATTTGGTAAAAATAAAACACAATTTGAGGGGAAAGAATAAAACGTATATCATAGGGCATTGGATAAGTTTAATTTTTTCAATTAATTAGACATGCTTTTTTATTACTAAAATTTTATTTAACCATTAAAATGGAGTCCAAAAAAATTAAACTGAAAAAAAAAAAAAAAACGGAATCCAGAAAAATTTAAACAGAAAAAACGGAATTTGGGAAAAAATAAAACAGATTTCATAGGGCCCTATAATTATTAACTGCTTCATTCATACAGTTAATTCCTCATCCTAGTGAAGAGTGAGGTAATAGTTAGCCAAGCAGAAATGTGTTCAGCGGAGTATAACAAAACTTGAATTTATTTGAGTTCTTGAGTTTTCTCAGGCTCAGCCTTGTCTCACATCCATGTTAAAACTAATCCCACTTTGTCTATAAAAAAATGAGATCAAAATGAGAGACCTAGTAGTTAGCACAATCTCTGACATATTAAGTGATGCAGGTTTGAATTTTGCGTGTCATTCCTTTGAGTGCTGTGATAGGTTGTAGCCCTTTAGCCTGTTAATTTGTTGTGCGGACCCTAAACCTGTCTAACCGAATAGTCTGAAAATGTATGGTTTTGCACATCAACTAATCTGAACATAAATTCCTCACCTCTATTGCCTTGAGTGAAATCATAACTCATGCCATTCAGACACCATTTCTCAACTAAGCTTGTACAGCATTAGGCAACGCCAGACTGTAATCCTGTGAAAATGATTTGAACATGTTTGGTTCATTTTCAGTGGTAAATGCCGGTATGTTTGGGTGAAACCGCTTTTATGAGAGCTCTGATGTAATTGGCTTTAGTCAGAATAACTTTCACTGTGCCAAAGGATTTACTCTAATCAGAATAAACAATGGAAAAGGTGTAATCTTGCATCTCAGCCAATTGCAAATTTCTTCATTGCTACAGATGGTAGAGCATGTATGTTTGTGTCATCATGAGCTCTTATGACCTTAGTAGATTATGAAGAGTTTTTATGTCACATCCAGCTCTTGCAACTCATCAACTAATTTCCACTGAATTTTATGTTTGTCTCTATTTGTTGCAGGCACTCTTGTCATCATGTTTATTGTTCAGAAGAGATCTCCTCTGGCCCAGGACTCCCTGCACAGGATGACAGCCGTTACACAACGGAGGAACCAGGGGCTGACAAAAAGGTGACAAAAAAACAATGACTCTGGCAGGATTTGCACGAATGATTAACATGACGGCACATGCTAGTCGATGAGTTGAATCAACTCCACAGCAACTACATAAATTTATCCACTGACCATTCAGAAACGTCCAGTCTAATTCTCATTCAAGTTGTAACTTCTTCCTGAGTCTCTCCATCAGTGTCTGACTCCGGTTTGAACAATGTAAGGCTGAACACCGTCACTGACAATCGTCATTTTGGCTGCGTGAGATTCTCCAGCTGTGTTGCTGTTGTTGAGCAACCAAAGCATGAGCTGTTAAAGCTCCGCCCTCTTTTGGAAAGCGGGCCGGGAGCAGCAGCTCCTTTGCATTTAAAGGGACACACACAAAAATGGCTTGTTTTTGCTCACACCCAAATAGGGGAAATTTGACAAGCTATAATAAATTATCTGTGGGGTATTTTGAGCTGAAACTTCAGACACATTTTGGGGACACCATCTTGTGAAAGGGGTGTCTCTAGAGAAGGGCATTTGATTGGCTGTTGTGTAAGTCTGAATAGTCCCTAAAGTTGTGCAATAGCTCCTCATTCAGAGTGCAGACTGTTGGTTGACATTGTCTTTCAACAGGCTAATCTATAAAGGCACTTACCGACAGGGGCCCCAACAAAGACTCCTTCCTCTGTGTAACCTATAGATTTAAGGCTGTATAGGGGTGTGGAGTCATCTGGTTGTCCAATATTTCTTAGTGATTGACTGATTAGGCCCACTTTAGCTGATGTTAGTATGCGGTCATTAAAGTTAAAGAAGCAATTCAATGTTCAGCTAAAGCGTGTATCTGTAAACTTGCCCTGCTTGCACTTAAGCACATTTTCCCCCTCCGGCAGTCACAAAAGTGTTTTTTCTTTTCTTCTACCAAACTTGAATGATAGCTGTTTGCCATTGGAAAAAAGGTCTCTTTCACACTCATAGAAACAAAACCAGTTTTGCTAACTTACCTGTGGTTGAAGAAATGGAAAAAAATCACTAATCAATCCATCAATCATGTCATTTACTAAACCTCATGTCTTTCCAAATGCCTCTGAGCACAAACGTATTTTCGGCAGAAGTATCATGTTGTTCAAAATGAAAAAATACACATGATAATGGTCTGTCAAACTCCAAAAAGTACAAAGGATAGCATGGAATAGTTTGTGAGAAACTGACCTTGTTACCTTTTCTTGGTCTTTATTTAGACGTTTTAGTCATATGTAACATTGTTTTCCTCTTTTAGGTTGAAGAGGAAAGGGCGACACACACTCAGTCATCGTACAGCGTGGACCTGGAGACAGAGACGGCTGCACTAAAGGAAACCTCATTGCACTCACAAGACACCCCACACGAAGAGAAGCACAAACAGGTGACCGTGCAATCCAACCGTCATATCTGATTTCTTCTATTACATATCTTGACCTGAACTCCAACCTCCAACCTGACCCAAGGGATAGGACGCAAAAAATCATATATTTGTTTCAGTTAACTTTTTCTTTGACTTTAAAGGTTTATGGCTTTTATGCAAAAAAAAAAAAATAAAATGTTTGAGTTGAGTTATCATGAAGTACAGTGCTTATCCACTTTTGGTTTCCATTAATCTTTGCCTTAGGGATTTAAAAAAAAAAAAAAAAAGTCTTCATTAAATGGTTAATTCACCCAAAAATGAATCATTAATTACTCACCCTCATGCAGTTCCACACCCGTAAGACCTTCGTTCATTTTCGGAACAAAGATTAAGGTATATTTGATGAAGTCCGAGAGGTATATGACTCTTCCATAGACAGCAATATAACCACCACTTTCAAGGTCCAGAAAGGTACTAAAGACATTGTTAAAACAGTCGACATTCGGATGTAAAAAACACGGAAGCTCTGCAGTGCGTTCACTGTGCCAACTGCGTAAAATACTGATAGGGAAGAGGGAAAAAAATGAATGAAGTGTGTTTTTCGCACAAAAAGTGTTCTTGTTTCAAAAAATTTAAGGTTGAACCACTGCAGTGCTGTCGTCTGTTTTAACAATGTCTTTAGTACCTTTCTGGACCTTGAAAGTGGCATTTAAATTATGGAGGAGTCGGAGAGCTCTTGGATTTCATCAAAAATATCTCAATTTGTGTTCAGAAGATGAACGAAGGTCTTACAGCTTTGGAATGACATGAGGGTGAGTAATTAATGACAGAATTTTATTTTTTGGGTGAACTAACGCTTTTAAAATCAATTACCTCATGGATGAATGAATGGTATTTTTAATTCTAGAACTGTTGCCCTCTATTGCTGTGATCCTCCAGCTCATGTCTGTGAACAAATCATAGTTATGATGTTTTCTCAATAACACAGCCATCTTCTGTTGCTTAATTGTTAATCTGTTTATCTGTCATTCTGTCCTTGTAGACTGTGAATTTGGAAGAAGTGTTGGAGGAGCCACAGATTCAGCTTGAATCTGCACTCCCTGAGCTAGAACAACAACAACAGCAGCAGCAGCAGCCACCAGAAACCCAGAGCACCGAACAACCAGACCAACAACAGCCAGCTCAACCACCAACACTTACACAGCCCCAAACAGCACCGCCTCTATCCCAGCTCCAGCCAGACCCAGAAGCTCCACAGGCCACTGCAACAGAGGATCAGGCTGCCCACGCCTCCCCTGCTTTAACCCCTTCACAGACTGACCCACCTGGCGAAGACCCCTCTGCAACTGCTGCTGAACTCCAGAAGAGCCCAGAGTCAGCCTCACCTACCTCAGTCACCTCCTCTGAGAGCCCCTCCAGGTGAGCACAGACACAGCAGTTTGGGAGAGGAGAGGGTGGGAACTTTGAATGTTTTTCTTATCATTCATTTCACCATTAAGGTGTGTCCATCAAAGCATTTTTTTCTGAGGCTAGCATATTTTTCCAATTGTTTTCAATGGGAGCGCCACATTTTTTTTAAAGAATTAGTTTACTTCTGAATTACAATTTTCTGATAATTTACTCTCCCCCATGTCATCCAAGATGTTCATGTCTTGCTTTCTTCAGCCGAAAAGAAATTATGTTTTTTGAGAAAACATTTTTCTCCATATAATGGACTTTAACGGCTACCAATGGGTTGAAGGCCCAAATTGCAGTTTCGGTGCAGCTTCAAAGAGCTCTACATGATCTCAGATGAGGAATAAGGGTCTTATCTAGCGAAACGATTGTGTATATATATATATATATATATATATATATATATATATATATATATATATATATATATATAATGTTATATGTTATATGTTATAATATGTTATATATATGCTCGTCTTGCACTGCTCTGTGATGTGCCACACAAAGACGGAAGTACCATGGTAGGGTGAAAAACTCTCATTTTCTCCTCCAACTTCAAAATCATCTGACATCGTTGTTTTACCTTTTTTTTGTAAAGGCCGTTTGACTTGGTCTTAGCACGTTAGCTTTGTAAACACTTGCTCGGTGTTTCTGCCTACATCATTTGTGACCTTTCCAACGTAAGGATTACGTAATGCGTGGCGCATCACAGAGCAGTGTAAGACGAGCATTTGTGGTTAAAAAGTATATAATTTTATTTTTTTTAGAAAAAGACTGATTGTTTAGCTTTTTACTCGTCTGGGATCGTGTAGAACCCTTTGAAGCTGCACTGAAACTGCAATTTGGACCTTCAACCCGTTGCACCCTGTTGAAGTCCACTATATAGAGAAAAATCTTGGAAATTATCAGGAAATTTTAATTCTGAAGTGAACAAATTTTTTAAAATGCCAGGAGCGTAACAAGGCACTCAGCGTCTATTTCACGCTGAAGCTCATCACTGTTACTTTGTACCCAGCTGTCCAATCACAGCGGAGGAGGGGCGGGACAAATACAACACCGACCAACCACCACATTCTGCTTGTACAATGTCAACAGATGACAACAACAACTATAATGATGGAACAAAATAATTTAAAACAAGAGCCAGAGCAAATACTTTACATGGTATTGACATTTTTTAAATAGAAACCGTACAGAAACAAACTCAGAAACCACGGATATCATAGCAAGCAAAGTGTCTCTACTGAAAAAACACTGCGCTGCCGAAGCACTCTCAAGCACTCACCGCTAGGCGTTTTCAGCAGAGCGCCTAGCGTTTTTAGCTGCCTAAAAATGCTTTGGTGGACATGCGGCCTTATTTTCTTTATTCACCTTTCTTTTGATTTTTTTTTTTTTTCCTCTCTCTAATTGTTTCATTGTGACTAGTGTTGTCCAAAGTACTGACTTCAATACCAAGTCGGTATTGAAATTTTGAAGATGTGAGGCTTTGAGTGCTGTTGAGTGGATTCGTTAAAACCTGTGATTGGCCATTGTGTTCACGCACTCATCAGATATGTCTGAGATTGGCTACAATGATCAACGCACAGGAGTGTTTGAAAGCACACGGAAGTGTTTTGAAAACGGGAGCGTTTGAAAGCAGGCGTCTGTCAGTGGAGTGGTCCGCTGAATGACGCCTGCAGCTTTCAAACGCTCCTGTGTGTATCTGTAAGTGTTCGTTGATGACTATTTACAACATGTTTTTGAAGCATTGATCATTGTAGCCAATCACAGACATATCTGATGAGCTTGTGAACACAATGGCAAATCAGAGGTGTTTACAAATCCGCTCAACAGCCCTCAAAGCGTCACATTTTTACATTTCGGTAAAAACTTTGGTAAAAAGTCAGTACTTTTGACAACACTAATTGTGACACCATTTCTGTATCCAAACTTTTACATTGAATCATTCAAGCATACAGTCATCACTTTATGGACTTCATATCGCACCTACTTCGGAACTGGTGCAACCGTTTAAAAAAAAAAAAAAAAATTGCATCGTAGTGTATCTCACCTTCTTTACTAGACCTCTATGGCTTTTTTTTTTTTTTTTTTTTTTTGGACTTGGAGCATTTTTGAATCATCCATTTCAACAAGGACCCAAAAAAGACAATACTGGTCTGCGATTAGCTAGATGGGCCTTTAAAACGTAATAAACCAGTAAGACAGGAACCATCTACAAAACCCTGGACAAAATGAACCAAGCTTCAATCCGTACCTGGAGCCAGCCAGATTTCTTTCTCTCTCTTATTCTTTCTAGCCCTTCCCTCTTCTCCATTAGTATCCCTCTTCTATTCCTCTCTATCTTTCCCTTCTCTTGGTAAATGGCATATGATTTCTTTCCTTCAGTGGACTAGACGTTCCGCGTCCTGATGCCCATGTAGAGAACTCTAGTGCCAGTCAGTGTGAGGTGGGCTCTGTGCCCCCCTTCAGCCAACCCCTTGGCACCACGCTCACCAGGTGAGTACAGAGCAACAGGTAAATGACAGGTAACAAAGCAGGTTACATGGTAACATTACGGTAACTCCAGTACTCGCGTTACATCAGGTGACTTGGTAACCGATGGTTAACCAGGTAACGGAGCTGCTTCAGGTACATCAAGCCTCGACTTCTTGCCTTGTTCTCATTTCATTTTTTTTTTTTTTTTTTTTTCCCCAATGCCATGAGACACCATTTTAATGCTTGTTTTACTTGTCATTTGAGTGAACAAAGATATTTTGGTTTTGGTTTTTCTATGTAGCAACCTACTAATGACACTTCATATCCCCACCCTTTCCTCTGTTTTCTTGTACTTAATAGTGTTGTGGAGGAACATGTGGAGAAACAAGCAGAGAACCAGTCCGCCACATTGGGACAGAGTACAGAGACCATTGATGACCCGACTGCCTCTCCGGTCCCGAGTGAGCTGGACCTCACAGAGCTGGGGCAGACAGACAGTAACCCCCCTCCACCTACAGAAAGCAAGCAGGTATATACACACACACACACACACACACACACACACACACACACACACACACACACACACACAAACGGACTACAAGCACGTTTGTCAGACTAATCTAACATTGCTAAGTAATTGCAAAAGTGAGAGAGAATAAAGCAAATACCCACAAGAGGCTTTGTATTACTAAAACCCCCTTACACATGATAAAATCACTTTAGCGCACATGACTAATGTCGTAATGCTTTTGTAAAATGGAGGCAATAGAGCTAGTATAATACACAAATGTACACAAAAATAGAAAGTTAAAAAAAAAGTGCTTGTTTGAATTGAAAACCTTTTGCAACATTATAAATGTCTTTAATGTCACTTTTGATCAATTTAATCCATCTTTGCTGAATAGTATTAATTTTTTTCAAAAAATATTAATGACCCCAAATTTTTGAACGGCAGTGTATGTATTAATGTCTTCTCAGATATATATATCAATAGTTCAGAAGTTTGGAATTGTGATTTTTAATGTTTCAAAAAAAGTCTCTTATGCTCACCAAGGCTGCGTTTATTTGATTAAAAAAAAAGTAATATTGTGAAATATTATTACAATTCAAAATAACTGTTTTCTGTTTGTATATATTTTAAAATGTACAAAAAGATTCTATTTCAAATAAATGCTGTTCTTTTGAACTTTCTATTCATCAAATAATTCTGAAAAGTTTTTTACACAACATTGATAATAATAATAAATGTTTCTTGAGCAGCATTATTTAAATAGAAAACAATTATTTTAAATTGTAATAATATTGAACAATATTACTGTTTTTTTTTTTTTTTTTTTTTTTTTAATCAAATAAATGTAGTCTTGGTGATCATAAGAGACTTCATTTTAAAACATAAATCTTACCGATCACAAACTTTTGAACGGCAGTGTGTGTATGTGTGTGTGTGTGTATGTATGTGTGTATGTATATATATATATATATATATATATATATATATATATATATATATATATATATATATATATATATATATATATATATATATATATATATATATATATATATATATATAAATAAAATATATAGTCATTTCACAATGGATTTGCAGATCATCTGTCCTTTCTATAATGACATCTAGTTGAGTAGATTTCAGGTATGGAGCTAGAAGGTATAATGTCTGTAAAAGCATTTCAAGCCCTGATACATTTTCCTAGTTTTGTTTTCCTTGAGCTTACTCCACCTAAAAGAACATGATTACAATACTGCTACGTTTTGCACCCCGCAGTGTTTCTCTCCCAACCTTTTCCCTATTATATAGATCATGAATGGGTTTGTATTTGATTACCACTGAGCTGGTCCACACCCTGCTTTTAAAGATCTGCAGAGTTAAACCATTCTCCCCTCACTCATAAAGCTGCTCTGACACTTACACCCTAAATGGAGAAGATGAAAGTGGAAGAGAAAGGAAGAAGAGAGGGGGTAGGCTGAGAGAGGTGGGACTGGGTACATCAGCATGTTTGTTTTCCACAGGACAGCCTTGTAAATGTTTAATCAACCAAATGCTCACTCAGCACTGCTGTTTAGGTTCTGACAGAGACATAGAGATAAAAGAGACAAGAAAAAGGGAAAGTGATGGGGAGACAGAAGGAAAGACCACCCTAAAAGAAAAGGATTTTGCTCACATTTTGAATACAGATTGAATTTGTCCCACAGAACTGTTGTTTCATATAGCACTTACATAATGCTGTCATTCACACCTCAGTGCTCATTGAATCTCAATGTAAATTAGAAATGTTATGATCATTTTTGACTGGCTGATGAGATGAAAGTGACATTTTTGGACCACTGGACCACTACCAATTTCACATTGGTCATAGCTACCCAGCATAATGCAGCTGAAATAGAAAACAAGTAATTAACAAAATGGCATTTCACATTAATGGACAGGAGTAGGTCTGAGGAAGGACTTGTGGTTTGGTCACTGTAAAAAAGGTTTGTTTGTTTTTTGTTTTTGCAGGCGGACCATGAGGGAGCAACAGACCCTCCGGTGCCCAGTAAAGAAGACATCCCCACCTTCGATGAGTGGAAGAAGAAAGTGATGGAAGTAGAGGAGAAGAAAAGTAAGAGATGGCATTGGCTCACGTGCATGCTCACAGAGCTGCGTGTTCATCAGAGAAACATTGCATGCGAGGCTGTCCCCGTGTTTCTTCTGCATCAGTACACACTCACACGCACTTCCATTAGGACACACTTCTGCTTGGTTTCACAGAGCATTCCCTCTCTTTTTATATCTCTTTTCATCACAAATTTCTTTCTTCTTTTTTCTGTTGCTTTTCTTGCTCCTATAATAAAATTGTTTTGTAAATACTTGCTCACATTTGTCGGTTCAGTGGCAGAAACAGTGTTCACAGTGAACGTTGCGTAACCCAGTATGCACATGTACAGGCTGCTGTAATGGATTGCTTCAGTACACCACAAAATTTGATGTTCACTGCAATTTAACTCTTAAAAGCAAAGGCAACCATTTAACAGCCACTAGTTAACAGTATGTTAATTGACCCTTATCATCGTTGTTTAGCGGGTGCAGTGCTCCCAATAAAACTAAAGAGCTCTCAAAAAGGACTCACTTCAGGTCAATAGAAGTTGAGTTCAAGTGAGGCTTATGCGGCAAGCTTAAATTCAATCAGTTTCCTTAATATTGTGGGTCTGGATCGGTGCTATCTATAGCCTGGGTTGCTTGGTCTAGTACGTTCTTAAAAACAAATTTGTTAAATCAAATTTAGCAAACTAAATTATTGTCTCTGCTTTCAGTCAGTGGGGTCCACAGCTACAAAGCCATGTTTAGGTTGCTTTTTCAGGTTGTTTTTGCAAGCTATAATCAGCACAATGTTAATGAATAGCTGCTTTTCCTAAAGGTCTTCACCCCTTTAGGTCATGACAGCAGTTATTGCTAGTTAAAATGCAACAATTTTGCCATTCAGATTGGTTATCTGTTACAGATAGTGAATACATGCATACATGCTAGGTATGCATATATCAAGATAAGTCGTTCTTTTGTTTTCTGACAGTAATTGACAGGTAAACATACCCAATGTCAGACTCAAACTCTCATTCTAAACCAACCTGATCCATGGTATAAAGCATTTGACAGATGACCTATATATAACCTGTTTTGTTGGTTTCAGGTCAGTCTCTGCACACTTCATCAAATGGAAGCCCTCATCCAGTCAAAAAGGTTCAAAAGAATTTCAAGAATAACTACGCTTCTGTCGAATGTGGGGCCAAAATCCTCTCGGCCAACAATGAGGCCAAGGTACGGCACGAGAGACAGCAAAAACAGCATATGGGGCAGATAGAAAGAAAGATGGATGGATTTATATAGGACAATCATTTAATTGCTCTTATTGTGCCTGTATCTGGAATGTTATTGATCGGCTCTAGATCAGCAATTGTCTAACGTGTGTTTTGTGTTTTCAGAGCACATCTGCTATCCTGATGGAGAACATGGATCTGTACATGCTGAACCCGTGCAGTACCAAGATCTGGTGAGTCACTGCAGTTGAAGAGAGACTGCAGCAGCTGCTCGGAGGCAATGAAGAAATGTGTTTTATAGTGTCTTTTTTTTCCTGTTTGTGTAAATGGTAGTTTACATAAAATGCTATTAGTATGTTGACATGTCCCGTGGTGAGAGACGCTAAACATGCTGTTTTAAACAGCATTTTGCTGATGATTTTATTATTTCAGTAATTTTAGGATCATATTAATTGAATTAATCATATTATAATTTGATCATGATTTATGTCTCTCGATTAAGCATAATCGTCTGCAATATTGGCCCATTATTTATCCTGAAAACATTTTTTCATTTGACATTTCTGTTACTTGTTTCTTACATTGGTAACAAGCCTCCACAAGCATTCATGCTTGGGGTTACCAGATGTCAAGAGTTTAAATCACTCTTTTCTCTTAAGTGGATATATTTTCTGCCCAGTGCTTTACTTAATCTTCCCAACCTGGCAACTCTCTCTGCACTGCAAAAAAGATCTTGTTTTACCAGTTTTCATAATGTAAATCGTGTGTTAATCTATATGATAAATATAATAAATCAGTAAACTATATGAGGTCAAATAAAATGTATTTTCTTGATTTTTGCTTGCATGAAAGTGCAATAAATCTGATGAAATGTAAAAATAAAATTTCTCAAATCAGAACAATTGTGATGAAAAAAAAAATTGCGACTATAATCTTTGAGCAAAATAAATAAATGATTTATCAGATGAACTATTATCGTGCAGCCTTAATTACATGTAATATTAGTACTAGAGAACTCAGTAACACTTTAGGGTTACACTTTATTTTAAGGTGTCATTATTACAGTGTAATTATATATTTAAATACTAAGTAACAACATGTACTTACCATAGGGTTAGGGTAGGATTAGGGTTTGGTTAAGGGTTAGTTGCATGTAATCTAATGTAATCTAATTATGTATAATTACTATGGTAAGTACATGTAACATATGTAACAAGGACACTGTAAAATAAAGTGTTACCCACTTTAGTTTAGGGTCCAATTCTCACTATTAAGTAGTTGCTTATTAGCATGCATATTGCTAGGATATTGGCTGTTTATCAACTAGCTTTAGCAAAAAAGGTGATTAGAAAAACCTTGAAAAAGAATTGGTGATCAGACATTGAACTTAAAATGTACATTAAATTTAAAATACACATAAAATATATAAAAGTTTTATTTTGTGCACTCAGATTTTCCCCTTTTGTTTCCTTTCAATCTCCCAATGCAGGTTTGTTATTGAGCTCTGTGAGCCAATCCAGGTGAAGCAGCTGGACATTGCAAACTTTGAGCTATTCTCATCTACGCCGAAAGATTTCCTTGTGTCCATAAGCGACAGGTAACATCACTGACACAGACATATGTAGTATTCCAACTCCTAACCAGGCACGATCTGATACGTGGACTTATATCTAAAGTGGATGTGAGTTTTTGTCCTGGCAAACTGCAACACATTTCATTGATTGCAGTGAAATCTAATTTGTTCAAAATCCTGTGTCACATTAAACATTAAATATATTGTGGTTGGTTGTGATTGTGTCGCATTGCATTTTCACGTTCATTGTGGACAGACAAATTGCTTGTTGCTGAAATCTAATCACAGGGAGATGTTAGGGAGACTGTGTTACATAAACACCATTTTTTTTCAACCATCTTTTCTTGACTTCAGGTATCCGACCAATAAGTGGATCAAGCTGGGCACCTTTCACGCCCGTGATGAACGCACAGTACAGAGCTTCCCTCTGGACGAGCAACTCTATGCCAAATACGTCAAGGTAAAAGGGGTGGCAGTTGTTACGATATGTTTGAATCAGTCTTCCCAAATCTACTTGATTGCGAAATTTCCTTGAGAGTGGAAATTCTAAATACTGTTTTTTCATTTTGTCATTTGAACCATGAACCATGAACACAGAGATTGTTCTATCACCTTTGATCTAAATAACGTGGAATTGCTCTAACAAAGTGTATTTTTAAGGTGACTAAATAAGAAGCAGGGAAAGAGGGGACAGTTTAGTCATTTGAGGGAAGCCGTGCCCTTCCCTCAGGCATGAGTCTCATGACTGTACTTTTCAGATAAAATCTGAGTTATACGATGCTGAATACACATTCATGACTTGTTGTAGATTAGCATTTAAGGTTGATGTGTCTATACCAGTGTTTCTAAACCTTTTTTGGCCATAGCACGGTTTTCATAAGTAAGAAATCCCACGGCACACTATGCACTAAAACAACAAAATTACACAAACAATGCATGCTTCAAATGGCATATTAAAGCTGGATATATTAAAAGTAGTACTCACATTTAATGTGAAACTTGAGCTTAAGTCAGGTATGAACACAATATAGGTATCTACTGTATATGATGTTGCTGGTGATGATGATAAAGCGACAAATTTACATATCGTTGCTGTCGGCCGGAAACCTTGCGTTTTTTAAATAATTAAACACTGTGTCATCAAAGTTGGAATTGTGGCTTTATGTATGTCAAACACGTGCATGTGCCATTATATAATAACATTCAATGAAAATCAAGCTCAGATGAAGTTAGGTTATGGTTAGGGTCACTGGAACAGCCGCATCTGAGGCAGCAAGTGCACTTGCACTTGCGTGTTATAAAGTTTATTGTAGCTATATGGGCACTCAGTTTTTTTTTTTTGTTGTATACATTTGGACAAAGTCTCATGGTATAATAGATGAAGCAAGATATTTAAAGGAGACCTATTATGCCCCTTTTCACAAGATGTAATATAAGTCTCTGGTGTCTCCAGAATGTGTCTGTGAAGTTTCAGCTCAAAATACCCCACAGATCATTTCTTATAACTTGTCAAATTTGCCCCTTTTTGGGTGTGAGCAAAAACATGCCGTTTTTGTGTGTCCCTTTAAATGCAAATGAGCTGCTCGTGCTTTGGTTGCTCAGCAACAAAGCTGGAGAATCTCACGCAGCCAAAATGTTGGTGCTGCTACCAAAATTTTGGTAAACAAAACTGGGACCACTGATTCATCCCTAATTTTTATCCTTTTTTTTTTTTTTTTAAACTCCAGAGTTTCTAACTGTGCATCTTGCTTACTGCTGCGCTTTGCTGTTTATATTTGATCTTAATCTTTCTTTTCACTCAATCTGATTTACAAGTTTTCAGATGATCATAATTATCTGCTGTAACATATGTCAACAAGTGCCAGTGATCTAAGGGTGGAATCACATGATGCTTTGCCATTATTGAACTGCCCTAAACCTGTTCTGTCATGCTCTGCTTGACTCCTGTATAGTTTATTATTTGAATGTTTTCCTTTTTGTTTGTTTACTTGTTGTCCTCTGCTCTTTTTCCCAC
This sequence comes from Hypophthalmichthys nobilis, assembly GCA_037950665.1. Lineage (NCBI taxonomy): Eukaryota > Metazoa > Chordata > Actinopteri > Cypriniformes > Xenocyprididae > Hypophthalmichthys > Hypophthalmichthys nobilis. The sequence continues at coordinate 28,359,195 of CM075469.1, forward strand.
TTTGTGATCCTAATTGCAGCCTTTCTCTCAGCCAGCCCTCTCCTGCTGTTGGTACGGCTGCTCAAGTCATGAAAGCAGAACAAACAAGAACAGTTCAAAATGCTTGACTTGCTACAGCATGAATCAAGTCTTTTATACTGATCTTCCTCTCTCTTTTTCTTTGTTTCTACTCTCTCCTGTCTTCTCCTGCTGCATCAGATGTTCATCAAATACATCAAGGTTAGCGCTCTTTTCTCTTAGATCCTGTCAGTGCTGCTTTGGGTGGCAGGACTCACATAGAGTAATGCATGACAGTGAAAGTTTCTTGAAAACACAAATACACATCTTTTCTCACACTTACAAGGGAAACATCATGCTTTGCAAATATTTTAGCACTTCGTTCTCACTATGTTTTGTTGGACATTATTGGGACATTGCTAAATTGTACTAACATTGATAAATGTTAGATTCAGTAAGAACATTGGTTTTGTTGCATGACCATGTTTGAGCGTGCTTGTTTTTTTGTTTTTGTAGGTTGAGCTGCTGTCCCATTTTGGCTCTGAACACTTCTGTCCACTCAGCCTGATCAGGTGTGTTGAATTAATTTGACTTGACTTATTCCATTACTGTATACAACCTATATAACATGACAAAGGCCTTGAAACATACTTTGCACAAGTAAGTGAATACCCTGCACATTTAACCTTGATGTCATTGCGTCTAAAGTGTGTATTAACATTCAGCGCTGTTCTCACGCTCGTCACTCACACAATGAAAAACATTGCAAAGCAAAGAGGACAATGACAATGCGCCAGACAAGACAGAGCAGGTTACTTTTGATATGAAACAAAGTCACAGCTTTCAATTTCTGACAATAAACCTATGCTAACACAGGAGAATACATCAGTATGTTTTGAAATATGCAAATTGTTCATCAAAATTAAAAAAAAAAAAAAAAGTTTAAACCCTATAGCTCTAAGTTTGCATTTTTTGATGTCCACATGTTCTTGTTCAAGCATCTGTATCATAAAGAAGTTACCAAATATTAAAGATAATTTGAATTAAATGTTGTTTGGCCAATATTAAAGGGTTAGTTCACCCAAAAATGAAATTTCTGTCATTACTCTCATTAATACCCTCATGTTGTTCCAAACCCGTAAGACCTTCATTCATCTTCAGAACACAAATGAAGATATTTTTAAAGAAATCCGAGAGCTCTCTGACCTCCCTATACACAGCAATGTCATAACTAATTTCAAAGCCCAGCCGGCTCCTGCTTCAGCATCACACACATGCGTTGTGCTGCTCACGTGAACAGCGTCGATCAGTACTGAGCTGGCGTTCAGACGTAGAAGCTGGAAGTGCTGCACTGTGTTTACAACATCAGTGGCGTAGGAGACTGACAGGGAAGCGAAGAAATTGTTGAATAAAGTTGTTATTTTTGTTTTGTTTTTGCGGGAAAAAAAGTATTCTCGTCACTTCATAACCACTTCATTGAACCACTGTAGTCACATGGAATATATTAACGACGTCTTTACTACCTCTGGGCCTTGAAATTGGTTATGACATTGCTGTGTATAGGGAGATCAGAAAGCTCTCGGATTTCATTAAAGTATGTTAATTTGTGTTTCAAACAAGGCCTTACGGGTTTGGAACCACATGAGGGTGAGTAATTAATGACAGAAATTTCATTTTTGGGTGAACTAACCCTTTAAACAAGGATTTGATCATGCTGTAAAGTGTAACAACAATCACCAGGCTGTTGGCGCCCTCTGCAGGCATTTATGATAATGTACATAAGTTTAATATGATTACATTATGTTCAATGAAACAACATGATTACTAGCTTTCGATATTTAATTTTAACCAGTTTTTCTTACCTCATTATTATGTATTTTAAGTCATTTTAAAGGCTGTTGTTCACTATAGGTCTAGTTTTATTACCACAAAAATATCAGATTAATCGTCAAAATAATCGACCGATTACTCTTACCAAAAAAAGTCGTTAGTGACAGCCCTAGGTTAGATAAAACATTTAAAAATGCACCTGCATTGTTTTGCATTATGTGACTTTTAGTCAAATAAAAGACTATTTATCCAGTCAAATATTTTGTCATTGAAGATTTCTTAAAAATAGTGTTAAAATATCATCTCGTTCTCATGAACCCAATATTGTGCATCGTCTCGTGTATTGATTAGTGGACATCTTTTGTAGTATTATAAATGTCTTCACTGTCACTTTTGGTCAGATTAATGTATCTTTACTGAATAAAAGTATTAATTTCTTTAAAAAAAATTCCCAAACTTTTGAACACTAGTATATGTACAGCAGGCTCACAGTGTTTGCATACTTGAGTATATGTAAGTGTGTTCCTGATGTAATGCATGCTTTGAGGGGGATTTTTTGGTATGTGTCCTGATGTGATGTATTTTATTCTTTGTTTTGATAGAAAAATATTAACCTGCACATCAAATAGTTATACAAAAGAGACTCAAAAATGTGCAGCAGCATTATGTTGTAACGAGAAACGGGTAGATTCTGATTTTCCGATCCTGTACTCGCATTGGCCTTTAAATTTCATTGAATCTGAGAAAGGACACAAGGCTTTATAAGGGTTTTTAAAGGCAAAGTTCTTGAGTTGAGTAGATCCTTATTCTGCCTCGGGCTCCTCATGTCCGTTTGCATTGGCAGGAGATGTAATCTAGGTTGGAAGCCCATAAAGGGGCTGGTCTGAGAGACATACTCCCCCACTGAAAATGACTGTATATACTGTGAGAGGCAAGCAAAACACTACAGCCAGACAGAGAGGAAAAAATAAAAATCCTTTCTAAATGACTCCTTTCTGTACCTCTACTAAACTTTTTGTTAGAGTTCTGACCTTAACTGTTCCAAATTTGAGAATCACAAGAAACTACTTTCTGATGATGGAGTTATTTTACAAGCCACATGATACAAATTGTCATCATGTGGTACCTCTTATGCTGTAGATTTGTACACACCCACAACATTTATTCCAAATTCCTACTTCCCTGAGTCTTTATTTTTCTTCCACTGCAATTACCTCCTCTGTACGAAGAATAGAACAGGCTATACACCACGTCTTTAAAGACCCCCACTAACCTGGGCAAAGGGCAGAGTGATTATAGTTGTTTTGTAGAAGGCAGAGATAAGTTGTACAGATGACCACAGTGGGCTTTAAGTTAATATTACTCGTTCTGAGGCCTGACTCTCTCTTATCTGTACTGAGGCTGAGTTCTTTAAGATAATACAGAAACACTGTCATTTTAACAAATTAGATGTTTACGACTGTCCTCCTATGCTGTTTTTAATCATTAGGGTAGAGTGGGGGAAAGCAGCCCCCTTCTTAAGGACTGTCTAATTTTTTTCTGTGAAACAAAAGTTATATGTGTCTAGAATAGTTATCTTAGTTTTCAGTGACAATGACATAAATTATAAAACAAATGTGAAAATATCTGGAGTTTTTATGTGTTAAGGTCACCAAGGGGACCTTTGCCCCACAGGTGGGTTAAAATGCCCCCACTCTGACAAAGCAATTTGCTTTATACATTTACAGCAAAATCAGGAAAAGCAGTTTTAGCTTAAAATTAAAAATACAAGCCAAAATAACAGTAGATAAATGAATATTTGTTAATGAACCATGCTGAAAATCAGCCTATTTGAAAAATATTGTTTGCTGAAGCTAACTGGCTAGCTAACTAGCTAGCTGATGCTAACATGAGGTTCAAATATTTTTTTATTCAACCACCTAGTTAGATTACATTTGATGGAAAAACAAAGGATATTATGTTTAGAACATGGTAACTTCAGTAATTTTGATAGTGGGAAGTGATGCCCCATGGGGACATTTTACCCCAAGTGGCTGGGGCATTTTACCCCACAGACTAGGTTTGAAAAAAAAATTGTCATTCTGAAAATATAATTATATTTTCCTTAAATAACATGTACTTCCAATTCTCATATCATATATAACTGATATTCTGCAAAACAACAAGCTTTAAAACATTTTTTTGTCACTTACTGTACCGTGAAATACGTTTTCTTTGATACGTCGCCAGTGTAAACTTCACCGTGAATACTTCTACATCATTTTTGTCAACGTAGTCCATAGCAACAACAAAACATATCTTGACTTCTATATAGAGATTATTTGGGGAAAAACTGTAGGGGGCGTTTTCCCCCACTTTACTCTATCCTATCCTATTTTTTTTTTTTTTTTTATACAGTTTTCTTCATTGTTAGACTTCCAAGTGTCTGATCTTTGTGTTATGTGTATCTTTGTGTATATCAGGGTGTTTGGCACCAGTATGGTGGAGGAGTATGACGAGATAGCTGACTCTCAGTACACCTCCGAGAGAACCGAGTATCTGGATGAAGACTATGGTGAGATCATCTTTCTGAAAACATACGTGTTTCAGTACAATATCAATTTGCAAATTTTGATAAATGACATGGGTGACAATGTGTACAGCACCAGAACAAGCAGTGCGACATGATGCATAAACATTAATACATTGATATTTATTGAATATGGCATAACTTTTGTTCTGTAATATAATAGTAAATAATAATTTCGTTCTGTAATATAAAAGTAAGATTCACTACTGTATGGTAGAATTTAATTTTAATTAGGCAGAAGACTATATTTGTTTGTTTTCTCTTTCCCAGTTGCTCTGTGTGTCCATTGGCTAATGCTCTTGTCTTAATTCCAGACTTCTTTTTTACAGATTACCCACCCGGCTACCTGCCGTCAGAGGACAAGACATCAAAGAATCTGCTGGGCTCTGCCACAAGTATGTCCTGTTCCTCCATATTCTATTAGTGCTTTTGATTTTATGAATATATATATATTCATCAATAGGTGCCCAAAGATTATGATTTAAATTAGTGGTTCTCTGCTGGTTTGGCCATGGGCAGTTGAAGAGCACAGTATAACATCTGACAGGACAGGAAAGTTTGTTTTTCTGAGGTTAGGGACTTTTTATTCAGTAACAAGTTACGAAAATAATGACAGCATCTCATCTCACAGCAGATACGGACAACTCGTTTTTCTCAGGAACTTAATCTGCATCTGAAAGAAGAGTCAACAGCTTTCACGCATGTCTTTCAAACGAAGTCTCGTTTGTTTGACTACACACTCTGCAAACTCACTCAAAATGGTATTGCGACCCACTTTTGGGTCACGACTAGTGTTGTCAAAAGTACCGATTTTGGTACCAAGTCGGTACTGAAATTTTAAAAATGTGACAATACAAGCATTTCCCACTAGCATTTCTAGCACTGTTGAGCCGCTGCTTAAACACCTCTGATTGGCCATTGTGCTCACGCACTCAACAGATATGTCTGTGATTGGCTACAATGATCAGCGCTTCAAAAACATGTTGTAAATAGACATTTGTGACGCTCTTCACAGAGTGCTTACACAGATACACACGGAAGCGCTTGAAAGCAGCCGTCTATCAGCAGATCCATCTATCTGCAGATATATTAGGGATTTGCTGAAATCTTTCAGGGATCCCTAGGGATCTTTGCTGAAGTGTAGAAAAAAAAATCAGTTTGTGTGTTTTTCTTTTTAGACGCCATCCTGAACATGGTAAACAACATTGCAGCAAATGTGCTAGGAGGAAAGCCAGAGCTGGAGGACGGAGCTGAAATGGAAGGTACGGACCTAATCTCTGCCTTGCGCTTGGAAATTAAAGTTGCCCTATCCTGAGTTTGTTCTGAGAAATTACTGCACTTATTTGCTCCTCTTTGCTTGGCAGCTGTTTGTGACTGGTGAGGGCTGTCACCATGCCAACAGTGCTGAAACTGTGAGGCCTGGCAGTGAAAGCACGTCTTTGATGGCTTCTATAGCTGCGCTTGCCAGCATTAAACTCTCCCAGGGTGTGTGTGTGTGTGTGTGTGTGTGTGTGTGTGTGTGTGTGTGTGTGTGTGTGTGTGTGTGTGTGTGTGTGTGTGTGCGCGTGCGTGCGTGCCTAGAGAGAGCTGCTACAAAATGCTGTTCAAACACGCTTGTGGCTTTCCTAAATGCAGAAGTGAAGTTTAAAAACACCCTGCTGCTCTGTATGATGACTATAAACCGTCTGACTGTGAGGCTAAAAGAGAAAAGACTGTTTAACAAGATATTGTTACAGTGTCCCTTGACAGATTGCGGTCGAATGGATGGCTGAAAGTTTATATTAAGTTTGTAAAAGAAAAGCACAATATGGGCTGTTTTTTTTTTAACTGTTAGATTATGGTGGACAGATATGATTTTTTTTTAAAGGCCAATACCGTATCTAGGCAGTAGGATGGTCTATATATTGGATTGCATAACACAATTACACAAGAGATTGTGCAATATACTTTCTGCTGCTATTTATTTATCTATTATTGCCACTATGTCAAATTTGTTGTGTGTTACCTTTTCCTCAGTGTTTTGTATTTTTGCTGCTATGTTACTTTTACCGGGAGTTGCATTTGAATTTCATTGCACTTGAGTGCAGTGACAACAATACATCAAATCAAATCTATAAGATGTACACAAAATTGAATCACCTGACCAAATTTATACCAATAAAATGAATGGACCTATACTTCCCCACTGTTAGTATACATAATTGTGTGTGTGTGTGTGTGTATGTATATATGTGTGTGTGTATATATATATATATATATATATATATATATATATATATATATATATATATATATATATATATATATATATATATATATATGTGTGTGTGTGTAATATAATATTTGTTTTATTTAAAAACAACAGCATTTTTTTAGAGAAATGAAAACAGTAGTGATACTGCAATCATGATTTTTCATGGCCAATTCTGATTATTTATTTATTTATTTATTTATTTTTTTTTTAATACAAATGGGCCGATTCTGATACCGGTTGCCATTTTTCTTTTTTCTTCTTTTTTTCTTTGTGTAAGCAAATTTATTTCTTGTGTATTTGCTCTCTAACCAGCCAATCTGGTCTTAAACAAAAAAAAAAAAATATCTGTAGCCATTTGAAATTTGATGCACCACTGTATTTTAATTATGATCCAAACAAAGATGCTACACATATGTAGCATAAGCAGTTTAGATTTAAATAAGATTTAATAATAGGATTTAAAGTAAAAACAGAATGGACCCTTTTCACAGACTGTGACACGTTTTTTTAACGGTCATCAGCATCGTAAATCTTGCAGAGTTTTTTATATTTTCATTTTTTTTTTTAAATGTATGTACATTTATAACGCTATACTTAGTATTGTATTACATTTTCATCAAATTACAAAAAACTAGTTAACGCTGCTGTGAGGGTGTTTCTAATACCACGGCTGTAGGAGTGACGGTAAAGTTGGAATCTTTGTCTCTTCTGACTGTCGTTATCTTTTTGAAAGCTGTGAAAACACTGTTGTTGAGTTTTTCTTTTGCTATTTGAGAAAATGGGAACACAAAAAATACATTTTATGTATTCCCTCATTCACCACCATAGACTTTTACCCAACTATGACGACTTACGTTTCTGAGAAACGTGAAATGTGAAAAGGGTCTATGGTCTGACTTTAGATTTGTGAAATTATGCTACATAAGACACACCTGCATAAAAAACAGCAGGCAGACTGAATGAAAATGCAAAATCGTTTCTTTGGGTACCGCAGTACACAAATCAGCGCTGCATGCAATACTTTATACAGAGATAAGAGGAAAAGAAAATGGCATAGAAACTTTTCTGAAGACAATCATTAATTTATATAAACCCCCACCCCCAATTCAATATTTATTTATATTTCATCATGAACAGTGAGCTTGCTGTGTCTGGTACAGTATTTTCTCTGCTGTGTCCTCCTCTTTGCGTCAATCTTCAGCATGTCCTGTCTCTGGCCTGTTAACGTCCTGTTTACAGACTTGGTAATATTTTCATACAAATGACATTTTGGGAAATGATTGCAATGCAGTTTGTGCAAGTCTGGAACAGAGATCAGTCAAAATAAAACTCAAAATCTATTGCCGATCATGTGTTTGGAGCAAAAAACATCCGGTTCCGATTTATGTCCGAACAGTCTCTAGAAAACAGGTTGCACCACAAGAATTAATTGCATTGCATAAGTGCTCCCAAATATATTTTGATGTTGCACACACTAAATTTCGGGAGCATATTTCGAGACTCCTTTGTTTTGCTTGCCTGCATTGCATCACACACACAAAAAAAAAAATTATGTATTCAGCCACTCAATCGTAGTATGATTAGTGTCCACTTACAAATTAATATTCATGAGCCAGGCTTGATGGTTTCTGCTCCCTTTGTGGCATGTCAGAGTTGTTTTTTTATTTTTTTATTTTGTATGTTAAAAACTTTTTTTATAAACTTACAAGAAAGTAACTTTTTTTACACACATTTTCTAGATAATCTTCCTCATTCTTCATAAGCATTGTGTAACTGTGACAAGAATTCAGAAAATGACTGCTATTCCAAAGCTGTTTCCGCTGTTTTTTTTTTTTTGTTTTTGTTTTTGTTTTTGTTTTTAGATGTCCTTGTTGTTCTGCCAAGCTTTATATAATTTCAAGCTTTCAGAGATCATCACCTGTTTTTAGTTAAGGGTGTATTTGTATTTGTGTGTTTAATCTTGGGTACTTTTCTCTGAACAGTGGTCCTCTTTGTGTTGAGGTAGGGCAGTGTGGAAACCAATGTTCACATTCTCCTTTTCCTTTTCTCACTGTCAAAATCTGTTCTCATCTCGCTCAGGAAACGTTTCCTCTGGGACAGAAAACGTCACCCAGGCGTCAACAGAAACCACACTCACGCCAGATCCCACCCCCACTGAACAGCCTGCTACGTGAGTCTCATTCATACACACAAACACTCACTCACTCACACACCCCCTGATCATCCAGCACATTAAAACCCCAAATGCTTACTCAATACTGAGCCCCAAGCTAGCGTATTCCAGCACAGACTGGTTTGGACTGTTTGCTCACATACCAAGTCAACCACTGGGTCCTTTTTTCTGATACAGTACAAGCTTATAAAACTCTAATAAACTGTATCTGCCTCATAACAGGCCCAGACTCAATCTGCTAAATTATGCAGAATGCATTTAAACATGGTCAAATATAGTAAATCTAACTGAGAATACTACATTCTTGTTGGTAGCTGAAAGCATAATCAAATTGGCCAAAATATTTAGTTCACAGAAAAATGAAAGTTCTGTCATCTTTTACTCACCCTTGCACCATTTCAAACCCGACTAACGTTTTTAACGTTTAAAATCTTGCTCTACTTAAATAGCAATGTTTAATTAGGGTTTAAAAAAAAAAACATTTATCAAAATTAATGGTTATTTTGAGTCAAATCTCTTCAGTGATTTAGTTGATCTGGTTTATCCACCTTATTATTCAATGTGGAAGTAAGGTGTTTTCAGTAAATGTGAATGAATTTTGGTCTGTTTCTCAGACGTTTATCATAAGACTTCAGAATACTTGGAATAGAGTGCACAAGGTGTATAGACCTCCTATATTTATTGTTCTTTTGCCAGTTTTACTGTAGTATTTTTATATACTATTGTTGTATTTAATAATATATTGTATATAATAATATATATGGCTTTTATTTTTATATTTTCAAGTTTCACTTTTATTTTAAGTTTTAGTAATTTTGTAAACAAGCAATTCAAGTAATAACATTCTGGGTCTTCTTACCTCCAGGCTAGATATTGAGTTGGATCCCACTCTAGTGAAGGAGGACTCAGAGGATCCTGTTACCGAGGCTCCTTCAGAACCTCCCCCTGAGGAGAGCCGCATTGTCATCCTCATCGAAGAGGAAGAAGAGGCCACCCAGCCAACGGTGACCCTGCTGGAGGAGGAGCAAGAGGAGGAGAAAAGACTAGAGGAGATGTGGGAGAGGGAGAGCGCCACACATTGTGGCCACCTCTCGACTTTGTCCTGTTTGGCGTCTTTGCACGAACACTTTTACTGCTACTGTTCGGCAGCTTTAGCACTACAGCGTCAGCGCAGAGACCGTCGCCACAAAGCACAGCACACACACACTGACACAGACACTCAAACAGCCCCTCAGCAGTCCCTCTCGGCCACCACCCCAACCCAAGAGCCCCCTGCACCCTCTGAGAAACTTCCAGAGGTAGATCGGCCCTCTCAGGCACAAGCCGAAAGGATTTCCCCCACTGAAACAGTGGCTGCTCCGCCTCAGTCCTCTAGTGGGGAGTTTGCAGCGAGCGAGCAGGAACTCCCACCTGAGACCATCGTCTTGGAGCCCAGCCGCACCTCCACCCTTCCCCCACATAGCTTCTCCGACACCCCCACCCAAAACATCCCAGAGTCCCTACCCGTGGGAGAGCCCGTAGACCAGCGTCCGCAGTACCTGGTGGACATCCCAGAGACCCTTGCCCCCGTGAGCATCTGCAGCAGCGTCCTGTCTCCCACCTCCTCTATGCTCTCCTCCACCACTACTGAAACCAACAGCCAAGAGACAGACCCTCCCAAACTGGAGCTCCCCGTCCCCACCAAAGAGCAGACAGTTCAGCCGTTGCTTACCCACACCCGCCCCGCTGACATCCCGCCTCCTACTGAACTTCCCACCCCGATTCCAGAGGCCTCAGATAACGGCAGGGCCACAGGGGTTGAAGAACCTCACCATAGTGCTGTGGCCACCCAACCGGAGCTTTCCGAAGCCCCTCTGCCTCAAGAAGAGACTGTAGACGACATTCTGCTCCCGCACCGCACCGCCGGAGAGTTTTACGCAGAGCAGCAGCATTCGGCGGAAATGGGACATGGGAATGGCAATGGGAATCAGGTGCACGGATCCAACCAGAAGGAATCGGTGTTCATGAGATTGAATAACAGAATTAAAGCACTGGAGATGAACATGTCCCTCAGCAGCAGATACCTGGAGGAGCTTAGCCAGAGGTACACACACACACACACACACACACACACACACACACTGCCAAACGTAAAATCATCATAGTGGGACACATTTTCTTATTCATCTGTTCTGCTGTCACTCAGGTATCGCAAACAGATGGAGGAGATGCAGCGGGCTTTCAACAAGACCATTATCAAACTGCAGAACACCTCCAGAATTGCAGAGGAGCAGGTTACTATCAGTCACGCTGAACATTAGCAATTTAAACTGACATTGGCAACTGGAATATACAGGGACTCCAAAAATTATTTTGACAGTGTATTAAATAAAATGCCCTATTTCAGTAGAAAAGTACCATCCAAACATTTGGGATCGGTACGATTTTTAAATGTTTTTAAAAGAAGTCTCTTCTGCACGCCAAGGCTGCATTTATTTGATCCAATATACTGTAAATAACGTAATATTGTGAAATTTTATTATAATTTAAAATGACTGTTTTCTATTATAAATATTTTAATTCTTCTGATACAAAGCTGAATTTTCAGCATCATTACTCCAGGCTTCAGTGTCACATGATCCTTTAGAAATCATTCTGATATGATGGTTTGCTTCTCAAGAAGCACTCTCAATGTTATAAAAAGTATTAATTTATTTTTAAATGAAAAAAATTTTTAAAAAAAATCAATTTTCTGACCCCAAACTTTTGAACGTGTGTATGTTAACATGGAAATAAAACTGTCATCAAAGTGATTTTATGAAAATGCACTGTTAAGAAAAAAAGACAAAATATGATTATGCTTTTATTTATTGGATGTTTTTCTCTTGTATTATCTGTTATTTATCCAGCTAATGGCATTTGAAAAAGGAAAAAAACTGATTAAAGACATACTCTTTCAAATTAAAAGAAAACATTTATGACACTTTCTGGCTCTGAAAGGGAGGCCATTTGTTTCACAATGCCACTCAGTTTAATATTTTTCATCTAGTTAAATGGCACTGATACATTTTTAAAGGGTTAGTTCACCAAAAAATGAAAATTCTGTCATTAATTACTCACCCTCATGACGTTCCACACCCGTAAGACCTTCGTTCATCTTCAGAACACAAATGAAGATATTTTTGATGAAATCCGAGAGCTCTGACTCCTCCATAGACAGCAATTTAATTACCACTTTCAAGGCCCAGAAAGGTAATAAAGACATTGTTAAAATTGTCAATGTGACTACAGTGGTTCAACCTCAATTTTATGAAGCGACAAGAATACTTTTTGTGCACAAAAACAAAACAAAAATAATGATTTTATTCAACAATTTCTTCTTGATCCAGTAAATGCAGTGCAGCGCTTCAGTGTTCTACGTCAGAACGCCGACTCATTATTGGCCGGCTCCTGCGTCAACATCACAGAGAGAAGAAATTGTTGAATAAAGTTGTTATTTTTGTTATTGTTTTTGTTTTCTCGTCGCTTCATAACACTAAGGTTGAATCACTGTAGTCATGTTGACTATTTTAATGATGTCTTTACTACCTTTCTGGGCCTTGAAAGTGGTAATTAAATTGCTGTCTATGGAAGGGTCATAGAGCTCTCGGATTTCATCAAAAATATCTTAATTTGTGTTCCGAAGATGAACGAAGGTCTTGTGGGTGTGGAACAAAGGTGAGTAATTAATGACAGAATTTTTATTTTTGGGTGAACTAATCCTTTAAGTGTGACTGACTTGTTCAGATACCATTGTAGCATGTACAGTGTTTTTTTTTCATGTATAACATGTGGATAACCCGTTTGCATGTGTGTGTGTTTAGGACCAGAAACAGACAGAGTCTATACAGATGTTGCAGAGCCAGCTGGAGAATGCCACCAAGATCATGCTGAACCTGTCTGCCACTGTTGCACAGTTACAGCGAGAGGTCTACAAACCTTATATAATTACATCCCCATCTAATGCTTAATATCACGACCCTCCCAGTAATGCATATTAATATTTAAAGCCCATTATACACTGTGTGTTGCAGGTTTCCGACAGACAGAGTTACTTGGTGCTGTCTCTGATCCTGTGTCTGACGCTGGGTTTGCTGCTCTGTATGCAGTGCTGCAGGAGCTCACCCAATCACAATACCAGCCCAGCCATTCCCATGAGCAACCACTACCCCAGCCCTAAGAGGTATAACACTCACCAAATGTGTCAGAATGCAGTGCAAGAACACAATGCATTCTCAGTGTTGCTGCAAGTTGTTCTCTAAAGGCCTTTACTGTGGTCTCCTGCAGTCAACTACTGTTATGGCAGAGCAACAGTTTGAAAGAGTCGACTCAAACTGATATTAATTAGTTTTAAGAAGATTTTGACAAGAGTGGAACAATCTTGGTATCTTGCTAATCAAGCTAGTTAAAGTGTAATGTAAATGTAAATTGTTGACAAGTTCATAGCTGGCAACATGAATAGTAACGGGCGTCATGGTTTGGTGCATACAGTCAGACGATGAATACATTCGGTCACAGGCAATTCACACTCCAATCCAGAAGGGGGCGCGCATGGTAATACAACGCTGTTTGCTAACTGCCACAACAGGAAAAAGCGCAGAAGAAGAAGAACAGATGATCTATGCATGTTTACATGTAATATCTATCATACCAGTCTTTCAGCGGCGGAAAGACATCAATAAAACAGCTTGAGAATAATATCTCACGTAGCATTACATTTACCTCAGGCAATTCATTTAGTGTCCACAGTATGTTAGTTCACTAGAGAAATGAACTCTAGAGGGAGCATTTCACTAAATATATGCACTATATTAGCTTATATATTCATTAAATTTACTTTAACTGTTAGTAATATCTTAATTATTTAAAACATGAAAAATTCTGAAAAAACCGTACCGGTTTCCACAGAAATATTAAGCTGCACAACTGTTTTCAACAGATAATAATAAGAAATATTTCTTGAGCATTAGAATGATTTCTGAAGGATCATGTGACACTGAAGACTGGAGTAATGATGCTGAAAATTCAGCTTTGTCATCACAGGAATGTTATATTTTTGCATTGTGCATTGGCCAAATGTTCATGTCTATATTTGAGTACATTTGTGAATTTATCTCTTTCTCATTCTCAGGTGTTTTTCCTCATATGATGATATGAGTCTGAAACGGAGAGTTTCTTGCCCTCTTGTTCGTTCAAAGTCATTTCAGCTGCCTACATCAGAAGGTAAGAGTCACCTTTGACACTGAGGAGAGTTCTGATGCCAGGGCTCTCTTTATCTGTCCTATTTTCTCTCTACTCCTCCCCTTCTCTCATGTAACGAACATTGTTTCACTCAGCTGTGGTTCTGTCTTTTCTCAATTCCACCATATTCATTTCTCACATCTTGAGAACCCAAGATGATGCCCACTAACATCACGCCTTCCCACTTAACGTGGCTTACTTTGTGTGCTCTCATTTTGGCTGCCACTCTCAGAAGAATCACGCCTTTTGTATTAAATACCATACCGATCACTTTACAGCTTGAACTAGTTTTGAGTCCAGCTGTCACTAGTTCCACAGTGTCTGGCGATGGTTCAATATCAGTGTGACCTAAACTGGAGCATTGTGTGATTTGTAATTGAATGTCAGCACAGTCATGCCTCATGTTGGGTCCTGCCGATACGTCCCTTAAGCAAATAACATTTTCTTTTACAAGCTAAAAACTAGGTTTTGATTTAAATTTTTAATTTAGTGTGATTTATTATTAAAAAAAAAAAAAAAAGAACAAATTGGAGAAGTCAAGTATTAAATTAATAACTTTTCTTATTGATGAATACAAACATAGACATTGAAATGTAATATGTAGTTATATTTATTGAATATTATAATATTTAATTTTATATATATATATATATATATATATATATATATATATATATATATATATATATATATATATATATATATGAATATATATGAACTAAATTAAATATTATAATATATATATATATATATATATTCCCAGTGTGCAAAATTTTCAAAATTGTAATTAATTTGATTAAAATCTGTAATTTTTCAGCTTTATTAAGAACATTTAAGAGAAACTAATATGAAAAACTGGGCAAACACAGCCAGATCAACTGAACCATCCTTTAAATGCCAGATCCTTCCTATTCTTCTTGTTCCTTTTTGTCCCTGCTATTTTTCCTCTCATGTTGCTGCAGCGTGTGTGTGTGTGTGTGTGTGTGTGTGTTGGAGCATGTGAGCTCATCATTGGTTTGTGTTCATAAGGCAGAGTTTGGATATTTTTAGCACATGATGCTTTTGGCTGGCACACGTTGGACATTTGCAAGTAGTAACAACAGAAAAATGTGGTACATTTAGTGGATTATTGAGTGTCGCATATACAGATATGCAAATAAAAAAAACTTGTGTCTAAATGACAGCATTATGCAAACAATTAATGCTGCTGCCATGGTTACCACATGCAGACTTTGTTGGTGATGAAACAAGTGAAATAGGATTTGACAGGGCGAATTTCAATTGGACAACAGTTTCAGCAATAAAGAACAGTGGGGAAATACTTTGAAGTGTCTGTGTATGACTTGAGCTACTACTTGCAAGTGCCGTCATGCTTGTGTTATTGTTTGCCATACCATTCCGTTAACCTGCCCCCTCTCTCCCCTGTTTAGTAGGTCCTGATGACTTGTACATTGTAGAACCTCTAAGGTTTTCTCCAGAGAAAAAGGTATGGAGTTCGTTTCGGCCGCTGTGTGTTCATGACAGTAGTGGGACTGAAGCTGGGCTTCAAAACCACTCACAGCTCTTGCTTTTGTTTTCTCCCATTTTACTGTTGCATTTTGAGTCTGTAAGAACCATATTAATTACATAACATGTTTCATAAGAACTCCTACAGTAAATGTGAAGAGCAGTGAGTGTTTTGGAACGCAGCTCTTTCCAGTGAGTCTCTCTGACAGGCCGTGATGTTAACCGTTTCTCTGCTGACTGAGAATTAGGGATGAGAATCATTTTCTGATTCAGATTACATTTAACTAATCTGATTCCATTGACAACAAAAGTGTTCTGAACTCTATACTAAACAAAAATACCAAACAAAAAGGAAACCAAATATGTACATGATAATCAGTCTGATTATCACATGCAAAATGTTTGTTCAGACCAATGCAAAAATATATTTTATTTTATTTCAGTTAATAAAACAATAAAACAATCACTATGACCATTTGATGACACACATGAGGTTAAAGAACACAAGGGATCTTTTGTGGAGAACATTTATTTCAATTAAATAAAAAAAATGTTTTTATGGTTTTCTTTAACGATAATAATCCTCTTCATTGTCACTTTGAAAAATAATTGAGTGTCACCAAGTTGTAGTTTTATGAAATAGCATAAAACCAAAAGTGTGAATCTCATTGGTTGTCGTTTTTTTGTTGCAGTGTGATGGAAAAGACATTAGAACACATTGCTGTAAAATAAATCGCTTGGCATTGACGGCATGCAAAATTTCATGTCAGTCTGAGCATGCATATTAACATCCTTTCATTCAAATTAAGATGTTTATTGCACTGAACATTTGTCGTGGTGCAAACAGGCCTTAAAGGATTAGTTCACCCAAAAATGAAAATTCTGTCATTAATTACTCACCCTCATGTTGTTCCACACCCATAAGACCTTCTTTCATCTTCAGAACACAAATTAAGATATTTTTGATGAAATCTGAGAGCTTTCTATCCCTCCAGAGACAGCTATGCATCTGACTCTTTGACGCTTTAAAAAGTTCATAAAGAGATCGTAAATCTAATCCATATGGATTGAGTGGTTTAGTCCAGATTTTCTGAAGAGACACAATTGCTTTATATGATGAACAGATTGAATTTAGGCTTTTATTCACATATAAACATTCATCAACTCAAACTCAAATCAGCTCAAGAATGTTTCATTGTCGTGTTACGCAACACGTTTGAGCTTCAGCGAGGACCAATGAGGTTCATTCTCATGTTAAGCAGCACGTTTGATCTTCTGCAAGAACCAATGAGGTTCATTCTCGTGTTACGCAGCACGTTTGAGCTTCAGCGAGGACCAGTGAGGTTCATTCTCATGTTACGCAGCACATTTGAGCTTCCGCAAGAACCAATGAGGTTCATTCTCGTGTTACGCAGCACATTTGAGCTTCAGCGAGGACCAATGAGGTTCATTCTCATGTTAAGCAGCACGTTTGATCTTCTGCAAGAACCAATGAGGTTCATTCTCATGTTACGCAGCACGTTTGAGCTTTAGCGAGAACCAATGAGGTTCATTCTCGTGTTACGCAGCAAGTTTGAGCTTCTGCAAGAACCAATTGAGGTTCCTCAAGAGGTTTGATCTCGTATATCAAGGAGGTTTGGTTGAGCTTCTGTTTTTGTTCACTGATCAATGTTTATATGTGAATAAAAGCCTAAATTCAATCTGTTCATCATATAAATTGATCGTGTCTCTTCATAAAATTTGGACTAAACCTCTCAATTCATATGGATTAGTTTTATGATCTCTTTATGAACTTTTTGAAGCATCAAATTGTCAGTTGTGTAGCTGTCTATGGATGGACAGAAATCTCTGATTTCATCAAAAAAATTTGTCATTTATGTTCCGAAGATGAAAGTCTTACGGGTTTGGAACAACATGAGGGTGAGTAATTAATGACAGAATTTTCATTTTTGGGTGAACTAACTTAGTACTTCTCATCAAGTGATCCCTTGTGTTCTTTGCTCTCATGTGTATCATCACATGGTCATAGTGGTAGTTTTGCTGTGCTGTCATTTCTTGATTTCTGTTCTTAGTGTCTGTTGAAGTGTTCATCCATGTTCAAACTCACTCAGCACAAAGACGGTTACAGTGGCTTTAGGTGTTTAAATATAAACCTCTCTGAATGCATCATTTAGACTTTAAATCATCTCTCTATTTTTGTGTCTTGCAGAAGAAACGCTGCAAGACAAAAACAGGGGACCGTGTGGAGACGCTCCGGGCCTCCGTCCCCTTAGTTACAGCCGTTAACGGTGGGCCCAGGTGCAACGACGAATCATCTCTTCACTTCCTGCCGTCAACATGCAACGGCTACACGTCCACCTGCTCATCCAGGGACTGTGTGTCAGAGGGAAGCTCCGAAAGCTCCGCTTCTACACTGTCTGAGGAATCTTTCTGCAGCACGCCCTCGATGAATGGACATGAGCCCATCCTCTGCAACGGGGAGCCTTCGCTGACTCTCCCTCCGGCCAAGAGCAAGATGGATAAGAGGTCTCTGAAACGACGGCGATCCAAGATCGCAGAGCAGCAGCCGGAGGGCCAGTGTGTTGGGGAGATGCTGCACGCGCCCCTTCCTGTGACGGTCATGCCGACGCTGGAGGAAATCATTAAGGGAAAGGCGGACCTGGGCGTTGCCACATTTGGAAGGACAGCTGTAACGGGACGAGTTTGAGTTTTTCACATTGGCATCTTTCTTTTTCTTATTCCATCTCACCGTCGTTTTGAGATTTTATTGTCAGTGATGATACTGACACCATCTTCACTACATCCTGGTTCACGGAACTTTGGTTATGTGCCTTTTTTATCCATTCAGGATTGTTTTCATTATTCCCTTTAAGGTTTTTTTTATTCTTCTAGGGATATTATGACTGATAAACATTCGCAAGTATGAATGAGACTCATGTAGATGTGGCGCTGCATCACCGTGACCATATGAACTGTCGATGCCGGCAGCCCCACATCATTCAACATCTTTCTTTATACTAATATGACCATCAGATTTCCATTTCCTCTTTCACTGTCCCTTTAATGCTCTCTCACACTGTCTTTTCCTTCCTCGTTCAAAATGAAATTCTTGTGTACGTGAGTATGCGTGACACTGCGCCAGTCGTTGTCTGTGGTTGGTTTGTGGGACCAGTGATGTCACATAGCACAGGGCTTCAGTCCAGTGAACAGAGCTGAATGAAGAACAGATCCAGTCCTTGTTAATTCTGTTTTCATTTCTTCTCTTAGAGCCAAATTACATGTAAGGCCTGTTTCTCTCACCATCTAGTGTGACCAACGAGTCCAGGCTGAGCCTGAACACTCACATACACACGCACACAGACATACATATACATATACATATACATATATATATATATATATATATATATATACACATATATATATATATATATATATATATATATTATACACACACATACATTATACATCGTCTCATGCTCAGTCTCCAGCTTTTTGAAGTACGTTTACAGCTCATTTTCTTCGTTCAGTAGAGCTGTCATAAAAGACACATGCAGACATTAGGGTTTTTTTACACACTTTATATGTACACAGGCAGTTTGTAGGGGACATTCTGTTATTTTTAGCGGTAATTATTTATGTATTTATTTATTTAAATGTGACCTGGGCTCTATGAGATCATGGTCATGTGACATATGAGATGCAGTGGCCCCTCCAACCTCCATATTAGAGCTCTCAAGATTTATTACAGATATACACAAATGGTACAGACAACATCTTTCTGTTCTCCAGAGTTTGCACTAACTGTCTTTTTTTTCCTTTCTTTTCCTTTTGAGAAAGCTGTACTCTATGGAAGCTTGTTTCTGCCACTGAATTTAAAAAAAAAAAGGGAATTGCGACTTTTTATCTCACAATTCTGACTTTTTTTCTCTCAGAATTGCATATGAACTCGCAATTGCAAGATATAAAGTCAAAATTGCAATATATAAACTCATAATTGCAAGTTATAAAGATATAAACTCGCAATTCTGACTTTATTTCACGCAATTGCGAGTTTACAACTCGTAATTTTGAGTTTATAACTTGCAATTGCGAGGAAAAAAAGTCTGAATTCTGAGATAAGAAGTCGCAATTAGTTGTTTTATTTTTCATTCAGTGGGGGAAACAAGCTTTCATAGGATTCTGATCAGTTTTCACTTCATAAATCAAACTCTTAATTTATTTTGGATATTTTACTTGATTTATTTATTTTTTCATTCAAATCAATTCTTAAATCACATTAAGTATCAGATAAATCTGTTCTAATGCTCATAACGTGATCATGGAGATGTCTTACATCATTTTTAAAGGACATCTGATTGCCTCTGTGATTCACTGTTCCTCGCTGGATCTGTTCGGATGAGCTTTGAGTTACTGGAATAAGAATGGCCAAGCTCTCGTATTTGCGCACATATTATGCATGTCCAGCAAAGCAACCTTCTGGTCTGTCCTACCTGTCAGGTACATGCAAAGATTATCTGTATGTGTGTCTGCTCTCACACACACTCCATGTCCCTTTTATCACACTTTCTATGTATGTGTGTGTTTGCTGCTTTCATAGTTGTTTTAATGCACCCAAGAGACCATTTGACATCCCAGTGGAGTTTCTCTGCGTCAGACTTGTGTGCTTTATGTGGTGTCTGAGATTGTAACTATTTTTTGTTCATGCAGACGATCCCATCATTGACCTTTTATCAAACTGAGGGGTTTAGGAGAATGTGAATTCATATCACGATTTCAATAAAAGGGAAAGATTGGGATGGCATATGATGGACCATCTCTGTGATTTCCATTACACATGTTCCACTTTGAAACGTTTTACTACCTTTCTCCTTTTTGAATGCTAATCGATATATGTTTGTGGATTTTGTGTTTATGTATGGATGTTTTCTCAACCAGTGTGTATGTTGATGAGTATTTGGAGTGAGTAGAGACCGCAGCGTGTGTCTCTCCTGTGCACTTTGGAGAACTCCACATGCCTTTGTTTTTCTACTCCACATCTTGTACAAGTGCTTTTTCAACCCAGGCTTTCCTTAGTATGGCGCCCTCTAGTGGTTAATGCCTGATTTATTTAAACGTCCGCTAGGTGGCGCCCAAATGAAATCTCATAGTCTGTGAGAACGAACTGCACAGTATTTGATTTTTTTTTTTTTCTTTAGTTTTTCCAATTGTAACTACAGCGGTGTAGTGCCATTAGAAACTGTGAATTTCTAAATAAAACACTTTGTTGTCTTTATTCAGTGTGTTGGATTTATTGCTGTTAATTACAAGCATTAAAACCTATTAATGCATCTACAGCCATAAAACAGTGTCCCAGTGACACATCTTACCCACATGATAGGAGTCTTGATTTGCTGTACAGATATTAATCCACATTTCCTAAGAGATGTCCATAAAGCTGCCAGGAATGGGACCAATATTTCAAATATTTTTAATGAAGTGGAATATTTTTAACATTGATTTATTTTATTTTATTTTTATTTATTTTTATTTTATTTTTTTAGAAACAAAAGAAAATGTTAAATTCTTGGTTTGTAGTAGTTGTAATATATTTTTATAGATCACATTCTATAAAATATGTATGTATAAGCCATGACCATATAAAATAATTCTGTTCATCTGTATTTTTTTATTTATTATATGAATCATTTGTCCTTAGTGTTTTCTTCAAAATACTGCGTCAAAACACTTCTCTGTTGCAATATTTTTGGTTAATATGTAAATTTGTTTGGCGTCAGATGACTTTTATTTTGAAGTGTCTACAGTCGCAGGTTGATCATTCTCAGCCTTGTTCAGATCAAGCTTATTTATGTACGCGTCGATGCGTTGAAAGAGACTTTTATTTTGAAGTGTGTGCCGCAGCAGGTTGATCCGCCTCAGCCCTGCCTCTCACAGGCTATCTGACCGATCTGGAGCTTATTAAGGTAATAATAACTTCATCAAATACTCTCGAACGCGTGCTAGACAATTAGAGTAGCACTATTAAAACCCAATTTAAGCATGCACGTGAATGTCACGCGCTAATTTTGATGCATGACTTAGATATTCATATAGATGATTCATTATCAGACACACAGGCCATCAATAGTCAATCGGATATTAAAACCATCTCACATAAAGCACTGAATTTAGCTCTTATGATTGTTTAAAAGCAGCTTTGACTCTTTTGTGCAGTTGTAGATCGGAACTGAAGAATCTGTGAAATGGAGGTCAGGCGATAAGCCTTATATACTGTCCAGCACTGAGACTTAACATCACTACAGTAATCCTCAGCACTCCTGTCAGTGCAGGACATTTACCTACTGCTGCAGAAGCCGCACGATATCACAGCTTTATACAGGAAACAAATGATTGCTCATCCGCGCTTTCTCAGTTTATCAAGTAGTATTTTTAGTTTTTTTAATATTTGGTTTCATGTGTTGCTTAAATGTATTATTATTGCCTTGGTAGTATTAGTATTATCAAGCCAGCAAAGAACCACAAATTCTCGGAGTTTGTTTATGCGCAGTGGTCACTAGAAGAAACCAATGAAAATGACCCTTGACCACAAGCCTGCGTAATCAGACTCAACATGGATTTTTACCAAAATAATTCAAAATTAAATGTTTGAAAGAAATTCCGTTTCTGTTAGTAAAACGGTTTATCCTTGTGTTGGAATATTTAAATATTAATAATGAAAATATTTTATAATACATTCAAATTTTAATACATTCAAATTGTATTAATGACTATTTAAATAATAAGTTCCAAATTAGAATAGGAGTTCTTGTACAAGTTTCTTTTTGTGTTTCTTTTTAGCTTTTTTGATTAGGGATCTAAGCCTAAGCCTGTGTATGTCATAATTTATCTGTCCTTCTTCATATGGATGTGTTGTTGTCATTTGAATCTGGTCCACTGCATTGATCCTAATGCATTGATCTGATATAGGATGGCTGAACCGCCTCGGTCATGTGACTGTTTTGTATCTCTGCCTCCGGGTTCAAAAGAAGATTATGTGATCTTTGGTAAGAACTCTGACCGGCCGAGAGATGAGGTGCAGGAGGTGGTGTATTACCCTGCGTCATCACACGCTGCTGGCTCTACAGTGGAGGTGAATTGATTTTTCAAGCTAATTACATTTCATCAAACGTAATATTTGGTTAAAAAAAAAAACTTTGTGATTATTTCACTATTTGCTGTTTCATCTGAGTTATGGCCAAACAATAGATGATTTACAAGTGATTCTCTTTTCCATATAGTGCACATACATTTCTATCCCTCAAGTAGAGCACACTCATGCAGTTGTGCTGAGCAGACCGGCCTGGCTCTGGGGGGCTGAGATGGGGGCAAATGAACACGGGGTGTGTATTGGGAACGAGGCAGTCTGGACCAAGGAGCCTGTGAATCCAGAAGA
Organism: Hypophthalmichthys nobilis; assembly: GCA_037950665.1. Classification (NCBI taxonomy): domain Eukaryota; kingdom Metazoa; phylum Chordata; class Actinopteri; order Cypriniformes; family Xenocyprididae; genus Hypophthalmichthys; species Hypophthalmichthys nobilis. The sequence goes on from CM075469.1 coordinate 28,382,215, forward strand.
AGCTCTGCTGGGAATGGACCTGGTTCGGTGAGGCCAAAACAACAAAAAATTAATCTCACCCTCTGTTATATGTATATATATATATATTAAAAAATATGTTTTGTGTTCAGGCTGGGTCTGGAGCGTGGGGACAGTGCATGGGCTGCTCTGAATGTGATCACAGGTCTGCTGGAGCAGCACGGTCAGGGCGGAGCCTGCAGGGAAAGTGCCGAACCCTTTAGTTACCACAACACCTTCTTATTAGTGGACCGACAGGAAGCCTGGGTCCTGGAGACTGCTGGGAAACTGTGGGCTGCACAGAAAGTCACAGGTGAGGGAGAGAGATTATTAATGGTCAGTGCTGAGTGTGTTTTCACAGGTTGGAGTTTTTTTTACAATGTGTTTTTTCTCTCTGGTTCTGTTTGAAAAGATCCAGAATGAAGAACATTTGTGTTTTATTTTGGTAAAAAGTCAAGACTGATTATAAGTAATTTAATATTAATATTACATTTATTAAAGTTAATATTATAATAAAAGGTTAAATAAAAAGTAAAATGTTAATATAGACTTTTTTAAAAATAAAAATATTTATAACTGTGTTATATTCATATATATGTATATACTTTATGTATGTATCAGAATAACAGATGTGACAAGTTTAATGTCTTCTTTTAAACCCAGTGCCAGAGATACAAAAGTCACATGACCGAGGCGGTTTAGCCATCCCATATCAAATCAATAAAAAGGATCAATGCAGTGGATCAGATTCATTTACATAATGATATTATGTAAAAAAAAAAATTAATTGAATTAATTGCATTCTGTGCCAAATTAATTGTAATTAAATCAATTTTGGCTGAGAAATTTCCCCCATTAGATAATTTAAAGTCATTATTGTGTTAAATGACATTAATTATTGTTAAATATCAGAATAACGTGACAAGTTTAATGTGATAAAGTTGATATAAAAAATGATAAATATTAATATAAATGAAAAATAATTAATTTGAATTTACTTTTGTTTTAATCTCTTTTAAATCTTTGTTTAATTACAGTCTGTATTAGATTTTGAATCCCAGATTTCAAATCTGGCCTTAGACTTTTGCACCTCAGTGTATTTGTAATTATATATCTATACTGTAGCTATATCAGGATGATAAATCTTATGTATTGACATAATAATCCATCTCTAAAAATAAACCCGAGGTTATTTATTTTGTCAGAGGGAGTCAAGAACATCTCCAACCAGCTGACGATAGGCACAGAGATCTCAGCGGAGCATCCGGAGCTGCGCAGTGCGGCCCAGGCTCAGGGCTGGTGGAACGGTGAGGGGGAGTTCAGCTTCACTGCTGTCTTCAGCCCTGACAACCCCCCCGCCAGGATGGAAATGGCCAAGCAGCGGTACATGGGCGGCACAGCCCTGCTCCAGCAGCACAATGGTAGGTTTGCTTTTCCTCTGCCATCATGACTGTGGAGTCATGAATGTTGTTCAAGTGTTGTTTTGTTATTTTGAAGAGTTTGCATGTGTTGAATACTGCCATCTACTGTTTTTACACTGCACTTACAGTCATTGCATTTCTTTTTTAGCTAATATTTGTTGAAATATGGACATCTAAATTTGTATTATGCCTGATTTAATTATAATATTTTGATGACTTTTCAATTTCTATGAATTTATATTTTTTTATTATAGTGTATTTTGAATGTGGTGGATGTATGAATTATATAGCCAATCACAGACATATCTGTTGAGTGTGTGAACACAATGGCCAATCAGAGGTGTTTAAGAATCCGCTCAACAGTACTCAAAATACTGTACTGGAAATGCTAGTATTGTCACATTTTTAAAATTTCAGTAAAGTCGGTACTTTTGACAACACTAGTCACACACGCTTTCCTCCTGTCCTGACTCCTGCCGCTCTGCATAGGCTCGGTGACGGCAGAGGTGATGATGAGCATCCTGAGGGACAAGGCCAGCGGGATCTGTATGGACTCCGAGGGCTTCCGTACCACAGGCAGCATGGTGTCCATCCTCCCGCGCAACCCAGAAGTGCCCTGCGTTCACTTCCTCACTGCCACACCCGACCCCTCCAGGTGTGCTTTTTGCCGAACTCGCTCTTCTCCCTTTTGCCGTCACACATCAGATTAGAAAGGCATTTATTTTCAATAAGAAAAAATGAAGAAAATATTAAAAAAAAGTGGAAATAAAGTGTCTAATGTGTTTAATAATAAAGTGTTTATCAGTTAGGCTTAGGATAGGTGTAGGGAGGGCTTTATCATCCCAATAAAGTGGCATCCATTTAATAATTTTAATAAATATAATAATTTAAACTCTTTTAATATTGCATACAGTTTAATGTACATCAACACTGAGGTGTAAATAGTATCTGCCACTGTTTATAAGTATAAATAGCATCTAACTACTATTTACACTTATTGCAAAGAAAATCCTGCTGTTTTCACTTAATGTAAATAGCATCTGTCGCTAAGAAAATATGCTATTTTCATTTAGTGCAAATAGCCGCTGCCTTTATTTTAAATTACCCAAGACCCGAGGCTACTAATATCAAACCCAACCCGTGTCCGAGAAAGTTTTGGACCCGAACCATTCGGACCTCAGGTTTTCGGATCCAAGTGGACCTTTGAAGACCTCTAGTGGACACATCACACTTTGATCCTTCTCTTGCAGGTCTGTATTCAAGCCTTTCATCTTCTCGGAGAGCATGAGGCCTGTCAGCATGGTGATGTCTCCGCAGTACGGCCCGGACGATCCTGTTAGGACACAGCCTCGATTCCAGCACCAGGTGGACCGGAAACACGAGCTGTACAAAGCCCATCAGACGGCACTGACCAGTCCTGTAAGTCTGAGAAAAAGGCTTTTTCTTGCTAAAATGCTTTTTGGTTTGTTTTTGCACTTTTGAACATTAAAGGGTTAGTTCACACAAAAATGAAATGTGTCATTAAAGGTGCAATATGTAAGATTTTTGCAGTAAAATATCCAAAAAACACTAGGCCAGTGTTATATATTTTGTTCACTTGAGTACTTACAATATCCCAAATGTTTCCAACTATTTGTAAATCGTGAGAAAATTGCAATTTTAACCAAGGCTCCGGGACGTGTGAGAAGTCGCCTGTCAATTGCGTCATACCCGCGTTACCCTCGGTTTCTGTTTTCTTTTGTAAAAAGCAGAAAAGCAGAAGGGGCGCCGGCGACTGTGTCATAATAAAAGTTTTTATTATGAACACTCGGTCCTGCTCTGCTTCATACTACAGTAACGTTAATAATCGCATCCATGAACATGATTTCTTCCTGAGTCCTATCCCGATTGTTTCCACTGTCCGTTGAGGATGAAGACTACATGTCCCAAGATTCCGCTCTCAAACTTGACATCATCAAGCTACGCCTTTGTTTTGAATAGGCCTCTAGCGACCTCTAGCGGACAAAATTTTTACATATTGCACCTTTAATTACTCACCCTCATGTCGTTCCACACCAGAAAGACCTTCATTCATCTTCAGATAATTTTGTTCTCTTGAACACATGGAATGAAAACGGTGCTATTACAATTTTGTGCACAAGTTGAACTTGCAACTTTGGATGGAAACTGTAAGAGATTTTTGCTTGTAATTTAGATTTTTTTTTTTTTTTTTAATGAGGAATAACATTGAAATTATTTTTGTCCATCAAACATTATGCCACAAGTGTTCTCAATTAAGCCTAACTTGTACTGAGCCCACAATATTCCTTTGACAGCCCTGTGTGTGTGTTCCTGTTTAACCTAAATTGTGAGGACCAAACGTTGACGTTTTTGACATTGTGGGGACATTTGGTTGGGTCCCATGTGGAAAATATTTAAAGGGGACATGTCATGAAAATCTGACTTTTTCCATATTTAAGTTAATCGGGTCCCCGGTGCATGTACTAACCCATAAAACGTGAAAAAGGACAATCCAGCAACTTTGTTTTGGTAAGTCTTTCTCTGCAAGCATGTGAAAAAACGAGCCGCTCAGATTTCGCTCCCCTAGTGATGTAGGAAGGGGATCTTCTAATATCACCGCCCCTTAATCTGCACGTTTCCACCCACGGCGCTGCCATTTTTACATTTTTCAACAATGTACCATTTCTAACACCATGGCAAAAGTTCAAGCAACGCATGCTAACTGCTCTGTCGTTGGCTGCACAGATGAGCACAGAACACTATTTAGAGTCTCATTAGCTTAGATAGCCTGCAAGTTGACCCTGGCAAGCTTGATTGCTAAAAAAGGAGCGTTTCTGCGTCCATACAGGTTTTGCACAAAAGATTGACATGACGGCACATGCTAGTCGATGAGTTGAATCAACTCCACAGCACCTACATAAATTTATCCACTAACCATTCAGAAACATCCAGTTTCATTCTAAAAGTTGTAACTTCTTCCTGAGTCTCTCCATCAGTGTTGACTCCGGTTTGAACAATGTAAGGCTGAACACCGTTACTGACAATCCTCATTTTGGCTGCGTGAGATTCTCCAGCTTTGTTGTTGCTCTTCTGGAAAGGGGGCGGGAAGCAGCAGCTCATTTGCATTTAAAGGGATACACACAAAAACGGCATGTTTTTGCTCACACTGTCAAGCTATAATAAATGATCTGTGGGGTATTTTGAACTGAAACTTCACAGACAAATTCTGTGGACACCAGAGACTTATATTACATCTTGTAAAAGGGGCATAATAGGCCCTCTTTATTAATTTTGAAAATGTAAAAATGTAGCAAGTTTACTGTGATGTGTAAGTTTAGGGTGTACAGTTTGTACAGTATAAAAATTATTATGTCTATGGAATGTAATCATAAAACCCAATGTGTGTGTGTGTGTGTGTGTCAGGATGCTGGAGTCTCTCTACAGGAGACTATGAGATACCTGGAGTCTCAGTGTCTTGAGGAAATCGAGGCCATGCTTAGGGGGGAGATACAGGGCCAGGAGCTCGGGGATCTGTTCTTCGACTGCGTGGACGCGGAGATCAAATTCTACCAGTGAGACAGAGCAGGTAAACGGGCAATTGTCACGCATCTGACCAGAGTCTTCCTCTGTCTGATGTTGCCTGTAACCTTTGGCTGTTTTGCAGTTGTCGTTGTGAATGTCACTAGTGCTTGCTGATCTGCCTGGAGAGAGAGAGACAGTCCAGAGCGCACAGGTTCCTGCCTGCTCAAATCCTGCTCTCCTAGTTCCCCTGATGCCATGCCAAACTAATTGTGACGTCCATGCCACACTAACTGTAACTTTAAATAAACACACTAGATGTTCATGTGAGTGGATCACCATAATCATGTGTAATTGTCGCAGAGGGCGGTCATATACGCATCACATTAACCGGTTTGTGATAGATTACTAAGGTGTGTATGTGCTGTAGGTGGATGTGTGAGAGATGTTAGTGAAACACTTCTCATTCCTGTAAGAGACGGGCTCAGCTACCAGACTGAGGAGAAACACAATAAAATATCCATGATTCAAAGTGTCTGGCATCTTTATTTTTACTGAAGAGGTTTCTGGAGAGGCCAGTTGTAAATATATAAGTTGTCCATTGAGTGCTGCAGTCTGTCCAGTGTCCACTTGTGTACTCCTACTGTTTTATTCAGGTTCTTTCTTGCACACTAAAACCCATTAGTGTGCATCCTAAATCATTGTGCTTTTTTAAAAGAATAACTGTTATAACCTACCTGCCAATCTTTTCAGCGTTCATGTGTAAACCGCTACCAATCAAACAATAATCAATCAAGATCTTCTCAAGCTGAATGCAGTAGTGTTGAAGCTTTTCGAAACCAATTGCTTCTCAAAATGATTCACTCTTTTGAGGGGCTAGAAACGCCAGACTGGCGACACCTGCTGGTCGAAGATGTTTGCACTGATTTTCTTCATTATTTTTTCTGCCCTAAAAGTAAATGGGCATCAGAGACCATAAATCATAGACACCCCAAACTCAGCAGGATGGTCCCAATTGTGCACCGCTAAGTCTGACACTAGGTGGTGGTATAATAAAGTGATTTGTGTTTTGGGTCATAACTTTTGAACCCTAAAAAGGGCTAGAAACATTTTTTTTGGGGGTGAAGCCCTCCGATTTCATTTCCGTCTTTAAAAATTCTCTGCTATTTTGAATTTTCTGGGGGGAAAACATACATTTTCAAACACCTTCTAGGCCGTTGGCCCACAATTCACCAAATTAGGCAAAAATAACAAATTTGCAGTAATCATTAATGTATGGCACATTACACATACATTTCAGGTATTATTGGCTATTTTTAGGGGTCCAAGCACCAACTGAAGACAGAAAAACAACCATGACATTCGTCTTACTCCATGACCTGAAACATAAACATAAATCTGCATTATTTGTCTAAACATTACATTTGCAAATTTAACTTGGCAATAAAAACAGTGAAATGCAAACTCAAAATATGACGCAAACCTGCAATAATTAAGTAGCTATGTTAATGCATATATAGGCCTACTTCATGTATTTATTAACCAGTGTATTTGCTGCTGACCTTCGATTATCCAATTCAGCCATACTAATAAGCAAAAATTACTTTAGATGAACATCACATTGTTTTTGTTTTTTTGTTTGTTTGTTTGTTTTGGTGAAGTGTTGAAGTCTTCTCCTGTGTCCTATTCTTCTGCAGTCCAGCACAGCTGAAAGGTTTGTTTGAGCTGCGCCCTCTACTGTACAGTTGTGAATCTGCATTTCCTTAGGCATAGACTATAAAAAAAAAAAAGAAAGAAAGAAAGAAAAAAGAGGCCTATTTATTTCACTTTTGGTGTGAAATGGCCTTCATTTGCCAAAAATAGGCAGAACTTCTTCTTTTTTTTTTTTTTTTTAAGAATACCCATAATGTACTGTAAGGGTCGTGCAGAATAAATTCCCGCGTCTCGCCAGAAGATGGCGCCCGCAGCTGAATCATCCATCTATTTTCCAAACCGCTGGTCCAATGTGGGTACAGCATAATATCATACGGGTATAAATTCTTTTACAATTGATTGTTAAATTGTTTAATTAAGGTTTATACATGCTAGTTTCCATGATAGAGTTCAATATAAATCTTTTAATTACTACTGGAGCTGCTAGTTTGCTAAGTTTCACACAGCAACCACAAACTATGCAAAAGAGGTAGCCCTTCCGGTGCACTCAGTGTCCGAATTCAACCACTCGTTTTCACTCACTCCTTCAAGTGGAGTAATGTGTGGTGGAATGAGGGTATATTTCCAACACAGCTTAGAATTCAGTAAAACAAGCAGCAGTAGCTTCATCCTGCCAGCGAGTGGCGCTGTGACAAACATTCCCCTCTCGCTCTCCTCTCACATCCGCCACAAATATGGCAGACGAGTTGGATGTTGTTGACATCGAGGGAGATGAATGTGATGAAAGTGTCGGGTAGGAGTTTTTAATCACTCATATCCCACTGTCTGGGCAATAATATGGAGCCGTGCTTTGACATATTTGAGTTCATGGATGAGCAGAAGTGAGACTGACGATTGAAAGGCGACAGACAGGATGAATATGACCTGCTCTAGTTATGTGAACACTGTTACTCTATTTTAACACGAGCGAGGAAACGAGTTTAATTTAACTGTGGAGCTTCAATTATTGCCTGCTGCTAGAGAGAGCACATACTGTAGGCTCAGTATGTACTAGCATGATCTGTTCAGCGGTAACTGGAATGGCATCAGTGTATTTTACACCTCTTACAGGAATCAGTACACTGTTTTACAGGTTTCAGTACTCAGTTTGTAAAATCAAACACATATCGCGTGTAACATTACAGTCATACAGTTATATAGGGAGTCTTTGCATTTGAGCTTAACCTCAAATATCACACATTTTTGTATAGACCTATTTTGTGTTTGAAAACAGTGACGACATTTTTGTGGGCGGAGCCTACCTGGTGGCAGAAAATGACAGTTCTGCAGTAGCAGTGTATGGAAGCCACGGAATAAAAGAATTAAAAAAAAAAAAAAAGTTAATTTCGAGTTTATATCTCACAATTCTGATTTTTTTCCCCCCTCGCAAATCCGAATTTATAAATCACAATTCTTAGAAGGAAAAACTTGTAAATGTGAGATACACTTATTATATCCCGCAATTCTGATTTTTTTTCTCCTCTGAATTGTGATATAAACTCACAATTGCGATTTATAAAGTCAGAACTGGGAGATAAAAGCAAGAAAAAAAGTCACAATTGTGAAATAAAAATGTTAAGGCTATGTTTAAAAGCTATCTATGTAAAATGTTATAGGTTTAAATATTGTTTCATGCTTTAACTGCTATGTATGTATGTCCCCTATGAGCTGCATATGTGAATATTATGTAGACTTTAATATAGACTAATTATTGCAGGTTTCATGAGTCTAGTCTGTGACTTGCAACATAAACATCTGCGTTTAGCTTCAAAGGGCGTCTTCTATAAAAATGAAGACTATATTTTTTGCATTCCGATTCTGACATCCAAAGGCACAACAAAACATTTTTCTCTTATTGTGTGGATTTTGCTCATTTTACTCCACTTTTTACCACTATTTTTCTGCCACCCTTATGCACGCGCAGCTGCAAGTGATGTAACTGTGACGTCTGCTCCAAATTGGTCTATAGAAGAATAAATAAAATACAAACTTTTAAACCCTCTGTAATGTCGTACTCAATAGACGTCTATTGTAAAAAAAAAAAAAATTACTGTAAACTGCATCTTAATTATTTGTATGCTCTCTTTACAGTGACCTGAGCAGTGCTGAGATTCTCCAGGATCAATACTTGCAGTCTGCATGGAAGACAAACAGCAGTATACTGGTAAAGCAACACCCCAAAATGAAAACTCTCATCACTTTTTATTACTTTTTATGGACATGTTTAGCGTTTTCGTCAATCCGATCACAAGTGGATGAATACACCTAAATACAGGTGTAAAAATCTTGTGGAAGCTTGTCCACTTTCGAACACTTCCAGAGGTAGTCGAAAACACATTTGACCAAATTGCTTTCGTAGTGTAGATGCTCATATGGCCACTAAAGACGCCTGCTCTCCACATACTGATCTAATGCGTAAACATTTTGGGAAGCACGCTAGCCAGACGGGATTTAAACTTTGATGGCTGAAGACCCAAGTTTGGTTTGAAGATGAAAACGTACCACGCACAATGTTCTCTCACCATTCCTGATTTCTAACACACACTCACTGCGTTAAGTGTGGTCTTGTGGCTATCTCTGTATGTTTTTCCGTTGTCTCCTTTCGCATTCACATGTAAATTGCACAAGCTTATTTCATACATTAGATCGAAAGAATTGAAAAAGTCCATACATTTTCCACGGCCATAAAGTGGACAAAAGAGACAATTAAAACGCCAGGTGTAAAAGGGAATGTGTCTCCCTCATCTACTTCTGATCTGATTGACCAAAACGCATCTTAAGGTGTAAACAGGAAGAGACAATGAAACTGGATATGATGTGTTGTTGTTTTTGTGTGTGTTCAGCCGTGGACGCTGGACAGCTCCATCAGCGATGAGAACAGACAGGCCATCGAGAGCATGCTGCTGGAGGAACAGTATCCTTCACTCTTCTCAACATCACACTGATTCATTCTAATGTTGTTCTTGTCATATTTCATAATGGTCATAATCATTCATTAAAAGCATGTAGTTGTTTCTTTAATAAAGAAAGGTATTATTTTGCCAGTAAGAAAGCACCAAGGGTAGCATGGACCAATGAGAAGACTAAAGTCAAAAAGTGAGCTACCCTTTTTCTTCTTTTTATGTTTATGAATATGTAAACACCTGCACTACCATTCAAAAGTTTGTGGTCAGTAAGACTTTTATGCATCAAGGATCCATTAAATTAATCAAAAGTGACAGTTAAGACTTTTAAATTGTTACAAATATTTCTATTTCAAATAAATCCTGCTCTTTTAAACTTTCATGAGAGACTTTCAGTTATCAAGGTATCCACAAAAAAATTAAGCAGCACAACAGTTTTCAACATTAATAATAATAAATTCTTAAGCAGCAAATCAGCATATTAGAATGATTTCTGAAGGATCATGTGACACTGAAGACTGGAGTAATGATGCTGAAATTCAGCTTTGCATCACAGAAATAAATTAATCGGGATTAAATTAAATTATTAAATTTTTTTATATTTTAAAATAGAAAACATATCTTAAATTATAATAATATTTCACAATATTATTGTTTTTACTGGATTTAACTGAAAATTAGTGTTTTACTGGAAGTGTCTTTCAAAAACATTTTTTAAATTTATTTATTTAAATGTTTATATATAAAATATTCATTCTAAATGTCTTTGTAGGTCATTGGTGAAAAGTTCTGGAGCACAAACTCGTTGGGCTGAAGAGGAGAAAGCTCTCTTTGAGAAAGGACTGGTATGTTTTCTGAACATATATACTGTAATAACATGCAGAACACACAGAGGAAACAATGCTTTCTCATAAAAGGAAAGAAATTGTATCTTGTTTTTTTTTTTTTTTTTATGGTTTCTAGGCTCAGTTTGGCCAGAGATGGACCAAGATCGCCAAACTAATCGGCACTAGAACGGTTCTACAGGTGAAGAGCTATGCTAGGCAGTACTTCAAAAATAAGGTATGACTTTAGCCTTATTCCACATTGCCATATGAAAAGCCATATGTCTTTGGTTCAGATGTGTTTAGGTCTTTAATTTAATTCATAAATATATATAGGATTAGTTATATTTATAAATTATTAATTTTTGTAATATTAATATAAATGTCTTTACTGTCTGTTTTGCTAAAATGAATGCATCCTTGCTGAATAAATCATTAATTTTATTGCTGAAAAAAAGCATTATTTCTTCCAAAAAAAAAACCTTACGGAAACACTTTATAATAAGTATACAGTAATTAAAGTACTTACAAACTTTAGTTAATTTATAGTTAATATATTATAGTCTCTACATTGTTAATGTAGTAATATGCTATAGAAATAGTAAGTTCTTCATTCATTGTCACTGTAAAATTATTATTGTTTAATCATCTCATATGTAAAGAGATATATATTTTTTATGCTTTGTTAACTTATTAACTGTACCTGCAACTGTAACTGTATATATATATTTATTTATTTATTTATTCATTTAACACTGAATATGAATGCAATTATTGTTTAATAAAGATTGGTTAAAGCACTTAATTAATGACATTTTTCCATTTTCTGTGACCTAATCTAAAAAGTGAGAACTATTTACTCCTAATAACCAATTAACAATTCCTTTAGTGCAAGCTAATTAAACAATAATAATTGTGTTAATTACAGTGACAATTAATGAAGAACTCACTATTTGTAGTACTTTATTACTGTATACTTATTATAAAGTGTTTCCAATCTTACTGACCCCAAACTTTTGAAGGGTATTATAGCAGACCATTTAATAAGGATCCCTGTTTCCTGTTCAACAAGCCAGATCAAAAATATTAATTTAAATATTAATTCAAAAATATAAAACATGATACTTCAAATATATTCCTAATGTCTTTGAACAATTTAATTAAATCAAATTAGCCTAAAGATTTTCTTTTATCAGTGTTATTAGTAGCAATTTTATCCTTTGTGTTTCACCTTTAGCCTAAAACAGACACACCTGCCGAAGTGCCCTCTTCTAATGTGACTTCAGACACCACGTCAGTCCCCTCGATCCAGCCTCACGTCTCAGCCCTGACCAATGCTGTGCGCATCGAGCGACTTTCTGATGATGAGGATGTTGACATCACCGATGACTTCAGTGATGATGGGTTTCAGTCTGAAAAGCAGCCAGAGCCCTCAGGCTCCCCAGATTGCACCCACCAAGGAGAACTCAGTCCAATGACACCCCCGTCAGACGCACTTTTAAACCTTTTGTCTGAATCGGGAACAAACGCTGCAGATGGACCCATTGATCCAGATACAAATGGAAACGCTGGCATTCCTCATAATACGATTGATCCAGATCCGGAGGAGGAAAGTGGGACCCTCATCTCTAAATCAGGCAGCCCAGGCAAACACAGCCTGTCTGGGGAGGAGAGCACTGAAAGAGCAGGTACCTCGGCATCACTAGCTTTCAATTAATTTCTGTGACCATAGCAATCCATCAGCATTAGCCGAATTATGGGTAATGTATTCTTTTACTCCAGATAAGACTGAATCAGGACCTGAGGAAGACGTGGAGGAAGACCAGGAAGAGGAGGAGGAGCTCAGAGCTCCTGAACAGGAGGTCATATTGGACTTAAACACAATCACAGAAGAGGAGAAGCAAGCCATCCCAGAATTCTTTGAGGGGCGTCCATCAAAAACCCCAGAGAGATATCTAAAAATCCGCAATTACATCCTGGACCAGTGGTGAGACTTTGTTCTTTATTCTTCTGAGGAACATTTTCTTGTGTACAAGTTCTTGTGTACATCTACTGTTCAGCTAAACTTATGCCAAGTTCACACTACAGGATTTTAAGCTCGATTTAAGCCCAGTTTGCAAGTTAACGAGCTCGCCAACAGGTCGGGCTGTGATCGGGGCATATCAGCGCTCGCCAATGTTCATGTGTGAACTACCTGATGCGTCGCCTCTTTGCAGCAATAACAATCCATTCGAATATAATTTGCCAACGTTTATTCATATCAGATACACATTGTGTAAGTAACTATAAAGCTCACTCTATTCTTCTCCCAGTTCACCGGCCACATGTATTTTGGGACAAATGGATGAATCTCGTGCCATAGCCTGTAAATCCGACTGACACAACTCTCTGAACTGAGGCGCAAACAAACATGGCGGCACCCATCTCATTATATAGATTAAGATCAAGATCATTATATAGGTTTTTAAATGACAAAACACATATTTGAGAATCAGAATATCAGATAGTTGATGACATGGTGAGCAAAGCGATACATCTTTCATATAGTGTGGCTGCAGTGTGTCATGTGACAAGCATGACGCGTCGTCACGGAAACAATAAAGGGAAACGTTCTAAAATAACGGTCGCCTTAACTCTGAGAGGTCAGAATCTTTTAAAATTATGTGTAAAAGGGTTGATTTAATTTTAATTTTAATTAAATTCAAAATGTCATCTAATTTCTTCCCAACGTCCATTTTCAAATAAAGTTATTGGGTGACAGAGGTGTTGTCAGCTTGTGTAGTGTGTGATCCCCTGTTGCGGATCATTTATGTAGTGTCACAGCTGAAATTTCAGCATTATTGCTCCAGTCTCACATGTCACATGATCCTTCAGAAATCATTCTAATATGATTTGCTGCTCAAGAAACATTTCTGATTATTATCAAAGGAAACCCTGATCATTTTTTCAGGATTCAAAATAAGAGTATTTCTTTGAAATTTATTTTTTTGCAACAATTTATACTATTTACTGTCACTTTTAAGCAATTTAATGTATCCCTACTGAATAAAACAAACAAACATTTCTTTAAAAAAAAAAAATTAAATTTGCTGACCCTAAACTTTTGAACGGTAGTGTAGACATATTAAAAACTTCTTGAAAATGAACTTCTCTGATGTCTGTTCAGGGAGAGGAGTAAACCCAAGTACCTGAACAAGACATCAGTGCGTCCAGGCTTGAAGAATTGTGGAGATGTCAACTGCATCGGTCGGATACACACCTATCTGGAGCTCATTGGAGCTATTAACTTCAACTGCGGTAATGCTCATTGCTCAGTTTCTATTTCCTGTTTTCCTGTGTACATTTTCCCTCCCTAAACTCTTTCTTTCTCCATTCCTCTGTAGATCAGGCGATCTATAACCGCCCGCGGCTGGTTGATCGCTCTCGGCTAAAAGAAAGCAAAGACAGCATGGAGGCGTATCATCTTGCCCAGAGACTGCAGTCTATGGTGAGAGAGAGAGTTACAGCTCAGTGTTACTGCTCTCATCATCATTATCTGTGGATGATTGTCCATTAGCAGAACTGTTTTCCTTCATCTTTCTTATTTAATGATTGTTCTAATGCAGGGATTCTCATCTCTGGCCTTTGAGATCCACTTTCCTGCAGAGTTTAGCTCCTGAAGACCTTGATTAGCTTATTCAGATGTGTTTGATTAGGGTTGGAGCAAAAATCTGCAGGAAAGTGGCTCTCGAGAGTTGAGAACCTCTGCTCTAATGTAATTTGTTTTTTTTCCCCAGCGCACGAGGAAGCGTCGCATTCGGGACATGTGGGGGAAATGGTGTGATGCTAAAGATCTGGAGGGTCAGACGTATGAGGTAAAGGAACTCAAAATCTGCAGTTCTTCTTAGAATTGAAATGTACTCTGTAGAGAATTGCTCCAGGATTCTGTTTATGGCCTGAAATGATCAGGATCTATTTTTAAGATTGAGATAAAAATGATGTTGTGAAATGATTCATTTTTAACATGGCTTATAAAACATCATTGTGTATTTTTAATAAATTTTAAACAAAATTAAAATATAATTAGATTTAATACATTTTAGCAACTTTTTGATGTTATATTTTGTCATGGTGATTTTTGGAAAGAAAATAATTTTTGTTTGTCCATCCTCATTATTGAGCCCTGATTATGTGGGTTTTTTTTGTCATCCAGCATCTGAGCGCAGAGGAGCTGGCCATCAGAAGAGAGGAGATGAAAAAGAAAGGACCAAAACCATCTAAACTACCCAAACAGAGAGGGTAAACACTCGCTCCCTTACAAAACTGAACCGAACATCATTAATAGCTAATAGATTGTTTAATGATCTTGTTTATGGGCTTTTGTTATCAACTCCATGAATAATCAGATAAAGAGTAAAAATTAAATCTAGATTAATTCCTTGTCTTTGTCCTCTGTAGCTCTTTTGATCCATTCCAGCTAATTCCATGCAAAGCTTTTGGAGAGGAAAAACAGGTAATTATTACATTTGATGATCATGTCTCTGTTCCGTCTTTTAATGTATAAAAACCAGGGTTATTATAGCCAACTAAAACTGAAACCATTCAAAAAAAATTGTTACTTGAAATAAAGTAAATGTTAACTGAAATAAAATACAACATTAAAAAATTAACTTAAAATGAAGAAAAACTATATAGACATCTAAAAAAAAAAATGACAAAAACAACAAAATTACTAAAACTTCAACTAAAATTAAATATAACAGAAATTCAAAAATAATATCTCAATGAGCATGTTTACATGCACAAAATACGCTGATTACTAACAAAAATCAGTTTATTGAAATAACCTGAGGTACCTGTTTACAAATCAATAACCTGGCAATGCAAGTAAACCGAGTCTACAAGACTGTAAACACACTTAATGATACCAAAATAACACTGATAAAAACTGGAGGTATCAATTTACCTTTTTAATTCAGTACAAAAAATTATATATATATATATATATATAAAAAGATAAAAATTAACAAATAATCATGCCCCCTTATCCTCAAGTCTGGAACACACTACACTTTGTAAATGGAAAAACTGGGCATCATACACTAAATGACTGCTGATCAACTTTCAAGTCATTATGAACAGAACAAACTCATGCAGAAACGTGCTTTGTTGCAAGGAAACACATGACAAATGAAAATATTCCAGTCTTTAAGTAAATTCCATAATTAGGAATTTTCCTATCATTGAAACAATTCAGACTTGAAGTACCACCTAAATGCTAAATGTTTGCCAGTTCTAATGTAATTTATTTTTCATTTGTGTTCATCAGGGTTATCATAGTTAACTAAAACTAAAATCATAAAAAATAATAATAATAATAATTTGTTACTTGAAATAAAATAAATGTTAATTGAAACTAAATTAAAAATTAAAATTAAAACAAATTATTTAACCTGTACTAAAAAACTAAAATGAATTGAATTAAAAAATTAAATAGACATTTAAAAAAACAAATCAAATTTAAAAAAAAATTCTAAATCTTGAATTAAATTTAAAATGAAAATAAAATATAAAAACTAATTCAAAAGATTAATAAAAACTATGATAAGATCTCAGTGATACAAAATAGTTCATTTTGTTGTACAGAAATGAAGGAACATGAATTCCATCATACTTATTTTGTCTCTGTCTTGCTGATTCAGGAACCATACAGAGTGATAGTTTGTGCCGAGGCTCTTGTTGTCATGGACATAGTAAGTGGTGTTGATTTCCAGATTTAATAAACTTCAGCTTTTTTTTTTTTTGCCCTCATTCATTCCTCAGTGTTTTATTATGTTGTACTAATAATCCGATTCTTTCCCAGCATGCTCATGTGTCTATGGGAGAGGTGATTGGCCTTTTAGGAGGAACATATGAAGAGGAAGAGAAGGTGTTAAAGGTCAGTGAATTCATGGACTCATTAAACTGAATCAGCTCTTTATTTCAATCTGTTATATTTACATTTATTAATTTAATAGACACTTTTATCCAGAGCGATTTACAAATGAGGAATACAACAAGTTATTCATCTTAAGTTTAAGTACGCTGCAGTAAAAGCATGATGATTTGTTTGTGTTTTGGTGTGTAATGTGGTGATGTTTGTGTAGATCTGTGCAGCAGAACCATGTAACAGCCTGAGCACAGGTCTGCAGTGTG
This sequence comes from Hypophthalmichthys nobilis, assembly GCA_037950665.1. Classification (NCBI taxonomy): domain Eukaryota; kingdom Metazoa; phylum Chordata; class Actinopteri; order Cypriniformes; family Xenocyprididae; genus Hypophthalmichthys; species Hypophthalmichthys nobilis. Next base: position 28,398,745 of record CM075469.1, read on the forward strand.
AGATGGACCCCGTCTCTCAGACTCAAGCATCTGAGCTGCTCGGGGTCAAAGGTCACAGTGTGGTGGGTTGGTACCACTCTCATCCAGCCTTCGACCCGAATCCCTCTCTCAGAGACATTGACACTCAGGCTAAATACCAGGTAACAGGTCTTTGTATTGCATTGTAGTTTGACTAGGTGGTGTCTTTGTTTACATGTCACATTCTCTCTGTCTGTTTTTATTTCAGAGTTATTTCTCTCGAGGAGGTGCTCCATTTATCGGGATGATTGTCAGCCCGTATAACCCCAGTAACCCCTCACCCCTGTCTCAGACCACCTGTCTGCTGGTAGAGGAGGAGACCGGACCCTCTGGATCTCAGAGTATGTCTTTCATGAGACTATCAGCGCTTTGACTAACAAATCATTTACAGCGACTTTAACACTTATTACACTACTGTAGGTTATCTGTGTTCTGTTAATGTTTCATGGTCTTTGTGGTAAGCACTAGATTCATGGCTGTTAAAGAATAAATGAACCAAGGTGTAAATAATAAAATAAACCCAACAACAACTCCTGCTGAATTTGAATCAGTCTGTGGTATGTGAGTCAGCGTTTCATGTGTGAATAATTGTGTTGTTTGTATTTTAGGGTTTCCATACCAGTTTAATATCCAGTACTCATCTGAGCTTCCTGATTGGTCAGAAGTGATGAGAAGAGCAGAATGGGTTGTGTTCAAGTACAGGCTGTGTCATGGGTGAGCTGCTGTTTGTTTTATGTGGGAAACCCTGTCTTTGGCTGGAAGAGAGAAGCAAGAAAACATGAATATAAAGTTAAAAAAAAAAATGCTGCACATTATTCACATTTTATAAACTATATTCAGAGTATTCAGAGTATTTGAATGTAGTGTGTTTCTAACATTGTATATTAGTATTAGACATATTATATCCAGTGTTATATGTCATATAATATATACTTTTTTAAATAAACGAAGCCTTGGTGAGCATAAGAGATGTCTTTCAAAAACATTTTCATATAAATAAAGTACTGGTCAAAACTTTGGAAAGGTTACTATTTTTAATGTTTTTGAAAGAAGTCTCTTATGCTCATACATTTATTTGATCAAAAATACAGAAAAAAACAGTAATATTGTGAAATATTATTACAATTTAAAATAATGGGTTTCCATTTTAATATACTTTAAAATATCATTTGTGCTGCTTAATATTTTTTAATAACCTGTGATACTTTTTCAGGATTCTCTGATGAATAAAAAGTTAAAAAAAAGAACAGCATTTGCTTAAAATGGAAATGTTTTGTAACAATATACACTACCGTTCAAAAGTTTGGGGTCAGTAATTTTTTTTTCTTTTCTTTTTTTTTGAAAGAAATTGATACTTCTATTCAGCAAGGATGTGTTAAATTGATAAAAAGTGATAATAAAGACTTAGTACTGTTAGCAAAGATTTCTATTTTGAATAAATGCTGTTCATTTTAACTTTTTTTTTTATTTATTTTTTTATTCACATATATTTCATTCTTTCAGGAGTGTACCAATGGACAGGCTTTTCCGCAGAGATTCTTCTCTAACTTGTCTTGAAAAGGTAATGGGCCCTATCATACACCCAGCGCAATGCGACGCCAGACATAACGCAAGTGTTTTTTGCTAGTTTCAGCCTGACGCAGTTATCATTTTCACGTCCAGCACCCACGTTGTTTAAATAGCAAATGCACTCACGCCCATCTGTTCGCCCATGGGCGTGCTGGTCTGAAAACGAGGTGTGTTCAGGTGCATTGTTGGCGTGTTGCTATTTTGAGGCAACTGAAAACGACTGCGCCATTGACCAACAAAAACCTGGTCTAAAGTCAATGGTGCAGTCGTTTTCAGTAATTTTTTTTTTGTTATTTAAAGGTTGTGTTAGTAATATGCGCCTATAGGCGCGTCCACAACACTCGTACACTCTGCTTGTTACACACACAGGGACGTGCAGCAGCACACAAACATGCCAAATATTAAAAATAAAAGGATTACAATGTAAAAGATTATTATTGTGTACATAAAGATAAAATTGCCTACATGTCATAATGGATAGTCATCACATGTATCAGATTTACCTATTTGCAGTAATGATGAAAGAAATTGGCTAATTATTTAGAGCATGTCACTAGCAATGCCAAGGTCGTGGGTTCGATCCCAGGGATTGCACATACTCAGATACAAATGTATAGTATAATGCAATGTAAGTCGCTTTGGATAAAAGCGTCTGCCAAATGCATAAATGTAAATGTAAAATGTAAATGTAAATAGCAATCCGCCATGGTGAAAGTGTACCTGGCTTTTAAAGGAAATGGCAGATGACACTCTGATTGGTTTATTGCATGTTACGCCCAAAACACATGACTCATTAAGAGACTAGGTACAACCCTTTTGGACCATGCGCCTGGTGCGCCGACCATTTTTTCTGTTGTTAAACTAGCAAAAGTGGATTCGGACACGCCCTAAGTGCACCTGCGCCATGCGCTTCAGACCATGTGCTTAGATCGTTAATATAGGGCCAAAAATGTCTCATATCTAGAACTCACTCCGATAGAACACACAGTGCATATTGCACATGAAAATTGCAAGAGATTTTTGGACAAACTGACTAGTCTGATTTCTTGACTACTGGCAACAAACTCATATTTACAAGTTCCCACGCTGCTGTCAGAAGCACTTCTGAGTACACTAGATGGTGGCATGATGAACTAGAATGAGTTCTGCTAAATAATTAAAGCTAAACAATTATTTTGTTTTGCCTGTCTTTCTGTCCACAGATGCTCACATCAATCCAGAAGATTTTGGAGCAGGTCTCAGAGGTTGACACAGACACTTTCCTGGTACAGATAGAAACATTGTTTCGTACACATTTTCTCCCTGAGACTGGCTCTTCCTCCTCTCATCTTCATGAATCAGTAACACAGCCTCAGTTACTGTCATTCATCTCCTCTGAGCCAGTCAACAGCAGTCGTGCTACGGATGAGACGTGTGTTACTGAATCTGACAGCCAAGATGAATTGTACACTACAGGACCTGTCAACCATGTTACAAGCTATAATGAAGAAGTGCAGAAACTGTGTAAATAATAATAAACCTAACAATATGAATGGAAGAACTTGGCATAAAGAAACCTGCTACTCCAGAGGACAAATGTGTCATTCATTTACATTGTATGTTACATTGTATTCTTGAAGATTTTTGTACTATAAAGTATTAACTAGTTTTCATAATAGTTGAGTTTAATCACACAGCTGTATTTAAAAATTTTAATTAAAGTATGATGACATTTTGTAATTCACTTTGATCACAATGTGCAAGAAAGTGCTGCACTTAAATAAAATTGTATTATGGAAAAGAGATTAATTGGATTTACTTTAGTGTTTCATAATATAAATTGGGTAACACTTTACAATAAGGTATTAGTTTAACATTTGTTACAATAATTATTTGGTAACGTTAGTTAATAAAACCACAATTGTTCATGTTAGCCAGGTCCATTAAATAATATTAACAGATTCTTTTTAATTTTAATAATGTATAAGTAATAAATGCTGTAAGTAATTTTTATTGTTAGTTCATGTTAACTATTGTAGTTAAGTAGTGTTAACAGATGAAACCTTATTGTGAAGTGTTACCATTAATTGCATATGAACACAAACCTTTTTTGCTATTTGCACAAGACGTTGTGATTTGACCAGACACAAAAGTGTTACTGAAATACAGAATTCTAAAACGAAACCAAATATAGGTGGTTATTGCGTATTCTTTACTGAAAACGGGTTAAAAATGACCCCGAAGACTATGGAAGAATTAATGACGGTAGTGTTAAAATATATTAATTACTGTGACCTGTGAATGACGGGCGGAACCATAGCGAAGTGTTGTTGTTCGCGGGGGAGTGTTTTAACTGTCACAGTGAAGTACTTGGAGGAGAAGAGTTTCGAGAGCTTGTCAAAAAAGATACGCGTTTTAAATAATGAATGCGTATGATTAAGCAGTTGTAGCAATAAACGTCTAGCAACGCTGAAAGTTTCAGTGATCTAGTTAAAGTTTTACCGCTCGATCAACGCACCATATGGACTTCTTTGCTTCTTAGACAGTGTCATTGAAACTACTTTTGTGTATTTTAAATGCATAACGAGCCTATAAACTGTCTTATTTGACCACTATAATTATTAAGCAAACAAGAGTGAATATGAATGTTCAGTGCATTTTATAATAATACTGAAGCAGATTTATATTCGCCTGGTCAAACTCGACATGTTGTTCACTTTAACGTCAATAAACCGGCTCCGGTTTCACTCAGTGATAAGATGTTGTGGACCGAGACACTTTCACTGCCGTCCATCACTCTTTGCCTCTGCTCGGACTTATCTGATGAGGACAAACTTATCTTTCTATCTGAAACCAAGAGGACCTGTCACTGTTTCCCCTTCATCTCTCTGTCTGAGGTCAAGATTAAGACTCAACACCTGTATAACAGCATTCAGACCTCCAGGTCATCGAGTGCCGGTGATCGTTCAGTCGAAGCGTCAGTTTCACACCTCAGGCAGACTGAGAGCTTTACCTGCACCCTTGATATGGCTGGTACTGAAGCCCCTGCAGAAGCTCATGGCCATCATACTGGGCAGGTGACTCTTCTCAAATACGTCATATAAATGACGACATAAGAAGGACATAATTGCCTCCTCATTTCCATGAAATTGGTGAATCAGTGAACAGCTCTAGATAGGGATGCACCAATACTTGTTTGTGGCAAGAAGTGATACTCAGTAATTATTGCTGTGTTATGATATGATAACTAATATGATAGCCAAAATTATAAATCTGCGCTGTTTTTATATTATTATTATTATTATTATTTTAAAATGTAGGCCACTAACTGATATTATGACAATTAGTATTTAAATATTTTTAATCTATAACTTTTTAATAGCTTTTTCTTTGGCAGATAACTACATCTATATATTTTCTCTGTGGATAGATATTTTTGCAGATTATTATTTTATTGTTATTATTTATGTTGGATTTTATTTGTCATTATGGCCAGTAACTGATATAGTGGCCAAAATTAAAAATCTGTACTATATTATCATTATTTTAAAATGTAGGCTGATGATAACTGATATTATGACCAATAGTATTTAAATATTTTTAGTCTATGACTTTTTAAAAGCTTTTTTGGCAAATAATTATCTAAATATATTCTCTGTGGATATATATTTTGCATTATTATTATTATTATTTTATTTATGTTGGATTTTATGTGTTATTTTGGCCAGTAACTAGTGGCCAAAATTATAAATCTGTACTGTTTTTATATTATCATTATTTAAAAATTTAGGCCGATAACTGATATTATGACAATTAGTATTTCAATATTTTTAATCTATATCTTTTTTTATAGCTTTTTTGGCAAATAACTACATCTAAATATATTGTCTGTGGATATTTTTGCAGATTATTATTATTATTATTATTATTATTATTGTTGGATTTATTTATTTTATTATGGCCACCAGTAAGTGATATAGTGGCCAAAAGTATAAATCTGTACTATATTATTATTATTTTAAAATGTAGGCCTATAACTGATATTATGACCAATAGTATTTAAATATTTTTAATATATAACTTTTTAATGGCTTTTTTGGCAAATAACTACATCTGAATATATTCTCTGTTGATAGATATTTTTTTGCAGATTATTATTATTATTATTATTATTTATGTTGGATTTTATTTATTTTATTATGACCAGTAACTGATACAGTGGCTAATATTTTAAATCCATACCGTTTTTACCCCTAATTATTGGCTGATGCTGATATAATTAATATATTGTATCTATATTTTATAAAATATATATTTTTAAACTGTATCACACTAAATCAAATAGATTTGTAAAGGGAAATTCTTTGCAATTCTGTGATAAATAGAAAGTTCAAAAGAACTGCATTTCTCTGAAATATAAATCTTTTTTAACAATGTAAAATTCTTTAACTGAATAAAAGTAGTAATTTATTTTTAAAAAAATCTTTTGAACAGTTGATCATCAAATGTACATTTAAAGGGATAGTTCACCCAAAAATGAAAATTCTGTCATCATTTACTCACCCTCATGTTGTTGGCAACCAGACAGTTGACGGTAGCCATTGACTTCCATAGTAGGGAAAAAAAAAATACTATGGAAGTCAGTGGTTACCGTCAGCTGTCTGGTTACAACATTCTTCAAAATATCTTCTTTTGCATTCAACAGAAGAATAAAATCTCCTACAGGTTTGGAGCAACTTAAGGGTGACTAAATGATGACAAAAGTCTCATTTTTGGGTGTACTATCACTTTAAGCCATTTATACTCCAGAACAACTTATAAAACTGCTTTAGCTTCTACAGTCTCAATGTATAGTTGTGTTTACTGTGGTTAGTAAATGGGGAGCATATGGCAAGTCATTGACACCAAAGTTCTTGGTTTTCTGTGAGGGTAAGGTAAGATTTATTAAAAACTCTGATTCAGATTTCATGCGTGTCTCTTGGTCTCTAGGAGCATCAGAAAATGGTGGATGGCCCTCCCGCCCAATAAAAAGCAGCTGTTTCGTGAGTGGACATGGCGTCGACGCTGGCACTTGTTGGGAGCTGGGTCGGGACTGTTGATCTTCATCTCTCTCCTCTTTCTCACCCACCTGGATGAATCTCCAATTACGGGCAGGACCCGACTGCTGTTGTTCAGCAAGGAGGCCTTCATGGAACTGGCTCAGTCCAATGCGGAAACGGTACGCCTGGTCAAGTCAGCACAATTTGTGTAGTCAGTTTACATTTTGAATTGATGATCAACAATAACACTTCCAGGGCAATATGTAAGTCTTATAATAGTCTATGCAAATGCCTGGAGTTGGTCCAAAAATTTGTATTTTATTGTGCTATGGGATATTATGAAAATGAAAGAATTTCACAAATAATTTAATTTAATTCCTTTTTATTTCATGGGCTCTTGCTCCTCTTTCTCCTTTATTCTGTCCTTCAGTATATGGAGGAGTTTAAGGATTCTCTGATTGCTCCATCGGACCACAGGCACCAGGCGGTGGAGCTGGTGGTTCAGACTCTGGTCCAAAGGAACAAGGACATTGCTGAGATGTCCTCTGTCCCCTGGACTGTCCATGTGGTGGACGGCCCTCCCATCAACGCATTTGTTTTGCCAGTGAGTCATATCTGATAACTTAATAACCAAATTGTTTGTCTAATAAATAAATAAACTCTATTCAATTTAAAGGGGTCATTGTTTTATTAATCATTTTAATTTTTCCACTTATAAATTTTCCTTCTGCCAATTTTTAGAAGCAAAATGTCTGTCTGAATTTGCACAAATGGTTTCCACAAAAATATTAAACAGCACAACTGTTTTCAACATTGATAATAATGAGAAATATTTCTTGAGCAGCAAATCAGCATATTAGAATGATTTCTGAAGGATCATGTGACAATGAAGTAGTGATGCTGAAAATTCAGCTTTGATCACAGGAATAAATTACAATATAAAATATATTAAAATATAAAGTATAACTACAGTAAAAACAGTAATATTGTGAAATATTACAGTTAAAAAAATATAATATTTCACAACATTACTGTTTTTATTCTATTGTTGATAAAATAAATGCAGCTTCACCGACCCCAAAACAGGAGTATGTATATATCCATATTTCATTGTATAGCACAGTTATTGTAAAAGATATATAAAAATATACAAAATATAGATCTTTTGTAATCTGATCCACCTGATTTTTGTATTTACTGGTTGTGAAATTACCCAAACAGTTTTGGATATTTTCTCTTAAGAGCTACACTACTGAACGGTTTCTTCGTACAGTTTAGTACTTTAGCAAAGAGAGAGAATGTTCTTAATCCACTGCAGATGGAGGAGAAAATTACTCTGATTTCACAGCTGGAATGATTGTGTTTCAGAATGGAGAGATCTTCGTCTTCACAGGAATGCTGGATGCTGTAGCAGACATTCATCAGCTGGTCTTTGTACTGGGACATGAGATGGCTCACGCTCTGATTGGCCATGCAGTAAGTCCCGCCCACACTGTCCGAACTCTGCACAGAAACACCCGATTGGATATTTTTTTGTTTATTAATTTTAATCCAGTAAGCAATTATGCTAAAAGTAAAGTAATCAATAGCATAATATTAATATCTGTAAGCAGGGCTTGACATTAACTTTTTTGCTCACCAGCCACTGTGGCTAGTGGTTTTCCAAAGTTACCAAAGCATTTTCACTGGCCACAGTTTTGACATCGATACTATGGGGAAAAACTGCCATATAGATATTTTTTAATATTATCTCATAATTTGGCAGCAGGTATATTAGGCTGCTGTCACTTTAAGACCTGACGCACAGATCCATTATACTAATACACATGCGTTTTCTTTCTCAACTGTTTATGTTCACTTAAAACATAACTGGCTGTGTTTATGTGAATACTCATCAAGACCGGAAATTTGACATTATTGTGTGTGTATTTGACTGTTTAAGTGCAATAAGCAGCGAAAAAGAACTCAATTTAGTACTGAGAGGCGGCTTTATGTGTGCGCACTTTGGGTGTGAGCACAAAATCTATGGGAATGAGTAAAATTATGCACAATACACGCAATCCCACGCCAAAATTCAAGCCCTGTAACACCAACAATATTCATCTGGAGCAAATGAAACGAGTGAGTGAGGGGAGGAGGGTTTGTGTGTCGCTGTCGGAGAGATGAGAGAGAGAAAGAGCAGCTGAGGAAAATGATTTGGCGGGTTGGCGGGTGTTAATGTCAAGCCACGTCTGTAAGTAATCTCTTTCTTAGGGTCATTTTGATTTTTGTTTATTACATTGTTGATTTTTGAGTATTACAGGGCCTGTGATATGCACCCATTGTCAGATGGTTATAGGACCCTCGGACTGCCTCTGGCTTTTATTGTTTGGATCAAATTAAATTTGTACTTCCTTTGTTGTGTCTCTCAGATTTTTTTCTGGCAGTAAAACACCCTTCATTAGATTCAAGTGCTCGCTTTATTTCTCTTTTGCGTGTGTCATGTTTTTCTTTCATCTCTTCTCTTGGTTTAAATTAAGAGAAGTAGGCGTCCTGTCTCAGAGGTGCTAAGCGCTGTTAAGGGTTCGGTTTAAAGAGATATTTTAGTTTCAAAGCTGTTACATCATTGCATGCTTGTGGGTCTGGTTAGGGTGAAGGAGCTTAGCGCTCATATGAGGGCTAACATGATATGTCTGTGAAAAGCTAAATTGATTACATTTTTCAGTGACATTAAAAAGTCCCTTTAAAGCCAAGGTCATGTTATTAGACTCAAGTGTTTCCTTATTTATTTAAGTCCGCAACAAGCTGGCGCTCTTATGAGACACCCTCTGACTGGTTGCAAATGCTACAAACCTGCATGCACTTTGCACACTGCAATCAACATTATTATTTTATTCTGGGATCATAGCTAAATTCGAGAAGAAAAGCAATATTATTATTGACGCACGTTTTTTTTTTTTTTTTTTTCATATTCTTTCTATTCAGCAAAGAATACTTGATCATTCTTTCCACTAAAAAAGGCAGCACAACCATTTTCAACACTGATAATAAATGTTTCTCGAGCAGCAAGTCAGCATATTATAATGATTTATGAAAGGTTCATGTGACACTGAAGACTGGAGTGATGATGCTGAATTGAATTACTTTTTAAAATAGGTTAAACTAAGTTATTTTAAACTGAAATAATATTTCACAATAGAATATTACAGTTTTACTGTATTTTTGATCAAATAAATGCAATCTTGGTGAGCGTAAGAGACTTTCATGAACGTTCAAAAAAAAAAAATCTTACCGACCCCAAACTTATTAATGGTTGTGTAATTGTTGAACACAAAAGGAGATGTTTAGCAAAATGTCCAAGCTGCTCTTTTCCACATGGAAGCAGATATTGAACAGTTACAGTCAAGTGGCTCCAAAAAGTACAAAAAAATAACTTCAAAATATCCCATATTTGTGTGAGGACCAAACCGAGATTTAAGTTTGACAGTCATTAAAAATTGCATGTAAAAGAACAGCATGAACATTTAATAAAAATATCATGTTATATTTAAAAGAATAATAAAAACACAAATGGGTTTGAGGGTGAAAATACAATGAAAATCATACATTTTAATGGAAGTAAGCTATTGTAACAGTTTAAAAAAGGTATACGACTTTATGACCATGAAGATGACATAATTACCTAACAAATCTGCTTTGCTGCATGTACCTGGCCACTCGTGGACATGTGTTTTGGCGTATATCTGTTGCCCCTTTTTCAGTAGAATGTGTATTGTAATTACAATTCAGTGTGATTCATTATGTCTCTCTTTGTTAAATTGCTTGTTTCTTTTTCTTTGTTTTTCTACATTGTTCCTAATTGGGTATGCTGTCAGAGAATGGGCTGCTAAGCAATTGTAAAAATGCTTCTTAACACCAAAATACAAACAAATTAGCATAGTAGATAAACAACAAAATCAATAAAGACAGAAAAGCCCATAATGAATTTCTTTCTCTTTCTCAGGCAGAACAGGCCAGTTTGTCTCACGTGGTGGACCTGCTGTCTGTCATCCTGCTAACGGCGATCTGGGCCATCTGTCCTCGGGACAGTTTAGCTCTGCTGGGCCAGTGGATTCAGAGCAAACTAGTGCAGGTGACAGTTGACCTTGCCATATCTGTTTGAACTCTTTTTCAATCGATTCCTAATCTGCCTTCTACATGCTTCCACTGAAGAAAAGGTGGTTCCGGCCTTGAACTTGCTGGTCTTGAACCAATAAGATGTTCACAGCTAATCAAGACATTTTCCCAGTCTGTTTGAAATTAAATGATTTTGTTGATAAATATTGCATCAGCTTATATATATATATATATATATATATACACACTACCAGTCAAAAGTTTGGACACAGTAAGATTTTTAATGTTTTAAAAAGAAGTTTCGTCTGCTCACCAAGGCTGCATTTATTTAATTAAAAATACAGTAAAAACAGTAATATTGTGAAATATTATTACAATTTAAAATAACTGTTTTCTGTTTGAAAATATTTTAAAATATAATTTATTCCTGTGATCAAAGTTTGGGGTCAGTAAGAATTTTTATTTTTATTTTTTTGAAAAGAAATTAATTATTTTTTTCAGCAAGGATGCATTAAATTGATCAAAAGTGACAGTAAATACATTTATAATGTTACAAAAGATTATATTTCAAATAAACACTGTTCTTTTGAACTTTCTATTCATCAAAGAATCCTAAAAAAGAAATGTTGTACACAAATATTTTGTACAATTGTACACAATAAATGTTTCTTGAGCAGCAGATCATCATATTAGAATGATTTCTGAAGGATCATGTGACACTGAAGACTGGAGTAATGATGCTGAAAATTCAGCTTTGCCAACTCAAGAATAAATTACATTTTAAAATATTTTCAAAAAGAACACAGTTATTTTAAATTGTAATAATATTTCACAATATTACTGTTTTTACTGTATTTTTAATGAAATAAATGCAGCCTTGGTGAGCAGACGAAACTTCTTTTTAAAACATTAAAAATCTTACAGTGTCCAAACTTTTGACTGGTAGTGTATATGTATATATGATGGGATGTCAGGCGATTAAAATTTTTAATCTAATTAATCGCAAATTAATCGCACATCAAATTTGGTTGAGAAATTACTCCGAAAAGATAATTTAAAGTCATTATTGTGTAAAGCATCAAATAAGACATTACAAAAAGTAACTTCAGCAAGAAATATTTTATTTGAGCCAACATAGAATTTATTACATATACTCTTTTGGACCATGAGGGTGAGTAAATGATGACTGAATTTTCATTTTTGGGTAAACTATACCTTTAATGTTTTTTTTATTACTATGAAAATATGAAATTATTTTTTAATGAAATTATACTCTAAATAAGAAACTAAAACTGCCAGTAGGTGGCGGTGAATGTCTTAATGATTAAGTCATTGAGTCAATCATTCATTCATTCATTCATTCAGTCGATTCTTTCAAACGGCTCATTCATTCAGTGAGTGAATTCAGCGCCGCTTTAAGTCCAACATGGTTCATTCTTTTCATTTAAAACGCAAATTCAGAGATGAAATGCCGCTGTGTCTTGTTAGGAGACGAGCAGTTCTGCGTTGTCTTTACATATTCGTTGGCAAAATTAAGCAAAACAGACAATATTGTGTCTAAAATAACACAATATTAACTTCTTATTTATTGAACTGTTGTATAAAATCAGCCTATCACATTTGCACTCGTGCTATTCTGGACATAATTCGTGTGATATAGCTTAACTAATCATTTTTGTTAACTGATATATGTATGTATAAATATGCTTACCAAGGCTACATTTATTTGATCAAAAATACAGTAAAATGTCAGTTGTGATATATTTTTCATGATTCTTTAATGAATACAAAGTTCAAAGAGCAGCATTCATTTAAAATATAATTTTTTGTAACATTGTAAATGTCTTTACTGTCTCTTTTGATCAATTTAATGTGCCCTTGCTGAATACAAGTATTAATTTCTTTAAAAAAATCTTACTGACTGACTATATATCTTATTTATCATTTTATATTTTTATTAAATTTTGTTTGTTCAGAATTAAGCTTAAGACATTGATGGGATTCAGTTTAGGTTGGGTTTGTCCATTAATGATGCAAACAATCCTTAAACATTGATTCTAAAATCCCTAAAAGACCCTTTAAACGTGAATTATACTCCTCCACTCGAACTCAAAGAAACCTTCTCAAGTGCTCTCTCACCACCATTATAAAACAATAACAATATCTCAGAGGAGATCTTATTTGGGTTTCTAAGGACTTCAATTTGAGGTTAGTTAAAATTCAGCTACATTTATTTGTCTTCTAAATGGATATTGAATTTGCATTTTCTGAATCACTCTACGGCATGAAACAAAGGCCCACTTTCAATTTAATTGTTCTTTAGTTTTTTATGCTGTTTTTCTTCTAAGATACCTTGTACTCTCTTGTTCTTCTTTTTATGTAAGAATTTTCATCCCTTTCTTTCCTTGTTTTTCATCATCTTTGCCCATTACATTTAAAATAAATTACATTTTAATGGTTGGGCTTTTTATCTCCTAGTCATTTTGTTCTCCAAATATGGTTCACTTTATTCTGTCCATCTTCCTCTGTTTACCCAATATAACTCCTGTGTGCGCTGTCAGAATAGCTCATTTAACTGCATATTCTCTGTCATTTTCTCTGTCTGTGTTGTAGTTCTTATTTGAGCGGCCCTACAGTCGTAAGCTGGAGGCAGAGGCGGACCAGGTTGGCCTGCAGCTGGCTGCCAAGGTACTGCAGATATGATCAGATTCAGTACACAGTCTTCTTGTAGCAGCACCAAGCTTTTGGGTTCAATTCCTAGGGAACGCATATTGATAAAATGTCTACATAAAATGCACAATAAGTTCTGTTTCACAGTGTAAGCAGCTTATATGTTTATATCAGGTTTCAGAATTTACACTGCATGCATAAGCAGCACAGTGCTGAGTAGCAAAAGTGCAGCTGCAAGTAGACTTTAAAGGGATAGTTCACCCAAAAAATTAAAATTTGCTGATAATTCATTCACCCTTAGGCCATTCCAAGATGTGGGTGACTTTTTTCTTCAGTAGAACAGTAAAGAAGATTTTCAGCTTAAACCGTGGTCCTTGGTGATTCATATAATGCAAGTCAATAGCTGCCATCACTTTGAGAATCAAAAAAAAAAAAAAACATATACAGGCAAAACAAAATGAATATTTGTGGCTCCTGACGATTCATTATGAAGCGAAACAAATATAAAACAAATATAAAAAATGTTAATGTTATTAAATGATCTGTAAGATTTTTTTATTACTTATAAAGGTTTTTTTCTCAGGCCCTGTTTCCACCTGGTATTAAGAAGCATTTTGGTCGATCGGATCACAAGTGGACGATGCTAAATACAGGTGTAAATGGGATCTAAAACGAATTGAGCTTGTCTACTTTCGAACACTTCCAGAGGTAGTCAAAAATGCATTTGACTATTGCTTTCGTAATGTAAACGCTCATGTGGTCGAATGCCAAATGTTCAAACAGCCACAAAAGACCACCTACTCTCCACCTACTGAACGTGTAAACATTATGGGAAGTGCGCTAGCCAGACAGGATTTAAATTTTGTCGGCTGAAGAACCAAGTTTGGTTTGAAGACGAAAAACGTTCTCTTACCATTCCTGATTTCTAGTGCACACTCATAGCATTCGGCTTTGTCTTGCTGCTGTCAGAGCAGAAATGAAAGCTGCTGCTCTCAGTATGTTTTTCTGTTGTCTCCGGGCACGTTCATATGTAAATTGCGTGAGCTTATATCGTCCATTAGGTCGTAAAATCTGAAAAAGCCCGTAGATTTACCCGCCCATAGGCCCTCCCCTCAAAGAAATCAGGACAGAAGTGGTTGAAAGTGGACAAAAGAGATTAAAACACCAGGTGTAAACAGGTATGTGTCTCCCTTGTTGACCAAAATGTGTCTTAATACCAGGTGTAAACAGGGCATTATATACAGTATTAGATGCAAATAAAGTCACTTTTGAAGGCACACTTTGGAATTAAACATTTCACCTCAACGTCACTCTGAATAAAAGCTGTATAACTAGTAATGTATAATGATGACTAGAAAACTGAGTAAATTAAAACTGTGAGACACAATTCAGTGGTGAAGAACCTGCTTCATATCAGTCATTAATAGCCACAGTATCCTAAATGACCTCTAGATGGCACTGTTTCTTTACGAACTGCTTCAAGAAAGCATTTCTCAGCATGTGGCAGTGGTCTGATTCACGGTGTAGTGCTCTTCCTGTCAGCATGTCTCCTGATCCCATGCTTGGCATCATTATGGAGAAACAGTCAATTCCCTTCTATCTCTTATAGTAGTAATAACGGGCCGCCTGCTGCTCGTAAACGGGCCCAGATCCGGCCTGCCACAGCCGGCTCGGTGAAGGACATTGGCACGTTGCTGCGGTAACGATGCGCGGCTGGCTCGACTAGTCATGATTCATGCTGTCCGTGAGCCAGCCTGCTCTCAGGTTTCGCTCCAGCTAATGACGTTGTCCAGAGCTCAGAGCGCCCATCGGGTTGTGTGTGTCATCTCCCTGTTTGCTTCCCTTGATGATGGCGGGGCTTTAACATGCCAGAAAAGCATCTCTTTATGTGTATTTATTGAGATATGTGTGCGTTTCTGACAGGCGTGTGCTGACGTGAGGGCGGGCACAGTTTTTTGGCAGCAGATGGAGATCAATGATCAGTTGACTGGCCAACCCACCATCCCTGAATGGCTGTCCACACACCCTTCTCACCAAAACCGTGTCAGACAGTTGGACCGCCTCGTTCCTGAGGTAATGCACACAAAACCAAATACATGCATCATTAGACATGAGTGAAACATGAGTGCACTTTTTTTTCACCTGGGCTCTTCTCTTATGTTGAAATCCTTCTAATTTATTCAGCATTTTGTTTTTTCTCTATCCTCTACGCTTTCGCGTTCGTCAGTTCTCACCTAATAATTTTCATTTTTGTGTAAAGTATTCTTTTGAGTGTTTGGTATGTATGACAGCAGCACTTGAGCTGCATAAACTCCTCAAATTTGTGTAAAATCTGATGATCATGTTCTTCATCCTTATTTGAGGTGATCTAAAGAGCATCCTCAGCTTTAATGGAAGCAAGGAAATGGACTTTTACATTTGTAAAACTTGACTGTTTAGTATAGCAACGGCAAGCTCTAAGAAAACAACAGAGGTTATTGTTTAGTTATGTGACTTGACTGGTGTTTTCAGTACTACTAACGCACAAGTGGAGAGCTGTTTTCTGAATTTAACTTGAGGAATGTGTCCTGGGTACGGTGTTCTCTTGATTTAAAGAAACACACACCGTAGGGCTCGCAGACGTGTCTGAAATCCAGACTCCACCAAAGCTAACGAGACGTCTGGAGACCCCTCTGCTTTGGAGCAAACTCCACCTTCTACACACATTTCCACATTCATTGTGGAAATGAACAGATAAATACTCTTCTGCTGGAGGGGAAAACCAAACACAAAGGCCATGAAAAGGCCTGGAGGATCCATGGATCGCAGGGATGTCAGAAAACTCAACATTCATATGGTTGAATCTTTAGATCAATACCAGCAGCCATAGAAGAGCCTTCATAAGTGATTGAGGCTAAATAATTCATGTGAGCTGTTATGTGGAACATCAAAATATATAGTGCAGTGCATGACAGTGATTTGTTGGAGCGTGAATTGAACTCCATGAAGATCTTATGCTTGATTCTGAACAACTGCAATTTCCTCTCATAAAAAAATGGCATCTTTCATGGCGGCAGTCAAATAATCATCATAATGTGAAAACTGGATTGAGAGAAAAAAAATGTCGATCCATCCATCTATCTGTCCATCCATCTGTCCATCCTTCCTTCCTTGATAATCATTTTATAATTTAAGGTTTTCTAAAGGAAATATTAACTCTTTATTTTCTGCCACACTGTTGGGGTGAAAGCACAACGTGATCCTGCTTTTGTTGCTGCACTGCAGTTGCAGGCCTTAGGTTTTCTTCATTTTTGTTTCATTGCTTGGTCCAAATCCATGATAAATTCCACTCCCTTGCCTAAAGTGTGTTTTTCATAATGTATGTTTTGGCTTTGACATCCGTTTGCATCAGTACCACCGTAATACTAGCGCTCCTGTAGCTAGGTAACTCAGTTTTTGTTCCTTTGGTTTTACTACTAGAACTTAAAGGCCCACTGAAGAGTGTTGGAACGCGCAGCATTATTCAGTGTGTTGACGTAATTTCAACTGAAACAGGAAAACAGGGCGATATATCGAACAGCCCTGCCCCTTTTTTAAATAGCCAATAGTGTTTTGTTTATGTTATAGCTCGGTAAAACCTCCGTTTCCTTCTAATCTCTAACCGTTTCTAATCATAATGTCCTTTATATCACTAATATACAGCATTCTGTGCAGAATTCAAATGGGTCCGATACCTTTTGTGGTCTGTGCCGACTCGCGCATATGATCCGCTCTGTGCTCTCCTGTCTCTGGACCAGAGCAGACTGCTTGCGTTGCGGCGGTTCATGTGACACTAACGTGAAAACTGACTTCATTTGCGTCAAAGGAAAGCATATTTACAATGTCTGAATCGTTCCCTATTCTCTATATAGTGCACTATGTGCCATTCACCATGTAGAAACTAGTAAATGTGTGAGCAAATGACTGATTTCAGCCAAGGCTTCAGCGTCTGTAAGAGTGTAGGAGGAGGCGGGACTTCAGATTCTAGAGAGCATTTGATTGGACAGAAGATTTGACGAGAAGCTGAAGTGTGATGTGATGTCATGAAAATCCGTGATCCATTTTAGCGGAAGTGAGAGACTGTAAGTTTTGAATGCTTATATCTCCTAAATGCGAATTTTGTCATTGTTTTGGAACACAACAGCTTATTCATAACCTTAAGGCTAACATATTCATACTAAAAGCTAAAGAACCTAAATTTTGATTTCAGGGGGACTTTAACCTGCACAGATTGACACTTGAATGCCTTTCATTCTCATTTTAGAAATGTGTAGCCGAACAGTTAACCAAAACCAAAGATGGAAATAAGTTAACAAAACAACTTTTATAACTGTGTTTCATTTGAATATATTTTAAAATGTCATTTATTCCTATGATGTTTCAGCATCCAGTCTTCAGTGTCACATGATCCTTCAGAAATCATTCTAATATGCTGATTTGATGCTTTAGAAGCGTTTCTTATTTTTTGTCAATGTTGAAAACAGTCGTGCTACTAAATATTTTTGCGGAAATCATGATACATTGTTTTAGGATTATTTGATGCTAAATAGAACAGCATTCATTAGAAACAATATAAACAAATTTACAGTCATTTTTGATTAATTTAAAGCATCTTTGCAGAATAAAAGCATTCATTTCTTGAAGAAAAATCTTACTGACCCCAAACTTTTGAACTATGTATTATTATTCCTAAAATGTTTATATTGCACACGCACACACACACACACACACACACACACACACACACACACACACACACATATCTATATACTGTGTATATATATATATATATATATATAATACAAAAAAGCAGAAATATATCAACAATTACAAATTGGATTACAATTATATATCAAATATCTGCTTAATAATTTTATAAAAATAACCTATATATGTCATGAAAAGTGATGTCAGTTGGTCTTAATAATATTTTTGTTGATTATGTGTACAGTATGTTCTTTTGTTGGTGTGTGCCGGATATGTACGGTATGTGTAAGTGTCATGTATATGTTAAGTATCTTGTGATGTTTGGCAGCAGATGGAAAATATAAATCACTTTCACACTTTTAAGAGTCTTCAAAAAATCAGGCACTGGTAAAACACCTACTATAAAATAATGAAATATTTGCAGTTTGCAATATGTTACTTGCAAAACAATTCCCTCAGAATTCACAGCTACAGAGAATGCCAGATGGTGTAGTTAAAGGGAACTCCTGGTAATAACACTTGTATGGCTTAATATAATGTAAATAATGTCTCTTACTGAAATATGTAGTAGAAAACCCATGAAAGATTTACGTTATTTTAAAAATCCATGTCATTGACGTAGAATGCACTGTGCACCTGAACAAAATGGCGCCCCCCATTGTCCAAAATAATTTTTAAAATAACGTAAATTTTTCATGGGTTTTCTACCTCATATTTCAATAAGAGACCTCATTTATGTTATATTAAGCCATACAAGTCTTAATATCGGGCTCCCTTTAAAGCATCTACCAGCAGGGGCTAAATGGATGATGCTAACCAGCCAACCCTTGACCACATGATTTAAACAAAGAGCTCAGGTTAACATACTGTTTATAGAGTAAACTATAGACTGTAGAGCAGCATGAAGAGTCATCTACAGGAGCGTGTTCTCTTCCCGTCACACACCAGTGGCTCCACAAATGACTTTCTAATATACGACGCAAAGCTGCAGTGGAAGGGTGCGTGTGAATTTTAGTGGCATGCAGGGGCCTTACTTAACCTTGAGCTTGAACTCTTAACAGTCCTGCCTGCATCCTCACACACTCCAAACACAGAAGGAACAGATGGCCAGGACACTAATTGTCCATCAACTGTAATGCGTGTGTATTTCTGTTGTTGAGTGGAAGCTATTACTCCTTTGGGAAGTTGCTTTAAAACGCCCTCCATCTCTCTCTATTCTCACCCTCTTTAACCTGAGCCAATGGAGAGTCGTCCTCAGTGTTCTCGCTAATGAGAATTACCATAGTGGAGTGTGCGTGCGTGTGTATGTCTTCTGGTGCCTGTTCTAAGTGAATTTTGAAGATGTCGCCTTAATATAAGAGTGACTGTTTGAGAGTAACTTGCCTGACTTGTCAATAAAGTTCAGTTTTCCATAGGCAGGTTGACGTGTATGATTTTGCTGTGTTTTATGCTGGGAGAAGACCTGCCTAAAGACTTTCACGAGTGTGAAAAAGGTTAAGACGACATAGACTCAAAATTAGATTTTTGTTTAATTGGATTTGTATTAAAGTCACAATACGTAAGATTTTAAAATGATGCAACACTCATTGCACGATGTCATCAAGCTCCGCCATTGTTTTGAATAAGCGACCTCTAGTGGCGAAAATTACATATTGTGCCTTAAATTCATTAAAAAATAGTGTTTATATATATATATATTTATTTATTTTAGGGCTGTCAAATGATTAATCTTGATTAATCGCATACAAAATAAAAGTTTGAGTATGCATAATATGTGTGAGTACTGTGTGTAATTAATATGTATATATAAATACACACAAATTAATGTAAATAAGAGAAATATGTTATTTATGTACAAAATGTTTATTTATATATAATATAAATTATATAAAAATATAAATAAATACATATACTTTGTCAAATATATACATGAATGTGTTTGTATTTATATATAGATAATAATTACACACAGTACATCCACATATATTAGGCAAACTCAAACTTTTATTTTGTATACAAATAATCGCCATTAACGGTTTGACAGGACTAATATATATATATATATGTGTGTGTGTGTGTGTGTGTGTGTGTGTGTGTGTATATATATAGTATAATGTTATGCATTTTAAATATATGCCTGATATATTTTATATATAATATTTATATAAAATAATGTAATTGATCTATTATTTTAATATATTTATCATACATATTTAATATACATTTACAAGTTTATATCTGTATTTATTCAACCTGGTTTCATCCTTTTCTGGCATTGCTTTTGAAGCTAAATTCCTTTATGAACAAGGAAAGAAACAGAAAAAATAGAAATCTTTGAAAATGAAAATATTCTGAAATTTGTTTGGTGACTGTTTTGAGCATCAAGGAAGATGTACAGCATCACCAGAAATCTTTTTCTTCTTTGTTTTTAATCTGTAAAATAGTCAGTACTTGTTACTTTTGTAACAAGTAGGCATCTACTTTTTAAAGTGTTCTGTGTCACTTTGGTCGTAAGTAAGCAAATGATTGTCCCTCTTGGGTAATTGTTCTCAATAAGCTTTATTCCAGCCACTCTTTCTTGAAGTGTCATTTGTTTTGTAGAGTTTCCCTAATGGCCTGATTCTCAAACACTGCAGTGTTGCTTAAAACTGCCCGTCTTCCTGGATTGAGTGTGTGTTTAGTCTGAAATGTTCTCCCCAGGGCGGATGGTTCAGAATAATAATTTAACTAGAAAATTCTTTACGTTAAGTGTCCTTTGTGCTGGTGCTGGTTGTTCATGTTTCAAGAGTCATTATCGATCTAGTGTTATGAGGGCTGTTTCTCCATGACCCCTAATGGAGGTCAAAGGTTATAGTTCAGGGGTCACAGACAGAATGCTGTAGGGGCTTTGTTTTTGACAAATCAGTCTTTGTAAATGTGTATGGATGTCTTTAATGTAGGAGATCCTTGTCAATGTTCATCCATCCATCCATCCATCCATCCAACTACTTCAAACCATCCATCCTGATTTTATATCACTATTTCCATCATTCCATCAATACATTTTTTTGAATAACTATTCCAATCCATCTATCCAAATGTGATGTCACTTTTTCAATGCATCCATCCATCCATCCATCCATTTTTTTGAATAACTATTCCAATCAGTCCATCTAGATTTCATATCACCATTTCCATCCAGTCATCCATCCATCTGGATTTCATATCACTCTTTCCATCCATCCATCCATCCATCCATCCATTTTTTCGAATAACTTTTCCAATCAATCCATCTGGATTTCATATCACTCTTTCCACCCATCCATCCATTCATTTCCATCTCTCCATCCATCATATCATTATTTCCATCCATCCATCATATCACTATTTCCATCCATCCATCCATTTTTTCGAATAACTATTCCAATCAATCCATCTAGATTTCATATCACTATTTCCATCTATCCATCCATCCATCCATCCATTTCCATCTCTCCATCCATCAAATCTCTATTTCCATCCATCCATTTCCATCTCTCTATCCATACACACATCCATCCTATCACTATTTCCACCCATCTATCTATCTATCTATCTATCTATCTATCTATCTATCTATCCATCCATCCATCCATTTCCATCTCTCCATCCATCAAATCTCTATTTCCATCCATCCATCCATCCATCCATCCATCCATCCATCCATCCATCATATCACTATTTCCACCCATCCATCCATCCATCCATCCATCCATCCATCTTATCACTGTTTCCATCCATCCATCCATCATATCACTATTTCCATCCATCCATCATATCACTATTTCCATCCATCCATCCATTTTTTCGAATAACTATTCCAATCAATCCATCTAGATTTCATATCACTATTTCCATCTATCCATCCATCCATCCATCCATCCATCCATCCATTTCCATCTCTCTATCCATCAAATCTCTATTTCCATCCATCCATCCATCTTATCACTATTTCCACCCATCCATCCATACACACATCCATCCTATCACTATTTCCACCCATCTATCTATCTATCTATCTATCCATCCATCCATCCATTTCCATCTCTCCATCCATCAAATCTCTATTTCCATCCATCCATCCATCATATCACTATTTCCACCCATCCATCCATCCATCCATCTTATCACTGTTTCCATCCATCCATCCATCATATCACTATTTCCACCCATCCATCCATCCATCCATCCATCCATCTTATCACTATTTCCACCCATCTATCTATCTATCTGTCTATCTATCTATCCATCCATCCATCCATGGTGGAGATGAAGAGATTGTAGGTTTGTAGGTCAAAGCTCAAATCCAACTGCATTAATCTGTCATTCTGTGTTGTTATAGGCTCTGGAGCTCCGTGCACGCTGTGACTGTCCCGCCCTTCCTGAAGTTGACCCCCGTGTTGTTTTCTACCAGAGCGTTCAATTGCTTCTAGACAAAATTGAAAAACAAGAGATGATGGAAAAAAAGGAAAAGAATGAGGAGAGAACTGGAGTCATGTTGCCACGCCCTCAAACCCCTCCGGTCCTGGCTCAGGGGTCTCCGCCTCAACTGGGGGGAGTGCTGGTCACATCCGCTCTGCCACAAACTCTGCTTAGTAAATGAGACTTGATGAAATGAGACTGACAGGGACAAATTCAAGCTTTCCTTTTCACTTCTTTTTTTCTAGTCCAGTAGCTCTGAACGAGGCCCGAGAGGATCATCAGATAGAACCGGACAGTTTTTATTTTTGGATCCATTACATTAGTTGTCACTTTAATACACATTTGATTTGTCAACTGCAGTGATATCAGTCAGTGAGATGAGTTAGAATGGGCGTAAGTACATTATTTGTGTGATGCTTGAGTTTATGCCCTTAATTCAAGTATCTGCGGCAGTGCGTTCATGTTAATAATGGAGCAATAGTAAATGGGCTTTTAATTGGTTTTAGTGATGTTATTAGCATAAGACCCCTGTGAAGTTGAATGCATTATGGTGTACAGTACATTATTCATCAAACATCTGCCTCTGCTTTAATGTCTCCTATAGGTTCTAGGCTGTGATATAACTGCTGTATAGCAGCTAATGTCACTGATTTTGAAGCTGCATGGAGCTGTGGACACAATTCATTATTTAGAGGATTTGTCAATGGGCAGCTGATGCCAAATAAGGCATCAACGATTGTGTTCTTGGCAAGTGCTGACTTTATTTTTAAATGCACTCTTTATGAAGGCTATGAATGTGAAGAAATTACACTCAAGAAAAGTGAATTTCACTTAGCAATGGTAAATTTTTCAGCAACTTACAAAGTGATATTTGGTTTAATAATTATACAATGCTATATAATTGCTGGACAAAACAATGCCAAATAAGTATTTAACAAGAATAAAGGAATTCAGGAATTTATTGGACTAAATCTGAATAAAAGTTTGCAGTGGATTATGGAGGGCTACTCCCCACATGAAATACCACCGGCATCCACTTTTGAAGAGGTCTGTTGATCCGGAACTGGAGGTTAGTTCGCCCTCAAGAGCATCTCTCACCCTCATCTTTTCCATAATCTTTGTTAAATTAACATTATCAAATAAATGACTGTTTTTGCTGCTGGCAAGATTTTAGAAAGACTGCATTATTTACAACGGTAGCCTAAAACAATTGTGTACAAATTGCATTTGCACACTGATTTTGTGGGTATGTTGCATTGCTGCCTGATTTGCATGATTCCTTGAGTGAATAAGGTGGAAAACAACACAGTCCATGTGTGCAAATCAACACCATTATCAGCAGGGGCCATTCGTTCTTAGTAAATTCTCCTGTGTTTGTTTGCTTCAATCATATTCAGTTATCTTTATCTGATTTTACAGGGAGGATTCAAACTTTTTCATTTGTACTTACATTTAAAGGAAGAGCATAAAACATCTAAGCAAGCAGACATAAAGCCAGCCAATCTGCTGCTGCCACTTCCTTCCCTAGAGGCCACTTTTTATAGAGTGATGTACCTGTAAAGTGCAGTATGATTCTGTCTGTCAGACAAATGTGACGCTGCACTCTGGGCCTCTAACGAGAGAAAATGGGGGAGGAGAAAAGCACCATATCTAAGAGAAGAGTGATGCATTTGCTCTTACTGGGCGGATTTTTGAGCAGATGGCTATATTTGTCCTCTCACCCACCCACTAGCAATTTCCATACTGACTGAGGAAGACCTCTCACTGAGAGATGCCATGTTGGTGTTGATGTTAATGGCTCTGTGTATGTCTACATTTGATCAACTTTTGAGCATGTCATGCACTATTGGCCAAGTGTGGTATCCCAAAATGTTCTTAACTTTTCACCGATAACTTCTAGCTAAAACCTCTGGAACTTTGCATTTGGTTTCTAGCCCATCAGTGCTGGTTTATGTGGTTGATAAGCTGGACTTTGTGCTGGTAGGGACCATCTTGGTCCATTGGTCCTTGGTCCAGCTTTTTGACCACCAACAAACAAGCTACTATATACCACAAAACAGCTTGACCACCTTAAACTGGTGACCTGGTTCTTCCAGCAGAACCCTCGACCAAAATAGTCTACTGCCTCTGCAGGTTTGTAGACCATTCTAGTCAAGCCTACGAGTGCTTCTCCACCACTGTGGACCAAAACAAACAAGCTATCACAGTATGTAAAGAATCCAGAACACCTTAAGCTGGTGTGATCAGGTTTTTCCAGCAGGACCCTCAAGCAGCCAGTTGGTATACAATTCAAAACAAACTGTCTACCACCTTAAGCTGGTCTGATCTGGCTTTTCCAGAAGGACCCTTTGACCAAGATGGTGTAGTGCCTAACCCAGTTGGTATACTATCTTGGTCAAGCTGATAAGAGATTCTTGATCACCAACAAGCCAGCTACCATGTTCCATAAAACAGCTTGACCACCTTCAACTAGTATGAGTGGGTTTTTCCAGCAGGTCCCTTGACCAAGAAGGTCTAGTAACACCTCAGCTAGTTGATTGACCATCCTGGTCAAGCAAAAATGAGCTTCTGGACCAACATGGATGAGCTATAAACTAACTGCCTCTTAAGTTGGTCTAACTTTGCTTTTCAAGAAGGACCCTCAGATTGGTTTACCACCAACAAACCATCTACCGTGTTACTATACATAAAAAAGCTTAAGCTAGGATGGCTGGGTTTCTCCAGCAGGACCTTTGACCCTGCAAAGGTCTACTACTTTCGCCTTGTTCCCTCTAGCTGGTAGTTTAGCTGGTCAACCATCGAAACCAACTTTGACCAGCTAGAAACCTACAATCTTGTCCTAAAAACCTGCTTCCACCATTTTCCAAACTTTTTAGATACCACTGCGGTACCACTCCCACACAACTGCTGTTGATCTGGAAGTTCAATCCTCCATCTGTGGAAAAAGTAGAAAACATGTTTTGATTAAAAAAACATTCCAAAACTGCAATCCATGGCTCATAATGCATGTGGTTGACAATTATCTACAACTGCGCCTCCCTCCAGGCCCACTTCATGCTTAAGCATGTTCCTCTCTGGTTTCAAGTAGGACACATCTGTAGTCTTGCTGCTGTTTTGGCAGTAATTATCTCTTGTTTTCTTAGCACACTTTATCCCTTGTCTTTGCTTCGCTTAATATTGCATTATGAAGGAATGTGCTAAACCGTGTCCTTTAATGGTAAAACAACACATACAGCGTCTACTCAGCTGGTTTTGGTGCAGTGGCATCTGTTTGTGTTACCTGTATAAGCAAATGTCTCACCATAGCTTTTGGGGCAGGATTCTGACCCACTTAGTAAAAATACATCTTCTAAAAACCCTCCCTTGACAGAGGAGCTCTTTGAAGGTGTGGTTAGAAAGTGTGCCTGTTTAAATTCGGCAGCTGTTGCCATGGTTTTGTGACCTAAAAAGCAATTTAAACTTGTGAACTTTGTGACCTAAAGTTCACCCCCCCGCTCCCCCCCCTTTGTAAACATATTAGTTTAGCATCAAATTCTCACTAGTTGCTTATTAGCTTGCATTTTACTAGGATATTGACTGTTTATTAGTACTTATAAAGCACATATTAATGCCTTATTCTGAATACATCCCTTAATCCTTCCCAACCTAAACTTAACAACTACCTTACTCGCTTTTTAATAAGCAGTAATTAGGAGTTTATTGAGGCAAAAGTCATAGTTAATACTTAGTTAATAGTGAGAATTGGACCCTAAACTAAAGTGTGTCCGCTTTGTCTAATATTTTACTTGCTCTGACTACTGAGATGCACTGTCTGAATGTGTTTTGTTTTCTGTGTGAGTGTCACTGGACTAAGCCAAGCATAAATCAAATCAAACGCTGACCAGGTAAACTAGGCTCTGTTTACACCTGGTGTTAAGATGCGTTTTTGTCGATCGGATCACAAGTGGATGACGCTAAATACAGGTGTAAACGGGGTCTAAAACGTTTTGAGCTTTTCCACTTTAGACCACTTCCAGAGGAAGTCGAAAACGCACCAGATTGCTTTCATAGAGTAAACGCTCATGCGGTAAAATACGTTTGATCAGCCACAAAAGACCACCTACTCTCCACTTACTGACCTAATGTGCAAACATGGGAAGCCCGCTAGTCAGACAGAATTTAAACTTTGTCGGCTGAAGACCAAGTTTGATTTAAAGACGAAAACCTAATGTTGTCTCACCATTCTAGATTTCTAAAATGCACTTACCACGTTCGGCGTGGTCTTTAGGCTATCAGAGCAGAAACAAAAGCTGCTACTCTCCGTATTTTTTCATCTCTGGTTGCATATCCATACTCAGAATTTGTGCTCTGCATTTCACCCATCCAAGTGCTCACACACACGCCGTGAACACACACCCGGAGCAGTGGGGAGATGTTTTTGCTGAGGTTCCCAGGGAGCAACTGGGGGTTAGGTGCCATGCTCAAGGGCACCTCAGTTGTGGGTAATGAGAGTGGAAGAGAGCTGTTCATTCACTACCCTCACCTACATTTCCTCGAACCTGCGACCTTCGGGTTACGACTCTAACCATTAGGCCACAACATCTGCAGCATCACCTGCCCCTTGCGTGAGCTCATTTCATCCATTAGATTTATCCAAGCATAGAGCCTCTCCTCAAAGAAATCATGATAGAAATGGTTGAAAGTGTACAAAAGAGATGGATTAAAACACCAGGTTTCTACGGGAATGTGTCTCCCTCGTCTACTTGTGATCCTATCGACCAAAACGCATTTTAATACCAGGTGTAAACAGGGTCCTAGATTCACTGTGGAATATTGTCAGTTTGACCACCAGGGGTCACTATTTGGACCTCCAGATGTATATGTTGCTATGACATGTTGAGACAAGAATCTTCAAATATGAATGTTCCATTTTTGCTGTATATTATAAATGTCCGTCTATAATAAGTCTTATCAGACTCCAAAACTGCACAGCTCACAGCCATTATCTTTTTTTTAAGATATCTACTATCTCGTTTGAGCATTTCACATTCTCACATTCCCCATACTATTACAGATAAGAGCAAGAAATGTAAGTGTGTTTAGCCATTATTCGGAGATTAATGACGCTATGCCAGTATTAACCATTTTTTTTTTAAATACAATGTATCTGTGAGGTTTTTCATGATGCGAAGTGGAAAATCTGTTTCTGATATGTTTAAAAAAAATGCTTTTCTTCACATGGCCACAGGAAGAGCTCTCATTATGTTGATTTAGAATACACTAGGAAAGGCTGGTTTGATCTTGAATTATTTATGCTTTCAGTACCCATGTTGTATCAAGACGAGCACATAAAAGTGTCTATCCTAATAAAAAAACTGTGTATCATAAGCTTCAAAATGAGGGGAAAAAACGTTAATAGTTCTTCATCTGTTACTTTGTACTTTGTATCAGATTGAAAAGAAACAGTATCGCCCATCCCAAACATACAGTTACAAATATAAAGTTCATTCCAAAGACTATGCCTTTTAAACTGGAGAGATACTGGTAAGCGAAAGATAAGGCAGGAGAGGTCAAACATGGAGTGGAACACCGCCGGACAGTCTATTTTCTTTCTTATTCTGTTTGTGTGACTTTCCATCTGTGTTCAGCAGAGCGGTGATGCGGTGCAGCAAACTTCAGAGCGTACTGGTCCTACAGGGCAATGTTATGAAGGGCATCTGAGAACACACACACAAAAAAACACTGACCATCACAGACAGACACAGGTCACTGGTGCATGTTTACAGCCCAGAACACCTCATTTCTCCTGCAGCCATCATACTGAGAACAGACAGCAGAGCCGGAGCACTGAAAGCTCCTCAGATAAAACCGCTTTCTTAATATTTGTCTTTTATCCATGTCTATTAGCTTGCTAGTGTATTTAAAAAGTATGCTTTATATTGTTTTGAAGTGAAATCGATGTCTTAAGTCCATGTCTGTTTGCTTTGAGGCCAGTGATATATACACCTAAAAGTTGGAAAAAGGTGCACATTTACAATTTACAGTCTTTTTTTTCCAGCTAAATGGACCAAAATGGTGACATCATCTTTTGATTTATTATTATTTCTCTTATATGACATATTTATACCCCCTGGACATCAAAATCTGGCTTTTAGTTCATGTCTGTTAGCCTTGAGGCTATTAAAATCAGGATCAGGAAAATGGACCAAAATGATGACATAATGTTTGGCTTTCTCTTATATATATATATATGACATCTTTAAGACCCAGTGAAATCCAAATCTATCTTTTAGTCCATGTCTGTTAGCTTTAAGGCCTCTGATATGCTAATTTGTGCCTGGAAGTTGACAAAACATATACAAATTTACAGTCTTTCTCTTCCAAATAAATAAACCAAAATGATGACATCATGTTATTATTACTCTAATATGACTTGTCTTTTAGTCCATGTCTGTTAGTTTTGAGGGCACTGTTGCTAATGTAATTGCTAATGGCCCAAAATGATGGTATCATGTTTTTCTCCTATTATCTCTCTTATGTTTAAAGGGTTAGAAATTAAATTTCTGTCATTAATTACTCACCCTCATGTCGTTCCAAACCAAGACCTTCTTTCATCTTTGGAACACAAATTTGATATTTTTGATCAAACCCGAGTGCTTTCTGACCTCCCTATAGATAGCAACGCCATAACCAATTTATATATAACCATAACACTAGCCAGGTTTCCATCCAAGGATTTTTTGCGAAAATGGTTTAGCGCTTCAAAATGTTTAGCGATATAGCTGATGGAAATGCCATTTATCGATTAAAAATTCTCAAATGTCGACACAATATCTTTCCGTTTATCTTTAGCGCATAAATTCTATGTCGATACTTTAAATGTCAAAATTAGTTTGGAAACACTTTTTGTCGAGAAAAGGGTCTTTAATGCAAATAAATTTGGTGTCACATGACAGAATTAGCCTAAAGCCTGCAGCGTCCGCATTCGTCCTCACGTTAAAGCACCGTTTCTCTGTAGAAACATGCATCACAAGGATGAAAAATTAAATATGCAAATAAAATGTTTACAGCTGCATGTCTCTGAAAAAAAAAAAATCAACAGCGATTCTATGTTTTTGTTTGATGTTATTGAACTCTGAAACCAGAACAAATATTTTTTTTTGCTTTGAATGCGTTCTCGGCCGCGTCAAACCGCGACTGTCTTGACTGCATGTTCAAGGCGTTAAAGATTGTTGCAATATGCAAAGACTTAATATTTCACTGCACCAGTCTTTTTATAGAGCCTACATTTACCGGACAAATGAGCTGCTCTGTGTCCAAACCTGTGTTTCTTCAAATAAAGGCAGTAAAGTCCTGTCAGATGAGCTGCTCCACTTCACCGTTGTCTTCTTATATTTCATACTTAATAACATTATAAGTGAAAAGTACCAGTAGCCTACTGGCGAATTTCAATGGTCTCATTACTATGTACATTATACAAATATTTGGGATGCAAATTTCGCAAATATTTTTTTGTGCATATTTGCTTTGTCGATAACAAAACATCTCAAAAACTGGATGGAAACTTGGCTACTGTGAACACAGTGCAGTGCTTCTGGGTTCTATTGTCAGAACACCGGCTCATTATTGGCCGGCTCCTGCGTCAGCATCACAACATGCGTCGTGCTGCTCACATGTACAGCGTTGGCCAATGATGAGCCGGCGTTCTGACGTAAAACCCGGAAGCACTGCACTGTGTTTACAATGTGAACAGCGTAGGAGACTGACAGAAGAGAAGAAATTGTTGAATAAAGTCGTTATTTTTGTTTTGTTTTTGCGCACAAAAAGTATTCTTGTCGCTTCATAACATTAAGGTTGAACCAATGCAGTCACATGGACTATTTTAACGATGTCTTTACTACCTTTCTGGGCCTTGAAATTGGTTATGACCTTGATGTCTATAGGGAGGTCAGAAAGCTCTCGAATTTCATCAAAAATATCTTAATTTGTGTTCTAAAGATGAATGAAGGTCTTACAGGTTTGGAACGACAGGAGGGTGAGTAATTAATGACAGAATTTTCATTTTTGGGTGAAGTATCCCTTTAAGAATATCCCAGTGAAATCAAAATCTTATTTTTAGTTCATGTATGTTAGCTTTGAGGCTAGTCCACTCCTAAAGGTAAACAAAATACATACAAATTTACAATCTACAGTCTTTCTGCAGGTTCTATTGGCTTCCTTCTACTGGTATGACTTCTGCTGTTGCAATGAATGGGAATGCTAATGAATGGCTCTTCAGGTATTATAAACCTTTCTACCTGCTACTGGCTAGCAATAGCAAGTAGCAAATCATGGTTTAATGGTTACGTGTAGTCAAATTTACCATTTTTGGTGAATTTTGTGGGCGAAATCCAGTTATTTCAATAGGAATCTACAAGATCTGGAATTTCACATGAGGATGAAAGGTTTCCCTACGCAACAGGTTAAAATTTTTCATAAATTTTCCTCGTTGTCCAACAGAAACCAGCTTGGTTTCAAAGTGACTTCTGTGTGAGGTGTGTTTTATACATCTCTACACTACTGACAATAGACAATGGATCTTCTTTGCTAATGTGACTGCACATTTAAGCTAAAAGCTGTTAAAAACAGGTTTAACCTATTGTTATGTCCCACCTCAACAGGAAATACAACAGCGTTCGTCAGACCATTTCATGGGGTCTTCAAATGTGAGAAACAGTGTGAGCTATGCCTCATCCTGGATCTTTTTTCTTTTTATCTTTTCAGATCACTTCCCTCTCCCTCTCTATGGGGCAGTTTCTTTCTGAAACAAGCTCTGCTTATGGATTTTATACCCACTCACTTCATCAAAGTGCTGTCTGCTCTCTCTGTATCGAATAATAATCATTCTCCAGTCATGCCTCCATTCAGGGCTCAGTAATCACCTCCTGCTTTCATTTGCTCACTTTGCTTATTTCTCCCTCCCTTTTTCTATGTTCCATGGTTGAAAACGTCCCTGAACTAAAGAAATAAAGGCCGATAAAGTGTGACTGCATTCGGGGGGCTCGAGGGGCACCAAACTCCTTACCGTCAATGGCACCGGGATGAGGGATTTACATATGAATACATTTGAATAATTTCACATTAACCTTCCGAACGCTCGCGCTTTTGTTGTTTCTGAACACATATTCTAATGGTGACATTACAATTCAAAGCCTTGTAGAATAACTACAGCGAGCGGTAATGTCAAATCTCGTCCTCACTCGCTTGTCGGGCTTTGCTGTACAGATGTCAGTGATGTCATGTGACTGTCTGATAAAATTTGGTTATTTCTCACATTTGTTTCACTTTAGATCAGAGCGAAGCCGATGTATATGTCCGTTATGTGATTTCTCCTTGGCTCTGACCACAGAAGAGGAAATGTACATCTCTGCATTCGTTTCATCTTTAATTGCAGCGTAAAGCTTTGCTCATTAATCCACAATGAGAGCAGGAGACTTTTCTCCCGCTGCTTGACTGCTTCAGAAATCCCTGCTCTGTGTCTAATTACCACACACACGCACACACACACGCACACACAGCACAAAGAACTGGGCCAGCCACACACACACACACACTCAGCAGTGTGCATGATTCCTCCCTCATCACCCTGGAGTTTAGAAAAACAGCTCGTTTAACAAATTATTGATCATTTTTTTCAGATCAATCAGAAATCAGTTGTTTATCAGTATGATTAGGCCCTAAAATAGCACATAGATAGCTAAGCTAGTGGATCAATTAGTTCCCAGAGCCATCAGAAATCCATATGCGAGTGATGAGGGAGGAAAGTGCTGTCTCAGGGCCTGTTTGTGGCTTATGGCAGGTTTAATGAGTTGATTGGTTGTTTCTCGTTTAACTGCTTGGTTTTTGGTCTTAAGGTCCACCTCTGTAATAGCATTTAAAGTGATAGTTCATTCAATTCTGTGATCTTTTACTCTACCTTATGTTGTTTCAAACCCACTTTTTTTAAATTGGCAAGAAACGGAAGTTACGATGGTGTTTTCTCCCCTATTGTGACACATATCCCAGTTAAACGGCTTCTCAAACAAGAAAAAAAAGGTAGGGCGGATTGATTTTGTCCATCTGGAATTAATTATATGGTTGTGGTTTGTTATTGCAGTGATGTCATGTGAGTGACAGGTTGTCCCGACCTCATGCCAGTAATCACATTATCAGAGAAGAGAAGTCACTGCAAGAGGGAGGGGAAGTTATTTTGATTAAATATTACTAAGGCATATGAATTAAAAAAAGTAATGATGTGCACTGATTAATCATTTTTAATAAATACTGAAATATTCCATGAAAAAAAAAAAAAGAATTGTCTGTTTTGATTTCATGTTGACTTTAAATGTGCAGTGATTTCTGAGAAACGCTGTTGGAAGTGGATCAGACCGAGCACCAAAACACACTTGTAGCCAATCAGCAGTAAGGGGTGTGTCCATTCATGAGGGGGGAGGTATTGGTTAATTTGGGGGCAGAGCTATCAAGAGAGGGGTGTGATTTCAAATATAAACAGTGTATCTCAGAAATCGCTTACTGCACCTTTAAGTGGTTATTTAGTGAAAATCTTCCTAGTAGCTAGCATTTTTGTTTGCACTTTTTTGTGAATATTCATTTCATGTATTGTTAAAATAAAGAAATATTACATACAAATAAAATAAAGAGCCCCACTTATCCTACTGTCATCCCACATTTATGGTGCATTTTTATGTATTTTCTATTATCTGTGGAATATGGTTAAAGTGTACTGCTGAATGTACTGACAAGCATTTATGGTAAAACAAAATCTACTTTAATGTCATTTCTAGTGAAACTTTGTTATGTATTAAAATATATTTGTAATTACACATTTGTAAGTTGCAATTTAGTACATTTAAAATATATTGACTTTATTGCATAACACACTGTAAACCTGAATAAGTTGGCAAAACTCAAAACTTTTAAGGTAATCAGTTACGTCCAAAAAAAAAAAAAAAAAAGTTAAGAAATTCGAAGTTTAAGTAAGCAGAACTGGCAGAATTTTATTTTGTACTCATTAAAATTATCATGTAATCTCAACTTAAATATTTTTAGTAGTGGAAACTTGGCTATCTTTAACTACCTAATTCAGTAAATGCTTATTTGTTAATTGCTAACACAATGCTTTAATATAGCATTAGCATAGCAAAGCAATTACTGA
This sequence comes from Hypophthalmichthys nobilis, assembly GCA_037950665.1. Lineage (NCBI taxonomy): Eukaryota > Metazoa > Chordata > Actinopteri > Cypriniformes > Xenocyprididae > Hypophthalmichthys > Hypophthalmichthys nobilis. Next base: position 28,432,453 of record CM075469.1, read on the forward strand.
ATGAGTACAGCAATATAGAACATTCAACACATATCTGTTCTCAAACCAATCTCATGCTCCACTTGTCACCATGATGGTAACCCCCCCAAAAACCCACACTGTAAACCCGAAAAAGTTGGCAAAACTCAAAAAAATTGAGGCAATAAGTTGGATCAATTTTTTCAAGTTAAGAAATTAAGCAAGCAGAGTTTTTTGTACTCATACATTTTAATTGTACTTTACTTGAAATGTTTGAGTACACTAATTCATATATTTAACTTAAAATTATCATGTAATCTCAGTATAAAAATGTTGTTAGTGTAAACTTAGCTATAACAAGCTAATTTCGAAAATGCTAACTTTCTAATTTGCTAACATGTTAACATTAGCATGTATAGCACTTGCTGAATGAGCACAGCAATATAAAGCATTTAATATACTTGCTCTCAAACCAAGCTCATGCTGCACTCGTCACCATGATGGTAACTCTCCAAAAACCCACATTAACAGAAACTCTTCTAAATTAGCATAACAAAACATTAATCACTACTAAATCTCCCTCTTAATATTTGCACAAAAATGTTATATAACACTTAATTTTAGCATTTACTCTCCCTATCAAGTGCCATGGGCAAAGCATGGGAAATAGAAATCCTAGCCCAGTTTCAGGTAAATTTAAGTTTGAAGAAAAAGAAAGTTCAAAAGTTAATTTGATTGAACTAATTTGTTTAATTTAAGTTTACCCTACTCAAACCAAATTAATTATTTTGAGCATAGGGTTTACAGTGTACACTACAGTTAAAATTATAATCAAGTACTTTACATGTTCGTTAGTATGTTACTTTTAAGACTTTTAACTTATGTTACTTAGTGTTACTTTTAAGAGTACACTACAAGTGCACATTTAATATAATCGAGCACACTTCTTTTTCACAAGGGAACCCTTTCATTCCTCGGGCCAAGCAATCAAGGAATGAACTGATCGTAACTAAGAAACATTGCCAGAAGCTGTGATGTTTGGGTTGAATTTGAAAAAGTGTATAAGGATATCTTTACATTCTCTTATCAGACATCTTTACATTCCCTAAAGCTCAGATGTTACCATTGCCATTTAAAGATAGCATCAGTATGAAAGATCTGTGAGTACTGCAGTCAGATTTCGCGCGATTCCCTTTCATTCTTAATGTGAATCGCGTGGTTGAGAGGACCATCTTACATCTCATCTGTGTCTGAAATGCATTTTGCAGGCAGCCCAGTGATGTTCATGGACGCAGTCATATGCAGCAGATATGCGTGCTGTCCCCAGCCACCCCGTGTTGCAGTACCTGGTCCCGTTGCCATAGTTTCCATTATGCACAATGTGCTTGTGATGTGAAGGACAAAGCAATGATAAGTGCTGTTAGGAGCTCTCGCTTTCTCTCTCGCTGTCCTCCACCCACTCCTCATCTCGGAAATGTCAGTAAAACCTCAGAAAGTAGCAGAGAATTGAACAGACGCTTCAGAAGAAAGGTCTTCTTCAAGAGTTTTGACTGCAGATCCCTGTGTTGTTTATGTATACATCTTCATGTAGGAAAATTTTTAATGGGATAGTTCTCAAAACTCAGATTCTGTAATTCTGCCATCATGTCATTCCAAACGCATGTAACTTTCTTCTAAAGAGCACAAGCAAGAATTTTTAAAGAACATCATCGACACTATTACAGACACAGTTTCCATATAATAAAAGTGAATTTGGACTGGTGCTGTTAAGCTACAAATTGACAAAAAAAAGCAGTATAAATGTGGTCTATATGACTTCTGCACTATATTCTAAGTCTTTTAATATTTAATATAAAAGCCATTTAATAATTTTGTGTAAAAAAATCCCCAATCCCCCTTGACTGTAGCTCCTAAAGGAATATTTTACCCAAAAATTCTGTTATCATTTACTCACCATCATGTCATTCTAAAACCGTTCTTTCTTCTGTGGAACACAATGAAGATTTTTTGACAATTTGCCTATACAATGAAAGTCAGGGGTATCCAGTGTTGTTTTGGACCCCATCCCAGACAGCAAAATAGTGTAGCCCAGATCTGGCCCACATCTGGTACATGTAGATTACACCCGGGCCAGATGTGGGCCAGATCAGGGCCAACATTATGTTGCTGTCAGGGCACTGGCTTGGATTGCATCTTCAAAATATTTTCTTTTATGTCTCACAGAAGAAGAAAAATAAGTCATACAGGTTTGGAATGACATGAGGGTGAGTAAATGATGACAATTTTTAAATTTTTAGGTGAACTGTATTTTTAAGGGGCCATTTACACAACACCATTTTCAGCTAAAAATGGAAAACTTTTTATGTGTTTTGGACATTCATTCTTTTGAAAATGTGATTCAAAGTGCAAATGTGATTTTATGCGTATTTCATCTTCTATGGGTGCATTGTGTTTCTTTACAAAGTGACATCGCCAGCTACTGGCCTGGCAGCAGAATACAGCATTTTTATCATTTTCACAGATCTGGGTTAATGGGGATTTTTTTGACAATGCTGTTGTCTGTACGTGAAAAATGCAAAGGAAAAACATTTCCATTTTTAGTACATCGTTGTCGTGTAAATGAACCCTAAATCAAACATGGCACCTGGCAACAAGTGTCGTTATTGTTGACTAAAACTAATAAAAATCTTTTCTTCTTCTTCTTTTTTTTTTTTTTTTTTTTGGTAATTGAAAAGCTGAAATAAAATAAAAATGTTAGATGAAAAATCTTTTAAAAAGAAATAAATAATTTTAAGTTGACATAGCCTACTAAAATTATTAAACTTAAACTGAAATAAAATTAAACTAAAGTTATATTAAAATATAATAAAAATAATATTTGTTATATAAACTAAAAAAAAGCATAACACAAAATTACTCAAATTTAAAATTTGTTAGCTGGGTGTTACAAAAAAGATGGAAATAAGGCTGTTTACATGTCACCATTTTCACCTAAATACATAAAACTTTTCATGTGTTTTGGCCATTCATTTACATGACAGAGGCATTTGGCCTGAAAATGCAAACTTTTAAAAACAGGTTTCAAAGTGTTCAGTCTATAGGCAGGGACCATTTTGTAGTGTTTCTTTACAAAGTGACATTGCCAGCTACTGGCCTGGCAGCAGAATACAGCATTTGTAGTTGTTTTCACAGATCCTTGTGAATGGGGATCATTTTCACAACGTTGCCGTCTGTACACAAAAAAAGAAAAAAAGAAAAACTTTCTATTTTTAGTGTATTGTTGTCATGTAAACATACTCTCAAAGAGCTGGGTTTATTTGAAACCATTTTTCTTTAATCAAAATAAACTCAAAATTTCACTTCTTCAGGTTATATGGAAACAAAAGACAATGAGCACTATATATACACAGAGAGAAACACAAGGGCTGCTTCCGAAAACTGGAAAATGCTGCCATCGGAGGATTCTGTGACAGTTGAGCTAGAAAAATAAAGATGGCATCCGAAAGTTGCGTTTGCTGGCCAGTTTGTGAGTAAATGTACATTTTTGACCAACATTTTCCACTTTTGATGTCATTTCTAGCGAGAAATTACTACTGTAGTAATTAAATATTTGTTTAGTTCTCACCAAAGCTTGCGCTATATTGCGGTAGATCATTAAACTCTTATGCTGCCTCAGAAGTCTGTCCGAAATCCGTTTCATGAGGTGCCTTCATGCACAAACGCTGCCTTACAAGTCATTGCTTGATAAGGCAGCAAGTCAGCTACCTAGGTTTTAGGACGCAGCCAAGGGACGCAAATCAAAAACCACTGCAACAGAAGAGCATGAACAATGAAAACACAGGAAACTTGAGCTGAGAACAGTGCAAAACTAACTCAAAGTCAAACCGAAGCAAAACAAAGAGACAATAATACTTTTATAATACTTTTTTATCATGTTAGAACTCAACAACCCCATTTCACTTTCACTATATAGAAAAGTTGACCACAAAATTTGTTTTATTGTGATTGTCAGAAGATGTCATGGGTTTGGAGAGTGACATTTTCATTTCAGGGTGAACTGTCTCTTTAATAAAGAAGAGCCACAGTACCTAAAGCAGATTTTGTGGACGTTCAGACTTAAAACGGGCTGTAGAGATGCAGGGAGTGAACATAAAGCAGTGTGTGGCATCAGAGCATGTGTCAGAGAGAAGCTGACTCAGATTACTGGCTCTGTGGATGTTCACAGTGGGGTGTGTGGGCTGAATGATGTCCTAGTCAGCACCCCGAGGTCATCAGACCAGACTCTCTCTCTCTCTCTCTCTCTCTCTCTCTATCTCTCACTTGCTTCTTCTAGTACAATCTGATACTGTAGAATTCATCCAAAGTTTTTCTAGGTCACTTCCTGCAGTGCTGGCACACCTGCTTTATCAGTCTGGTTATATACACAGACACATATAATCTTTTTTATGTTTACTATCTACAATATGCCCAGATCCACATGTCATCCATATAAGACTTGTCTATTTGACAGGTCACAGATCTCATCCAGTATCATTCTCCTCCAGCTTTTCTCTCCTAACTTGTTTCCTCCAAATAACCTTGCTCTAGACCACCCTGTTTCCAAATTGTTTGCCCCTGTCCTGTGAAAGTGCTGTGTCTGTGTGTTTGGGAGTGAAGGGGTGTAATGAGTATGCTCCTCGACACATTGATTCAGCCTGATTGTCTGCCTCAGGCTCATCCAGGGCCCATCATGGAGGGACAATTGTTTTTCATTACCGCGAGTCAGAGAGGAGCAGAGGTCAGAAACCTGGACTGACCTTAGAGTGTCGCCAGTGGGATATACTATTACAGCACTGCATGGGGGGAGGAGGCGGTGCAGATATATCTGGGGATGCTGAGATGCAGGTAAAGGGAATTTCAGACATTTAACATTTATTTGACCTTGCATATTTTAACTGATCCTATCAAGCTTTTTGACTAGCTGTAACCAGCAAGACTTCCTCGTTTTCATCAGAAAATCATTATAGTTGAAGATTTGCTGGTCAGTAGCATGGCTGTGCTGCTCCACTAGCTAGACCAGCACTAACAAGCATAAGATAAAGATGGTTTCAGCAGGTTTAACAAACACAAAAACCTCACTATTAATGGCAAATCCAAACATAAATGCAAATAGGCCTAAAAATCCATTCCTCCTGTCGAAACTCCTTCTTAATGAGAAGATGGAGACTTGAATTCTGTCAATAATATTGAAGTACTGTATAAGCAGCCAGTATGGATTGGTGTTTTATATCATTGTGAAAGCGACACAAAGTTGCATGTTGGATAAATACATCCACATTCTGTGACGTTTTGGCTGATTCTGCATTTAAAAGGTTCCACCGCCAAGTAAATAAATTAGTAAAAGGTAATGGCGAGTTTCTCGTAAATGCGACAACTTACAATTGTGATTTTGTTTCTTGTAAATGAGACTATCTCAAACTGTTACTTTATTATCTTGCAATTGCAACTGTATTTCTCGTAATTGAGACATTAGTTCTTATAATTACAACTTTATTCTCAAATATTATTCTAAATATTCTGCAACTGTGTGAAATAATGTCACGATTATGGGAAACGTAAAGTAATTGCAAAATATGGTCACATTATGAGATATAAAGTCACAGTTACTTTACATCTGTTTCCAATAATTGTGACATTATTTCACACAATTGCAGAATATTTTGTCTTGCAATTGTGATTTTTTTCTAGTAATTAAACATAATGTGATTTGATATCTAAAATATGACCTTCACACAATGATTTTGTTTCTAGTAATTGTGACTTTATATTTCGCAATGTGACTATATATTTTGCAAATGTAATTAACCTTATACAGTGCACAGCATGAATGCTTAATCAGTTACCAAAATTATTCAGATGATTTTCTTAACAAAGTGATAAAATGTTGTGTTGCAAAAATGAGTAAACCCTCCTGAAAGTTACTAAATAAAACAAATTTTTTTCTGGTGTAAGTTTAAGGCAATGTTTGATCAACAGGTAAGCATGTTGAACCAAAACATTTAAAGAGAAGCAATTTCTTAAAAATTAAAAGTGTTATATAGCCCACTGAATCATTCTCAGACTTAATGCTGACAACAATGGATCCACTTGGGAGAAAACTGTCAGGAACTGTCAGGACTTATTTCTTAGCACAAAAGAGGACAGTGGTACAAGAGAATTACCAAATCATTGTTTTAAATGTGAAAATATAGCAAAAGTAACACAGAAATTCAAAAACAATTGACTTGTGACAAGGCCCCTGAAATAATCAGGCCTTCATTTTAAGCTTTCATTTAGTGATGAGGGATTTTTTTTGCTAGACAAAGAGCAGGAAAATAGCAAGCAAGTGTCTCAGAGCCAGCAAAAGCTATGAAAAGAGTGACTGTTTATCTCACAGAGTAAGATGCAGCATGCATGGTTGTTGTCCACACTGGAACTACCTACTGTAGCCAAAGCACAATAAATTAAGCACAATTAGCCTATTCCTAGGCTTTTTTTTTTTTAGAAAATGACCGATCATTCTGCTAGACAAGACCCTTATTCCTCGTCTGGGATCGTGTAGAGCCCTTTGAAGCTACATTAAAACTGCAATTTGGACCTTCAATCCGTTGAACCCCAGTGAAGTCCACTATATGGAGAAAAATCCTGGAATGTTTTCCTCAAAAACCCTAATTTCTTTTCGACTGAAAGACATGAACATCTTGGATGACATAGGGATGAGTAAATTATCAGGAAATTTTAATTCAGAAGTGAACTAATCCTTTTAGTATATGTTTAATATGTATTAGGAATCATTAAGAAAATACATATTTTGTATTTGTTCAGTGGGGGTGTACTCATTTATGCTGTGCACTGTATATCTCAATTGCAATTTTATATCTCACAATGTTTTACTTTATTTCTTCTTCTTTTATACTTTACCTCAAAATAACTTTTTTACTCTGAGATGGAAGCAGGCTTTCATACATTAATGTACCGTTTTATTGGTGCAGATAAAAGCATCACCTCCACACTTGTGTCCAAAATGGCTGATATTTAAGATCTCGGAAAGAGGGCAAGATTACTCTCTTAGAGGTTATAGGTTAACAAAAGACCAGGAAGAAAATCAGTTATCCCTCTTTCATTTTGAAGCTGTGGTTGCCATTAAAGTGCTTGTGTTTGGCTGGTTCATTTGTGGCTTTATTCACTCCTCTGCAGTGGTCCGCTGTTGTTTAGGTCAGTCAAAACCACATTGGAAATGATCTACTGTAGTAGTCATTCTCTTCTGCGTGTCTCTGCTTTTATCTGATCAATAACCCCCCCTCTCTCTCTGCTGATGTTCTGAGGGATTTCTTTTGTTAAGACACCTCGTGTTTCCAATATTCTCTCTCTTTCTCTCTCTCTCTCTCTGCTCTATTGGTTTATTAACTGTTCTTTCCAGATCAGGTAAGTGTTATTCAGTGCAGTGAATGTGTTGTGAGAGCAGCTCGTGTTTTTCTTTATTCTGGTCAGGTTGATTGAACTAGAGGATGCTGGGTAATTCTGCACTGCATTTTTCCTCATTTTTCACCATTCACTCTGGAGAAAAACAGATAAGAGGAGCCTTGGACAGGTTTGGCACTGGGAAGAAGAATATTGTTGGTGAATCCAGACGCTGTAGCTTTATGTTTAACATTATATGGAAGTTCCATTTATACTGCATTTCATTCAGACAGGCAATCCAGATATTTTATGCTAGAAATAAGAAAAGGTTTTCTGCTTGAAGAGATAGTTCACCCAAAAATGAACATTATCCCAAGATTTACTCATCCTCAAGCCATCCTAGGTGTATATGACTATCTTCTTTCAGATTAACGCAATCAGAGTTATATTAAAAAATATCCTGGCTCTTCCAAGTTTGTAGTGAATGGCACTCCTGATTTTGAAGTCCAATAAAGCGCATCCATCCATCATAAAAGTAATCCATACGACTCCAGGGGCTTAATAAAAGCCTTCTGAAGTGAAGCGATGGGTTTTGTAAGGAAAATATCCATATTTATAACTTCATAAACTATAGTAACTAGCTTCCGACAAACATCCGTACGCATGTCGATTTACGGCAGAAGCATAACCTCTGACACGACGTATGACGTAGGAGTAGGTGAGAGTAGATGCCTCTCGTGGTTAAAAAAATAGGGCTGGGCAACAAACTCAAGCTCCTCTATTCTTATATCGAAATCCTTCATTTCTATTTAAAAATTCTTGTTTTAGACTTCTAATTCATGACCGGTGTTTTGTTTTGCTCTATCCTCTGCACTTCCAAGTTCGTCAATACGTCATGCATTGGGTCAGGGGTTACACTTCTAGCATGAGCCGTTTTGTGTACGAATCTTTGCTGGAAGCTGGTTATTGTAGTTTATGAAGTTCTAAATATGGATATTTAATCCCTCGCCGTGTGGATTACTTTTATGATGGATGGATGCACTTTTTTGGACTTCACTTTTTTTTACTTTTTTGGAATTTGATCTATTGCCTTCTATTAGATTAGAAGCTGGTCAAGATAGTTAGGGCCAAGTTTGACCTGACAGACATCTTGGTCATGATGGTTAGACTGGAATATCACCTTGGTTAACCTTCATGTTGAGCTGGTTAAAATCACTAACCATCCTAACCCTTATGTGCTGTTTTTTTAAAAAAAGCGTTCCTTGTTACAGGGTCAAACCAACCTTACACAACAAATCACAGCTCAAGAGTAATCATTTGCACATATTTTTCTCCCGGAAATTGATCCTAAATCAATACCCAACCTATTACTACTGTAATTCCCAGCTGTGATATGGGTTCCCACGGACATGAAAATCCTGAAAATATCAGGATATTTTCAAAAAATGTGTTTTCTAGGCCTAGAAAAGTTATAGAAATTAATAAAATCAAAATCATTTAAAAAATCATGGAAAAGTCTTGGAAATGAGCTAAACCTTAAAACTCATTGAAAACTTTTGCATTCCCAGAGAAACTGTGTTCGCTCACAAAGAACTCAAAATGCAAAGTTTCATGAGGGAACGCAAAGGCATTAACATATTTTTTCCTCCCATATCAAATTCTTTTCCATCAGCGTGTTCCTTTCAGGAGCTCCGTACAACTAGAATGGTCATGGTGGAAAAAATCCTGAAAATGTATTGGTCAAAAAGTGTGGGAACCATAAATATATTAATGTACATATTAGTGTAACATATACTAAGTCACAATGATCCTCAACAACACGGAAGACGGTATGACCTGATTTTCCAGGAGATCAATCTTTGTTTTGCGCGGGAAGAAGAGGTGTTTAGAGAAACAGCGAAACAGTCAGTTGGTTCCTGCAGGCAAACATCTCTGAATCTTTATGTTCCACCTTTGACCTTTCATTACACACAACCAGAGTAGTGACCTCTCGTCCTCTGTCAGGTAAACCTTTCTCTTAACCCCGGGGTGAGACAACAATCATATGTTATAGGTATGTTTACGCTGAGCTTTCTCACACGTAAGTGTGTGTGTGCAAGGTCCAAAGTTACTGTAACTTTACAACACCAGCCATTGGCGAGAGAATTAAGATTTACCAAACACAAATATTCATTATAGATCATTAAACTGTATTTTGTATAATTCAATTACATTATTTTTTATGTACAAACAGTGCAGGCCACTCGCAGTATCACAAAATGCCACAAGTAATGTTTTTGATTTTATTTTTTCAGGGTGAGGGTGAGACTAAATTCTTGCAATTTAAAGCATGTATTATGTTGAAATTCCTAATAAAGTTCCCAGCCAACTAGTGAGTAACCGAGTTTACTTGCATTTGGCGCTTGCCTTAATTTTGAACCCTGCGTGTATAATATTTATATTCTATAATAAGACCACATCTAATTCCCTCAGCATATCTACATACATATAACTGCATATAAATCTCAGCCACTCCAAAGTTGGGAATTACAGGAAGCAGTGGTTAGGGGAATGGATGTCACGGCTCCTCGATAAGGCTGCTAGTTTGAATAGCGCAAATGGGATTTAGTGCATACTCTATATTCAGCATTTATCTCATTGGATTGTCCTTGCTTCAGTGGCCTGCTGTTCACACTATTAGGAATTAGTGTGAAACCCCACAATTGGACTTATCTGACATCCTCACAGAACCCACAGCTAGATGCATCAGTTCCGGGATTTATCCTCTTTCGTTTTCTCTTTTTCTATCCTTCACTATCGCTGCTTTTTCTTTCTGACTCCCTATTCAGGCCCTCTTTCTCTCTCTTTTTCCTCCCAGTGTTAATCCATGACCACAGTGCAGTCGAGGCCCAATCCTTTATGTCATGTTGAGTCTCATTGTGAGGTTCTTACCGGGACTCCTCAACTTTTAATAACAGTGGCTTAATAACTCCCACAGATTGCTTTGGTTAGTGCTGCAGTCTCTACAGAACCCCACTGAATCTCAGCTCTGCTTCATGTTCTTTCTCTCTGTGACACGTAAACAGAAGTGTCATGCCCGTTCAGATTGTGTGTCCTCAGATTTTTGAGCCAAATGGATGTTGAACGCAACTTCCAAAAATAAATTATTTGTATTTTTGAAAATTAAGTTGCATGTGAGAAACCACACTTTCACATTCGGTCAGTACAATCAAGTGGGAAGTTAGAGCTGATAAAATTATTATTTAAATGTGTAAAATATTATTAATATTATAAGATAACTGTCATACAATGAATGGAAAGTAAATCCAGATCCTTTATTTGACACACAGTGGGCACAGGTAGAGCAGGTGAGTAATAAATAACTGAAACAGTTTGTGGGTGATGATAAGACTGATAATGAAAGTCCTTTTTACAAATGGCTAATGGTGAGATGGCAGAGTTGGCAGATGAAGCACATGCTTGGCATTTGTCGACTGGCATTTGAGCAGTGAACAGGTAGCAGGTGAATACACACTTGGAAACACGAGGGAATATATGCAAGGATATACTTGGAATCATCACAGGGAACTTGGATTCGCTTGGAGATCGCTGAGTTGGGTCCGTGTCCTTATTCAAGGCCAGACGAAGACTGAACTGAGGTGTGTGCTTATAAGTGGTGATGGATGAGGTAAGTAACAATTGACAGGTGCTGGTGATTAGTCCTCCGGTGACAGCAGGGGCGGTTTTCTCAGATTCAGGGATTTCTAGACACCCCCTTCCCAAGACAACCCACACACACACCCAATACAAACACATGTGTGTGACTAGTATTGTATTACTAATAACCATCATAAATACTAGTGATAAAATAAATATCACTAATAATGGCTATTCGAGTGAGGGGACTCAGTCTCTGCTGGATTTTAATAGAGGAAAACAGAAATAAGTACGTTCTAAGAGGATTTTCTAAGAGGATTTTTTACCTCTTAAATTTTGAACCGTTTTTCATCTGTAATACCATGGTGTATAGCCCTATATATTAATATATAAACATGGCTGTGTATTCCCTAGTTGCTGGAACATTGTTTTCAGACATAATCAGTGTTGGGGGTAACGCATTACAAGTAACTTGAGTTATGTAATCAGATTACTTTTTCAAGTAACTAGTAAAGTAACGCATTACTTTTTCATTTTACAACAAAATATCTAAGTTACTTTTTCAAATAAGTAACACAAGTGACTTTTTCACATTTATTGACTGACAGCTCTCCTGTCCCCATGTTGAGAGAAATAAAGTTCAGAGGTGTTGTGTGCGCTGTGTGAACATGATGGGTATTGTAGTTCTAGACTAAATGTGAACATGCATTTACTCATCTCACTTGCACAAAAACATTCAGTATACCTCAAAATGAGTAAAAACAGTGAAATGCAATTTCAGAATTTTACGCAAAACTATAATTATTAACTATATTAAATTACACAAATATACTTTATGTATTTAATTTCACTTTTATAACCAATGTCTTTACTGCTGACCTTAAGCAAAAATTACTTTAGATTAAATTTAGAAATAAGATTTTTAACTTACTCCTCCTGTATCCTATTCTTCTGTATTCCAGAATGGCAGCACAGCTGAAAGGTTTGTCTGAGCTTCGCCCTCTGCTGTACAGGTGTAAATATGCATTTCCTTCAGCCTGAGGATTATTCATTTAACTTTTGGTGTAAAAGGGCCTTAACATTTTCCAAAAATAGATCTTTTTTGTTGTTATTAAAAAAGCAAACAAGCAAATCCAGCCTAGGTGAGAAAAAGTAACGCAAAAGTAACGTAACACATTACTTTTCATAAAAAAGTAACTAATGCAATTAGTTACTTTTTTAGGGAGTAACACAATATTGTAATGTATTACTTTTAAAAGTAACGTTAACACTTTATTTTAGTGATGTAGTTACACGTTATTACATGTAATTACTATAGTAATAACAGTAAATTATGCATAATTACAAGTAGCTAACCCTAAACCAAACCCTAACTGTAACTCTATAGTAAGTACATGTAGTTAATTAATATTACTCAGTACTTATTTGAGTTATTACAATGTAACTATGTCACTGTAAAATAAAGTGTAACCAAAGTAACTTTCCCCAACACTGGACATATATTTAATTGTATTAGGTTTTGCATTTGAATATGTATCTAGACATTATTAAAGACAACTTATTGTCAAAGTTTAGATTGTTCTTGTTTTGTTAAATTGAGTTCATTTAAAGTGTCAGTTTTTGCATTATTATTATTATTACAGTCAAATCTGAACACAGAAAAGGCATTTTGTTACTCATACTAGCTATAATAGCTTGATCAGTCACACATAAGTAATCAGAATATTGATACTGGTCAGTATCTTTGGCAATACAGAATATTGTTCTCTCCTCCTGTTTCAAAAACTCAGCATTGCAATTGACAGTGCTCTGATCCAATTGTGTTGAGCATTGTCAAATATACAGGCAACAATAGGCATTGAATAAGGCTGTGAATGACAGTACCTGTTCTTGACAAGCGCCAGTTTAGAAAACGAGCGCTCCACTTTTCGGTGTTGGAAATCCATTTATCTTTTGCTGAAACTTTCATCGTCTTCAGCTCATGGTTACTTACAACGGCAGACATCAGCTCTTTGGAAAAGAGAAAGTGGCGCATCCAGTTTTTTCCACGTTTTTAGATGCGACGTGAACTGCCCCTAAAGTCTCTCATGGGTGCTGTGCTCTCATCAATTGCCTGTTATTGTAAAACCTCCATCCAGTAACACTAGTAATTACTATTAAAAGCTGTATGCCACTAAACTATTAAAAAAAAAAAAGAAATCTAAAAGAAAACAAAAAAGACACCCCTGCTACAAGTCTTTCTTACTTCCTTCTTACTTTTTCTCCTTTTCCATGCTGAATTATCTCTGTTAAAAAAAAATAAATAAATAAATAAATAAAGTAAAAAAAACTCATTACCTTCTGAAAGGTGGCTTCATCATGACGCCACGTGTTTTCATAATGTCACGGCTTTGGCACGTAATGAGACAGACTCATCAGAAGATACTGAAATCGTCTAGAAGATAATTTCACAAATGCTATAAAGCACGTCTCGTATAAATGAACTTGCTGTCTCTCATTTTATTTAGACTTCTATTCCAGAGCGCATCACTGACACTCAGGATGCACACAAAGGAAATTGTCTTGTAGGCCGGCTGTGATAAGGGACAACAGCTCGGTGGAAGTGTGTCTGTATCAAGCTAAGGCTTCAGGTGTTGTGTAGTTATCAGCTATCCAGTTCTGTTAGGTTTCCGTTAGACTGTAGTGTAGTGGACTGTAGAGTTTAATTTTTAAATGCCGAGCAGACTTTCCCTACCGAAGAGCTCAGCATACTGTATGTTGTATTTTAGATGGACACGGGATGCTGTTTTTCCTCACCAGAATAACTAAATCAGTGGTGTACTGGTGAACAGTGGTTGTGCTGCTGGTCCCCTACATATTCACTTGCCAGCACTGTTTAAGTCAGAGGTCTTCGCTTGATGTTTAATCTGAAAGTAATGAGAAAAAAAAAATAATTGGAAGGAAGTATATATACATATACACACACAGTATATATATTAGGGCTGTTCAACGATAATCGTGATTATCGTGTCCAAAATAAGAGTCTGCGTTTACGTAATATATGTGTGTTTGTTCTGTGCATGATTATTATGTATATAAATAAACACACATTCATGTATATATTTAAGAAAAATATCTTATATTTATATACAAAATATATATATATATATATATATATATATATATATACACACACACATATATATATATATGTATATATATATATATATATATATACACTACCAGTCAAAAGTTTGGACATGGTAAGATTTTTAATGTTTTTAAAAGAAGTTTCGTCTGCTCACCAATGCTGCATTTATTTAATTAAAAATACAGTAAAAACAGTAATATTGTGAAATATTATTACAATTTAAAATAACTGTTTTCTATTTGAATATATTTTATAAAGTAATTTATTCTTGTGATCAAAGCTGAATTTTCAGCATCATTACTCCAGTCTTCAGTGTCACATGATCCTTCAGAAATCATTCTAATATGCTGATCTGCTGCTCAAGAAACATTTATTGTGTACAATTGTACAAAATATTTGTGTACAATATTTTTTTTTCAGGATTCTTTGATGAATAGAAAGTTCAAAAGAACAGCGTTTATTTGAAATATAATCTTTTGTAACATTATAAATGTCTTTACTGTCAGTTTTTAATGATTTAATGCATCCTTGCTGAATAAAAGTATTAATTTCTTTAATTTCTTTTCAAAAAAATAAAAATAAAAATTCTTACTGACCCCAGACTTTTGAACGGTAGTGTATAATGTTACAAAAGCTTTGTATTTCAGATAAATGCTGTTCTTTTGAACTTTCTATTCATCAAGGAATCCTGAAAAAAACTGTTTTCAACATTGATAATAATCATAAATGTTTCTTGAGCGGCAAATCAGCATATTAGAATGATTTCTGAAGGATCATGTGACACTGAAGACTGGAGTAATGATGCTGAAAATTCAGCTTTGATCACAGGAATAAATTACTTTAAAAAATATATTCAAACAGAAAACAGTTATTTTAAATTGTAATAATATTTCACAATATTGCTGTTTTTACTGTATTTTTAATTAAATAAATGCAGCCTTGGTGAGCAGACAAAACTTCTTATAAAAACATTAAAAATCTTACCGTGTCCAAACTTTTGACTGGTAGTGTATATAAATAAACACACATTCATGTATATTTTTAAGAAAAAATATCTTATATTTTATAAAAAAAAAAATATATATATATATATATATATATGTATGTGTGTGTATTTATATATACATAATTATACGCAGAACAAATACACATATATTACATAAACACAGACTCTTATTTTGGACACGATAATCATGATTATTGTTGAACAGTTAGATTCTCCAGCTTTGTTGTTGTTGAGAAACTGAAGCATGAGCTGTTAAAGCTCTGCCCTCTTCTGGAAAGGGGGTGGGGAGCAGCAGCTCATTTGCATTTAAAGGGCCACACAAAAACGGCATGTTTTTGCTCACACCTAAATAGGGGCAAATTTGACAAGCTATAATAAATGATCTGTGGGGTATTTTGATCTGTAACTTCACAGACACATTCTGGAGACACTAGAGACCTATATTACATCATAATAGGGACATAATAGGTCCCCTTTAAGTGTCAGATCAGGAATTAGATTTGTATGGGAACAACTACAGAGTTTCAGTTTTATAGCACATGCTAAAAATCCAGCTGCTCCATTGCCCTGAAAAAGGTTTAAGACACTTGATCTAAGCTGGGTGGCACTAGTAGCTTTTTTTGTGAGAGGTTTGTTCATTTATGAATGTTGGTAGTCTATGGCAGTGATTCCCAACCAGGGCGACATGTGCATGTAGGAATCTTTCTGTCCGGTACTGTCTGTCATTCCATCTTTGTCCACAGCAGCATGAAGAGAAAAGTTTCATATGTAAGCCATAATTCTGTCAGAAGTGTTTTGGCCTTTCGTGCGTGAGCAGTTGTACTTTTTCCCTGTCTCTTTGGCCTACTTAGATGCGGTGTAAGTAGCACAGTGCTCTCTCCGCCGCTCTCAGTAGAGCAGGGTTGAATAATTGACTGAGTGCGGGCTGGTTGGTAAAATCCTTGTGGACATCTTGCCTGTCTGCTCTTTGTAATGACACTCATTATTCCCGCTCTCAGGGACAGGGCACGCCACGATGTGAGAAAGGGGAGAGAGAGGGAGCGCCTATATGGAGGAAATAAAAACACAGAGACTATATGCTCAGATTCTCTACCAGAAGTCTCAGTTCATGACATATCTTCTACGCAGGGATTCAAGATCGGACTTGTCTGACAAAGATCCCTTTTATAGTTGGCTATGTACTGGTGTGTGTGTGAGAGAGAGAGTGAGAGCGCGAGATAGAGACAGAGCAGTGTGGGTGACAGTAAGCCTCACACGGGCTGCAGACTTTCTGCTGGATCTCAGCAAAAGAGCGAGACAGAAGCAGTTTTCTGTTACAGAAAATATTGCTCTGTAGTAATAATAATAATAATAATTTGTTTTATTATTATTGTTGTTATGTAAGGAAATATAATATAATATATTTATTATTAAATATACTATACATTATTTATTATAATAATAATAATAATTATTATTATTATCATTATTATGTAGGCAAATATAATATAATTTATTTATTATTAAATATTGTTTATTAAATATACTATACATTATTTATTATTAGGCAAATGTAATATAATATAATATAATATAATATTAAAGTTTTATTAAAAACACTATACACTATTTTATTATTATTATTACTATTATATAGGGCAATATATTCTGTAAAAATGCTTCAGAACCATATTTCAAATTCTATTAAAATCTATTATTTTGTAAAATGCTATACAAATACATTTGAGTTTTTATTTAAAATTATTTAATTGTTG
Source organism: Hypophthalmichthys nobilis (assembly GCA_037950665.1). Classification (NCBI taxonomy): domain Eukaryota; kingdom Metazoa; phylum Chordata; class Actinopteri; order Cypriniformes; family Xenocyprididae; genus Hypophthalmichthys; species Hypophthalmichthys nobilis. The sequence goes on from CM075469.1 coordinate 28,449,356, forward strand.
TACTTTTTTTTTTTTTTTTACATAGTATAAATGGGTCTTGGCTGAAAATCTAGCTATATTTATGGGAAAGGGTTCCTCATAAGGGGATTGTCATGTTTCAGGGTCTTTGGCATCAAAATGTTTGAAAACCCCTGACTTAGATGATAATTATGATACTCATACAGATAAAAAAAAAAAGACTTTGGACTTGGTTTGACCACTGCGAGAGTGACTGCATCATATGGGTTTGCATTTTAATAAAGTAATTCCCAGAACAGGAGACCACACTGCACCTTTTCCTCTCACTCTTCCCTCGTTCATTTGTTTGTGTAGCTGAATAGCATAACAATTGCGTTTGCAGAAAATCAGAAACCTGCCCTAGTTTTACTGATGAGTTGATCATCATACACAGACATATATGCTTGGAGACAGACCCACTTCCTTTGAAGAAGGTTTACTTCCCTAAGAAGCAGAGCAGATTGGAAACGTCTCGGTTATGAGTCTGTGAGCCGACACGACAGACTGTGTCTCCATCTCATTGTTCTAAAGAAAGGCTAAAGTCTGTCTCAGTGCAGAGACGGCAGTCAGGGCTCATATACCGAGGGACGAGGCACAGATTTATATGCCATACACGCACTTCTTCGTGTGTCCGTGTTTTATGGATCCTCACACACGTGTTCCCAACATCCCTGGTTCAGCTTTCTGAATGCGTATCTGTCTCAGTGTCTGTTTGAACATTTCTGTGATGGCAGCTCATAGAATTCAAGTCAAATCTATTCAAACTCAAGAGGCACGTAAAGGTCAACCTATCAGCAGAGCAATTTTGAGACAGAGCAAAGAAAGAAAGAAACCGAAGGAGGGAGAGATGAAAGCTAATGGGACATAAAAGTCTCTCCTGTCGGTTTCAAGTCTCTGTTCTTTCTACGTTTGTAATTCCTTTGTGAATTGGCAGGTTTTGTTGTTTGTTGAGAATCGTTGTGACAAATAAACAAATATGTTGGATGTCATTCATTAAACATAAGCAGAGTAAATTTCAGTGAAAATTGTTTTTACATTTTTTTTGTTAATGAGATTCACCCAAAATGAAAATTGTTATCATTTACTCACCCTCATGTTTTTCCAGTCCTGAATGATTTTCTTTCTTCTGTTGAATGCAAAAGAATATATTTTGAAAGTAAATGGTGTCTAAAAACAACATGAAACTTGTTCTGCCCAATGTGTTATTATTTGCTGAGCAGAGGCTCCAGTGTTTTAATTGCGCATAATTAATCCCAGGTGTGGTTTGTAAATGCAGTTGTTTGTGGGTATACACTATTCAAAAGTTTGGAGTCAGCAAGATTTTTAAAAGAAATGAATACTATTCAGTGTAATGGACGTAGACGGGTTAGAGCAGTGCAAGTAAACCTCACTCCCCTGATCTCAAGAGGCACTCTAGAGACTGTGGTTTTTAGCGTCCTTGTTAGAGCGCACGACTCCCATGCCGGTGGACCTGGGTTTGAGTCCCTCTTAGAGCGGTGGTTCGAACAGGAGGGGTTACATTGGTGCCATGAACCTGATGGCAGTGAGGTTTAGGGGGGTGAGTGTAACAGATGTAGGCCGGTAAGAGCTGAGCTTGCAAATCTCACTCTTCTGATCTCAAGAGGCGCTCTAGAGACTGCTGTCTTTAGCCTCCTTGTTAGAGCGCCTGACTCCCATACCGGCTGCCCCACTCCAGACTCAGAGCCCACACACCGCACAGAGCCTGAGCCCATAGCAGACAGTGAGACTGAGCCTGCTGTGATGCACAAGCCAGTTAAGAGGACTGAGCAAACCATCGCCCTGGAGCCCGAGCCACACAGAGAGTCTGACCAGGTGCTTGAGCCAGCTACAATGTGCGTCGCCGTGGGGCAGCTCATGGAATTCAAGGGTAGGGAATGGAGTCCCGCCAACACTTCCACCACTGAGGGTGAGCAACAGCTGGCCTCTGCATGATTATTTGAGGATTTGGAAGAAGATATTTACCTATGTCTCCTGTGCTCCCTGTCCTGTCCAGCACAAAGTCTCCTGTGCCTCTACTGGTCCTGTCCAGCACAAAGTCTCCTGTGCCTTGGGTCTTCGGGTCTCCATCTCCGCCCAGCCAAGAGGATGCCCTGGCTCCGCCTCCAAAGCCATCACTCCACCTCGGCCTGTCTACCTCTCGGCTCCACCTTAGCTCCTTCCTCCCTCTACTCCACCTGGGACCATCACTCTTACAGCTCCACTGGACTCCCTCATCTCTCCGGCTCCACCTTGATCAGACGTCACCCTGCCTGCGCTATGGACTTTCAGGCCTTAACAGTGCTTCGTCCCTCCACCCCTTTAGCTCCCTCAGGCTCCGCCTTCCCTATGGTTCCGCCTTGGCATTCAGTCTCACCGGCTCAGTCCTCTGGCACCCTGGCTCCACCTTGATCGCTTGTTGCTGTGGCTTCGGTGCCACTGTCGCATCAGCCTCTTCAGCTCGACCTCCATTGGCTTTGTCTCCATCAGTCCTCCCCTTGGTGTCATCAGCCAAGTCTCCACCATGGCTGCTCCCTCGACTCCGCCGTGGGCTATCGTCCTGGTTGTGTTCTGGGTCTCCTCCTGGCTGCTCTTGGTCCTGGCTCCCCCCTACATCATCGCCACCCTGGTTTCTCCCGCCACCATTTCCTCTTGTTTCCTGCCCTTTGCCAGCCCCTCATCCACCTCCAGAGCCCCCACCCTCCCTCCTCAGTTGGACTGTTGTCAGCGCAAGGACTCACCTCTCCAGGTTATACGCATTTGTGTATTCAGTTTCTCCAACGATTTCCTGAGCTTTCTGTTTTGGATTTATTAAAGACTCTTTTGTTTTCTACTCCATTCGTCATGCACTTTACTACAGCCACAGCACCGTGACACTTGAGCACCAAATCAGCAAATTAGAAGGATTTCTGAAGGATCATGTGACAAGACTGATGATAAAAAATTCACAGGAATAAATTACATTTTAAAATATATTAAATTAGAAATAGTACTTTTTAATTGTAATAATATTCCACAATATTACTGTATTTTTGAATGAACAAATGCAGCCTTGGTAAGCAAATGAGACTTAATTTAAAAACATTTAAAAATCTTAGTTCCAATAGGTTTTAAAAATAAGATTGATTATAATGGTCTCAACTGATCACAAAATGATGGAAACATCAATATAATAGGAAACATCATCCCATTTCATTGTGGTTCTGGTGTGTTGTAGCGTAACAGGGGAAATACTTCAGACTCTGGAAA